>JAMJFZ010000056.1:41757500-42416250 GCA_026225945.1 Cricetomys ansorgei | reverse complement strand
AAGTCAGCTACATTGCAAAAATGCATGTGTGAGAATGGTCCTTATTGACTCATTGTGTAACAAGGTCAGGCTGAAATACAGATGAAAACAAGAGTTTCTAGTTCCAAATACATTTCATTGTCTCATTTTTATGCCAGGAGCAAGCACAATAACTTGGAGGTTACTGGTGGTTGATCTCTATGTAAAACCACTGTGCATGATATCTATTGGTTTAGTCAGACGTCGAAAGTCTTTGTAACTTTCCAAAACGTGGGAAAAGATGGAAAGAAAACAAGCACTTCCTACGGAAGCTTTTCAGAGGGCATGGTTACTATTGATCTTCTCAGACCATTCTGAATTCAGCTCCTTCAAGGCACAGTAACATAGTACCAGCCCACACAGCAACAATTTTGATAAAGATGTTTATGTTGGCTTAGTTCTCTGTACATACACACAGATTTTTTTTAACACTTATTTGTGTGTGTGTGTGTGTGTGTGCCCATTCATGGAGATCAGAGGACAACTTGTAGGACTCAGTTCCCCCTTTCTACCACGTGGGTCCCTAGGATTGAACTCTGGTCATCAGGAATGGCAGCAAGTACATTTATTCACTTAGTCATCTTGATGACCTCATGCCCAGTTTTTGAAAAAAAATCAACTCATACCACATTATCTACAGCCAAGAACAGTCCATGTCAAAACATTAATAGGATTTATCTTGAGGTACTGGGATTCTGGGTCGTTTCATTTTTTCTCTTTGCTTATCTGCTATTTCCATTTTTTTTCTACAAGAATGTGGATTATTCCTATTAATTTTTTAAGTCAAGAAAAGCCTCTTTCGAATTGAACTTTATCAGCTATATTCAACATGAAATCCCTTTTAGAGCTGATAGCATAAAGAAGATTAGATATGGATATTCATTTTAAAAATGGCAAGGCCAGGCATTTCTTTATACGCTCATCCTTTGTTGACTAAATAAGAACAAAGATTGTTGGTGGGGAAAATAACTGGTGAGGAGATTCGGACTGAAAAGAAACAGGATCCCCAACGAATCCTCAAAGTCGACATTAGATCGCAGGGAGACATGCCGGCAATTTTCATTTGCCTTGACACGGTGGCATTTGCCATGACACAGCTCTTTGCTGGATGAAGCAGGTTTCCCATTTGTGAGCTCCAAATTGTATCCACATCAGGCATAATGGGTTCCTGAGTACTTGGTGGGTTTGTAAATAGGTAGAATAGAACTTTGGGGCAGAAGTGAAGCTGTGTCAACCCCACCTGCCTCTGATTCCCTGCTTTGCCAGTTATGTGATCTTGGATGGATCCTTCCACACAGCTCAGTTTTTTCTCCTCTCCAAACATAGAGCTTCAACAACGTCTAGCTCGGAGAATGCAGACTATGGGACAAGGACGGTTGTTAAGAGTGCTAGTACTCATGTGGCCACCAGCCAGATGTTTTTGCACACTAGAGCCCTGTCGAGTCTCTTTCCTTCCTCAATAAACTTGCCTCTTAGTGGGTTTTAGGGACATGGTATCGAGCCATGTCTGCTTCTGAGCTGCTCCACCCCACATCTCGCTTCTCCACTGTGTCTTGATAGCTGTTGCCCTGGGTGTATCTTTGAAAAGCTGCCTGTTCTGGATACTCCATCCTTCCCTCCTTCAGACTATCAGATTGCTACATCTGACAAGACATCTTGCAGGGAACAGAAGGGTCACATGGAGAAGCTAACAGCAAAGCTGAATTTGAACATGTGACATCACTCTTCTTAAAAATCCCCTCTTGCCAGTGTCACTAGGGATTTCTGTCTGACACGTTTGTCCATGCATCTCTTCCTATTTGCTACTGGGAGTTTTTTTTTCTGAGATAATACTGCTTACCTGTTTCTCAGCTGCCTGGGAACCAGTTTAATTTCTTGGCTATGCCACACAGTTTGGTCCTCATCTAAGTTACCCTCCTACAATTTTTACTCAACAAAATAGGTTTCTTCAACTCTTCGTGTCTCCTGAAACTCAAGAGTTTCGGACAGAACTCAGTTTGTTCGTAAATGAAAATTTCCCAATCTAGTGCTATTGCTAGTCAGAAACACCGAGGCTATGTTCCCAGACCAGACAACTTGAAGACAAATGGAGCCTTGCTGGTTCCCTCAGAGCAATGTCTCTAGCTCTGCTTGCACTTTGACACTGTAAACTCTGTAATTTAATTACTCTCACATGTTTGTTTCTTCATTCCTTATTTCACCATTGATTTTTCTCCCATGCTTTGCACTGTTTCACACAAGAACATGATACATTTGGTTTGGTTATTTCTTTAGGTCTTACAGACACCAGGCTGAAACATAAATAAACCTCAACACGGACTGGAGGCTGCATTTCAAAGAACAGCCGTAGAGGGAAGAGGAGGAAGAGATTCCTTTGAATGGTATTGCCAAGATCATTTCAACTGTTTGAAAACAGCTGATACCACACAGGGGAAAAAAAAAAAAAACAATCCGAAGTCTCCCTTTCCGTGACCCTGCTTGTCTAGAGAGGACTGGGAGGCTGCCAGCAGGTGAATCAAATGTCAATTGGGTTTGCACCGTAGGAGACAATTGTGCCAGCAGTTCTTGGACTTGAAAAGGGAAAGACAGCTAAGAAGCGTCCTTGAAGAGGCACGTTTACAAGGAGCAGAAGAAAGACTTGTTTCCCCAGGGACAGGAGTGTGTGCATTACCTATGAGCAAAACAATGATAGTCATTTTTCCTTAGTGTTAACGGCATGATTTTTGGAAGAGTACCTAGCCTGACTGACTGCTTAAGGCAAATACACATATTGAAAACTCAGAGGCAAGACCTCCAGTAAAACTCAGAGGCGGGGTCTGGCGCCAACCTAGAGCATCATGGGAAAACAGCCAGTAGCTTTCTTAGCCTACTTGCTTCAGACCACGGCCTTTCAAGTCTTCAAGACCCTCACACCTTTTTAAAATGAGACTTCCAACTTGTAATTTTGCTTAGAGATAAACAAAACTTGATATTTTGTAAATATTTAAGGAAACGATGCTCACAGTCAAAGAAATTCTCACAGTGAAAGTGAAAATTCATTTGTAACCCACATTACATTGGTAATTCAAGGAATTTACCTCTAGTTTTATCTTCTGGTGTATGTCTGGCAGCTGTGTATATTTATGGGGGGATGGTTTGCCCACAAATTTTTCTAAACTTATCTAGCCACAGGTCTCTTTATCTTGAAAACCTGTTGTGTTGTGATTAGATTATTTTCAACTATGTCTTCAAGATTCATCAATTGTAGTATATACTCAAAATTTCTCCTTTGAGTGACTGAAAAAATATTTTATTACACATACATATATGTGTGATATATGTGTGCGTGTGCGTGTGTGTGTGCGTGTGTGTGTGTGTGTGCATGTAGGTGCTCTTGCCTATGCATGCATACACGGAGGCCCAGAGGTCAATGTTGCCTGTCTTCTTCTATCTATTTTTATTTTAAGACAGGGTCTCACAGTGAACCTAGCCTGACTTGCCAGGGAGCCCCTAGTATCCTCCTGTCTCTGCCTCAAGAGCTCTGCGGATACAGTTGGGAGAGGGGTCAGTGCCCTATTGCTCACTGCTGAATTATTTCATACTGATCGATTTAGAGAAAGGAAGAATCCCTGCCTCCAGCTGTTCACTTACTATTAGGCTTATCAGATTCTAACAATAGTTTCATTTCACCCAGTACTTTCTCTGCAGAGCGGGCTCTGCAATGATGTACTCCCTGCCCTACATTTTCTTTTGTGTGACAAACTTTATTCCTAATGATACTGCCAACCTCCTCTTCAGTCTGTGCTCAAGTGTGTTTTTATTTACTTATCCAGGGACCGATAGCTGAAATTTCTCTATCCTCTTCTATGTAGCCCTCCCCAGCACCAATAACACAACATGGTCACCACTGTAATCCCAGCCAAATTGTCAACATCCTGCACACAGATTTTCAGTGGTTCCTGATTGCGGTTGGTGTTATTTGTGCTTCTTTTCACTGGGTTAAAATTTCTTGTGTGAAGTGTCTCTCTGAGAAATCGCAAAGAGACAAATAGAAAAGCTCAAATGTTTTGAGCAGTGCATGGCGGGTCTAAAGTTGCTTGATATAACAAACCGAAGAAAATATCAAATTCAACAACAGGGTATAAAAGTATTGGATATGTTTGGGGGGAGATCGGAGCCAAGTAACAAACCTGTAATAAACAGATTTGTAGGGGTCAGAGAGATAGATCTAGGCAAGTTAGGAACACCAGGAAAAGCATGGTCTATTCAATAAGAGAAAGTAAATATAAGATGTGCAGTCTATGCATTGAAAAAAATAAAGATGGCTATTTCAGATACATCATAGTATTATTCAATTTTCTGTGCAGGTTCGTCCGGTATTAGTTTATTTCACTTAGTCAAATTTCAAAAAATATTAATACAATGAAGACGCCTGCACTAAATGTTTCTAAATGTATCCATGCAACAGATTTGTTGTGTGTCAACCCACAACGACTTCCTTATGATATATTTAGCTGTGTTATCAGAATCATTATGCCATTATTGGATTATAGGTTGCTCTATGGGTATATTCATAATGAGTTGGAGCTGTTGGCAGCTTTTAATGAGGTTTCCTGTTTTTCTTTCATTCATTCAGCATTTAGTAACACTAAAAGGGCTCATTGCTCATTTCACTGGGCTGGCAACAAAGAGTTGTTACGGGGAAGAATACTGCAAGGCTGCGCCAGCCTCAAACAAGCTGCAAATTGAGCCTTTCAGTCCCATCTCTTTATTCAGTCCCAGCCCTTTTCTCTTCATCATGGTGTGTGCTCTGTCACAAATGATAACATTGGATTTCTTTTTGTTGGCTGATAACATGCCAACGAAGCAGCGTTCCAGGGAAACACATACTTTCTTTGAAGTGTTTTCTCTGGGATATTTCAAAGCTGAGTTTCATTGTTGTAGCCTCTTCAGCATCTCAAATTCCCTCTCTCTTTCTCTCTCTCTCTCTCTTTCTGAATATGTAAATATACATAACTTTGGAATTGTTATGTCAAAAAAGAGAGAATGCCATGCATACTATGACTATATATTGATTGTTTTGTACTATTAGTGGCTATACTATATTTTTTAAGAAAGTAAATACAGTATGCAAGCCACTAAGCTGCCTCTTCCATGGCTCGGCTTCAATTCCTTCCTCCAGTTTCCTGCTTTGAGCTCCTGCTCTGACTTGATGATAAACTCTAACCTGTATAATGTAATAAACTCCCACCACCACCACCAAGTTGGTTCTGTGAGGTGTTATTATCACACAAACAGAAGGGAAACTAGAATAGTTACCTTGTAATTTGTAGTGTGAACTACAAGAAATGCAAGACAGGATAACTTACTTTATAACATTAATCACAGTAAAGGATAGTCTGGCACTTGAATATGTTTAGTGTTAAGAGAGAGAAAAAATAAATAAATTAAAGCCTGATTACTATCAGGGCAACAATTAGATTCCATGCATCTGTGCATCTTGTAAGATAGTATAGAAAATTTGTAAAACATTTCATTGTTATTCAAAGATTTCTGAAACATCTGGAAAAAATGTGTAGTTCTCAGTTATTGAGTACAGTAAGCAGAAAGTAACAAAAATGGAATTTGTACTTTTGATGTTCAGGAATTTAATACCTTAGGGTCATTTTTATGCTAATTTGATGAGTTTAAGCAACATTCTGAGTAGTGTGTAAGCATCACCAGTAAACCTTGAGATTCTTGCCATTATTTGTGGATTATAGCACCACACTATGGAGCAAACTAGAGGTTCTTTTATTTCCTGTAGTTTGTATCAGATTATCAGGTGACTCCACGCTTTATGCTTTCCTAGGGCAATTACTGTAACTACTAACGGGAGCAAGTTATCACAGAGTAGTTGCTTCTGTCGTTTACACAGTTCTTCCTCATTTAGTGTTATGATAACTGATCCTGCCGACTGCGACTCTGCTGAGGACTGGAGAAAATTGTCAGTCATGTCCATTGGAAGTCTCTGGAGCTCTGAGAAATTACTTTCTCCTACTATGTTGAAGATAATCTTTCAGTTTTACATTTTAGACTTGTGTGCAAAAGTCTGTCATCCGACCCTTTTGAAATATACCATGCATGTTCAGGGAAAACGTGGAAATGCTAGCAGTAGAAGTACACCTTTCAGTAATTTTCTCCTGAACCATAAATCTCTCTGAATTCATTTTTCCTCTCTGTCTTTGTTCCATCCTTGATATATACATATATGTGTGTATATGTGTATACACATATACACACACACACACACACACATATATATGTGTCTATCTATTATATACATATATATGTAGATAATATATATATTCACACACAGACATATATACACACACACATATATGTATATATAGTGACATCTGCCATGTCACACTATAGGCTCCTAAGTTCCATTCTGCTTAGTCCTCTGTGAAAATGCCCCCTTTTCCCAGAATTCTACTGCACACCATATTATATTAAAATACATGCCAAATTACTTTTTTAAAAATTTTTTTCAGATGAAAATTTAAGTACATGTCTTCCTTCCCCTTTCTTCTTCTAAACCCTGGCATATACCACTCCCCACTGTTCTTCAGATTTGTGGCTTTTCATTAACTGTTATTGCATGTATATGTATTTGTATATAAATACATATTTCTAAATATAACCTGTTGACTCTATATACTGTTATTCATGTGTATGTTTTCAGGGCTGGTCTAGGGAGACGCCAGTGAATAAGACAACTTTATTTTGTTGTGTTGACCAACACTAATGGCATAACCTGCCTTTTATTTGTAGAATATCATTTTTGTTGCTTGATATTTGTTAAAATAAGTTTAGAGAACAATTGTCAATTTACCAAATCCCTATTTATTTTTTCACTTTACTTTTTAATGGAATTATAAGGCCTTACCTCATAAAATATGATCATTTCCTTTTTTTATTTTTATTTTTGTTTGTTTGTTTGTTTTTCAAGACAAGAGAGCGTCTCTCTGTTATAACTCTGGTTGTCCTGGAACTCATTTTGTAGACCAGGCTGTCCTTGAACTCACAGAGATCCACCTGCCTCTGCCTCCCAAGTGCTCGGATTAAAGGCGTGCGCCACCACAGACTGGCCATGTCCTTATTTTTATGTATGCTTTCCTGTCCGTACCATTCTTTATGACTGTCCATTAGATCTATAAAATTTTCCACAAAATGTTATATTATGGTGTAGTTTGTTTAACACTATTAGACTGACAATTTTTAAAAAAAGAAAAGAAAAAAATAACCACTTTGGAAGAGAGATTTTTTCATGTTTTGGGGAAAAATTTTGAACTTATACAAGTTGCCTTTTCATTTTCAAATTACAATTTATTGCGCTTTTATACTTCCAATTGACCTTAGAATCCCTGACCGCTGTTTTCCTTTAAAGGACATTTATGCCTACCTAAATAAGATGGTTGAAGCTGTCTGTCTCAATAGTGGAGCGTACTCTAGGAAATGCAAATGTGAATACATTCTCGATAGGAACCTCACTTTGATAATGGGGGGAAGATGTTGTGGAGTATTCACCAGAGAAGACTGCCAGACATGGGCTTAAGCCAATAGAAAGTCTTTATTAGCCAGCCAGCAACTACACAGCATATTCAGGATCACACTATAGCCCCATACCTTTCTCAGGATGAGCTTTTAAGCCCCATAAACCATGTTCTGGGTTGACATACTTCAGTTAACAAGAACAGTTAGCCAGAAGCAGAACTACAGAAGCTAAAAGGCAAGGTTAGTACAGTTTGAGACTTCCCCAGAACTGTTTGGACTTTGGTGCTAAGATCCCAGAGCCTACTTGAGTCTGGGGCCCTGTTACAAAGGGACAACAGAAGACTATTGTTAACCCTTTCTTATTCACAGGAATGATCCCATTACATACTTACTGACACACTTTCCTTTTCAGGTTATTAAGGATTGCTCTTCAGGATAAGTACTATCAGCAGCAGTGTTATTTGTAGCATTGCCCTGTCCGATCATACGGTTCCAGCGAAGGCTGATGCTACCGGGGAGCAACATTTGCATCTTCCATTCGAACACCCGAATTTGATCAAGATTTCCACTCAGCACTAAAGAAACATGAATTGAGTTGCCGAAAACAAAGCCGTCCTGCGTGAGCTCCTTCGGGTATTGCTGCTACAGCCGATAACACTTTCTTAGGCATTTATCTATACTCCAAAATAGGAAACTACTCTCCTAGGAATTAGATGCCAGACTTAGATACTACCGTAAGACAAATGATGATTAGCTAGGCATTTCACAGTAGAATCCAATGGTAGATGACTTCTCTGTTTACAGAGAGATGTCAGGGTGAGCTCTTGCAGGCTCATTTGTAGTTAGTTTCCCACCTCATTTTCGAGTTCTGTCCTGCTTTGTCCCCAGCTATTCTCTTCTGTCCTCCTAAAATCAATGAGGGTGTTTTTCCACTTACAATTCAATTCACTTTCTGGATGACAGCCAATGCTTCTCCGAGAAAAGTGACCCGATGACAGTTTTCCTGGCCCTGTTTTGTTTTCTGAAACAGGAAAATAACAAGTTTCCGTCCTCCTTTAACTCTTCCTTTCATGGGTGAGAATGCTAAATGACAGCTGTGTGGAGCATGTCCAGATCTTCACATTGTGGAAACTGGTTAATGGACCGTCTGATGAAAGCGCTGCTGCCATTTGAACATCATAACAGCCTCCCTCTTCCAAAAACCACTCAAACAGATATAAACTGGAACCGGGAACGATGAAAGTTTTTCAGGGTCCGACAGGTCAATTCGTGCCAATGTCTTAAGTCTTTTTAAATAACTATGGTGAAAAGGGAAAGAATCTAAAGGTAGAACGGTGGTTGAGTCCTGTCATCCCAGTCGGAATGTGGGTCGAGAGGGAGTAAGAGGCAGGAAGATCGCTGCAAGTTCACGGCCAGCTGGTCCACAAAGCAAGTTCCAGGCCAGCCAGGGTTACCTCTTCAGACAACAACCACACACAAACAGGTAGAACTGATAATGACATTTATAAGCAGCACCTGCCACAATAACATGCGCTTAGAAATATGAGGCCAGTAAGGGTTTCCAGGCCCCTTTCCTCATACGATTAAGCAAGTTCCTGTCACCGCACATGCCATTGCAAACGCTCAATGTGCTGCGGTGTTTTGTTTTTTATCAAAGGTAGCTGCTGTTAGGTCTCAAACCCTGGACAAATGGCTGAGATGCTTATTTCACAAATCAAAGTGGACCTGGCTGCCAGGTTCTCCCAGCAACCCTCTGCCCCTCTCTATTAGAACTTCCCCCTGGCTTGCATACCTGCCTCCTACCCTGAACTTTTCAGCTCAAGGCGCTGGGCTGTCCGTCCCTATATTATGGCGCCGTTTGCATCTCCAGTCCTTTTCTTGGCAGGACCTTCTTTCGGCTGCTGCTCCAGGTTCTCCTCTCTCCCTTCTCTCTTACGTCTCATCACATGGCTCAGCTCAGGGTCACGGTCAGTATGGGTCCTTCCAGCTGCCTCAGACTATGCTCTCTCTCCCTCATGTCTACAATAAACTCTCTTATCTACCATACCTAAGAGCAGTCATGTCTTTCCTGTTTTCTTTTTGTCATTCTTTTGGTTCCAAAACCCAGGACTAATCATGTCCTTATTTATTTATTTATTTATTTATTTATTTATTTATTTAATTCAACTGTTACTAATAAAAATATTTGTTCTAGAATATCCTCTTTCATACATATATATACATATATATGTATATATAATATATTCAATTCTGCAAAACATAATCATTGAATATTATCAGTGGGGCTAGAAATGACATAAATCAAAATAATACTTGTATTTTATTAAATAAGTATAGATGAAGACCTTGATTCACATTCAAAACCATTTATTCTTTTGTCTAATTCAATCACCAGTTCTAGCCTAGAACCCTTAAGGATCTTAAGCCTTAGAACTGAAAGGCTTCAGCCTTCATACCATCTAGAACATTTAAACCTCCTTACAATCTAATTACCTCAGAGACTTATTGCTGACTGAGCCACTCTGACTAGCTCCTTCTGAACTCTTGACTCTTTTGGTTCAACTCATTCCCTGCTCTGGCTCAAACTGTTCTTCAAGATGCTGGTTCAAACTAACTTTTTGAGCCTGCTTACTGTTTCTGAATGAACTCCTCTGACTTTGGCAGAATCTGGCTGACTCTCTGACTGCACCATACTGAACTGCTCTGCTCAACTTCAAACTGACTCACTCTTCCTGTCTGATTCTGACTTCTTCTGCTGAGTTGCCTCTGTGACTGTGTCTCTCACTGCCTCTATTCCTTAACCTCAGTCAGACCATATCATTATCTGTGTGTCTGTCAAACTGTCTACTTCAGAACACTTGCTTCATTGTGCCTGCTGTAACTGACTGCTGAGAGCCTGCTTTTATATCATGAAAGTTAGGTATATCCTCACTCTGAATCACTCTGCTAACTCTTCCTCTGATCAGTCACTTTGCCTGCTCTTTGCTCTGACTCATTTCAGAAGTCACTTCCAATCTGACACTGAGTCCTTCTGAACTCTCTGTCTCTTGCGCTGTCTCCTGTGTCTGCTTCCACACTGTGTATCTGTCTTATGAATTAAGGACATAGACCACCACTGTCTTCTGAATATTTGAACTAAAGATATTTGCTACTACTGCTTTACTGGGATTAAAAGTGTGTACCAACATTCTTAACATTTTTCTACATTCCATCCGGACCACACAGGCCTCTGAATGTGATTCCTTCATTTAGACCCCTGGAATATAGGCCTTTCCTAGCTTTCAAACAGACCTATTCCTCTACAAAGAAGACATTCGATGCTATAGAATAAAATTGGAGTTATCTTTGACTTATTTATTTTTATCTCATTTTGTTGACTTTAATTATACCTGTCTAAATCTTAGCATTTAAAAAAAATCAAAACACACATATATACACGTAATATAGGTTGAATGCGTAAATGGAAAATCTTATTTGTTTTTCACAGAAAACTTGGGAATTATTCTTAATTACTTCTTATTTTTATTTTTAGTTGTACGTGCAAAAGTGCTTGTGTGAGTTTTTGTGAACCAGTCATATTCAAGAGCCTATGAAGACTAGAAGAGGACATCACATTTCCTGGAACTAGATAGCAGTTAGCCACCATGTGGTACTGGGAGCTGAACCCAAGTTCTTTGTGAGAGCAGCAAGCACTCTTAACCTCTGAGCCATCTTTCGAGCCTCTGGAAATTATTTGTAAAGAAAATGAATCTGATAATTTCTGTAAATAATTAAGGTAAGCCATACCATTTAACTAATGGGCCCAGAGTGCCCATTTTTGTTGTTGGTGTTTCAGCCTGTGAAGTATGAACTATAGTGAGGATTTGTGGCTTTTGTGTTCACTGTTAGAATCATTATGAAGTGGCTTGAAGTACACAAAATTATTTTGTATCTAATGTTAAACTACAGGTTCACATGATCCAAGATCCCAAATTGCCTGCTAGAAAGAATAAACTACTTATCATTTTTTTCCAGCAGATAATAAAACAATACAAAAGTCAATCACTGCAAGTAAATCTCTTTAAGTTATGTTAGCTGTCTTTGTTTTCAAAATGTGATCAAATGACTATAGCTTTAAAACAGTAAACTAAACAGACAGAGAACATGTGAAGAGCATGTTCTAATCTCACAAAAGCTGACAGTAAAGGCTCTCCCACTCATGGAGTCACAGCAGTATTGTTAACTCTCACTCGTGGGGTCAGGAGTATTGTTAGACTATGTTGTAATTGGTCATCAATGTGATGTGGTTCTCATGAGAGTTCTAATGCACCTTTCAAACAACAAAATTAAGATTTTTAGCATGTCGTTTTCTAGTATATATTTAAAGTTTTCAGTGATGGTACTTCCTTGCACATCATAGTACCAGTTTGGAATTTCTGATCACTGGAAAGACACACTTTAGAATACCAGAGGCTAGCCTCTAACAATGAGGATTTGTTTCCCCTAAGATTGAAATTCTTTATGGGTTTCCACTAAGCATCGAACCTACACTGCTTGCTCCTGCACCTAATTCAGTGTTTCAAGATTATACAAATTCTGAAGTGACAGATAGTTTTGACAATAACATCATTGTCACTGGAGATATTATATACATATATACACACATGTATTTAGGATCTCACTCCTCAACTAAATAATTCAGATCTCTGTGTATGGAAGGAATACTTAAATCAGCTCTTTTGTGTTCCTGGATCAACTATGTTGCCTTGGACATGAGAGGTTACACCATGGACCTGAAATTTTGAATATCTGATCAAGATATGGTAAGGAGGACAATTGGATCAATGAGGAAAACAGAAAACCATCAGCATTTAATCTAGATCTTACTTTATTGATTCATACGGAAGCTATATGAAGAATGTTCGGGCTTTAAATGTGATGAACAAAAAGCACCTGGAAGTTATCATATTATACATTCTAAGCTATCTGTTACTTTGTAATATTCACTCTTCCATTCAATTGACTTCAAGTTCTTATCCTTGGAATGTGAAGCTAAACAAAAATAGGCATGATCTCCTCGCACGGATGCACAAAGGCGAGGACTTACATTAATGATATAAATGTAAAAAATATAAAAGAGCAACTAAGAAAAACATTAAAATGGAGTACAAGGTTGTTAAGATAGTATGCATCAGAGGGAGACTTGAATGAAGTGGAGAAAAGGGACAGAAAATGTTTTCCTGAGACGGCAGTAGGAAGAATCAACGGAGCATGCTGGAAAGAGGGAAGAGCAAGCGAGGGTACTCTTGATGCCTAACACGCTAGGGATTTCTGCCTCATGTCATCAGCGGTTACCAGTGAAGAACTTGAATCCTGAAAAGTTAAGTAATGTGTGCAAACTCTCACATGATTTAACAAGTGAACAGTACAATAAAAATCCGTTTTGTTCTGTTTGGAGCAATGGCTTCCATTTTTCATTTAGTCATTACCGTACTTCAAAGGTCAGATGACAGGAACATCCCGGGATTTTCTTATAGGAGGATGTTAGAACCAGACTCACAAAGCTTGGAAGAACAAAAAGAAAAAGAAAAAGAAAGGAATATAAAGAGATTTTCATTCTTCACAGCTCCGCTGTACATGGAAAAACACAGGTACAGAACTCATTACGGTAGAAGTGCAAGGTGGAAAGCACCTGTAATTCCTTTTCCACAGATAAATGATACTCAACTCTACCTCTGGAGGCATTGTAGCGGCTAATGTTTAAAGGCCTGAAAAGTGGAATCTGACAATTCTCCTTATATGGCTAGTCAGACTAGTGCATATGGCAGGTGTAATTGGAGAATGATGGTAAACTAGTATGGGCTTAATCAGGTGCTGAAGTTGATGATAGTTGCCTGTCTTCATGTGGTCTCCTCAGAAAAGAAAACCATTATACACAGTTGAATGTATTATATAGTAACTAACCTGGTGACTGTTTTCTTCCTTGTTCAATAAGTTAAAATATGTGGAAACAGTTTGTTTCCTGGAAAGGAAAAACAACATATTCCTCACTGTATGCCTTAGTGGCTGACCAATTGTCTAACTTGGGTCACAGTTTTTGCTTAAAAGAACTTGGCTCTTTCAGTGCTTCATTGATAGAACACTGGTTTATATTCATCACATCTTGATAATACATGGACAAAAAGATGGAGGGAAAAACCTTGGAAGAATTGCAAAGCCGGACAATGCAGATAAGTAACTTTATAATATATAGTTCTCTTACCTTTTTGAAGTACCTGGAGAATCTGAAATTTTCTACAACAGCATGAAAAATATGTAGTTATTCACCATATTTGCTTCCAAAGAAAACTTATCTCTTGGGTGCGTAAGTGCCTCTGTGTGTGTGTGTGTGTGTGTGTGTGTGTGACATGCATGTGTTTTAGAGGCAACAATTTTGCTTGTGTATTTGTTCAGTGACCTCCAAGTGTTGTAGAGCAAGAGAGTGGACATGAAGAAAGGAATTATGATGTCAAGGAAGAGGAGTAAGTACTTGCATCCAGTAACAGATTCTTTTCCTTACTTGAAAAGTTAAGAATCTGGCTACTATAATTATTTACCTGTAGTCTATGATGAAAGGATCCACTACTGAGTCTCTGAGTTGGTAGCAACACTGGAAGACATTCTGTCTCCCTTAAATACTTTAAAATTAAAATTTTATCACGTCTTTGTGAATCTTGATTATATTCATTCCTTCCCAGTAAGTAGGGATAAAGCTTCCAGGTCAGTACCAGCTTGCTTTCTCCAAGCTCTGTGATTCAAATGCATGGTGCTTTCAGCAATTGGGTCTTACCATCAAGTTCTGGAAGGTAACTTAGTTAGGATTTTATTGCTGTGAATAGATGCCATGACCATGGCAACTCTTATAAAGGAAAATATTTAATTAAGGATGACTTTCAGTTTAGAGTTTTAGTCCATTGTCATCATGACAGGAATATGGTTGCATGCAGGCAGATATGGTGCTGGCAAGGTAGCTGTGAGTTCTACATCTGGGACTGCAGGCAGGAGGAAGAGAGAGTGACACTAGGCCTGTGTTGAGCATCTGAAACCTCAAAATTTACCTCTAGTATCATACTTCCGTCAACAAGATCATCTATTCCAACAAGGCTACACCTCCTAACAGTGTCACTCCCTAAAACCCTACGGGGATCATTTTCATTCAAACTGCCATAGGAACAAAGATCAGTGGCAAAATGTTTGGGGGGGAATCTATTTGACCCCAGTGGCCAATAACCTTGAAAGAGGAACCTGTTCCTGGTAGGTTTGCATTTGCTAGCAAGTTCCAGCTTCATAATAAAGAATGACTTAAAGTTGATTAAAATGTAATTTTTCTTTAAATAAGATAAGCTGTGAATAGATGAGACACTATAATGAAAATTTTGCTTTTCCAAATTTCATATTAAGTATTTTTTTCATAAGAATTCTTTATAACCCTTTTCGGGGGAAATTGTTATTTACTTTTATTTCTCTGGCTAGATTAGAATAAAGATGACAGAATCGATGTATCCGACTATGACCTAATTAGTCCTTTGATTTCCCTTTTAATTTCACTATCTCTTGGTGATGATATGAATGAGAATGGCCCCCATACGCTCATACATTTGAATGTTTGGTCCTCACCTGGTAGAACTGTTTGGGAAGGATTAGAGGATGTGGCCTTGAAGGAGGTGTGTCATTGCTCACAGGATTCCCAGTTAGTTCTTTCTTTTTATCCTGTGCCTGTGAATCAGGATGTACGTTCTCAGATACTACTCCAGTACCATGACTGCCTGCCATGCTAAATGTTTTATTTTATGAGTTGCCTTGGTCATGGTGTACCTTCAAAGTAGTAGAAAAGTAACTGACACTCTTTGAAGAGCTTCACCACTTAGTTAGACAAACATTTGTAAATTGATCCAGTTATTTAGAAAGAATACAAATCATACTCTGGGATGGTTTATTTTCCTACTGAAAGATTTAGAGACAGCAGATGGAGATCTGAAAGCATGATATAGGAAAGTAAATAAATAAAATAAAAGGAAGGAATATGTGTAAAGTGTGTTCAGTTATTGAGTTGTATTGGCCCAGAATTACAATTGTTTCCATTTAATCTCATGTGTATCCAGTCAGACAAGTATTACTACTCTCAATGAATGGTTGAGTAAAGGGAAACAATGAACATTTACATAATTTATGCCAATCTACCCATCTGAGTTAGTGGTGACTATAGAAATTGAATGAAAAAAAAATGGGAAAGAAGGATGATGATAAAATCATACACTTTAAACACACTGATAAACTTCATCGAGCTGAAAAATAGACCCCTTAGTCACTCTTGGTATGATACATAGATTTAGGTAAGCCTCTGCTAATGGAAACATCCTACCATGTAAGGAACTCAAAGTACTCAATGATTAATTCATCAAGCTAGAGAAATGAAGTCTGTCTACACTGTGTGTTTTGAGATGGAATGTGTATTAAGACTGCATGGATATTTGACACATAAGTTATCGAGAATGAAAACTTTGGGAAAATTTAAGTCCTCAGTCACAGACCAAAAAGAAATTACCTAAATATTGTTCTGCTAAGTGTTTTTTAATAGATAAATGGATATTCAAAATATTTGTGGAATAATAGACCGTTTTCTCATTTTTCTTCACTTCCATTCCTTGTGCCTGTCTTTTTTTTGCCTATTCTGTTGCAGTCAATGGTCAATACAACCAAGGGAAAACTCTTCCAGTTTAATGTGTCTGCTTGAAATGATGAATTTCCTGCTTGGTATTATATTTCTTTGACCTTATTCTCTAATTTTTTTGCCTGAATTCTGGACAGTGAGGAAGTCACTAGAGTTCATGTCTGACTGGCAACTGAATATCTTCCCATGTGCTTAGATAAAGCCTTTTGCTAAGGAAGCTAAAGGGTATACATGGAATTTACAAGGCCTGATATCAGGTGGCTAAACACCCCATAAGAGATCATAGAAATGCGTGCACAGGATATATTGCTCTTTCTTGGACAAAATATGTGGTCAAAGTTTTAGAGGTCATTGTCAAAGATTAGCAGGTGATGAAGGCATTATTTGAATATTGAAAACCAAGAATATAAGTTTTTGAAGTATGCGTTAACATTTTTTTAATGAAAGGATTTTCTAATTTACAAACTGTGAGTCAACATGATAAATCACAAGCAATAGAAATGCAGATACATTCATCTGGTCCCAGGCATTTCCGAAGCACTACAAATGTTGGAAGGTGTTGACTAAATGAGAAGTTTCAAAGAACAGATGAATTGGAAAAGTCTACATAACTAGAAAGCTTTCTACTTCACACATTGCTAAAGAAGCTGGAAATTAAAATAGACAGCATGGTACATTAACTGGTTATTATTGTGCATATTTATCCACACTTTTCATATGTAACTGAAATATTCACTTGTAGTGCAAATTTAAAAGTACAGGTTAAGGGCACAAACTTGGACTCAGAAGATCTGAGTCCAAATGTCATGTCTATTACCTAATGACTTGTAGTTATGGGCAAATTATTTAACTTATTGGTTCTTAGTTACATCACCATTCAAATAGATCATGCTAGTTATGGGTAGTCTAGTACATTAAACATTTTTTTTTGCTATTCTCTTAACTAGATTTAAGACTTTATTTTTTATGTTCTACCATATATTTGGTTTGATGATTTATTGTTATTACATTAATTTTAATGAATTTAATTAATGTTATAACATTAATTGTTATTACATGCCTTCATAGACTAGTATACAAATTGACATCTCCCTTCTATCTTGGGGATGATGGAACCAAAGGTTGACATGGTGATTTGTCAGTCCCAGATAGTCTCTATTGGCCAAAAGAACTCTCTTCTCCAGCCTTCATGCTGTCACGTTCATTATGGACTCTAACTTTCTGGAACTGTAAGACTAAATAAACGCTTTTTATAATTTGCCTTGGTCACAGTGTTTTATCAAAGCATCAGAAAAGTATCTATCACAAGTATGTAGCCTAAGTTTTGGATGCATTCAGCCACATGTGGTCTCTCTTCATCCTTGGAAGAATGATCAGCCATTGTCTTCTCAAACTCTGCATCTGAGTTGTGTAAAATGTGTGAACAGAACAAGAATGTCTTCTTTGCTGGTCTGCCTGAAATTGTCATGATTAGCTTAGTTCACTAAAGTGAACTAAAGAGCCACGGACTGAGCATGTGCGAGCCGTAGGAACTACATTAGGTGAGGGGTAGAGTAACCGAGGGAATGATTGGTAGGAAGTCTGTAAGCGGGGCTGACTTTTAGATTCAGAAAAGTTATATGCAGAGGTTGGTGGTTTATCGTGTCATGTCTATGGGTATGGATGGCTGTGCTCTGAACATCTGGTATTCAGGCCTGCCGAGAGCAGAGGGATCTGGACAGCGTGTGAATGAATTGGTCATGGTGGAAGGGAGGAGGGAAAGAAGCAGCTTGACATGGGGAACCTACCTCCGGCTTGAATGAAGCAAGCAGCATAAATCTTCATGACTCCCAAGTTTAGGTTGGGTTAGGGACACAAGAAAATTTGTAGAATCTATGTTTTATAAACTTGTTATTAACTACCTCATACTTCATTTATAGGATTGTGATAAGAAGCTGAACCGTATCAGACAGATATCGTAATGCCATCCTTTAATCTTCTGCCAGTTTGGGTCCTATTTGAAAGTCATGAAAAAATCCATTTTTGAAAGCTGATAAGTCCTGAAAAATAAGTTTAAATTGCAGCTGATTACACTGACCTAGGAATCTCGTCATCTCTAATTCCTGCATGAAAATGTAACTAGGAAGATGACTCCTGCTGGCTTATAATATGCTTATTTAAAAAAAAAAAAGACCACTTGTCAGCATAGAGCCTTGATGTGGATATTTGAATATTATGAAAATGAATTCATAAGCCAAGGCTGTCTGTCAGATGTTTTTAATTTAAATGTCCTGATGGGTGATGAGACTCAGTATGAGGGCATACAAATTGTCTTGTGAAATTTAAAGTCAAGGAAGAAGGTTAAAAAAAATTGGCATTTAGTTCATAATCATGTGCCTATTAGAATTTAAAGTTTCTGGTCAAGAAGGGTTTTGATTTTTCAAATTTGGATTTTACCACTTAAAGATCAAGTGTCTTTCAATTGACATTAAAGAAAATGGCAGAGACTGTGTCACAGATCATTTGTGGCATGTTAGGTCAGTTCAGTAATCTCACGAGTATTTTGGAGCTTCTGGGTTAGCTTCATTATAAATGCTCCTTTCTAGTAACACACAGGAAGCCAGAGGCCACCTTAACATGGGGATCTTAGAATCAATTTCTCAAATGCATATTGAGCCTCTCATTCACTAGGCTCTGGTGAATGACCTTTGACTTGACAGTGGCATTTCACTGTGGCTCCTGTCCTGGTCACTACACGGACTTCTTGCTTGTGCACAGGTGGTTCATAGATGTGTGGAGGCCCATAACCAGAGAACAATAGCCCACTCTGTCTCAACTCAAGATTCAACTCAAGGCTCAGTGAGTTCTGTGTTGCTGCCTTTCTAGTTGCCACAGTTTGCCTGTTGCTGTGTTGGTGGCATCCTTCCTAAGATCATTGATCAGAGATACAAATACATAAAGAATTAGTTGGAGGTGGTAAGGATGATAATAATGTGGCCTATCTGCATAGCAAACTGTGTTGATGCACATCAGATTCAAACATTAGATTTGGAAATTATTATGGATTCTTTTGCTTTGCATATTTATCTAGCACTTGGAGTTTAGCCTTACTACTATTAGACCAATATTAATTTCTTAAGACTGTCCGTATTAATAGGTTGTCTTAGCATCTTCTATAATCTTATTCCATACCCTTATTCTGTTTTGTTTTCTTTCTTTTTTATGTTGGTATCCTTTTCACCATTTGTTAAAATTTTATTTAATGAGAATTTTGTGCTTCGGTCACAAACTGTTGAGCAAAACAATGACTGAAAGACAGCATCAGTTAAGCAAAATTTAGTTAGGGGGCATTTGATTTACATGAGCAAAACATTTAAATAACATGACAGTATCAATAACTGTGTAGGCTCTGATATTTTACCTTGTACAAGGGGACCTGTTAGGGATGATGAACTTGATTTTCAATATTCACCTCATACCAGTTTAGTGGGAAAAGTTTATACACTGTAAGATAACATTAAGGCATCTTTGAAAGAAGAATAATGTCTGGAGGGGTAACCAAGGTGATGGGCATTTCTGTGAACGTAAAGTACTCAAGGCTGTGATGACATGCATAGGTATATTTTCGTCTTATCACCTGCTCAACACCAGAGCCCTGTGGCTGGTCATTGTCCATGGAGTGCATACTGTTTAATGTGTTTAAACGGTAGTAATCATGGTATTTGTACAGTACCATGCTACATGGTTTCACTGTTACAGTCTATTTTACCATTGGATAGAAGGTAAAGGCTTCCATATTTACTTGCTAAACTCAGCAATATTATCTTAAACATAGGAAAGTTCATTTCTACAGTCTGCAGGATCTATAGGATCTTAAATGTAAACTGGCATTTATTCTTATGGGTAAAGACGATTAATGAGAGAATATTGAATAAAGAGGCACATCAAAATAATTTTTTTCCACTTTACCAGGGAGATCCCTGTGTTTAGACTGGGGCCCTCCTTGTTGCATAGTTTCTCTGGATCTGTTTATATTAGTACCTTTCTCCTCTGCTTAACAGTTAAAATGAGTACATTGCCATGTTTGTCTTTCTGGGACTGGGTTACCTCACTCAGGATGATTTTGCTAGTTCCACCCATTTGCCTGCAAAATTCATGAAGTCATTTATTAAAATATCCGAGTAATGTTCCATTGTGTAGATGTAGCACAATTTCTTTATCCGTTCTTCAGTTGAAGGGCATCTAGGTTGTTTCCAATTTCTGGCTATTATGAATAAAGCTGCTATGCCCTGGGAGGACTGTTCTTTTCTGGGGAGAATGGGGGGGCAGGGGGTGTCAGTTGTGGGGGCGGGGAGCAGATCTGAGGGAGGGGGGAGATGGGGGGAAGGTGAGAGGAGTGGAGGGAGGGAGGGAAGGAGGGGGATCCGATGTGTTGTATGAGAGAAGAAAAATAAGATAAATAGTAATAAATAAATTTTCTATTGAAAAAAGAAAATTTTAAAGTGTGAAGGATGATGATAGTACATTGGAATGGGTAGTGGGTTAGATGCTCCTGGTCATCTAGAACATTCCTTTGCCTCTGGCTTGGAGCAGAGAACAGAAAATGTTTCCTGTGTTTCAGAGATAAGTAATTTAAGGCTGTGTTTCAAGAAGACAGAGAAGATCTTGCAGGTGTGGCATAAATAACACTTGGAGGAGTGGCAACTCACAGCAGGGCTGTGACTTTTTGAATGACTTTTATTTGTCCTGCATGGCAGTGTGGACTGAGTGCACCCAAATGACTGGTGGAGAAGGACAGACAGCTGCCTCTCTCTCACTCACTGGTCCCTCCTCTCCAAGTGTGAAGAGCAGGAGAAAGGGAAAACTTTAGTAGAGAGGCCAGGAAAGGATACAAGACATTTATCCTTCATTTCACTTCTATTGGAATGTGAGTAACGAAATGAACTAGGGAGTTTTCCCACACCAACATGCAGACTTGCATGAGCTTTGTTTGCACAGGATAATGAGTTTTGGTGGGGTGGAATTGATGGGGACAGCCCCAGATGAAGAAAGCAGGCAGTGGGGGGGTGGGTGGGTGGGGATTGTGCGGTGTAGCAGGACAACCTGCAAATCACTGTGAGTACTGCCAGCATTTCTGAAGTTCCTCAAACAAGGAACTTTGTGGTTTGCCTTTTGCAGTAGGCCTGGGCTTTCTCTTACTGAATTGAATAATCTGTTCTGTTCCTTTTTCTGCCTGAGTTGCCAAGCTCTAAACTAACCACCCCCCTGCTTGCTCAAAGGAACAATCACAGAATGTAGAGCCCATGGTAGAGAGACGTATCCCTTGGTAACCGCAGGTAGCCCTATTGAATTCCCTCTTTCCATCCCTTACTCCTCCTCCTCGCTAAGTAGGGTATATAATTGTATGGCAAACTTTGAATAAACAAACTTGATCAGCTATGAGTTGACTTGTTCCTTTCTCCCTCGTTCGCCTGTCTTTTCCCCTTCAGGAACCAGTTCGGAAGTGCTGCGGGCCAGCACAGTGCGGTGGAGTTACTTTAACAGCAGGAGGGAGGAGAGATGAGGAACTAGGATGTCTAACCTGGTGGGAGTAATTCACAAAACGATCCATGAGGAATACCCAGGGAATGAGCAACATAACAGCAACTTGGAAGGCATAGCTTATTATTCGCAAGAGACAATCCACGGAGCTTTACAGATTAAGCAGTTGTCTTCTCCAAGCCAGTGACATCCCTGTAGATAGAATTTAGGCTTTTTATTGTCACTATTTGGAGAAAGTATATGATCCACGGCAACCAATAGAAAATAAAGCAGGTCAATTTTGTTTTTATCGGAATGGAGGATAAATTTGTTGATATGTTCCATCCAGCTTGCTCCATATTTCACATAAAGAACACTGATGGCTGGAGAATTCTAGCGTAAGTCCTAAAGGTTAGAAGCATGAAAAGGGACAATGTGACAATGCAAGGTATGTTGCCAAGGAAGTTTCTGTCAAAGCAAAATGGCTGAAAATTGATAGCATATTTTCAAATGAGCCATAAAGCTGTATGACAAAATTTCCAAAGGAGCTCGCGTTCCAATTTTAAAGCAAGATTGAATCTGGACATCAGCCAGGACTGAGGCACCTAATTACTGAGTCACACTAATTACTGAGGACTGTTGTGAGGCTTTCGTCTACCTTTAGAAGTAAGGCAATGTCAAGGGGCCATCTTAATTTTCATCCGGGTACCCACAAACATCTTGCCCATCAAATGGACTTTTAAAAGACAGTAAGAAACAGAGACACATTTTCTTTATGAATCTGTTTCTCTATCATTGTTGAATGATGTGGTGGGAAAAAATGTCAGTGTGGCAGGATGAAAAGTGTAATCTGTAAAGGAGTGTTGTAAGTGTTGGTGAGCAAAACGTGTGGGTTAGGAATAAGACTTAACCGAGTCAAGATTATTCTAAAAGTAAGATTTAAATAGGTAAGATTGGTATTGGGGATACGGAAGACTCTAGTGCTGTTTGCAAGGAATTAATTGTATTCTCCTGAAATTCTTTTTTTTTTAAATAATTTATCCATTCAAAAAAAATTTATATACATTGGTGTATTGCCTGCATGTATATCTGTGTGAGGGTGTCAGATTTCCTGGAACTAGAGTTACAGAGAGTTGTGAGCTGCCATGTGGGTACTGGGAATTGAACCCAGGTCCTCTGGAAGAGCAACCAGTGCTCTTAAACCCTGAGCCATCTCTCCAGCCCTCTCCTAAAATTATTAAGTTAAAATCATCCTGATCCCCAATAACATAGTATGAAGACTATGTGTCAGGCCACAAAACAAAGTAGGAATTTTCAAGAGATTTGTGTCAAGAGACATAAGGAGCTCCTGTATCCTCTCTCAGCCATGAAGTCACAAAGAAGAAGATGACAGTCTGCACTTTGAAAGTGACACTCACCAGGGCTAGCTCCTGAGCTAGCCTTTGCTCTGGGAACTAAGAGAAATAACCTTCTGTTGTTTAATATCTACATGGTCTACGTCACTGTGTGCAAACCAAACTGGTTAAGCTATCCTGTCAAGCCATCAAGAGGTAAAACTTGCTAAGTTTTATGGCTTAGTAGATTTCATGGTTCAAAATATGCTGGATTGAACTCAGAAAAATGGGTCAATAAAAATGAAAATTATATATGTATATATATTTAATAAATATGAAAATATTAGTGGCTAACATATAGTCCAGGCATATTAGTTATATAATTAAGGCATTCCCCCCTCTATGTTTGATAGATGCTGTGGACTTTAATAAATGATGACCGCAGAGAATTCCTTAAAATAGTTCACTGAGAAAACTGGGAAATATATTCTGATTATTTATTTTCCTCTTAAGATGTTATGTATTTTTAATTTTGGTAGAACACATGTGCATTGCATTGTAAATGAATATTTAAGAATTCTAGATGTCATCTTCACCTTAAGGAAGAAGGTTCTTCTGGAGGTGGGGGTATTCTTTTGACAGGATATCTGATTAACTCTAAGGCTGTCACTGCTCTAAAACAATCCTCTCTTTGCAGACTCACTGCTGTCTTTGAAGAATCCTGCGCAGATTTAAGGGAGCTGAGTATACAAGGAATTCTCTTTCTCCTGACTTGATGGTGGTGACAAGTTAGCAGATCCTTAGTTACAGGGAGAGAGGGAAGAGAGGAGCATCAAGAGGAAGGCAAGCGGGTGAAATCAGAAACTAGGCCAACTCACAGTGGTATTTGCAAACAGGTTGTAAGCAAGCTGCCTACCAAGTAACTTGCAGCCTTGGCAGCGATGCCTTTGGAGGACACGAGCCTGGTGCCCAGAATACAGAGGCTTTTCCAGTTGGAGGCCAGGCACAGAGCATCTGTCGCCTCATCACTTACAATTAATTGCTCCTTTAAATTAGCAGCTGTCCTAGGACATAGTGCTGGTAGGTGGGTTGGGGATGAAGAGACATTTAGAGTGCTGCGGATTTGGGGTTTTGTCAGTTTCAGAGTGGCCACAATATCTGCTCTTCTTTGAGATGGTTTGTATTCATAGCAGGGTTGGTTTTTGACTCTTTACAATTGTTTTGGCAAAAACTAGGAAGAGGTATTTTTGTTCATGGTTAGACACTAAAATTTTTCTAATTCCTCTTTTCTTTCTTCTGAAGCTCATATTCACATAGTTTGAAGGGAAACAGATTTGACTTTAAAAAATGTTCCCATCTAACTGTTCTACTAGTTACTTTGGTTAGTGAGTTTTTGTTGTTGTTTGTTTTCCTTACGTTACCTTTCCATGTACCTTAGAGCAGAGATGAGAGAGCACTATTTAAGTCGTTGGTTCTCAGTTGTTCAGTCGATGAACCCAGACTTCAAGGTGAGCATTGGATGCTTTTGCAACCTTATGATAGGTAGCTGATTCTAACATTTTCTCATAACCTTTTGCCTCTGCCCCCACCTATACAGGGGCTTTCTAATAGTATAACTGAGATAGAAATTGTTGAATTAATATTTGCTGGCTTGAGTGTCATACTTGGGCATATCTTGTTTTATTTATTATTCCTCATTTGATCTTAATAAAAAAGCTGGAAGTGATACCTCTTTTGATTTATTATTTAGATTATTGTCTGGGGCTTTGGTGCTATAGTAACTTATGTGTCAAGGAACAATAAGCAGTGAACTGCTTTGTGTGTTTTCCAGATGATAAAAATGACAGGAGTTAGCACATATTCAATCCTTACTGGGTGGAGGAGAGGGGGACAGGTTTATTTATACTCAGCAGCTAGGATAGTCCTCAATGAGCCCTACCTTCTGGAATCTATGCCTTAAGTAAGTCTGGTCCTTTGAGTTACTGTGGAATTTAGTGACGATTTAGTTTTGGGAATAATATTACACAGTGATCAATAACTAATACAGCTTTAGGCACATCATCTCATCCGTGTAACAAGCCACTGAGTAGGTCTTGTTATTATACTGACATGGTGCTCTGTGGCATTAACTCAGCTCTCAGGGATTCTGGTTCCTTATCTACCACCTCTCATACTATATTTCTGATGTTGTCTTCCTCGCAGCTGGCAGTCCTCAGTGAACAACTCTCTTCCCCATCTACCTGATTTTTCTTTTTTTCTTCATATGCCTGTCACTCTAGTGTGCAGAATTTCTGGAAAAAAACACATGCTCCCACTTCAGCTGTGAAATAAGCAAAGTCATTGCTGTGATGGTGCTAGATTGCGGTACTCCTGGGAGACATCCTGATCTTAGGGTATACTTCTCCTCAACAAATATGTCTGACTGTTGCTTTGATAATAGTTTTCCTACGTTTCTAGCTTTATTTGGTGTTATTTGTGTTGCTTTATTTCTGTTGTTATTCATCCTGGAAAGTAGCCAGGCTTATAACAAAGGGACTATGGATAGAGGGGATGAGAAGGATCTGTAGAGAAGGGGATAGTTGGCACAGGTGCTATGAAGTGGGTGGGGAGGAAATGGAGGGGGCAACTTTAACTGAGCAGGGAGGAAGGAGAATAATACAGAGGGAGAGGAAGGAAGAAGAGGTAAGTAACTCCAAGAATGGTCAAAAATCCATAGAAACAGTATTCTATAAGCTTACTTAAAAATATGCACAGGTGCGCGCTCGCAGTGCGTGTGTGTGTGTGTGTGTGTGTGTGTGTGTGTGTGTTTGTGCTAATCCTAGGAGGGAAGATTCCAGGTCAGTTGCAGCTCAATCCCAAGCCCTGTGATCTAAGTAAACGGTGTGTCTTCATCAATAGGGTATGCCCTTTCAGTTTTGGGAAGCATCCAAGGGAAATGGCAATAGCTTGTACTGTTTGGGTGTCTCTTAGGCACCCACCCCCCCGCCCCCGACCAACAAGTCAAAGGAAGTTACTCATGTCTGGTACTTGGAGTTTTGTTAGATACTACATGGCTCTTGGGGGGAACATAGCTATCTCATGTGGCATAACACAATTGAAAACTATATATATGCATATATGCTTTATTAATATTAATTACTTTTCTATTGATGTAATACTACACCATGACCAGGGAAATTTATAATTAAACACCGTTATGAGGGAAAGAGATAGATGGATGGTTTTATTTGGGGCTTATGGTTCCAGAAGTTTAGAGACTCTGATGGTAGAATGGAGGCAGCTGGAGCTGGGAGCTGAGAGCTGACAGCTCACATCTCAACAAGGAGCAGAGGAGGTGAACTGGGAATGATAAGAGATTTTTAAGCCTCAAAATTCACCACAATGATATTTTTTTCTTAAAGAAATCCTCAACCCCTAAGCCCCCCATAAAGTGCCTCCAAATAGGGACCAAGCACTCAAATACCCGAGACTTTAGGTGACATTCTCATTCAAACCACCACCACTCTCCTGATATGTGTGTTTGTGTGTGTGTGTGTGTGTGTGTGTGTGTGTGTATGTGTGTGTGGGGAAATTTCACAAGGTCCCATGTCTTGATGAAGACCTATAGGCCATCATTGGCTACTAAGAGAGGGTGATTCAGTTTTCTTCAGAGATGAGACCCCTGGTAGGTTATCTAATTCCATATGAACGGTCTCAGCGCAGTATTCGTGCATATGTGTATATGCCTATGGAACTATAATAATTAGAGAAGAAGAGGTCACACATTGACAAAGTGATGTGTGAGTATGGAGAAGGAAGGTTGGAAACGATGTGAATACAGTATGTATCATGTATGAAATTCTTCAAAACGTTAAGTAAAAGAATGGGCTTTGGGGCCTGCGTTTTGGCGCATGTGCTCAGTGGCCATTTTTCCTAACAGCGTCACATCTTCATTTTTCAAGTCTAAGGGCTCCAAGAGATGATCTTTACCTAGAATAGGTATTACTCTCTGTCACTTTACTGCATATTATTTGAAAAATGGGCATATTGCACCTCATTTCCCCCCTACTTATTATTTCTACTAATATCCCACGGCTCCAACATCCCATTCTGTGCAGTGCAATCCTTGCAGGCTACTCGATGAGAATTTCTGAAATCCTCTTATATCATGACCTAACCTAATGGTGGTCTGGGGCATAGCTGGATTAAGCAACCGGAGAGCTCTTCCTGAGACTAAATACTGATTACTTACATGCGTGACAATTGAGTGTTTATAGTGAGGAATTTGGCACGTTAAAGGTGGATCAATAGGATTAAACCCTTAGTCCTGACTTTTATTAAATTATAATGAAGTGTGAGAAGGGGAAGAAAAATTATCGCACAATTTCCAACCAGATAGTAACCTCTAACAAAATAAAAGACATGTAAATGCGGCACAGATACTTTTGATTAACTTAGAGTTTTTGACATGTGTTAGTAACTGGAGGTAATCAAGGTAGGCAGGTGGATAGTGAGAGGTCCAGCGCCCCTAGTGGTGGAGGCTCTGATGAGGCCTCTCTGTTTAAAGTCAAGTACTCGCTTTCCCAGAAACCCTTGTTTCTGCCTGATATTTAACGAGCCAATCCAGTATTCAGGTTCTGACCAATCAGAGAGATCCCCTATTTCCTTAAAAAACGCACGGGGCCAGCTTTCTGGGTAGTCATCTTGACAAGAGGCTGACCCCTACCTGAAGCTTCTTCTTTTTTTTTTTTTTTTCACGAAATAAAGAATGCCTTTGCTTGTTGCATGCGTGGTCTTTGTGGTCTTTGTGAGGCGGATTTCAGACCTTATAGATAGCACATCTGTGGTGGGATATGGCTTTGACAGATATTGCATATACACTGTCTTCTTAAATCTTCAGAAAAACAAGCAACCCCCAAAATGGGTATTAATCCTATCCTGCAATTTATGACCTTATCTTAATTTCACAAATTGCTTGTCTTTTTTTTTTTTTTTTTTTTTTTTTTTTTTTGCATTTCTAAATCTCAGCACTGATTTTATCAGCTCATTCAAGGAATGCTTGTTTCTTTTTGTTTTTTTTATTGGCTTGCACATTACAGTGGTTTAGGGAAATAAAATATCTCCTATCATGAAATATTACACTCTTCTAAATCAAGATTTATTATTGCTGCTGAAAACCTCCACCTGGGGGAATTTTCTGTCATACAAGTCAAAGACTTTCTATTTGTTCTGCCTAGTTTAGCTTTTCTCTACTTTGCTGGGTAAAATGAAACGATGTGTCAAGAGGAGACATTAATATCCACAGATCCATTTCCCTACAAGTGGAAATTGGGAGCCTTTATGATTCCTTTGGCAAGGGACTCTTTTTAAAAAGGGTAGCAATTACAAATAACACTAATAACACTAACAATAGCTCATTTGTCTTGCATTTTAATGGACTTTTATTTTTTCCAATTGAAACAAGCTTAAAAAAAAAGGTTTATAATGTCTCTGGTAGCATGGGTTTAGGTAGAAAAAAAAAGTCTAAGAAATTCAATTGCTTATTAAAATTTACCATAATGAACCCTGTTAATAACTAGTCAAGTTTTAATATTCTTAAAATTCTAAATTTGTTGTTTGATTTAGAGCAATGACCTAGGGAGACAATTTTAGACGACAAACAGTAAAAATGTTAAGAAACTCCAATCAGATATAAAGTCTTCCATTTGAGTATGCAATCAACTAAAGACCAATCCTCTCCAATTCAACCTTAAAAAGTAATTGTTCTAACTGGGGAGAGTAGAGTCCTGATTATCACAGGGTGAGAAAGGTAAGGGAGAGTATATAGATGGGATGGCTGATAGGGAAACACATTTATATTTACATAAGAGGATTAAGTTCTAGTATTCTATGGCACAGTAGGGTGACTGCATTTAATGATTTACTAAAATACATCACAATACCTAGCAGAGAGGATTTTTAATATTCCCATTACAAAGCAACAAAGCATGTTTGGTGTGGTGGATATGCCAATCACCCTGAATGGATTGTGGAACATGAGTGCATATGTCAGTTTATCACCTTGTATTCCCACGACTGTATAATTATTCTATCAACTAAAACATTTAAAAAAGAAAACCCAAATAGTTGAATATTTGTTACCTTAAGATAAAATGTTTGAAAAAAAAAATTCTTAGAGCAGTGGTTTTCAACCTTTCTAATTCTGTGACCCTTTAATACAGTTCTTCATGTCACGGTGACCCCTAACCATAAAATTAATTTCGTTGTTATTCCGTAACTGTAATTTTGCTACTGTTATGAAATCGTAATGTAAATATCTGATATGCAGATGGTCTTAGTCGACCCCTGTGAAAAGGTTGTTTGATCCCCAAAGGGTCAACAAACCACTGTCTTAGAGGAAGGTCAATAACACTTTTGATTAAGAATATACAAATTTTGATGGGATAAAAAAATATCTAAATGACTTGGTACCTTATTAGTTTCCTTACTTTTAGTGTTTGGATACATTTTGAGAGGTGATGACAGTATTGTTTTAAAGTCAAGATCAAAGTGAGTCATACCTGCTGTGAGAGGTTACACCATGCCCAGTCAAAGGACAAATTCTAGTAGTTAAAAAGGAAACCAGTTAAATAATAATTAGTCCAAGTGTTCTGCATCTTCTAGGAACATATACCTTTACTATTCTCTTTACTTCTGTTTGTATATGTTCATTTGACCAGCTACTTGACATACTTGTGATTGTTTTGAAGTAATCATTTTATGTTATGTTATTTAATCCACTATAAGATAGTGAATCAAGATAATTATTATACAAGTAACAAGCATTTTGTAATTTTTATTATTCATATTTCCCAAATGTACTTTACTGAATTTGGTAGAACTTGCAAATGAGGAAATTCATATTCCATTCTCTCCCACAGTTTTGGCCTAGTTGTCTTATTAATATTGCTGCCAACTCAGAATTTTACTGACCTCCTCTTGAAATATCCACATCATTTAATTCTTGTTTATTTTTAAGTTTTCTCTGCAGGTTTCAGTCTTGCTATCTCAGTTCTGATTCTGATTCCTCACTCAGACCCATGGTTATGTGAGTGTTTATCATGCTTACGTAGCATTTCCCTCTCTACCTTGGGAGTTCTGAGTCTGGTCAAACAAGTATGCACTCATCAGTTTGTATACAAAATCTCTCATCTGACATTCAAGACATTTCACAACACAGACTAAAGCAACGGTAGTCTGTTGATTTCATTTTTTTTGCATTATATTCCAACCAACTTTGTCTTCCAGTGGACTTTGAAAATGAAATTTCTTCCTTGTCTGTGCAGTTTTTCTTCCAGGGGACTCTATGCTTCCTCCAACTATGCCCTGTCTCTGTTTGAGGCCTCTTAGCCTACTCAGGTCATTTCTGTTTGCAGTGTATCCCTGCTGTTGAAGTCAACTTGTCTGCTAGTCTCTCCTTCACTTTTAGACTCTGCACTTCTTTTGTATTTAATTTTTTAGATTATGGTTAAATTACATCTCTCCTTTTCTTCCCTCCAAACCCTCTCACGTACTCTTTTCCATCTTTCCTTCAGGTTCATGGCCTCTTCTTTTCATTAATCATTATTTCATGCAACTATGTATCCATCTCTATGTGTGTGTGTGTGTGTATACATACATATATATGTACATACACATGTACACATGAATACATGTATATGTGTACATATATGTATATGTAAACACATAATATATGTATATATACATGTGTACATATACATATATACACATATACATATATTCATATACATATACATGTACACACACACACACACACACACACACACACACACACATATATATATGCTTCTCAATATAACATGATATTCAGTCCATATAACTTAAACTATGTACTTCTTTAGAATAAGACCATGCGTGTATTTCTCATGACTTTTCTTTGAGGTTATTTTAGAGCTCCTTAATGCTCCAATTATGCTTTCTTAAATGTTCAAATGACACAACTTAGGAGAATTCAATATTCTGATTTTATTAATCTAAAAGTTATTGTGACACCTCTGTTAGATCTCAGTCCCCTTATACTCAGAGATACTATAGACTATGGTACTTAGAAGATCATGAAGATATTTGTAAATACAATGTTTCATCAGAGTTTTTAGTACTACTAATCTGATACTGCTTCTACTGGCCTAGAATCAATGGCAAGGATAAAACTGTTTTGCTTTGTTTTTTGTTTTTTTCCAGACATGGTTTCTCTGTAGTAATTCTGTCTATGCTAGAACTCACTCTGAAGACCAGGCTGGCCTCAAACTCAAAGAGATCTGCCTGTCTCTGCCTCCTGAGTACTGGGACTAAAGACATGCACCACTACTGCCTGGCTGTAGGACTGTTTTTGATAGAATACATTTATGGAATAGATTAATCTATACATGGAAAGCATTCAGAAGCAATACAAGAAATTCTGCTGTTAGAACAGAATTAATATACTTAATTTAGGTATTTATTTTGTTCCCATTAATGGTGGCAATGCACTATTTTTCTGGAACTTTTGTATGGTTTTAAATACTCTGGGTATTCTACTTACCTACTAGTAAAAAGAAGTATTCCAGATGTTCCAATAAATCATCAAAATGTCCCTGTAATTTAACATAGTAGAAGTTATATATCTCCTAGACTACCTTTTACATGTGGAGAACTATTTGACTACTTTAAATAGTCTTGGAGTAGAAAATAAAGTTTTTGTGTATGCTGTTACAGCGAATCACATGGACCATTTAGCCAACAGTCAAAATAGAAACTTGAAAATATATGTCTCAAAATAGTCTAACTGGAGCTAAAAGCTTGGACCAAAAAAAAAAAAATTCACAACAAAGAATTACTTTTAATTCAGAGACTGCATTGGTGAATTTTGTATCTTTAAGTTAAGCTCCCATTTAGTTACCCCACTTAAAAATCTACAACACTGTCATAAAACAACTTGGGGAGAGGAGATCAGTGGTTTTCTGAAAAAGAAAAGAGAGATGTGATGCACAGATTCAACAGGAAGCTTTATTCCTCAACAGGCTGGATATTGATTTTGGAAGCTTTCTTGAGAATGGCTACTGGGGTAAAGCATGAGAAAGTCAGGCAGCATTGCCATGCAAAGGGGAAAGTTCTTCACACTGAAAAGTGTCCAACCCCAGGCTTACCAAGGCACAGAGAAAGAGCTTCTTACTGTAGCTGCTCATTTATACTCTTTTCTGGTGGTGTATCCATATTAAGATAATAGGAGTTAATTAAATAATGTATGCAAATAGTATCGCTTTATGTTTGGTATCTAGGCACTTAAGCACTGGTGTTTATTGGTAAATATCAATAATAAAAATTACATAAAAACAAAATTCTATTGTAAGAAATAAACATCTCATTGTTTTTAATGATTAGGTATTTGAGTTATTGTTAACATAAACAACTATATAGCATGTAAATATCGCACAACATGCTCTATCATATGCCTTTTCAATAGAAATATAATATAAATCACATCAACAATTTAAAATATTCTGATGGCTATATCAAAGAAAAAGAAAGGGAAAATTAATCTTAGTATTAGCTTAAATATTGTATTTAACCCAATGTTCCTAAACTATGGTTTCAATGTGAAATTAATATAAAACATTTTAAAGAAATATTCAGCATTCTTTCTAAGGTAATACTGTGTTTTTTAAGTCAGCATGTATTTCACCTTTGCAGGGCATCTCAGATTTGAATAGCCTACATTAAGTGCTTAATAATCACCTGTGACAAATGGTTTATCTCCTGGGCTATGTAGATCTGTTTACTAATTTAAATTTTTAGATGTGAATTCTTTTCTTCCCAATATGAAGGTATTCATGGAGTTTGTAATACCCGTAGGGGTTTGAAGCATTACTCCACACCAAAAGTAAAACCCAGGAAAAATTAAAAAGTCTATAGAAGTAAGTTTACCTGCACTTCTATTTATTTCCATGAATGTATTTAGAAGCCAGAGGACATTCCTGATGCAAACACACAGAAGTAAATGTTCCCATTTTGTTATTTTAAATGACTTATATTTAAAGGCACATGGAGTATACAGAGGTTTGAATAGGGCCAGTAAGTAAGTCTCATTCTGCCTGAGCAGAATGAAACCATTGGGAAAGTAGCTATATTAATCTGTCAGGTAAAGGGGGAAATTCCTTGAAGACTGCAGCTCAGTGGAGGAAGAAATGCAGCTGCTGATATCTGCTAGGGAAGCGAGAACTGGTACCTCTCTTGCCCACTGTGATCCACTCTGAGTCTTCACTGTTCAACAGATAGAGTAAAAAGAACCTTCTGATTTGGAATTCTACTAATCTCTCCCAGCCAAACAGTGGGTAAGCAGCAGTGGAGAGAAATGAGGAACTGGTACAGTAAAAGGCAAGATCCCTATCTGAAATTGTCTTGTAGGAAAACTATGAAAAGCAAGGGAGACACAATCCCACCAACTCCATGTTTGTGTTCCTTTAAAGCTATATGGAGTAATAATAGCTGGTGCCTCCCTGGGAAGGTGACTATGTGTCTCAGTTTATCAGGACAGTACCATTATTCTAACAAAGCCATTTCTTTGCAGTGCCAACAGAACTCCATGTGAAGAACTTCATGTAGTTAGGCTTCCATTCAGAAGCCCATAAAGACAAATGAGAATGGTGTGCTATTTAAATTAGCTCCAGGAACTTGTTTGCAATATTAGGAGGTCATCTTTAAATCGACTTCATCATATTTCTATAGTAGAACGTTGTGTCAGCTCTCCAAAGATAACATGGGAAGCATTTTCCATATGTGCAAACCCTGCCAGCCCTCAGCAGAGGGAACCACCATCCTGGCCAATGCTAGACTTCATATGTGGAACCCTGAGTGTCTGAGCTCAGATGTATTTATTTTTTCAGAACTCCTCAAGCATTCTACTGATACCACGTGCATATCATAAGCAATTAACATATCCCACATAAATCCAACAGCTGCAGACAATACAAAACGCCAAAAACCTAGGCAGCCCCTCACCCAATAGTGCATAAAAACATTTTAAACATAACTAAATATAAACTTCCCCAACATATTTCTCCTCCCATTCTATGTAGACAACAGCTCACCAGAGGGCACACAATGAGGTTGCAGGGAAGCTTAAAGATGTTCCTACAACAAAGTGCCGCCATTGTAAACGTGCTCCAAGTTTGTACTACCTCATCATTATCAAAGGCTGCAGAAAAACCGATGTTCAAGGAGTAAAATCATAATGAAATTAAACTCCAGAGCTTTAAACTAAAGCTCCAAGACAATAAGATTTCCAAATCAAATTCTCTTGTCCTTGTGAGTTGTACACCCAAACAACTGAAGTACAATTTTCCTTTATAATTCCATATGCAATAAAAATCTTTTTTAAAAAATCAACTCATGTGCTGACTCTTTATACACCAATCCCAGATTCAAAAACATTTCCCTAAAATACATATCCCAAAAGTCATATATATACTTCTAGCAGAAAGCCTGTGGCAGTGGTATAATAAAGAATAGAATCAGACACATCCAGCAATTCCTTCTTTCAGGGTGTCAGGAGAGCATTTAAAGTAAACTGCTAAAATTTGTGGTACATTTTATGTTCCCTTCATCTCTATAAATTTTAATTTGTGAGATGACCCAAATCAATGTTTCTCAGCACAATGATCTTGTCCCTTTGGGCCAAACTCCAGTACGTATTTAAGAGCTCTGTATGTGTTCACATAGTTGTATGTAGCACCTGTACGCTATGGTATTACATGATTTTATATTGTTTTTGCAATCTGGTGAATGTTCATAGCACCAAATCAGTAGATAGTCAAACAGCTATTGTTAAAAAAAACAGTTTATAATTCTTGTTTTATATTCCTTTTTCCATATTTGTAGCGGTAACATTGTAATTCTGCAACATTTGCAACACTTAAGTTGACTACAGCAAACCTAACGAGGACGGGAGGAGTCAGTTCCTGCTGATGTGCCATTCTCTCCCTGTGAAGGAAGAGGTAATGTTTGCTGCCATCTCCCCCTTATGTATTCGGTTAGAAACAGCTGATGTCTTCACACTCACACATACCATCAAGAAGTGTACCAGCCTCCAGAGGCAACCAACTTGAGGGCCCTGTAGATTTGAATCTCTTCACTGAACAGGTGTCAACCAATCTGGGAGCACATTTACAAATGCCACCCTGCTGTCAGTCCATGACAGCGGGTTGTTTTTTCTAATCTTCATGGGAAAAGGTTTCATCCATTGGGATAATTGTAGCTTTTTAACACATTTCACTGTAATTAGTGAATCTGCATGTCAGTGTTTTCTTGCATATTCCCTGATTGAGTTGGAGACCGTTTTACTTCTCCCCATGACCCGTCAAAGATAAAGAATTTGTTTACTGTAAATTGCACACCACTCACTCCTATATGCCATCTGCCACACTTAACTGCATGGTGCTACAATTTTCTAATAATAGCTCTTTGAACTTGAGGAAAAAAAATAGTCAGAGGTGTTAATCAGAAATGTTAGGGGAATATTTACTCTATCAAGCTTTGCATCTTGGTGGGATTTTCATTTTGGTGTGTTAAAATGATATTGTATTTCTGTCTAATAGGTTATAGCTAAGCAGGGTTCAGAGAGCCCTCTGAGAGGCTGTCATCTAGCATAATTGTGAGAGGTGCAGATATAAGGGAAGGCAGGAGGTTTGATGTTTCAGAAAGTAATTTAGGTCTTTAACATGGATTTTATGGTCAGGTCACAGGTCAAATTTGTAGAGTTTCCCACTGGGGCTTGCTTCATCTCTTTTACAGTATTGTCTTCTTTCTTCAACTTAATAAAAAAAAATTGGCAACAATATATGCTATTATGCTTTTTTTTTCATTCCAAATACCTGCAGTATTGGTCAAGGTTCTTTAGAAGGACAAACCCAACAAAATGAATAAATATTACAAAAGAGTATCTATGATACTGGCTTATAGAATGGGAGCTGGGTATTGTAGTTTTGGCTCTCTCTATATAGGAGAATCTCAGAAGCTAGGTGTAGTTGTTAGCTGCTGGCTGGGGTGGCTCAGCAAGAGAGACAAAGAGGTTTATTCATTCGTGCAAACTCTGCCAGACCTCAGCAGAGGGAACCACCATCATGGCCAGTACCATACTCACAAGGAACGCTGAGCTCTGAGCTCAGGTGTTTTTGTTGATTCAGCACTCCTCAGGTGCAGATCATAAGCAATCAACACCCCCCCCAATAAATCCAATACCTGAAGACAATACAAAAAGACCTAGACTTAGAATAGCCCCTCACCCAACAGTCCATAAAACAATCTCAAACATAACTCAAAATAAACTTCTCCAACATTTCCCCTTTTCTGTATTAAAAAATTGCTTTGCCTTTACAACACATTATAACACTATATAAGCAAAACTATTTACAAGATGAACAATCACAAGTTGCTAATGCACAGGACCAAATGAAACCAAACATCTGCCAAGCTTTTCCTAACGTCTTTGGACAGCAGAAAAACATTATGAATATCCAATTATCTGGAATTCACTCACAATCTTCTGGGCTTCTCCAAAGGGCTTGGATAGATTCTCTGGCTCTGCCTTCTGCAGTAGGCACAGTTCATTCTCCAGGCTCTGGCTGGCTTCACTTTATAGCTGCTGCTGTTCTTGGTGGTCATTCTATGGAACTGGGGTGATCTTAAACATTGCTGGGGTCCCTTGCTGCAACTGGGCTGCACTTTCACCAATAGCCTCTCCTGAGCTCTCTTCATGGTGCCAAGTCTCAGCTTCTCTACAGGACACCTTTATTTTGGGCCTTCAACTACTACTTTGGCTACACCTTCACTAATGGCCTCTCCTATACAGTGCCAAGCCTTAGCAGCTCTCCAAAGAGCCCTTCATGCCTTCAAAACTAGTACCAGCTGAGTGAATCTTACGGCACCAAGTTTGGCTGCCAGCATGAGATATAACCTTGACCAGTTCTGGAAGCCTGCTTCTGTGTGTTGTCCCTGAGGAAACACTTTCCAGATTTTAAGATAGAGTCTGGTTTACAGGAAAAAAATCACAGGTCACCTTGTCTGCAGTGTTTCCTGGTGGGTGGAGTTCTCATCACCATCAGATGTGTCTTATTAGGACCTCTTATAGACAGGTGTGCAGAGAAAAACAAACTGTTCAGATTAACTAAGCAGCCTTTTGGCTCCAAACTGCAGCTTCTACAACAGCAGGTATTCCTGGGCCAGTGGGAAGAATATCTGGCAAAGTCTTGGCAGTTTGGCGTCCTTTACACCACCACTATGGTGTTGTACACACCCCCTTTCATAAATCTCAAACGCAACATCTTGAGCTTCACACACATACAATGCAGCTATCGGAAAACTCAGTTTGTAAAACAGCATGCCACCACCACCAGCAGGAGGGAGCGTGGGCTCCATGATCAGGAAAAGCAGTAAAAACCTTGCTTTTTCCTGCTCCCAGCTGATTTCTTTATCTCTAAGGGCCTCCATTCTGTGGCTCTCACCTCAGAGCTTTTTTCCTCATTTATTTACTGATTTTGCAGAATTCTCTCTTCATAGAGGCTTATTTCTCTGTCTCTCTCCTCTTTCTTCAGGAGACTTCTACTCATCATTTTTGCAAATATATAATCTCTGTCCTCTTGGAGCTGCCCTGAATGTACTTTACCAGACTCTGAGATCTGGAGTTTCTTTCTCTTCTGACTTATCTCCACGTTGGATTAGCTGGCATGATGTCATGCCCCACATTGGCATGCCATTTGTAGTTGTACACTGCTATGGCAGTTCAGCAAGGAGACAGTGAGGCATTTTTATACATGGAAGCCCTTCCAGACCTCAGAAAAGGGGACCACCATCCTGGCCAGTATCTAACTGGACAGTGGAACCCTGAGCTCTTATTATTATATTATTATTATATTATTATATTATATATATATATTATATTATTATATTATATTATTAAAAGAACCCAGGTGCTTTTATTCTTTCAGAACACCTCAAGGATTTTACTGATAGCACATGCAGATCATTAGCAATCGAGCAACCTCCACAGAAATCCAATACCTGCAGACAATACAAAACACCAAGGCCTATGCATCCCTTTTTCCAACAGTGTACAAAAACAATTATTTTAAACACAACTAAAAGTAAACTTCTCCAACACCTGGTAGCTGCTCAGTTCATAAGGATAGGTGCCCCAACTAAAGGACTGGAGGATCCCTGAAAGGCTGTTCATCTTCAGTCCATGTTGAAAGGCTGAGGAGGCTGGGTTCTGATCATCAGAAAGGATGGCAGCATCGACAACCACTATGGGATAGATACATTCAACAGTAAGAAGTAAAGACAGACACAAGTGTAGTGTCTTTTCATCAGGCTTCTGCAGGAAAGTGATGTCCGTTCTGGGAGAATTTCTTCTCCCATCAATGAATCCTTCCTAGAAATTCATGCCCTGAAACATTCATCTCTTAGTTGGTTTCCTACTCAATCAAGATTAAATTAATAGGTGTCATATTGGAAAAAATAAAACACAAAGTTACCTTGGTGCATTATTAACCAACAGATCTTGAATATTAATGTCTCTATAAATCCAGGGCTTCCTTCAAGTAAACAAACTGCTGGGGTTTGTATAGCAATGACAATACTGGATAGCTGCTAGAGGCTCCATTGGATAGAATTTCTCGGAGCTCCTTAGAGAATACCATCTGCCTTCCCATAGGAGTAAGAACAGTTTATGTTTTTTTTCTTTATAGAGTGGAATAATGTTAAAACCAGGCTGACAAGATGGCTAAGTGGGCGAAGTTGCTAGCTGCCAAGGCTGATGAGCTGAGTTCAATCTTCAGGACCCATAGGAAGGAAAAGAACCACATCTTTCTCTGACCTTCACAGCTGTGCTACTGACTGCCCAGACACAAAATAAATAAATAAATAAATATAATAAAAACAGAACAAAGCCACAACACCGCCCTCCCCATTTCCATTCCTTTGTAAGGTCCTGCAAACCACTGCTCCTTGGAAGTGCTGTGTTTGTCTTAGATGACACTGTGGTGGAGGGAAGCCAGCTGGCTGGACTTGAAGGGCAGGTTGAATCCCTTTTTCAACATTTAATATTTATGTTCTCACATATATCCCCAAACATTTGAGGATATTGATATTACGACTTTATTTTGTTATCTCCGAGTCATTGCACCACCAGAACCCTCATTTAACTAACACTGATGAAAGAGCATCCCGGATAGTCTGTCCCGCAGAGGACAAGCTATAAAACTTTGCCTTTGAAATTTATCTTTTGTACTTTGATATTTTTGTTACAAAATGTACCCTGTGCTCCACAAGCTTGCGGATAAAATGGAATTGCCTTTATATTTATGAGCACATTTCAATGGCTTTAAAACCTCATCCTGCCTTCCAGCGAGTTCCCCTTCCCAGATTTTCCCAAAACCTGGGAATGCTTACCCCTAACCATGAATCAGTTATGTTAGAAGCTTAAACCTGATGGTTTTATCTGTGGGGTGTACCCCATTCGAGGGTCCTAGCCTTTTTGGAGCTCGTCTCTTCAGTGGCTAAGAAGAGCTTCAGGGTTCCAGGACGTTCCCAGAGACCAGACTTAATCAAGTAATCTTCCTCCTGGTTTTTAATGCCTTCTGTGCTTATCCTCTCATGAACTGCCTGTTTCTTTGACTCCTCATCCAGGAACTTGGTTTCCTTTTAGTGAGGAGGACAGTTTTTCCCTTCTCCAGTCATACCCAGAAATGAAAGACCCAGAGCCAAACTACATGGGCCACAGCGTTTATCCTTTATGATGGTTTTACTGACTGCGTGCTTTCTCAGTCAGGTCAAGTTACTGTAACAAAATACCCTAGTCTGTGGAAGGCTTACAAACAAATCAAATTTGTGTTCCTTCCTTCTGGAAGCTGCAGGCCTCAGATCAGGGTACCAATGTAGTTCAATTCTGCTAATAATTCTCTTTCAAGTACAGATGAATATAACACATCTTCATGTGATAGGAAGATGGTTAGGGGAGTTTTCTGAGGTCTTTTCATAAGGATAGCAATTCCGTTTTTTGAGGAATTGGCTTCACAGACTAGTCGCCGCTCAAAGGTACCAACATCTAGTATTATTGGGTATTGGGGCATCCAGCCCACTTTGAGGGAACAGAAAATGTGGTTCATTGCAAATGCACATTGCTACATTCTTTTTAGAGTCTTCTGTAGGTCTGGACTTGTAGCTGGATATTGTTTAAATTGGATTTTATCATGGGATATCTGTTTTCTCCATCTATGGTGATTGGAAGTTATGCTGGGTAGAGTAGTCTGTGCTGGCATCTGTGCTCTCCGGCCTTTGAAGAGTGTATAGCTTTTCTCCAGCAGTTTTTAGCTCTTTATTTGCTTTCTAGACTCTACAACATAAACACTTGCCTTCTTCTGCTATGTTCTACCTCCACACAGGTGTGGAAACAGTGGGGCCTGTTCCGCACAGACAGAAACTTCTGAGTCCCCGAGCTAAGGGGAGGCATTTTCTGCTTGTAAATTGTTTCTCTCAACACGGAAATTCTGACTAATATAACCATTCATTTATTGAAATTGCTTTCTTGTGGCTCTCACTGTCCCTTTCTTCATTGGCCATCTGATCTTGTCATTTGATGCCTTTTGAGGTCAATTTCAAACTCTATACAGATTATCTAAAAGGCCCATTAAAACTATTGTTAACCACAATTCATTGTGTTTATAGTTTTGTTCTTTTAAAATTTATATATGAACAAGTTGTAATAGTATGTTCAGTTTTAACATATACACACTAGAAATTAATATAAACAAACACTTATGAAAATTTAAAACAGCTATTAACTCAAAGAGTGTCCCATTGTTTCCAGCTCTTCAATAGTCAGCTATTATTTTGAGTTTTGTTTTTTTTTTCCATCAAAATTATTTGTTCCAATTCTGGAGCTTAATGTAAATGAAACATGTGGCCTATGGCATTTTTCATGTCTGTTTTTTAATGTAACATTTTTATATGCATACATTTCTTATATTGACTTTTTTGGTTATTATATATTATTATTTTAATACAGTAAGTTAAACTATATTACTATTTTAATACAGTAAGCTTATTTATCCACACTCTTTTCTTTGGCTATTAGGTGTAAAGTTAACAAGAACACAATTATATGAGTCTCTTGAACATGTGTTTTCCTATCATCTCTGGCTTCCTGTATCACTAGGGTTTTGAGGCGTAGTCCATGAGTAAAAGAAGCCTTCTGTAGTTACTTCTAAAATGTGATGCAAATTAAAAAAGGTGCAACAATCTTTAAATAAGGGAAACCAATCAATCTACATCTGGTGAATACTTATTGCTTTTATTTTTTAAATGTGTGTGTGTGTGTGTGGTGTATTTGTGCGGTGTATCTGTGCCTGATTTATTTTGAGTGGTTTCTTAATAAAATTTTCTTTTTCCTTATTTTTGAGGTATTTCCAAGTAGTTATTTTTTTCCACTTATTTTCACATATACCTATTGTGTCTCATCTGGGGTGCTACAAATAAGATCTAAATCAGCCGCACTAGAATGTCTTCCATGCTAGCTAGTCTTTAAGGAACACACTTTTAGACACCCTGCTTTCCTGTCGCAGAACCTTGGCGACTTCTCTCCTCACTTAGAATAAAGTCCATCTCCAGAGTGTGACTGGAGCCCACATACGTGCTGCGCATCTCCCAACTTCATTGCATGCTGATTGCCCCCTTTCCTTTAAATTAGTTTTTTGTTTTTTTTTTTTCTATGATGGGGATTTTGTCCTTTTATTTTCCCTGCCTGGAACTTTCTCCGCCATCCCTTTCATGTCGTTCAGGTCAGTTAAAAGTCATTCTTGCAGAGAGAATCTTTTTTACTGATGAACTTTTTGTTCCTTTTAAGTACTTGAATACTTACCGTCATATGAAATGATCTTCTTTGTTTATGTACTTACTTGAATAAGAAAGAAGTCTGTGTCCTGTGTTTCGTCTGTGGATAAAATTGCTTTCTGCTTTAATTCAGTTATCTGTCTCCTGCTCTGCAATGATATATCGTTAGTGTTTAAAGTGGTGTACAAATACTCCGCAGGGCACATGAACATTGACAGTTTTAGGAGAAATCTTCTTCCAGTCTAGCTCCTGTTATGTGCTCTTTCTTAAAATTGATCTACTCGGAAATCCATCATTCAGATTCTTTCCTAACTGTCGTCTATTGGTAGTCTCTACGTTTTAAAATGTTAAGCTCATTTCCTGGGATATCAAAATTATTTTACCTGGAGATGTTAACACTCAGATGAGGAAAGGAGAAGTGTTTTGTGGGCAGGAGATAGTCTTGTAATCCAGGTTGTTGTTTCTAGTAGACTGTTTTTAATACAAGAGAAGACTGATTGTAATTAAAACCTGGTATAAGGCTGCTCTTACAGAGGACACAAGTTTGGTTCTCAGCATCCACATGGCCATTCACAGCCATCTGTAGCTTCAGTTCCAAGGGATTCAACACCCTCTTCTGGCCTCCTCAGGAAGCAGGCAGGCATGTAGTGCAGGCACATACACGTAGGCGAAACATGCATGCACATAAAATTAACAATAACTAAGTAAATAAATAAATAGATAAATATATATCTTAGAAGTGGTATATCCATATACAATTTTCAGATTAATTTAGAAACTCCAAAGAATTGAACTTCTTCTTTCTAAGCAACTCTATTTCCCTTCTCTCTCTGATTTTGGAACTGTGCACTAGTCTGATATCATTTAAGAAGTTAAGCAAACAACAAAAAAACAAACAAACACTAAAGCTTGCTAAAATTGAAAGTAGCCGATGTGTGGGTGAGAAGTGCTTGTGCAGCTAGCACACTTCACTAGTGACTGAGTGCAGCTCCCTTTGCTGGGCTACCTGCGTTCCAGGAATCAAACTATGATTAGAAGTCCTGATCTTCTGATGTCTTCCAAAGGCACATGCCCAAAGCACATGGCAAGCCAGAGATGAAAAGGAAGTTAGTGTAGAAAGCTGGAGAGAACAACAATAGTACACTGGAAAGCAGCAGAAGAAAGTTTATACAAATTCAGAGGCACAGGAACCCCAACTTCCTTTGCTGCAGTATTAACCGTTTCTCCCCTGACTGTCCCCTGCCTTGAACCCATCCTGTTTGAAAATGTGAAATTCTCATGTAAACCAAATGAGGTTCCGTTGCATTCACACCACTTTCAGCATGTAGCATCCTCCAATTCTGCCTCTTTTCTCTGAGGTTGCCATTTAACATCCAGAGTGTGGTTTTATCACATCTTTGGGCTGGACTGTCTGGCATTCATGCCCTCCATCTACGCTGGTGTTTGTGTTTTGGAACCTAGTATCTGAGTCACCACCTCCTGCTGGCCACGTGTGCCAGGTGAGAGTAACCCCTCATCTACATCTTTTTTGCTCAGACTGTTCGTTCCTTTGTCAAAACCATGGGGCCTCATGAATTCCCTCCTTCTCTTAGTCACTGCTCAGGCTGGCAACACGATCACGCTCTGTGACTATGGCTGCTTATGGAGCTGCCTCTGCTCCTGTCTTTTAGGAATGAGCCCGCTGTCATCTCTGCTCCTGACTGCAGGACCATGTTGAAGCAGGAAGGAACTCGAGGTTTGTTTTCAAATCACTCTACATGTCAGTGTACTCCCAGCACTAACCATACTGTGTATGTGTGTGTGTGTGTGTGTGTGTGTGTGTGTGTGATTGCGTGCATGCTCGTGCAGATATCTTCAGTGTACTAAAATCAAAATAACAGCTTCTTGCATTTTTAAAGTTTGATATTTGGCCCCTTATCCCACATTATTTCTTATTGGTTAGGAAAAGACATCTTACATCAATTTTCATCTGTGTATATTCTACTATTTACAACATAGACATCAATTAGATTTGGGAAGTAAAAAAATTTTAAAAATCCAAGAAAAAGAAAACATTTTTAAATGTATGTTTTCACACTGAATGGGAGAAGGACATACCATGTTGGAAAGCCTTCTCCCAATCCCGAGCCTTTGAGAGCCCAGCTTTATAATGGTTATTTTGGTATGTCTTTTTTCCTTAAGATATAGCAAGGCAATTTACCTTCTTCACTGTCACCTTTGTAGAGTATAGGTGTGTGTGTGCATGTGTATGTGTGTGCACGTGCCGTGTATGTGGGTGTCCCTGGAGGTCAGAAGAATGTATTGAATCTGCTGGAGTTTGAGTTAGAGGCAGATGTATGCTGCCTGTCCTGGGTTTGGGACCCCATTCAGGTCCTCCAGAAGAACAGCAGCAAGTGCATTTAACCACTGAGCCCTCTCTCTAGTTCCCTAACATTGTCATTTTTTAAAATGACAGTAAAAATGTTAAAGTTAAGAGCCTTTTTTTTCTCCCCAAAAAATGTTAGTATATAACATGGAGTAATTACCTTTCTCCACAGGTCAAGAATTTTATTGGCTTGTTAAACAGAAGGTCATTTCAGTGGTTTCACTTTATGGAAAATTCCATAGGAAACAAAAGAGTGGCAAGGTGCTCGGCAGACAGCTCAGTGGGTGAAGCACTTGCTTCACAAGTGTGAAGACCAGAGTGCAGATCCACAGCATCCATACAAAATGGCAGGTGGGCATGGTAGCTAGCCTGGTGCCCCCAATGCTTGGAAGATGGGGCTGGGGATCTCTGAGCCAAGCTATCTAGCTAGAATTGGGAAATTTGCAAGCCTAGAGTCCTTAAGAGACCCTTCCTTAGTAAATAAAGTAGAGAGCAATTGCAGAAGACACCTGAGTTCAAATTCTGGCCTATCTCTCTCTCTCTCTCTCTCACACACACACACACACACACACACACATGCATACACACATAAACACACATACTACACTATCTACAAACATATATATGTAAAAATAGCAGAGTGGCAAGATTTAAAAATAAATAGAACCATTTCTGATTTTATATTATATTCTTATATAATTTTGGATTCAATTTTTAATTTGGATTAAAAATTTATAACCATATTTCTGAAACATGTTTCATTTATGCATTTTTCTGCTTGTTATATTTTTAGTAGGTGTTAGTACACAGATAATGTTTTTTCCTTTGGAATGCACTGTGGAGTCTGCCTCTTTTTAATTTTTTTGCAAGTATTTTGAAGCTGTCTGGTGTTAGAGTTTTCACTGTCAGAAGATTTCAAGTACAAATTTAATTTCTTTAATGTGTACAAAGTCACACAGGTTATGTGTGAGTTTAACTAGCTTGTGCCTTTTTCTACTTTTTTCTAATAATGTTGAATTTACTAATTCTGACCTTTGTACCCTGGGCTTACAAACTCTGTCAGAGAAGTTAGTGTAGACAGTCACGGGTCCCCTCATTTATTTTCCATTTCTTAAAGACCATAGTTTTTTCTTGCTGGAATCTGATGTAGTGAAAACCTTTAATATACTTTGTTTCTCCAAGCTGTCAGGCAGGAATGAAACTCCAGTCTCTGTTTCCTCATTTTGCCTAGAAGAAGGTGGCTTGATTCACACAATTTCAATCTAGGTATAAAATATTTTTGATGTTCAATTACCTTACTCTCACAGTGTCTATTTAAGTTCATGAATCTCTGTATGTTCTATTCACCACGAGTATCACAGAGTCACTAAGCAATACTCAAATTAAGAACTCTTTTCCCTGAATAAAATTAATCTAGGTTTAATTGAGCTGTTTTGTTTTTCCTTATTTTATTTTCTGACTAAGAGTAGATGAATATTCTCTCTTTTGACTTCCCATTACTGGTATCTCTCCTTGTCAAGGGCCACAATCTCCATTGCCAGAGGAAGTCTGTACTTCAAGGAGATACCAGAAATAATTACACATGTTTAACTATCTTCTTAATTGCATAAAAATTGGGGGTTCACCCTTGAGCAAATGACAATAAATGCCTTTGTATAAAATGACAGGTGTCAATGACCAAGAGATAGTGACAACACTCTGCTATTAACCAGACCAGAGACAATACCTGGTAAGTCTTATAGGCATGTTAGTTGTGTAGAAACAAAAAAATCCTTACTTTCCTATTGAGGGTAGTTGTCCCCAGGAAGCTGGTTGTAGTTATAAAATATTATAAAGTAGCTCAAAGTTCTATAAATCTGATAGACCATAGATTCAGCAGTTAGGCAAACATCAAATACAACCTGGATAGACTTTGAGGCAAACAAGAGAGCTTCTGTAGAGCTTCATGTCCAAGGCAGGCTGCACGCATGAAGACCACTTACCTTTGGGACTTACTTACTCTCCTTTAAAAAAGCCATAAATAACTCATTTTTAATTTAATCTTAACACTTCTGAATATTTATGTTTTAAAGATGGAGCTATATCAAATAATATTAAAATGACATTACATATGCTTAAGTGACTAGTTTAAAAATTATTGTTTCACACTGAGTAACTGACTTTCTTTTATTCTAGTCTATTAGCGTGTATTAATTGTATGGAACAAGATTTGCATGTGATTTTCTCACATACACATTTAGTGCTCCTTTGAATCGACCCTTAGAGTTACTCTTGCCACACATGTTTTAAGGCTATATTTCCACTCTATTAATTTTAACCTATTAAAGTTGATATTAAGAAGAAAATTGTGTTCATAAGTAAGAATGTGTGGGAAAATTTGTTGTGTGGTGGCCAATTATTTTCCTTGATATAGAGGAATATTTGGTCTTTTAATCCAGTGACATGACTTCTGTGGAAAAGGATCACATTCAAGGATGTGTGATCTAGGTGGAATGCAGCACATGCTTTTAAGGAACCCAACTAAGAAGTCACTGGTGGCACAAGTCTTTAGTCTCAGCTCTCTGCATATAAAAGGAAGCAGTTTGTTCAGAAGTAGGTAATGGTTCTCAGTTCATGGTTCTCAGTTCAGAGTTCACAGTCAGTTCAGAGTTAAGAGAGAAGCAGTAGAGACTGAGAGAATAGAAGGAGATTGAGTCAGAGCATGCTAGTCAACTGAGAAGCAGAAAGTCAGACGCAAGAGTGAAGTACAGAGTGAGTACACACTTTTTATCCCAAGTCTGAGACTGAATTAGAGTGAAGACATGGCAGAGTGACATCTGAGATGACTCAGAGTGAAGAGTTAGCAGTGTGAGTCAGAATAAGCCTGAGTGCAGGCTCAGAGAGGCCGGGAGTCAGTTAGAGAATCAGTCAGATAAGACACAGAGGACGTTCAACAGAAGGAGAGTGAGTTTGGGAGAAAGAGTCAGTTAACAGTGAGAGTCAGTTTGAAGCCTAGCAAAGCAGTCAGAGAAGTTGCAGGAGTCAGCCAGAGTCAGGAGGAGTCAGCCAGAGACAGAAGAGTTCAGTCAGAAACAGTCAGCTGGCTCAGAAGGTCAGTTTGAACCAGTCATCTTGGAGAAGAATTTGAGCCAGAACAGCAAGTGAGTTGAATCAGCTAACCAGAAGAGTCAGTTAAGTTCAGTACAGCTGAGTACAAAAGGAACTAGTCAATGTGAGTCAACCAGCAGTAACTCTTAGAAGCTGAAGTGTTCTAGGTTTAGGTTTAAAGATTAGATTTTATGGAGGCTGAAGCCTTCTAGGTCTGAGATAGCATCCTAAAGATTAGATTATATGGATGTCGAAGCTTTCTAGTTCTAGACTTAACATTAGATTGTATGGAGGCTAAAATCCTCTAGGACCAGTAATTGACTTACCAAAGAATAAATTGCCTTTTGCCTTGATTCTATGTCTACAGCTTGATATTGTTGCCAGTGTCTCTACTTTCTAAGTAGTATATCCTCTGTTACAAGGATCAGTTTCTATTTATTTTAATTACTTGAACATTTTCAAGCCTTGGGTCTTAAAGTTAATTAAGTTTGAAGTCTTACAGTTAATTAAGGGCCTTACAATACAATTTAAGCTGGCATTAAAGAACAGTAAGTCCACTTAGTATTATACACTTAACCTTACAATTATACTCAGAACATGCCAATAAGGTATCTGGGTTTAGGTAATGTATATGTTGCCTAAAGTTCATAGTCATAATGTTTAATTATTTTCATTATTTTAAGTCAATATAACTTTTTTAGATCTCTAAATTCTCACAGTTTCAGTGTATTAATAATTAGTAATCTGATTTACATGACATAAGTTGTTTCTGATTAATTAGGCCCATTCTCCTAACATGAATTAGTCACACATGAACTAAAATGTTATTTATATTTTTCCATACTGTGATATTTAATTTGCTCCAATATTTACCATAATTAAGTGTTGACCATTGTAATTTTACATAAAATATTTACTTATAAATAACTTAATTATTTTTCCACTAAATTAAAATTAAGCAATGGTAAACCATAGTAACAAATACTTAAAGGACAGCTTGATATCTGTTTGTTTGCTTTTGATCTTAGTAACTAAGATCTATATCCCACCAGTTCTCAACCTATAAGTTGCGACCTCTTTGGGGGTTGAATAACCCTTTCACAGGGGTCGCCTAAGACCATCTGCATATCAGATATACATTATGATTCACAACAGCAGTAAAATTACAGTTATGAGGAAGTAATGAAAATAATTTTATAGTTGTGGGTCCCCACAACATGAAGTGTATAAACAACTGTATTAAAGGGTCATAACATTAAGAATGTTGAGAACCACTTCAACCTGTTAATTGATAGATGTGTTACAGCAGAAAAGAGATTTCACTGATGTACTAAAGATCACAGCCTTTAAAATAAAATTTTTTCTGGGAAATCTGCATAATATAATTTGTCTTCTTAAACGTAAAGACATATTCTTCTGACCAGAGACAAAAGAAACAAACCTGGAAGGAAATTCAGAGATATCTGAAATCCTAGAAGAATTTAATGTATAGGTGATGGCTTCAAGATAGGGAATCAAAAGAATTAGAGTATGCATATCAGAAAGAAAGAGCTGACAGAGCTCCAGTGGATAATGAGCAAGGACATTGTCTCTGTAGTCCCATAGCCCAGTGAACTGAATTTGGCCGACAACTTGAATGATCTGAGAGATTTCATTTCCAAAGTCTTTAAGGAAAAATGAAGCCCGACTTCATGATTTTAACCTCAAGTTGAATCACTAACTGAATTGCACAGTAGTTGGACTTATGACTTATGACGGTGTTGATAATGTGTGTGTGTGTGTGTGTGTGTGTGTGTGTGTGTGTGTGTGTGTGCGCGCCATGGTAAAGAGAGAGAGACACCTTTAGAGAGTTGATTCTTTCCTTCCATCTTGTTGCTCTCTTACTGTTTCTACTAAATTATGTATACAAGGCTGGCCTGAGAACTTTCCAGGCGATTCTCCTGTCTCTGCTCCCATCTCACTTTGGGAGTGCTGGGATTAGGCATCTGGCTTTTTATGTGAATTCTAGAGATTGAACTTGGATCATCAGGCTTGCCTGGTAAGTGCGTAGGTGCTTTAATCCTCTGATCCTTTTCATCAGCCCAGGAGTTGCACTTAGTAACTGAAGAATCACGTCATGAAAATAGATTGCTGTCTTGAGTTGCTGACTTACAATGATCTGATGGCAGCGATATAGTAGATTTTTATCCTTGATGTATCAACTGTCAGAATGTGTCCAGTCTTTCAGACCTGAGAAAAATCTTCCAGTATAATCACAACAGTGGAAAATTTGGATGACACAAAGTATTTCCACCTTTCACAGCCCCATTCTTTGACCCCTATGCTCTGGTGGGTCATTATGTAAAAATTGTTCTTGACAGGTCATTGAAAACTATCATAAGATCTTTTCTGACACTAATTGTGATTGTGTATAAATATATTATTATATTTTTGCTGCAATTGAAAGGGCATGGGAGGTTTTAAAATTTTTTTGAGATCAACATGATTACATTTTTCTAAGCCCTTTCCTTCTTTGAACTTTTCTATATATCCCTCCCTACTTTCCTTCAAATTCATAACCCCTTTTTTCAATAACTGTTATTGTACGTATATATTTATATATTACTAAATATAACCCATTCAGTCTGTGTAATGCTACTTGCATGTATGTTTTCAGGGTCTATTGTTGGGCACTGGAAAACCAATAGGTATGTTTTTTTTTTCCTGGGAAAGACCACCTCTACCACTCTTAGCTTTTCTCAGTTGACTCTAGTTCTTTGTTGAGGCCTCCTGGGCTTTTCCCCATCCACTTTAGCATGTTCCTTGATGTCACCCTTGATTAAGTCATGGTCAGCCGTCGTGTTGGTATGATTTCATGGGTGCACCTTCTGATATTGCTAGGAGACCAAAATCTCACTCTAAACTCCCTGATCTTCTGGCTCTTACAATCTTTCTGCCCCCTCTTCTGCAATGTTTACTGAGACTTAGGTACTGGGGTTATATTGTAGATGTATCCTTTGGGATTGGGTTCCACACTCTGCATTTTGATTAGCTGTGGTTTTCTATAGTTGTCTCTATCTGCTGCAAAGAAATGTTTCCTTGATGAGCAGGAAGATTCCACTGACATGTGGGTATAAGGAAAACATTTACAGATTGTTGCTAGGAGTTGTGAAGGTTTAGTATGTTAGTGGCTATAGAAGTCTTAGTTTTGCCTTTCAATTCTCTATTCTGTCTTCCTTCCTTACTGAGATACTCCCCACCACTGTTGCTTTGGGTATCATGTACTACTTCCTCACAGATGCTTACTATGACCTTTGTGGTTAATTCTTGACCATTTCACACAATGCCTTTTTGATGTTACTCACTCCCCAACTCTTCCTAACTATTCTTTTACCTACAAATGTAGATTTGTTTTGATGACTACCAATGCCCTTGTCACATACTGTACTTTAAGTATAGAGTCATATACTCTCCCTATGGCTGGTTTGGTTCATCATTACATATTCAGAGGTTGGCAATGCTGGGGACATGGAAAGTGCTCAGTAAATGTTTTAAATAAACAAATCAAATTACACCAGTGAAATATGGTGAAATACACAAACATCCTTGATAGGAAAATTGGGGAGCTTCTTCCCTTAATGATGTTGGACTGGCTAAGGCTGGTGAGATGAGGTGAGGATATTTGAGAGCATTGCTCTAAAACGAAATATTCAAAAAGAAATTTTGGATTGATTTAGAGAAAGCTTATTATGATGAGAAACTAGCACAGTTAGAGAAAATTTATTCTTTACTGAATTTGCTAAGAGCAAATGTAACATACAGGAGAGATTGTATTCTCGGGTGTTCTGTGACTTTTTAAATAAAAGAAAAACAACCCTAAGAAAAAGATAACTTTTAACAACACCAAGTGTCAATTGTAGGATTCTAATACCAATGAGAATATGTTGGTACTGAAAATTCGGCTTTTACGATTACAAATAGGAGAGCATGCCCAGCTGTTAAAGAAGAACCCTGAACGTAGGGAAGGATTTATGGAGCTCTTTATTCTGGTGGTTTTCTATTCACAGTGTGAAAAATTCCTTGAGCCCACCTTGCCTTTCTTCTACATACTCTATTCTTATAGACACCGACTTATTCCATCAATGAAGAGCTAATATCATAGTGTTCAGGAAAAGAAAAAAAAAAACCTCTTTGTAAATGTTTTTCTTTGCTTCTTTAGTCTGGAGCCAGGAGTATCACATGTTTCTGTTTTGGGAACAACAAAAAGACTCTGAAAAATGCAGGATGGATGGCTGAGACAGGGTGGCAGTATTTTTTAGAAACAGTTTTATAGCACCAGATGGTCTAGTATATTCTCAAACAAATATGTCACCTATAATTTGATGAATACCTTCCAAGGTAAAATAATTTTTTTTTTCAGCAGAGAACAGATGGTATCAGTCAAAAGCATATCGAGACACTTTAAGAAAAACTTGATGGCTCAAGTGATTTAACCAACAAGATCTCTGTGTTTCAGGGTTTGAAAGTTGTCATCTACAATAATTCAGCCTTCTTTCCAAACTTCACTCTATAGAGAATTGAACTAACCTTGTTTTATTTGATAGTTACAATAATGGTGAGAATTTCAAAGTTGCTTTCTGGCTCCATCCTCAAGTATTTATTAGGCCCAAGGAGAAAAAACATAATCTAAGTGTTGCAAAACAGCAAAGCCTTTATGCTCAGATGTGAAACTATTTTAATGAGACTGAATAAGCTTTTACCCACAGTGGTTTCATGTGCTATCGAATAGGCAGCTCTTGTTAGCTAAAAACAGTGAACATAACAGAAAAGAAAGACTTCTATGGGGCTGGGGAGATGGCTCAGCAGGTAAGAGCACTTGCTACATACATGTACAGATCTGACTTTGAATCCAGCATCCGTGTACAGATCCACATGTGGTTTCATGGGCTTATAACATCAATGCAGAAGGTGGGTGGGAGAGACGAGAGGATTCTTGGGTTTTTCAGTCAGCCAGTCTCGTTCCGGGTACAGTAATACATCTTGTCTCAACAGAGTAAGGCAGGAGAATGAAAGAACAAAACAACCACTGTCCTCTACACAGAAAATAACATAACCCCCCTGTCCCAGACACTCACAACTTCTAAGACTGTAGTCGTAGACTATTTTAGACTATTTACATTAAAAGTCCTTCATTTTGCTCTGGCATAATGTGACAGCACGATTCAGAATTAGTGACATTCTGGTATGTTAGTGGTCTAGACAACCATAGATTGGGAGGACGTTCCAGAAAAACAAGAATATTACCTTTAAATATACCTCATGTCCCTATCTAAACCTGAATGAGATCCACTAATTTATCCTTTAGACTGTGATGCATTTGTGAACGTAGCGACAGACTAGGATTGCATAGGAAAACTGAGGTCTGTGTTCACCCTCTACTTATGCAACTCGTGTGTGATAAATATGTCTTCTGCTCCCTAACTGGCATATTTTGAAGTGTGGGCACATTTTAAGTGGGTTGGCAATACTAGTGATTTTGTGCTTTTGGAAGGCCAATCCTATTTTCATATTTTTATCATTATAGGTAAAAGACTCATTTGTAAAACCATTAAAATTATGCCTCTTTGAATATAATGGGATTAAAAATTTGCTCACAAGAATGATGATGTAGATCACAGGACAGCAATAATCTCACAAGTCTATAGTGACATTTAAAAATGAGATGAGTTGAAAATTTTCTTCTAAAGATGTTGGGGAAGTTACTTAAAATAGAGAGAATAGATGATGCAACACCCAGAGGGAACTGCTTTTGCTTATTAAGACTATTGCCACAGTCCAGGAAGAAGATTGGTCTTACTTTAGATAAGAACTCTTTTAATACAACAGTGTAAACCTTTGATATCTATAAAGGAGAGCAAAACCGATTGAATCCATAAGTTACTCAAAAACTATCGTTCATTTTTCTACTAGGACAAGAGGTTGGGGACTTGGTCAAAACTTCAAAGTCAGAGTTTCCTCTTCTAGAAGAAATTTGGCAGATGTTTATTTCAGAATCGCAATTTGCTGCCAAAATTCTACTTTAGGAATGAAGAGATTATTCTCTCCACTCCAGGGTATGCAGCCAACAGACAGATCAGCTGTCAGCTCCTTTGGGATGGCTTTTTTTTTTTTTTTTTTTGTAAATTGCTAATCCATATTCTTGAGATTTCCTTCCTTTGTCTTATTTTGTTTCTAGAAGGATGTCCTTCTAATAGCAGTAGAATTAAACATTCACTACATTTCTTTTTTACAAGAATTTCTCTGAACTTTTTAGTTCTCTAGTTAAAAATCTGTTATACACCATACTCTGGCCCATTAGACATTGTGACAAGAATCTGGGCTCTGGATGCCTTCTCAGGGTCCACAGCATACAGCTTCCGTTTTAGTTTGCAGACATCCTCCAGGTTTAGTTTCCTGCTAGCTTGAAAGCCACCAGCAATTCTTTTGTAAGTTCTCATTTTTTTTTAGTTGAGATATAAGAATAAACACAGGAATCTTCTCTTTCCAAGGGAACTATGCAACCTGAATTATAGAAAAAAATTACTACATAGACAAAAACAAGAATACTGTGAGGCCAGGTGGTGGTGGCACATGCCTTTAATTCCAGCAGTCAGGAGGCAGAGGCAGGCGGATCTCTGTGAGTTCAAGGGGAGCCTGGACTACAGAGTGAGTTCCAAACAGCCAGAGAAACCCTGTCTCGGAAAACCAAACCAAAACAACAACAACAGAAAAGAATAATGTGAGCTTTAGAACAAATCAAGATTTATTTGTAAATCTGTTTCCCATTCCTCCTCCTGTTACTTAATCAACTATCTTAATTTTTACAGATGTCCACAATTTCCACTGATTTCCTCCAAGAGTTAATAATTTCTCACATTGTTCTGAAGAAAGTTAAGATTGTTATAATTGCAGTGCAAAGAGAAAAATAATCAATAGCAATTCAGTTTCTTTTTTTTTTTTTTTTTTACTTCCCAGACTAGCTCTTGAAACACACACCGGAATCAATAATTTCATAAGACCAAAATCTGGCTTTTTACAAGCTGAGTTTAATTGAAAGGGGAGTAGTTGCTTGAGAAACAAAAGGGAAGACTCTGAAAGAACAGGCGCGGACATTAGGACTTTGATAATAGAACAGAAAGAGAATCGAGAAAGACACAAATACCTTTTCCTCTCAGGCAGCAGAAGGACAAGAACTGATGTATCTTTTAAGAGCTGGAGTTGGCAACTGGGAACAGAAACCACCAAAACAAGCCTTAGCAGAGGATGTGTTGGTTTACAAAGAAGTGCTCCTGGCTGGAATCGTGTTCCTTGATATAGATTCTCTGGGCTCTGTCTTTCTGTCTTATTATGACTGTCTGGCTTTCATCGTTATGGTGACTTCTTGGTCACATGAAGTCTGTGAAAAAAACAAAACAAAACAGAAGGAACAAAAAGCACAGACAAAGGAGGGTGTTTGGAAGTACATGAAGACTTTAGGAGCTGAAGTTGCCTCTGGCATACCTAATTCCCTGAGAGTCTTGGAAATATGCTTTATTGTTATTATTTTAAATGTGAAGCTTCAACAAGGAAAAACTAACATCAGAATGAGGGTGGAGAAATAAGTTAGATGGGATATTAATTAGAGGTAGATTAGTGAGACAAAGACAGGTCTTGCTGGCTTACCACACGGGCAAAAGCTGAAGGAATAGCATTTTCTTGGTGCTGTGGATTGTTTGGAAGCCTTGTAGAGTTTTCTTTTGCCCAGCTCCTTTGCACATTTGCAATTGGCCTTTTCAATGGTGAAAAAAAAAGTCAAACCCTGGTAACAAAGGATGGGTTTCATAGCATTTAAAGCAGGCTGTGGTGGACGAGGAAAGTGTTAACTGTTAACTGCACCCAGCCCCCATGTACTACTCTGCTGATAATTTGTGCACAAACAATATAGAATATCTTTACTACGATTAAATGTTTTATTAAATTTTTCATTGGTTAATTGCGGTTTTCATAGATTATAGTGATAAGAGAGATGAGAAAACAACAAAAGGAAGCTTTCAAGTAAAGCTGTTCTTAGACTAAATATGTTCTTGATTCAAGAGACTTTTATTATGAAAAACAGCTTGGAATATCCATGGGCAGCACTGGGGAATGGCCACCATTGCTTTTAACCATTGAGTCTGTGATGAGCATATCCTGTTACCTCTATTGGATTTATGTCACTGTCAACATTGTTGTACTACTAGCACGTCTCTGTGCTGCCTCCCTTTTTGGTTTTGGGGAGTGTTTGTGAAACAAGATGTTGCCTTTACCAGGTTATCTTATGTGGGAAACATTGTAGATGAGGAATACCCCATAAAAAACAAGAGAAGAGAAATGAACTATAGGATTGAATAAATGCAAACCTTTTTAAAATTTACTTCCACGGTTTCAGGAACGAGAGAGTAAGTATTCTTCCTTCACCCCCAACAATGCATTAGGTGGCTACTTCCAGAGGTGTATGGCTTTATGATGCTGCTCATTTGATTCATGATTCATAAGGTTCCTTTGTGGGAAAGCTGGCTGGTGTCTGGGCCAACACACTGACTTTACAGATAGGCCCAAGCCATAATTCTCTGTGCTCTGACTCAAGCAGCAGGGCACACCAAGGGAATTTTAATGCAGAGTCTCTCAAAGTAAAATTTGATAAAAAGAAGCTTACAGGCAATTCTGTTGGTGAAAGTAAAAGGAACAATGGCTAAAGGGGGGAAAGAACTGCCATTGTTCCGGTCAGAGTTATATTTTGAAAAAAAAAAAAAAAAGAGCCAGCCCTTTCATTCAAACCATTAAAATATCTCTGTACGCTCTTCAGAAAAATAGTATTATCACCGGAGAAGAATAGAATAGCTGGGTGCTTCATTTTTAACAGGAACCCGGACCCTGTGATTCTGATTAGTTACTACAGTTTTCATCGTCTGAGGACCTTGCTACAGCTCAGGATACATATGGGCTCTTGGAGGATGGAGTGTCTGCCTGTTTATATTCTTCTCGAGACAATCCCGAGAGTGTTAGATTCAACAATCTCAGAGAAGTTTGCTCTCCATTTGTTTTGATGAGTAGTGCAATCCACACAATACCAATAAATCCTGTAAATGGTCTTTCTTACATAATGGGCTTTTACTCTTTTTGGAGACATAATCAGAAAGGTGAATCATGGCTAGGAGGGCAGAATAAAGCAGTGTAAGTCAAGAGGACAAACACTTTTAGTTTTTATGTCCTTCTGGAGTTAAATAAGAGCTTTATAATAAGTGTTTTTATAGATCATTAAAGGTTCTCTCCGTCATAAGTGACGCCGTGTGCATGTTTCATATTTAGCAATAGGAAAGAGCTGAAAGGCTAAGCAAACTCCTGGGACAGTATGGAAGTGGTTTATGCTCAGCAAAAATGGAATGGTTAGTATAGGCTGTTTCTGGAATCTGTGTTAGTAGTGAGTATTACTATAGACAGAGAATGAGGATCTTTGCCAGGGCTCTAGAATGCTGGCTCAACCTGCTCTGCCAATTTTCTCCTTGACTTGGGGACCAAGCATTTCGAATTGTAGTCAGTAGCCTTTCAGAATAAAATGACTCTTTTCTTTGTTCATTTTCCTTGCTCAAAGATAATAATCAGGTTGGGAGATAGCTCAGTCTCTAAAGAATTTGCTAAGAATGTGTAAGGAGGAGCTAAGTCTGATACTGAAAACCCATGTTTAAAAACATAGAACCAAATGTTGTGGTGTGTGCTTGTAATTCTAGTGCTGGGGCGGGCAGAGACTAGAGGGTCACTGGGGCTGGTTGGCTAGCCAGCCTGGCTTGCTTTGTGAGTCACAGGACCAATGAAAGACCATGGCTCAAGAAGGAAAGAGGAAAACCTCCAAGAAAAAATACCCAAGGATGTCATTTTGTCTCCATGCCACCCCCCACACTTGCATGCATGACAGAAAATATATGAATATGCATACCTAAAATAATAAAAACTCAGACACATAACATTTTGCCTTTAAAATTTCAAAACAATACGTATGATAATCATAAAATGACAATTACCATTCCGCAAATAGAAGAGCTATCTCTTTAGAGCTGAGGATGTTTAGTGACTTACCCACAAGTCTACAATATCCCATGACCTATACTCTTCTTTTGCTGTTGTTAGTTTTCTATGATTTTTATACCAGGAAGATTGAATGCCCTCCAGAAATTAGCTGCCCCACACTGCCAGGCCAATTTGCTTGATTTCTAACATTGATTGAACCCAGCTGCTCCCTATCCAACCTGGGAGTGGAGGGGAAGAAGAGCTGAGAGAAACATCTGACTCCTCTCCAGGGCTCGTTCCCTCGCTTCTGTGGCACAGGTGATTGGAGAGACAAGATAATGTCTTCTATGGTAACTCTGTGTTTGACACAGGCTTCTGGTACTTGAATCTTTATAGAAACAAAGGAAAAAAAAAAGAACAATTCCTGTCTCCGTAGTGCTCTGAGTATTGAGCCACAAGTAAATAATGGCTAATTGCATGGGGACTGCTGTGGAATAACTAAATCACACTCACACACGATGCCATAGAGTGCTGATAATGGCAGCACATAATATCCAATTAAGTTGCTATTCAGCGATGCTGTCCTTCCTGCCCTGTAGTTGATGTGTGATAAAAATGACTGATATTAGGTGTTCATGTCAGACAGAAATGTTCCATAATTGAGAATGTTTTATTTGGCTAATGAGATGCTGAAATATACAAGAAAAAAAAATAAAGAAAATTGTATCAAGGAATCCAAAAGAACACATTTTTAAAAGCATTAATACCTCCAAGCAGTATCATCTCAGAGTAAAGGTGACCTTTGGATCACATCACTGTCCTGCTTCACGTGGCTTCTCTCTGCCATGTTCTACCATTTCCTGCATGCAGTCTCCAGTTCTGACCCAGATCTCATCACATAAAAAAAAATTGGGACAGCAACCAACTGGGCCTTGGACAGATGCAATTATCATAGCTCCTTCTAATACTCAGTACCACATCTACCTCTAGTTTCAACCCATGCTAATCATCTTCTCGCACGCTATTTTAAAAAATATTTCTTTTATTTTTTGAGATCTTATATAATTGCATCATTTCTCCATTACCTCTTCTCCCTTCAAACCTTCCCATATACCTTTGGGTATATGGGTATACCTATGTACCTTGCTCTTTTTTCCTATTTATGACCTCTTTTTCATTAATTGTTAAATATATATAGCCTGACCTTTGTCTTCTACTTCTTCCAGATATGTCCTACCTCTTAAAGTTTACACAGCTATCAAAATATCTACAGCAGATGGGGAACAAACTTTTTTTGTATATATACTCTTTTTTGTTTGTTTTTTCGAGACAGGGTTTCTCTGTTGTAACTCGGGCTGCCCTGGGAACAAACTTTTAAAGCATGAAGATGTAGGGCAGCGCTTTTCAACCTTCCTAGAGCTGTGATCCTTTAATACAGTTCCCCACGCTATGGTGACCCTCAACTATAAAATTATTTTCATTGCTACTTCATAGCTGAAATTTTGCTACGGTTATGAATCATAATGTAAATTACTGATATGCAGATGGTTTTAGGCAATCCCTGTGAAAGGGTCATTTGATCCCCAAAGGGGTTGCTACTGATAGATTGGCAATGGCTGTTGTAGGGAGACACTTTCCTCCTTTTTCTCCTCCTCCTTCTTATTTTTCTGAATATGACGTGGCCATGACAGGCTTTTACTTATATCATCTTTGATTATCTGCACAAAACCCAGACCATCATCATCTTGTCTGAAAAGGGAGACATACCCATGAGGCATCACCCCTTGGTGAGATTTATAGACAGTTATTGGTTGCTAGGGGAGGAGAGATATTTTCTTCCTTGATAGAGCCACTGGTGAGGTGCTCATTCTCTTGCAATTAGCTTGCCACTCTTTAAGCAACAATCACAAAACTCACTGGGTTACACACAAAAAGACATGGATACAGAAGGGGACTAGCCGGAAAGAAGAGGAAACAGGGGGGCATAAAGGTGACAATAGAGGGTATTAGTGCTTAATATCATCAAGACAGATATAATCATAGACATTACATATATGTGTGAAAATGTCATAATTAAACACATTATTACCTACAATTAGTGTGTGTTAATAAAATATTTGTAAATGATAGTGGTGGTAAATAAAAAGACACACTATGAGGCTGTGAAGAAACAGCTTGTGAGAACATGTGAGACGATGCTAGGAATCTCAGAAGATTCTGGAGTAGTTTTGCAAAAGACTGTGTATGCTGAAGGTAGCGTAAGACGCGTGGTACATTGGGTCATAGTCACGAAAGTAATTGATAGTTTGTGACTCAGGTCTGGAGAAGCACAGAGGACTGAAGCGGACCATTTCAACCTGACTGAAGTTTTTACACCTTCATTCCTATTGTGTTTGCACCGTGACATCTTGCTGCTTTGTCCTTCAAGACAAGAGTACTGTGGCTGAGTGGAAATAATATTAGACAAACAGCTAAAAGATCTGAGTGTGCTTTGTGTCCTCCCAGATAGGAGCCAGACAGACTTAGACGAGTCTCTTGTCCTTGATATTCCTTATTGGAAAATTGGATATAATAGTGTCTTCCATAGGGTTTTTTTTTATCAGAAGTGAACTGACATCTTTGACAACTGTTGTAAATCACTGTGAATGGGCAGGTCTTTCTTTTGACCTGTGATGTCATCTCCATTATTTAATCGCAGTCTTCATGTGACTCCATCCTGTCGCTCAGGATCAGTGTAACTTTTCGTAACTGGATGATTTCTCCTAATCTCTTGTTTTTGTTAAGTCATCCTAGTTCCTGCTAATGGAAGCGTCATTGTCATGGTTTAAATGGAGCTTTTCCCTCCTCAATTCTATCATTATGTTTTGTCCATCTTCTGGCCCTCAATTAATTCAGGCTGGACTTCCTTTTGCAGGGCTGTATTTCACTATCTTGTGTATCTTTTGTGATAATTTGGAAGTCAGTGTGAGTCCTGTCTCATACTCCTCACTTAAACACGCAGGTGTAACTGATGTCCTTTGCTCACCATTGCTAACATATCTTCTGGAATGATTGGTAGTTTTTATGTTCTTTATGCATCTGTTCAAAGCTGTCAAATTTACTGCTTGATATCAGTAACTGTTTTTATGCGATAACCAGGTTTACTTTATAGAACCCTCAAATAGACTGCAGAATTCTGTGTTCTTTGACAGAAAGTGTGGGTGTTAATGAGAAAATAAATCATCATTAGGTGGGAAATTAAATGTTTGTTTACCAGATTAAAAACATTCCTCGCTTTATAAAGGAATTCTGTATTTTTCCATTTAATTTTCAGGACAAAAAAATAATTTCAGGAGGACAATCTAAAGATGCAGTTGTGGTTACTTTGGCCCTTGTTCTGTAGTAATTTAATCTGAACAAGACCCAAGTGTGTGCTATTCTTTGGCTTTATAGCCTTCTAACCATAGGCATTGATGGCATTCACGATTATGGATTAAATAGGCCAACTCTCCTCAGTAATTTGTTACAGAATTCCCACAGAGATACCTCTGGTGCTGCTGAACAATGTTGCAGTGTGTTGTTTTGCTGTAGGAAAAGCTATAGCATTCAAACACGGAGTTCAGAGCTTGGTACTGGACGTCTTTTCTCTATTTACTGCAATTAAACCTTGAGTACACTCTGCCCAGTATCGCAATTAGCATCTGGATTCTGACCAAACTTTAATTTGTGCAATTGAAGATTACTTTACCCATGGGTAAGAAATATAGTCAGTCATATCTTACCTTTGTTATATAAGTTTGCCTGCAGTTGCTAAATCATGGTTGCATTCTGCCACTGTGTACAGTCAGTAGGCTCTCAGAAATTTCAGCATGAAAAGCTCTCAAGAAAATACAAGAAACTTTTAACCTGAGGTTATCTCCAGGAGACTAGTTTTTGGTTTAGTTATTCAATTGTCTGTGAACAAACACATTTCTTCAAGTCTACTTAGAATGTTTTAAATTGATGCATTTTCCTAGTAAGCTTTCAGGTCTTGTGTTTTCAATTTTGTTTGGTAATGGTGGTGGAAGTTTTAGGTGGAATTTGAAGTGTTTTATAATATGGAAAAATCAGATATGATCAATGAGATGGTAATTTGCTAATCTGGGATTCTTTAGTAACAGAAAACATAATTTTTCAAAACAGCCAATAGATAGCTTTTCTGTTTACTTGTGATGATTTTTGCAACTTGGAGGTGGTATATATACACTGAGGTGAAACTGGTTCTTTGGGAAAAAGCAACAGAAGTAAGTTTTTTTACATAAGGATCAAAGATGACATCTTTCTGGATAACTCAGGTCTGCAACTTGTTTCTGTAAATGAAATATTCCTGGGGAACATCAAGGCCCACTTAGTTAGGTGTGTCTGTGGCTAATTTGTGGAGACTTGTAGTCTGTAAAATTTAAAATACCTACTTTCTGTCCCTTTCTAGGAAAGTGTTGTTGACCCCTGATTTACATCATTACCTCTATATTGTTGGACCAAAGATAATTGTGAACAATCTAACAAAAGAAAAAGCAGTTCACACATCTGAGAAACAGGTAGACCTAGGACCCTCTCATCCTTTAGCCTACCACTTGTATAAACTTCAACATCTCTCTTCTCTCTCTCTCTCTTTCTCTTTCTCTCTCTCTCTGCCTCTCTCTCTCTCTCTCTCTCTCTGTCTCTCTCTCTCTCCCCCTTTCTCAGATTGCTTGACTGCAGCTTTTATCTGTGACTGTGTTGCCAATAACCTGGGTTTGATAGATTGTACTGTATAGGTGGTTCTTGTTGTCTTCTGATTTTTTGAAATGGGAAACTCAGAACATAGCTATCCCATGCCGGACTCTAACTCATAATATTCCAGGCCTCAGTTTTCCCAGTGCTGGGACCATAGGTGTGTGACGTCATACCTTGCCCATGGTGTGTATTGTTACATCCTTGGAATAAGGGCTTTGTTTGTTTGCTTGTTTTGATGCTTCAGACTAAAGTGTGATGGTTACCGGCTTGTTTCTTACTTATGGTTCCTCTTGGTTGTCAACTTGACTTGATCTGGAGTCAACTAAGAGATAAGCCCCTGAGTATACCTGTAAGTGATTTTTTTTTGGATCACATTATATGTGGAAAGACCTATATGAAATGTGTGCTACATATTTGTGGAGCCAAATAAAAAAGAGGTCCTAGGAAAAATGCTTTGTGTTTTTTCTTTTCTGCTTTCGTTTATCTACCCTGTTCACTCACGCCTTGCAGTTGATTCAACCACCCTGTTCATCTACTGCTGCCCTTCTTTGGTGGCACCGGAAGTAAGCATCTTAAGCCATCCAACCTGGACTAAAGACTACTAGCTCTCCAGGAACTCTCCAGGCATTTATCACCAGGATGGGACTGCTGAAGCATATACATTCATGGTTTGATCAGCTACCTGTCCTTGGCCTCTCCATTATGAAAATAGCACTGTTGGAATATCCAGATTGTATTAGTTATCACAATCACAAAAGTAAACTCCCTTTTAATAATATATATATTTATATATATATATATACACACACACATATACACATACATACATACATGTATATATACATACACATAATATACATGTACATATATATATGTACATGCATGTATATATATATGTGTGTGTGTGTGTGTGTGTGTGTATATATATATATATATATATATATATATATATATATTCTCTGAGTTATATTCCTCTAGAGAACCTGACTAATATGGATTGTGTTCCAAGAAGTGAGACTCTTGTTGTGAAAGACCTGACCACGTATATTTTAGGCTTTTGGGAATGTTTTGTGAGAACACTGTGGAAGAACACTTTGGGCTGGGAAAACCGTTCAATAATGTGGGATGAGCTAATTGGTCCATTCTTGTGGGTTCTTGGAAGGATGCTAGAAACATTACAGGCAGTGGAAGCCCAACACATGAAGTTTCAGAGTAGAAAAAGGACTTTATCCTTAAGTGAAGGGGCCATTCATCTGATATTTTGGCCAAGAATCTGGCTTCATTCTATGTGTGTCCTAACAAACTTGAGACAAGTTGAATATCTAGATAACGGATTAACTTGTTTGATGAAGGGGACGTTTGTGGGCAAGTTCAACGTTTTGGGCAAGGAGAGTGAAGACAAAATAATAGCTACAACTGTCAAAGAGATTAATGCCATCAATAGAAACCTGGTGTTCTGAACTGAGGCAACAGAAGAGTACCCCTCAGGTTCCACGCACAGAAGCTGATGCATCAGTGGTCTAAGAAAGCTGGGCGACATCATGAACTGGCAGCAAAATTTGGGAACATCATCCATATGGTGTCTATTTGGAAGGCATGAAAGATGCAAAACTGAGAGGGCCCTGGAGAACATCTGAGGCCAGGCACCCTGCACAGCAAGGGTAGAGTTGTGACAGTGCTAATTGTCGACTTGACTGAATATAAATTCACCTAGGTGGCTGGCCTCTGGCAAAGCCTGTGATGAAGTATTTTAATTGGGTTAACTGTGGTGTGAAGACCCCATCTTAAAGCCAGCAGCCTCATTTCCTATGCTAAGCATCCTTAACTGACTAAGAGTGGAGAAAGAGCTGAGCTCTGACATGTACACATTGATGCATTGTTCTCTGTCTCTGCTTTCTGCTATAGTGGTGATGTAACCCGTTGTTTTAATTTGCGATGCTTTGACTTCCCTTGGTGATGGACTGTAATCTTGAGTTGTGCTAAGTATACCCTGTCTCCATTAAGTGGATTTTGTTGGGGTATTTTTTTTTTTAACAGCAACTGGAACAGGATCTAAAAAATTCTCCTGTGCTGCAGTTTGCTCTTATATTATAAAGTATAATAAAATTATTTTTCCTATCTTATAGTTCTCTAAAAATGGTAGCATAACCATTTATTAACTACCATTGGACTCATATGTGTTTGCGCTTGGATTTGGAATGGGGTTTCTTGCCCTTGCATTATCTGGGTGAAAGAGTGAAGTATCTACTCAGTAATTCTCCTATTGTCCCTCTAGAATGTCACCTCCTTCGTTTAATTTTTTAAAATTACTTAATTTAAAGGTACATTTGTATATGTCTGAATGTATTTATGAGCACACATGCATTCAGGAGCTCCCAGAGGTCAGAAGAGGGCACTGGATCTTTTGAAACTGGATTTAAAAGTAGCTTTGAGCTGCAGTATGCAGTAGAAATTAAACCGGGTCTTCTGAGAGAGCAGCAAGCGCTCTTAATCACTGGGCCCTCTCTCCAGCCCTGTGCTTATTTTAGCTTTATTTCCACCAAACCCATGAGATGAGAAAAAGTATACAAGTAGGCATTTTTGGAAAATGTTCTCAGGGAACCAGAGTCATGGGAATAAGAGAAAGAAAACAAGTGGTAAAGCTAATCCATGAGAAGAGTTACAAGGTTGAATATTAGTTGCTTTTATGGATGGGCAAGTGGGGCCCAAGCTTGCTGAGAAGTCTCTGCACAACAGTATGGAATTTGCCTCAGACTTGCCAGCTCTAACTATGGGAATAGGCATATTTCTCTATAACCATTCAACTCTAATTGGCCTAGGGTTGCTCCAGGCATCACCGCTTTCCTTGCAGACACAGGTTGGACATATTGAAGGATGGGTGACTTGGCTTCTTTTATGTAGGATTCTCATGCAATGGAGGCCAGAATCCCAGAGAGGCATGAGACCCATTTGTAGCTAAGTCACAGTGCTATTGCTGTAGTTGGTTGCTAAAACTATGATCAGAAAAAAAAAAAAATTGTGGGACAATAGAAGCTAGGGGTCCCATTTCTTTTCTTAGCCTGCTCCTGACCACAGGAGCTTGATCCCTGAGACTCATATCACATAGGCAACTGTAATTGGCTTCTTTTTAAGTCTTAGTAAGAAGAGACATCATGGGAAATCAGAAGGCAGGAGAGTAGAATGTTTACGGGGTGATCTTTGTTTCCCTTAGCTCCTTCCTTCTTGATATTGCTGCAATTCAGTTCTTTTGGCTGTAACTCCTGGTGAGCGGCCTTACTTCCACACTCCGGTTTTCTGAGCATTGATATGGCCACTCTCTTTATATTAAGCCTCACAGCTCCTGCCAGGGCATTTCCTGTAGCCACAGCTTTCCATTGGATCCATAATCTCCTCTCTTTTCTTTGAGGCTTATAGTAGTTTTTAGATCTCGGTGGATGCAGAGGACCTCGTCAAACTATGTTAAGTAGACCATTCATCAAATTTATAAAATTCTTGGATATTTCTTGCATTTTCTATCTAAAACAAAGTATTCCATCTGTTTGTTGTCTGTTTGTTTGTTTGTTTGTTTGTAGTAAGTAGGAATGTGACATTTGGGTTGCTAACATAGCGGATGTCCAGTATTTGTTTCCTGGGCCAAAGTCAAGAATAAAAGCTTACCACTAGTTTCTACAAATTTATGATATGTCAAAAACATGAAAATTCTCCTTTGGGTAGACTTCAGCTTCAGTGTCCCCTTGCTCTCATATTTTGAGTAGGTGAGCTGATTGCTAACTCTATATACCAAACCCCAACTATATTATTTCTTTCTTTTCACAACATTTCAACATATGGTATTTGAGCTAGTGAAAGGTCTGAAAAGTAAAGATCTCCCTTAGTTCAATCACTCACATATAATGCACATACTTTGGTCTATGTTCTTTCAGACTTATCTGAATGTGTCCATAAAAGCAGTCAGCATAATAATTTTATATCCGAAAAGAGGACATAAATTGCTTCTCAAAATATTCCTTATGGTTAAGTATTTTGACAGAAATGTTTTCACAGAGACAATAGACACACAAATGAGGGTAGATTCTTTAGTGGAATTCTCATGTGAAATGAGATACACTAAGGGATAAAACCAATGCCTATATGATCCCTTTATATTAAAATAAAGGAAAATATACACTTATATAAATGTCCATAAGACATTTCTAGGTGAAATTCAAACTATTAATAATGTTTGATTACAGAAAAAGGGTGAATATTTAGTATAACAGGGAGATTTGCTGTTCATTACATTTCACTTGATCACAGCTTATTAGTTTTTGTACTCACATATTACTTTTTAAACTGAAAAACATTTGGGAGACAGAACACGATTGTATCTTAACTGAGCATTAAACATGAAGAAAACACAAAATCCCTGAAGTCAGAGAAGAAGGATGATGCAATGAAAGTCAAGGTTGGGTTTCTACATGCCTATGAATATGAAAGGAGCTGGTCAGATAGCTTACACTTTTAAAAGTTTCACTGAGATGGCTCAGAGGAAAAAGCACTTGCTGAATAAACCTGGCAATGTAACCACGCTGGTGCCTGGAGTCCGCATGAAGACGGAAGGACAGAACTGAATCTAGAAAGTTGTCTTCTGACGTCAAGTATACATGCCGTGCAACACATGGTTCCACATAGAAAGAGTTTTAAAAAAGAAATTAATAATTTAAGAGAGCAAAACTAACATAAGTGCTAGAAATACTTCATAGCCTCTAGAATTGTAAAAAAAAAAAAATCTATTGTTCATAATATACTCAGCTTCTGGTATTTGGTTAGAGAAACTTGTAAAGACCAAGACTGTATATGGCACTCCTATGCTTTCTGGTGTTAAAATGAGATGAAATGATGCTTCTTTTTCCATTGTCAGTATTAAGCTCTTAGAAGCTTCTGGCTATTTTGGCCTGTGTAAAGATCAACTAAATTGAAAGAAAATCTTCCAGTATCAAAATATTAAATAATGCCCAGACGTCATATTTCCAGTAGGATCTGATGCAACCTAAAGTCTTGCTTAGCCTAGCCTCCCACTCAAAGCTATCTGACACACTCCCTTGTAGTCAGCTAGGTCTCAAGATCCTATTTAGAATCCTAACTGAACTTCTAACCTTCCTAGTTACTGCTGTAAAAGCCTGGTATGCCGTTTTGCCTTTGTTGGGAAGGTCACCTTTTCTGTGCCTGTGATTAATTCTTGCCAGGCTAATAGTGTTCCCTGTGAATCACACAGGTCTTGAGGGGAGAAAATTGATAATCTAATAACCACAGCAAAGGACAACTTCATTGCCCAGGCCAAGTATTTGGCTTTTTTTTTTTTTTTTTTTTTTTTGACTGGCATGACTTGGTCCTTACCTATGATTACTACTAGCAGGAGGAAATTTAGATAAAAACATTCCTCATCTTAGGTTAAGCTCCATCTTGGCCCCTGTTTTCAAGTATTAAGGCAGATTCTGAGTCAGCCCTGCCCTCACCTGGAAGCAGGGGCTTCTCATGCAATAAGATTCAACAGCTTAGCTTGCATGAGGTTTTTGGTAAAGGGCCAAATATTCAAAAAACCATCTGCTTGCACTGCTCATAAATCACAGAAATGATTGCCCTTGATCTGCAGCCATTCCCCATTATAGAGGACATTGGTTTCCAAAAGATGTCACCGCATATTGAAATGAGGTGGCCTCTTCCAAGCAGAAAATTCCTCTTCACTATTACATTATTACAGCTGAGTAGAATTATGTCATGTTAGTCCTCAAAGGTAGATAGGATCTCAGAGAAGATGCAGGTAGAGAGACGGCTGTAAATTTTGCGCCTAGCATAAAGGACAAGGTGTTAAAACTTTTAATGCTCTGCTCTAGCTACATGCTGTATGAATCTACAATGATTGAGAGCAGGATCTATTTCTGAAAATGTCTTTTAACTGAATGTCCATCTTATCACCCATAACACTCTTTCTTACCAAGAGCAGAGACTACAGCAGCTAATAGAATGCATATAAAGAATGACTGTACTGCAAATAGCCTATGAAAGCTAGACAGTGTTATTATTTAGCACTTGGGAAACCATCTGCAGTATACTTGGCATTGTGCAAAACACAGGGGAGAGCAGGACGTCTGGCCAATGGCTTTGATGATCTAAGTGAGACACAACCTTTGGAGGAGCTGGCATGACACAGGCATGCTCCACGGATTTACCCTCTGTTGTCAGAGCCAGCAGAGTGCCAGCTCTGAAACTCACAAAGCACCAGGAGATTCCAGGTCCGTACTTTGACACCAGGGTCCATTCCAGCTGGGCTGATCTGACAGCACGCTGCCTGGTGACCTACAGAGAACTGGTTTCAGTCACAGCTTCCTGTGCAGTGTCTTTGTTCTGAAATAGGTTGCAATACGGGCTTGCTCGTTCTGAGCTTACTTTACCATCTGTTTGAAATCACAAGGAGGCAAAGTGGGTGCGACACACTGGGAACTTCCTCCAAAACCATGCTGAAGTGAGAAATTTATTAAAAATAGGTCTATTGAGAACATGGTGTCTGGCCAGGTCCTTCTCTATGTGTGTGGGTAAAATTTCTACTCGCGGACTTAGGTTCTTATCAACGTTTAGCTTAGGAATACTAGGAATCGGTGGAGGAGAGACTTAGGGAACGGGCTAGCAGGGTGATGGTGGAGAGATTGATGAGAAAATAACGGAATGGGCCACGGTTAAGCGGTTAGGTAAAAGATGGTGTTTTACACACCCAGAGACTTGTGCTCCAGTTCCACAGTCTTTGAGATAGGTTTCTTTAGGTAGGTTATTTAACCTCGCTACGCTTTCATTTTCTTCACTGACTCCTCTCCCTCCACACGCCTTCCAGTCCCTCCCCCCACTTCCCGACTCTCCAGGATCCACTCTCCCTCTGCTTCCCTTAAAAAAGAGCAGGCCTCCCAGGGATATCAACCAAACACAGCACAACAAGATGCAGTATGAGTAGGCACAAACCCTCGTATCAAGGCTGGACAAGGCAACCCAGTCAGAGGAAAACGTTCCCAGGAAGAGGCAAAAGAGTCAGAGACACACCCACTGTTAGGAATCCCATTAAAAAAAAAACAAACCAAAAAAAAAAAAAAAAAAAAAAACCCAAAACACCAAGCTACACGACCATAACATCTGTGGTTATCTCTGCATCTGCTTCCATTAGCTGTTGGAGGAAGCCTCTCTGAGGACTGGGGTAGGCACTGATCTATGAGCACAGGAGAATACCATTAGGAATTGTTTTATTGATTTTTTTTTTTTTTTGTGCCAGTTATATTTGGTTCTACGCTAGGTATCTGGGCTCTCCCTCTGGTTCTTGGCCATTCAGGCAGTGTCAGGCTTGGGCTCCTAGGTTAAGCCAGTCATTGGTTGGCCCCTCCCACTAGTACACCTTTGCAGGCAAGGCAGATTATAGGTTGAAGGTTTTGTGGTTGGATTGGTGACCAGGTTCTGCCACTGGAAGCCTTGCCTGAACTATTCAACTCTTACTGTTATTTGCAAGCCACTCTTCCAACCTTCCAATAATGGTTTTAAGGCATCCAGAACGCATTTCCATTGGTTCAAAACTTTATACCACAGTTAGCACAGGCATTGTACTGTGAGAACACAGGCTTTCAGGAGATGTGGAGGCTAGGTATTCGGAGTTAGTCCTTAAAGTGTATAGGTAAGCTCACCCTTACTTATATGAATCTGAACTAGCTCTATGTGATATTAAGGCCTCTGCCAAATAAATCTCTTATTGCCTGTCGCCTTAGACACAGCCACAGCTGGGAGGAGCCATCAGGCAACACAAAGCAGCTGGGCTTGGTCACCTTTCAGCTGATCCCCAAGAGTAAGTACTGTGTTGGTTCATTACCTGGATGATGTCTAGTGATGGATCTGGATGAACAAGGAGTGAGAAGTGCCAAGATAATTTGGCTCAAGGGGTAGGAGATGACTGCTACTGGAGTTGGCTAATGTGAACTCTCTAGCACTTTAATGATGTAGAGTATGTTGAAATACAATTTCTAAAGTAAAGAACATATTTCTACACCTGATGTTCCCTATCACAGAGAAGGTAGAACGCCGTGTCGTATCATACAGTGAAGAAGCATATTATGTTGTCTCTGGCCTTCATACCTGGAGCATTTTCTGACATCATTAATTTTTTGCTGTAACAACACCAAGAATCTCAGTTGCTCGCATACACAAGCCTTCTTTTCTCTTCACTTGCACAGTGAACCCACAGTTCTAACCCAAGGCTGAAGGCAGGGCTTGTATGTACCCCATGTGTCTTCCCATTCCAAAGCCCAGTTGGAGGACTGTAACTTTGTAGGGACATGATGGTTCTCTTGGTGGGTGGCTGGGATAGATGACTGCACTTACAAATATACCTCCTCTGTAATATTTCTTTGGATTCTGAAATACAGTTATATTCACCCATATTCCTTTGATCAGAGCCAGCTACTGTGACAGTACAACCAAAGTCTGTAGAATGTGGAAGTGAGCCCTCCTACAGAGATCCATGCCAGGAAAAGGGGCAAATGTGTTACCTTTGAGCCTCTGAAAAATAGCCCAGAGCAAAAGAAGCAGAGCTAATTTCTGTGACAAAAGTTACCTTTCTCTTTGCTCAGCCTTTACGACCAAGAAGTTCCAGGGTACCATATAAGGTCATGCCTTGGAGAATTGATTTCCAATCTGGAGTCAGTGTCTTGAGCTTGAGAAAAAGCTATGATGCTTTTGCCTGTGTACTCTTTCTAGAATGTGTGCCTAGTTTTGTATGGAGACCTAGTTTTGGAAAGCTGGGAGGTACTCATGGGCCATTGATATATCTGATAATTATCTCCACACGGGCTGGAACTCAAAGTATTCTGTCCTCAGTCTAGGCATAGAATGTGTAAATATCCTATGCAATCTGGCCAGGCAGACTCCTTTCATTAGCATCACCATGTACCTGTCAGTTCATGCCTTCTAATGGCCTGAGAGATGATTTTCTGTGGCTAGTTGATTGAAGATTAAACCTCATGTCTGGTTCGATGTGAAATGCTGGCATTAACTAAAGCATTCAGTTCAGTGTTACAACTCCAGGCAGCACCCCTGAAGATAACAAAGAAGACTATAGCTGGAAATGTAACATGTTGCTGTTTACTTTGCCTGAAATAAAATGAGACCAGAAATCAGGCTGTGTACCCATTCCCAGGTAGAAGGCTTTGGTTAGCCTTAGTTTTGAGAGCAGCAGATTTGAACACTGATGATAAGGAAGTGACTTGGGTGGGTGTTGATGAGTCTTTAAGAACCATGCTAGAGGCTGAAAACAATTGTTTCTTATGGAAACAGAAGAGAATCTGCCATTGGGTACACAGGGTAGCCTATACATATCAGTAGGTTTCCTTTCTTAGTCGGTATGGTGTTTAATCATTACATTCAAGAAGACAGGAGGCACGATGGTGGAGACAGATGCTAGACTTGCTGTGGGCTCAACTGCATGAATTTCCCATCTGGCTGAAGTTTCAAAGAAAAAGTACCCAGTACCCAGTTCCCAAAACCCCACTTGACACCAAACTTCAGAAATGTTTTATAGGGACTCATTAATAACATCAGCTAAGTTTGACTTCAGCAATGGAATCAGAGCCTTTCCTTTGTCAGAATAGCTGGGCACACTTTGAATTTGGATTGTCTTTTTGTCCTTTATCCTCCTACACTCTAGTCTATGAGTTTACTGAATTTCATATACACTTTCATAGTAAACATATCACTTCCAAATTCACTTCAGAGTAAAGTGGCAAGGCAATGGGATGGTACCCAAGGGATGAATGGACACTATCACTATCACACTATCATATTATTAGAAGAGCTTGGTCCTCGATGATGATTCAGTGACTTAATGTATACCCAGCTCTGACAGGAGTTGACAGTTATCATCTTGCAATTTTAGAATGCTGTTTTGTAAAATGTACTGTGTGCTCCTGTTTTTGGAGGATATAGAGAGGAAAACTCCAAGGTATCACTGGAGCAATCCTGATTTCTTTTCTTCTTGAGAGTAGGTTATTTGAGCTTTATGATTATGAGAACCCTAGTGTGTATCCAACTACTTTTTGCTCCCCTTTTCAGTTTCAGCTTATTTTAGTTGCTTATAACCAAAACATTTTTGACGACTATACATACTGCTAAGGCCTGTAGTAGCATACCCGATGCATTTTTCATAGGTGTAAACTCTGCCAGACCTCAGCAGAGGGACCACCATCCTGACAGGCACCATATGGGATGGACTGTGGAACCCTAAGAATCTGAGCCCAGATGTTTTTATTGATTCAGAATTCCTCAGGTGCCGATCATAAGAAATCAAACATCCCCCACAGAAATCCAACACCTACTGACAATACAAAATGCCAAGAACTTCGCAGACCCTCATTCAACAGTGCATAAAACAGTTATTTTATACATAACTAAAAATAAACTTCTACAATTCCTCTTTTCTGTATAAAAAAAATTCATTACTTTTACAACACAATTTACCACTATACCAGCAAAACTATTTAATGAGGGATGCTAATGCACAGGACCAAATGAAACCAAACATCTATCAAGCTTTCACAATGTCTTTGGACAGCAGAAAAACAATATCAATCTGGAATTCACTCACAATCTTCTGGATCTGCTGCTGGTCTTGGTGGTCATCCCATGGTACTGGCACCTGCAGAACTGCTGAGCTTCTGCAGCAGCGTACTACTACAAATGGTGCCTGCAACATGGATCTGACATCATGCCAGCTAATCCAACCTGGAGACAAGGAAGAATGAGAAAGAAACTCCAGACCTTGAAGAGTCTGGTAAAGTGTTCTCAGAGCAGCTCCTAGAGGGCAGATATATACATATATATGCAAAAATAATGAGTAGAAGTCTCCTGAGTGAAGAGGAGAGTGAGAAAGGAAAGCTCTATAAAAGAGCTTTGTGAATGAGAAAGAAGCTTCAAGGTAAGAGCCATGTTTCAGACAGATGTTTGGGATAAATTTTCATGTTGAAAAGAGAGTTCAGCTGGGAGCAAGAAAGAAGCAAGGTTTTGACCACTTTTCCTGATCATGGAGCCAATGCTCCCTGGGCAGCCAGGGCACAGAATACGGAAACCAGAGTGTGTTGTTCTATAAACTGAGTTTGTTGATGGCTTTTTGTATGTGTAAAGCCCAAGCAGGTCTTGTGTTTGAGGTCTATGAAGAAGGGTATATGCTTCTCCATAGTAGTGGTGAGAAAGAATGCAAAACTACCAGAATGTTTCAACTGGAGATTCTTCCCACTGGCCCAGGACCTCCTGTTGTTGTGGAAGCCAAGGCTTAGAGCCAAAAAGCCACTTAGTTAACCTGAACAATTTTTTTCCCTGCAAACCTGACTACAAGTAGTCTAGGCATTGGTGGTGGTGATGAGAACTCTACCCACAAGGGAACCCTTCCTGCAGACAAGGACTAGTTGTTTTTCATGCAAACCACACTCTATCTTAAAATCCAGAAAGTATTTCCTCAGGGTCAGCCCACAACCAGAACTGATCAAGGTTGCATCTCCTGTTGGTCGCCAAACTCGGTACTGTAAGAGTCACCCAGGTGGTGCTTGTTTTGAAGGCATGAAGGGGTTATGGAGAACTGCTGAGGCTTGGCACTGTGAGAGGCCAGGAGGGGCTAATGGTGAAAGTGCAGCCCAGTTGCAGCAGGGGACCCCAGCAGTTCTGAAGGTGCTAGTACCATAAGATGACCACCAAGAACAACAGCAGCAGTGTAGTGAAGCCAGCCAGAACCTGGAGAACAAACTGTATGAGCTACAGAAGGCAGAGCCAGAGAAGTGATCCAAGCCCTTTGGAGGAGTCCAGAAGATCGTGAGTGAATTCCAGATAATTGGACATTGATAATGCTTACTGCCATCCAAAGACATTATGAAAGCTTGATAGATGTTTAGTTTTATTTGGTCCTGTGCATTAGCATCCCTCATTAAATAGTTTTGCTAGTATAGTGGTAAATTGTGTTGCAAAGGTAAAAAAAAATTTTTATACAGAAAAGGGGAATTGTAGAAGTTTATTTTTAGTTATGTATAAAATAATCATTTTATGCACTGTTGAATGTAGGTCTGCAATAGAGCTTGGCATTTTGTATTGTCTGCAGGTGTTGGATTTCTGTGGGGGATGCTTGATTGCTTATGATCTGTACCTGAAGAATTCTGAATCAATAAGAACACCTGAACTCAGACATTCTGCGTTCCACTGTCCATCCTGACAGTATGGCACCTGTCAGGATGGTGGGTCCCTCTGCTGAGGTCTGGCAGGGTCTGCACCAATGGATATGCCTCCGTGTCATCCTTGCTGATCCATCACAGCAGCCAAACAACTACAAAGGCCATCTCCCTCTGTGTGTGAGTGTGTGTGCATGCACAGGAGTGCTCACACGTGTATGAGTGTGCTTTTGGAGGTTTCTATGGAGGGTCTTTTGCAATTGTTTTCTACCTTATGTCTTGAGACAGAATCCCTCACTGAACCTGTAACTTACTGGTTAGCTAGATTAGGTGACTGGTGAGCTCCAGGGTTCTGCCAGTCTCTAAATCCTAGGGATGAGGTTATAGACTTACACTGCCATAACACCGATTGGAAGTGGGTTCTGTAGACCTGAACTCAAGTGCTCATGATTGTGCAGCAAGCACTTCACTGAGCCATCTTTTCGGCTTCTGCTTTTTAATAGCCCTAAGAGAGTCAGTCCTAATGATCACATTTCATTGAGGTAAAGGACATACTTGATAATTTTTCTGAAGTTTGTAGGGGATTTTAGTTTGCTACACAATGTCCAAGGCCTTCTACTTTATTTCAAAGAGAATTGTTGGTTGTTCTTTGGAAAAGAGGAGTACTCAGCTTAAAAGGAATAAACCGATCCAGTGGCAATGGTGGGGTGGATAAACAGTAACAGAATTGTGGCATTGGGATATAAGTCAAGATGGCTTTAAGGAAAGCTTTTGGAAGGAAAAGATGAACTTTGTCCTTTGTGTTTGCGTCTTTTTCGCGTACAGAATGTGATTTGGAGAGTCGAAGTGGGAGTGGTTGTTTTGTGCCATGGATCAGCGCTGTGAAGGACAGCCATTTGCTAAGGATGACAGAACAGGAATGTAGGAGGATTGAGACCTTGGTGTCACTGTGAAGCCCTTAGAGGAACCCAAGCCCTGGTTCGCCTCCCTCTGGACTTCCTCTAATGAGACTGGTTTACACTCTTGATGAAAGCAAGACAGCAAGTGTCCTGTAACACTCAGGTGGAAGCAATACTGAACTCACAATGGTGGTTTCGCGTGCCTTTTCATTGTAGTGTAAGAATGGAATAAAAATCCTTCTCACAGAACTATGACGATGATAGGAGAATTATTAAAGTACAACTGTAAATATGCTTTTTATTGTAAGGATTCAAAAAAAGAGCAATTTTTATAAGGTTGCTATATGTTGCTACCAAAAAGAATACAAGTTAAGAATTTAAGAGAAAAATGCGATGTGGTAACTCTAGGCACACTGGTGCATCTTTATCCACTCTCCCAAATATAGATATCACTTTAGTTTTTAAATAGAGGTTAACGTCTTGTTACTAGTAAATTGTTCCCCATCTTGGGATGGCTTCTTTCTTCTAGGGTTACTGGTAGATTTGTATTATACCTTCTGCTCTATGGAGCTGTCTTCAGATCCCTGTAGAAACATTCACAAACACCTTTGCAAGCCACTGGTAGTCCTCTGTGAAGGTATTTACCAGGGCTGATTCAAGGGCTCAGTTTGTCTTGTTCTCTTACTGAATAATTCCTGATGTCATAGCTTTCATCTTGATTTTACTATGATTTTTTTCACTAGGTGTACAATATTTTGTGTCAAATATCACCTATGTCAAAGTGAAGAAATGTAAACTTTAAGAGCCTTTGGAACTGTCACATATAGTCCAACCCAAACTCTTGATGCTTTGAACCTTATGAGTCCTGGAGATGGGAGGGATTAGAAGGAGCCTGTCATTCAACCCCAAGGTTAGGATAAAGACTTGCTGGTGGTTGACCTGTCTTGCCAGGGACTGACTAAGCTGGGACCTAGGAACAGACCCTCTTCTGGTTTTGTGTTCTTTTGCAATCTCACGCTTGCTTTTGTCTCTCTGTTCAGGTCTTTATACCTTATACCAGGTTTCCTTTTAAAACCTTCCACTTCCCCACTCTGGCCAGTCATAGGCAACCCTCTTCCTTTGCAAGTTACTCACATCTGAGAGGATTTACATCTAGCTGTTCTAACTTGATATCTTTTGTTTGCATGGACCCCGTGGGCTGATGCCTCCTAGTCCCTTCCAGGGCTTCTTTCCTGTGGAGAGGCTCAAAATCTTACCAAGACCTGCTTTCAGGACATGCCATGACTACCTGTGTTTAAAGAATGACTGTAATCAGTGTGCTCTGATGACTGTAGTAAAACACTGCCAACCTGCCAGCTTAAATGGCAAAATGGTTCTCTTTCAGGTCTGTGGGGCAGAAACCTAAATGTTTTCCATTGGGCTGAGAGCAAGGAGCCAGCAGGGCTGAGCACTTTTCAGAGGCTCCCTTGCCTCTTTAGCCTTTGGTAGCTGCCTGTATCCACCATTCACAGACCTCTTTCTCCTTTTTCAAAACTTATTCCTCCATGACTACTGCAACTTTTGCTTCCTTCTGTTCTAAAATAGACTCTCCCCCTGCTGGCCTTTAATGAAGACACTTGAGTTAATATCAAATAGTCTCGTGACCTCAAAATTCCTAATCAAATCAGCAAAGTCACGTTTGCCATTGAGGTGGCAACCACAGGTTTACAGCGATCAGGGCCTGAGTATGTTCAGGACTATCCCTCAGCCAGTGTGAATGCTTGCTCTCTGTTTACTTCCATCTGATCAGAAAGAGTGATATGGTACAGTGAGCCAGCATACCCGAGGACATCTTCTGAACACACAGTTGCAAGCAGAAGGTATTTACACGGTCAGTGAAAGCCGGAACCTGCATTTCAACCTTCTTCTTAGAGAGATGGCTGTGGTTGCTTTCAGATAAAAGAGTCTGCAAAGAACTATTCACAGCCTTTAGTTGTGTTTTCCTGCCACTAGGAGCAGAGACGTTATTCTGGGAGTGGGTAGGCGAGGAGAGGAAGGGGAGGAGGGAGGGGCGACCTGAGGAGAGGAGAGAAGACAAAGGGAAGGGTGGGAAAATGAAAGTGTTAGAGAGCAGATAATGGTTGAAGAATACAAGCCAGAGGTGAAGTAGAAGCCTGAGGACTCTGTGCCTCAGGTGTGTCTTGCCCTGCTGGTCAAATTCTTCCTTATTTCTACGTGACATCCCTTACCTTGGCAACACATTACTACTGGGTCATGAGGTAGAGCCTCCAGGATGCTCTGCTGCTGTGGCACACTTTAGTGATCTGAAGAGACTTTGATGTTGTGTAGCAGGAGCAGGCCATATTTATAATCAAAGTGAAGAAGGAAACATTTGTGGAATTGACATAATTGTTCTTCCTGTTTCCTGAAGCATTGTTGACTTATCTCTTGAAGAGTCTACAGTTCATGGTATCTTGGCCAAAGGTCAGGCATTTTGCTAAGAGAAGGCTACTAAGATGAGGGATAAGGAGGGTATATAGAAAGTTTTAGCCACATTTTCCCCCTTAGGGGGACTGTGGGGACAAACACTCCTGCATGCTAGACAAGTGCTCCACTACTGAGCCAAACCACTAGACATTCTTGTCCCATGTGAAAATCTGTGATCCCGGACAACATCTTTGCTTTGGAGATATCACTCAGACCTTCAGTGTTCCCTGGCAAGCCTTTGTGCTTCTCACTTTTCAATGACAAACCTCCTTGGAAATGGTTTCATTCTATGAATGAGCCTGTAGCAGGCTGTAGAGAGCCAGTCAGAGGAAGGATAGAGCAGGCCATGTACTTGAGAGAGGTCTGACAAGCTTGTAGGCAGTCATGAACAAGAGAGTCTTCTCCCAGGGAGTGACTGTGCCATCAAAAACCATCTCATATGTTCAATGCACAGGACAGAAAACTCCAATCCTTTTGAATCTGATGACTAGAAATCAAGGTCTGTTGTTAACACACATCATCTGACACAATAGTGGGGTCTGAGGGTCTCTGGCACCGCAGATGGAAACTTCACTGGTGAATATCAAGTCTGGGAGGAGAGGGAGCCCGTCACGTTTAACAGCCTGCCCAGCCCCAGGACTTCTTGACTTACCGCAACCCAAAAAGCAATCAGCCACTCTCATGAAAAGTGGAACACATTATCTTATCTGTATGTGGTACCAATAGCTGTCATAACGTGTTCCACATTAATGACCTGATTTCATTACATGACACCCAGGTCATTTCAGACCACTGAAGTATGTTACAATACCAGACTACACTGGAAAAGCAAAGGGATTGTCTCTGAATGAAACAAAGGGATAGAGATTGCTAAGACAGTGCAGGGGTGTCCTGAGCAGTGGGGATTCTGGAGGGCAGAGGGAGGGATGAGATGGTGAGAAGCTGACAGCCTTTGAATGCAGCGGAGTGACAGCGCCATTCATTGTCCCCGGGCTCAATTCTGCCTAATTCACAGAACATAGCAACTTAAGAGTTCTAGTCTTCTACATGTTTCCTGTGAGAGATGGGGGCTGCTGGTTGCTAGGGTTACCGTCTAAATGTGAACTCAACTGACATGGCATCTCTTAATAAGGGCAAGTCCTTCATGTATTTTTGATAGTGCACCGGTGACAAAATCCTTCTCAGTTTAGCAGGAAAAATACCACAAGAGTAAATTGTCAATGACAACATCAGTGTACTCCCTCGGCTTCTGGGATTAAGTGAGCAGCAGCCCACTGTCAGGCCCTGTTGTGGCTTCAGGCTTCTTTAAGAACAGCAGCTAAATTAAAGGTCCATACCTGAGGGGAGGGGAAGCCTTCCTTCCCCAGCAGGGAGATACCTTGATTAAAGCTCAGCCTGACCTTCCTGCTTCATCTCCACGGAAATAGAGACACCTTTCCTAAATGGCAGGACTTTACAGAATCATAATGAGCAAGGAGCAGGGTGCTGCGCTGCTACTAAATTTCCATCTTCATCCCCGGAGCCCGCAGAGGAGAAAATAAAAGAGGGCCTCCATTATTTGTTATCAAAAGAGAGCAGCCCTCCTTCCCCTGTGTCTCTTGTGCAGAGACAGAATTATCTGTAGAACAAGTAATTCATTCTTCAGCCCTTTAGATTGCTTTTCTGCACACCGAGTTCTTGGGGTATTATCGCTTAGTGGGTGCCAGTGTTGTGATGGGTAGGCATCGATGTTGAGGGCGATATGTATTAGTAAAGAATTCGCTCCAGGGAATCAGTCCAAGCTTCAGGGAATTTAAACCAAAAAACAAAGCCCCACAGAAGCAATCTGTTTCATACTTAATGAGGATAAAATAAGCCCATGATTTCTTTTTTTTCCCTTGTAGGTTCTTTGATGTTCCATTAAGTCATAATTACTTAAATTACAAAATGTGCTGGTAGCCTATGGAATCTAAAGACTCTTTTTTAAATCATAATGTGTAGGAGTTGGACAATTTATAACAAATTGGTGGATATGTCCACTGCAGCATTGTATGTTTTTACGTATTAAATTTTAAAAATTAATAAAAGAGTGAGACTTTATGTTATTAACACACACACACCCATTTAACTTAATTTGCATATGGAGTACTGAGCTTAGTTTCTTCATGATGTTTAGGAAAGATTAAAATGTTCACAGTAATAGCTGGTTCGAGAGCAAGTTCCTGGAGAAATTGCAGAACTATTTATTAAGGCAGAAAGTGGAGTGTTTTGTCCGTTACATTTATTTCTTACAGGCGTAGTAAGCGCTGCTCTCAGGCTCGGTGAATGTACATTCAACGTAGAGAAGAAGGTGATTTTCTGAAGGGCATCAGGACTATTGGAAAGGAGATGCACACAGTTTGTGTAGGGTGAGTTACCTCATCTCAAACAGCACCTAATGCGTGTCAGGGCAGTGCTCCTGCAAAAGGAGAGCTTGTGTCCAATAAAACGTCACCCTGAGTCTGCAGAGGGGAGGGACACGGTATCCCACAACAGCCTTCCCAGACCAAATGGAAGGTGTTCGTACTTAGCAGCTATAAACATAAAACTGGAGAAAAAAAGAAAAGAAAGAAAAAGAAAGAAATCTTAAATTAAAATGGAACAAATCCCATCAACGCACTTATTTCAAAACTGAGGCTTTGCTGCCCTCTGATGGCAAAATTAAATACTGACGTATGTAGGTTGAACAAAATCGAATTTTTCCTTAAAATCATGATTTCAGAATGATAATCTGAACATTCTTATAGCATCTACACAGTGTTTAATCCTTCCACCAACCTTCTGATGCAGGGAGCTAAATGCTCTCAGCCTGTATTTGCCTGTTTTATTTCGTTCACAATATCATGAATTTATGTTTCCTCCAGATGCTTATTCTCTTCTGTTAAGATATTTCTCTCCTACCTGGCTACAGTGCCTCTGGAGTTATGATGTGAATAGAGTTTATAGCCCTTCTTAGTAAGATAAAATGGAGAACTTTAGAAATTTCAGGAATTTGCTGCTTTTTAAAGAGGTAATTCATGTACAGAAGTTGGAGTAAATGTTAATAAAAACTAAAGACAAAATTGGAGCCAACTGAGGAGGAGAGCTAAGAAGAAGGAAGTGGAAATATGAAAGTTTCTTTTTCCACGGAGCCCATTTTCTCTTCTCCTCTTCCTGAGACTCTTCCCTCAGCCCTTGGCACACTGAGTCCCTGTCACTCATGGGAGATGTGGAGGCACCCCTCTGTGTTCTCTCCTCCCCTGGCAATCACCATGTGTTTGCAACCCTTTCAAAGCCATGTTGTTTGCCAAGTTTAAAATTCCCTTTTTGAGTCAGGGTCTCACCATGTAACTGTGGCTAGCCTTAAACTCACAGTCCTTTCTGTGTGCTGAGATCATAGGCATAAGTCACTCTGCTTAGCTTTAAATTTTGTTACTGTCAGAATTAGGGTCTTCCTCTGTGTCTGTTAAGAATGTCCTCTTCGGACTGTAATCCCAGCACTCTGGAGGCCAGCCTGGGCTACAGAACAAATTTCAGGACAGGCTACACAGAGAAACTCTGTCTTGAAAACAAAACAAAACAAAACAACAAAACGTCCCTGTCTCCAGCATCCAGCAAATATATTAATATCCTCTTAATTTTTAATTCAGTGTTTTGTTCATTCCACTGTTACGGCCCCATTATCTGTTCTATAGACACCTCTGCTCAAGTGTCTAAGTATTTGTGTTACAGATTAACCTCACGGTGGTTTATCTTAAGTGAACTTCAAAAAGCAATAAACAAATTCTTGAGGAGTAAACTTTCATAGTCACATTGAGTATGCTATTAAACAATAATTTTGGTGGTAAAGAGAATATATACTTTGCACCAAATGTTTGGTCCAGCAAAAATGTATAGCCATCAAAATTTCATAATAGGTAAGGCATTAATAACATTACTTTATTTTACATTTTAGCTACCATGTGCTATTCACGTTTCTTTTGAACACTTTGGCAGTTATGACGCCTCTACATATCGAGTCTTCAGACTATGTGCTTAAGTTAAAACTTCATGTCCTGAAATTCAGTGTGACATTCACGTCGAACCATCTTGATAAGGCCATCACCTCATGGCATCTAAGTGTCTGGAATGTTGCTGGTTTACTAGTGTAATTATAGGTAGGCACTGTACTAGATGAATCGTATTAGAGACAGGTAAAAGAATAACAGTGTTTTGTAAGAAAGAATAAGATTTATCCATGATGTAGCCAATGAATATCATTCGATGGTATCCAGTGTTAACGATGACCATTACCAGGGACAGCCTCTTGTCCACAGGTGCACTGATGGTTCTTAGAAAGCGTTCTGGAATGACCAGAGACTTAATACCAAGGTTGGCTCTGACAAGGGAAGGAGTCCAGCGATAAATAGTACAGAGGCTGTACCAGCAGTGATCTGGATAACGGCCTCTTGATAGGTGGCCATACTACTGCAAGTCCTGGTGTCCTTTCTGTTCTGTGACGACAGCATTGCTCAGTAGTCTCTGCAAAGCACACTTTCCTTTCAGCTTTTGTAGCAATTGAAGTATCAGTGACCTGGTTCCAACTCCAGGTGTTCTGTGATGGCCCCATTCTGATTCAAAGCAGCGCCTTTGCTAGAATGAGAGGAGCCCTTCAGTTAGTGCGAAAGGGATATCCTGGAGGAAGAGAAGCTGGAAAGGGGTGTGCCTTGTCTGCCCTCTTAGTTGCAAACCCATGCCTTGGTTTACCTCTCTTTTCCATGCACTTAAGGCATACGCATCTTTACACGGACCATGATCCCCAAAGCTGAATGCACCGCCGAACGAAGCTAATGCTGCCACCAGAGCTGTGACCCAGGCAAGGTCACGCTGACCCTGGCCTACTCACTGAGGAAGGCTGTTCAGTGAAGACTGACTGAACAAAGAGATTCAGGGAAGGGAGGAAGCACCACACTGAAAATCCACTCGGCACGGATGGGAGAGCAAAAGTAGCTCTCCATTATCAGCCTCAGCCGCGATTCCTAACTATTGCATCTCTGCTTGTTTATATTTTCTTGTTTTAGCATTTTAAACATCATTTCACCTTCTCCGGGCTTTGGTTTTTCTCTTTTGGTTAAAGCTCACAAAGTCCCGCTTTGTTACATAGGGAGTCTCACGTCTGCCATCTAGTGGATGAAAATGTTCAAGACTTGTTTTCACGCCACCAAAGAGATCATTTTCAGAAGTCAGACAGAGAGGGCTGCTTTGGGTAGAAATGACTCCTTTCATCAGACTTCAAAGACACCTAGTCTTCAATTTGCCAAACTTGAGTAGTGCAACTAGAAATTTCACTTAATTGTCTCAAATGGCTTCTAGGTAACCACTGTGTTTTCTGTAGTTATTATTTTGAACTTTGCAGAGCTCTTGAAGAATGGGGTAGAGTCTAAGCTAGTTCTTGCGGTGGAAGTGTGGCCGTCAGATAATGGAAGAGACAGATGATGTAGGGAGAGAGCAGACATTAAGAGTAGGGGTTTTCTTCGGGGACCTTCAAAGATCACAGAACCATTTTATCATGTAATTAGAAATTCCCAAACTACGTTATTAAGCTCCTGTATTTAGGTGTAGTTGAGCTGTTGTAAATGTTCTTTGGAGGCAATGGGAACCAGAGCTGTCACTGTGGGGAAATACAGTACCCCATGGCTTTGTTTATATCATTTGAATATTTTTGCATAACTGAATATATTATTATAAATTGATGCTATCTGTTTTTTAATCATTGGTTCTATTTTACAATGCTTATCTGATGATAAAGGTTATGAAAGTTCATTATAAATACAAAAACTAAGAGATACTTAAAGGATGAATCACCTAAAAATTGATCTGCAGAAACTACTCCTTTAAATATATTTTTAAAATATATTTTAAATATACTTAATATGTTAAATATATTTTAAATATATTAAATTACAATTTTTGAAATTATAATACAATTACCACCACCACCCCTTCCCTTTCCTCCTGCAGCCCCTCCCATGTAGTCCTCTTTGTCTTAGGTAGAATGTAATGAACACCAGGACCAAAGCAACTTGGGGAGGAAAGGGTTTTGGCATATCACTGTTCATTATCAAAGGAAGTCAGGACAGGGACTAAAGCAGGACAGGAACCTGTAGGCAGGAGCTGATGCAGTGGCCATCGAGGGGTGCTGTTTTGTGACTTGCTCAGCCTGCTTTCTTATAGAACCCAGGACCAGCAGTCAAGGGATGGCTCAGCATGGACTGGGCCCTCCCCCATCAATCACTAGTTAAGAAAAAGCCCTACAGACTTTTCTTTACAGGCATTTTCTCAATTGAGGTTCCTTCCTCTCAGATGACGTTAGCTTGTGTCAAGGCAACATAAAACTATCCAGCAAACCCTTGCTGTCTCTCAAATTCATAGCTGCCTTTTAAAAATTGTTCTTACATACATACATATATATATGAGAACTTTACATGCTGATCTGCCAGCAGCAGGCAGAAAGAGGGACACTGGGCATGGCTTTTACTTTCAAAACCCCAAAGCCCATTTCCTGTGATCTACCTCCTCCAATAAGGACACATCTACTCCAACAAGGCCATACCTCCTAATCCTTTCAAATGAACTGTTTGGGAACTAAGCATGTAAATATTGCACCTATGGAGGGCATTCTCAAACCACTATATATATATATATTTATATTTATATTATATAATTATATTTATATTATATAAATATATGTTATATATGATATATTAGATATATGTATATATACCTATATGTGTAAATACATCCTTTTCAGCCCGTTTAACGTTTCCTGTTTGTATGTGATGTCAGTGCTGACCACTTGGTATTAGATAACCAATTGGAGAGGTTAAGAACATGAGCATGAGTTTTGCGGTGGTGGCACACACCTTTAGTCCCAGCACTTGAGATGCAGAGGCAGGCGGATCTCTGTGAGTTCGAGGCCAGCCTGGTCTACAGAGTGAGTCCCAGGACCGCTAGAGTTACAACAGAGAAACTCTACCTTAAAAAAAAAAAAGATCATAAACGAGGCTACGCAAACAAAACTTGACCAATGATGATACTAACAGACATGCTAGCATGGAAGGGGAACGTTTGTGTGGCCTCAACGGCAGAAAAAGAATTATGGGCAACTGGGGAATTCAGGGAGAAGGAGAAATGGCTTTTGAGTCCATTTTGCTGTATGTCCTCTCAGGGTTTGATGTCTTCGTAAGGTAAGGCACTTAGGCACTTATGATTTTAACTTTATAGAACTTTGGTCAGTTCGATTCTATTTTCATAATTTCAAGATGAATACCGTCCCAATATGACTCAGGAATACAAATCTTAATGGTAGTAAAATATTTTATAACCATTGGTAAGGTTCCCTAACAACTGAAAGTGCATACACACACACACACACACACACACACACACACACACACACACATTTACCTTGAACTCCTGACATATGCACATTGATTGATAAGAATAGCTTATTTCATAAGGGCAAATTATCTTGAAATTTAAGACTAACAAGTATTTTGTTTTAAATGGCAAAGTTGCCTTCTATGAGCTTGGGATGATGGATTGTGTTCAGCTGTCATGGCATGGGACGTCCCTTTGCTCCCACCCTTGGTGACATAGTTATTTCCATTTAACTGAGTGAGCATGCAAAGAATATCTCATGGGACTGTGAGCTGTGTGTTTCGTTATTAGCAGTTACTTTGTGTTCACCAGAACTTGCATTTCTCGGGTCATTATTTGAAAATCTTTTTTTCCCAGGGCATTTCTCTGTGTTGATTTATTAGAGTTGTTTATAAGGCCAGTGCTATTGGCCATTCCTCACAGTGTCTTCTGCCAGTTGTGTTCCCAGCTTGCGCAGAGAGCTCTGTTTGGTTTGTGACTTTTAAGTTTTCTGTGGGGGTAAGACGCGTCGGCGTTTGCTTTACTCTCCATTTTCAGCTTTCATGTTCAGAAATAGCCCTTTCATTTTTCACCTTCATCTCTGTCTTTTGCTTATGCTTTTCTGTTTCCATTTCATAGAGGCTCCACCTTTTTTTTTTTTTTATATCTTTCCAAAGCTATCCTTCAGAAATGAAAATCATTTTTCCTTCTTTTATTAAATTGCTTCCCGGTGTAATTCTTACTCCTTATCTTTGAGAAAAGGGAAATTGATATCGTGCACAGATAATAATTAGTGAAAACCTCCTTCCAGCTGTAGAAGTTATTATTAGTTTATTACTTGTATTGTGAAGGCTTTTTCCCTTATTATATTTTTGTTAAATGTCTAATGTGACACTGAGAGATAGTAGAGGGCGAATGTCTTGCTAGATGACATCTAAAGCCATATACCTATTTATGTCTTTGATTCAGCAAGGACTAGGAGAGAAGGATGAGATAGAAAGGTGGAGGTTGTAGAAATTAAGATGAACTGACAAGTTTGTGTCTGATCCTTACATACAGAGGCTGGAGTCCCTAGGGAAACCAGGTATAAAGTTAACTTTGTAGATAGCTCAACTGTGGATATAGAACCAAGGAAGCTTAGGGAGTTGGAATGGCTGGGATTATATCATTGAGATATTTTTCGTGGGTTGGGGAGATGGCAAGGGGGAGACATGGTAAGGTGTTTGCTGTGAGAGCATGAGGATCTTAGTTCAAATTCCCAGAATGCATGCAAGACTTAGAGTCATAGCACTCTGGCTGTAACCCTAGAACTCCTACAGGAAAATGAAGGCAGAGTCAGGAGAGTTCATAGAGGCTCCCGGACCAGCTAGCTTGACATATGCAGTAGAAGAAACAAACAAAAAGCAAACAAAAAACAAAACGAGAGAGCTTGTCTCAAGGTAGAAGATGAGGACCATACTGCTCTCCACATGAGTATCATGGCACCTCCACACCCACAGCAAATAAATTGCTCAGCAATTACTAAACCGTGGCATCTCGTTTTTCTTTAACCTGTAGTTGCTAAAATGACAGATACATGAAATAGAGCAGTGTGGTATTTCAAGCTCATGTCTGTGGGTAAAGCAAAACAGCACAGCCGAAGTTTCGAGTGTGTATTCACACTCTACTGTTCTCAACAGCAGGGTTGATTTGAGGTCTATTAATACAGCATTTAGAGTTGGGTTCCTCTGTGAGACTATACTCATAGCTGCTCTTGAACAAATGATTTATTTATAGGTTGAATCTACCATCCAACTCTCACCAGCAACTTGAAAAACCTTAAGTGAGATTTGTGTTTCTTGCAGCCACAGATTAATAATGTCTGTTCTTACACAAAGCTGGAAACTGTGAATATAAATTTCCTCCTTCTTGTTAATGTGCAAAATAGAAAATTGTGTTTTCTTGAGCTCCCACATGATTCTACTTCAACCTCCCCAGGCTTTGGTTACCCAGTGTTTTCCTTTGTGTCTTCTTAAATCTGTCAGGAGAAACAAATGGGGTTTCAGAATCCTAATTGAAAATCAATTTGTTTCTCTCATTTTCAAAGTAAGGTATTATTTCAACAGTGTGGTAAAAGGTTTGTAGACATTTAGTGTGCCCATACCTCATATTTAACAAAAGTTAGTATTTTCTCATTTTGTTCAAGACCTGTTTTTTGTAACTGAGTCATCTTGTTAGTCTAGTTGTTGATTCTTTTTATAGTATGCTCATGGACATTTTAACTGACAGAAACAGAATTCACAGCTAAGATTTTCTGAGGCTGAGGTCTTATCCTCTTCTTTGTCATCCACTGTTGGGACAAGCTGAGTAGTCTATTGCTAGATCATAAATTCATTAGAACAGAGCAGACTCCTCAGTTTCTAGTTGAACTCAATATGTCTACAGCTCCTAGAGCATCAACAAAGGCACTGTGACAGTTTTCTTATGAAGACCCCACATGGATTGTCTTGTTTCTCATTTAAGTCAATTGCACGCTTTCCTGTCAGGGTTGCTAGGCACAACAGGCTTGGCAAGTTTCCCTTCAAAACCATTTAGAGTAATTTGTGATGGAGATTGGAGGCACTTCAGTTACCCGGCAGCTGCTCCATAGTCAATCAGTATGGCAGAGGTAAATTAATCCCCTGGCTTTCTCTCTTGAGAAAAATCTATGCAAACAATCTTGTCCAAGAGAAATGCAATTATGCTCCATGATATTAAATAGAAGCTGAAGTCTGTTTTCTTTTCTTTTTGATTTTTTTTTGGATATGCCAAAGCTATGGACAGGCTCTTCATTTTACTGCTGACCTCAAACAGAAATGCTAAACCATCCAGGTAGGATTGTGTTAGAGTTGGAAGCATGTCTACATCCTATGCCTGGGGAAAATGCAGTGCTGTTTAGGTGTAGGTTGTTAAAGATGCTTTTGGTGTTTTATGAGCAGAAATGGAATTTGAGGAACTTAAGCGGCTAAGAGAGGGCGAGGCTGGTTTAAACTGGTGCATTCTATTATGTGAATGAGCATGTATTATAATGCATTGATGTTATCCCAGGAAGCAAGGGAGAGATCAAATTGTATATTCTAGACTGCCCTGAGGTTAAAAAAAATATATTATTTAAATTTTGTTTGGGGAAACTTTCAATTGTTCTTTGAAAACTTGACAAAGATTTTTTGGGATGCTAAGAAACAAAGGTAGACAGGCTAGCTCTGCTGATAAATTCACCTGTTCTACTTCCTGATAGGTAGATGGCACACACAGCTAGTTCCTCTTTTTTTTTTTTTCCTTCAGTTTTTTGAGACAAATTTTCTCTGTTGTAACTCTGGCTGTCCTGGAACTCACTCTGTAGATCAGGTTGGCTCCAAACTCACAGAAATCTGCCTGCCTCTGCCTCCCAAGTGCTGGGATTAAAGGTGTACGCCACCACCGCCCATCACACATCTAGTTCTTAAAGAGCACATTTCACTGCAAAGTGATGCTACCTTCCACACCCACTCTACTCTCTCTCAATTTCTCTCTGGCTTTATGTAAAGATAGATATTTTAGATTCAACGCACCATGCTAATTCCAGAAAAATATCCCAAAGAACATTAGACTGAAGGGTTTCTCCTTGGGCTTCTAGCAGACAGATCCTTGTCTCCTGTCATAGTAACCTTTACTTTTAGACTTTGGTGCTTTTTCTCTCCCACACCAATATATTCCTCCTTTGTTTTGTCCTCTGTGTTTTATTTTTCCCCAATTCTATCTTCTTCTCTCCGTTCCTCCCCTCTAGCAACTTCTCCTTCCTTTTCCTAGGGAAAAAAAAGAAGTCCAAATATTCACCCAAGACATCATAAAAAACCCTGGACTAAATATCCTCACAGAGAATAATTTTGAGTTGTTATCATGGGAACTGCTAGGCAGGGTGAAAGAGAAGGTAAGGCCTTCTGCAGCGATCTGCTTCCCTAACAGTTTTAGACATGTAAGTATCAATATGTTAGATTCCTCTAAGATAAAGCACACTGTGGTCAATAATACCCAGTAATACCCTTTACAGATGGCATTTTCAATGGCCAGAAAGTCCCTTAGAATAGTAAATGGGTGACTCCCTTGTCCAGATCTAGTGAGGGGGATTCTCCTTGAAGGAAAAGTCTTTTGTGTTGAAGAGAAAGTTCTATTTTACAACCTAAAAAGTGCACATTGAAAAAAACCAAAGGATAAAAAGAAATATGATAGACACGAGTCTGTGAAAGAAAATGAGAAGAACAACTGTCCTCCTAAGGAAATAGGTACTTTGTATCCCATGAAACACAATTCCTAAAGGGAGTAGTCTGAAGACCGTCACTGCTGGGCCCAGGAGGGTAGATAGTTAGATGCTTGAAAAGGAGGCAGATTCCAAGTTCTGCAGCAGAAAACCTTCAAGAACTTTTTGACTCTTTCTCAAACTGGCTTGCAAACTCTAGGTTGCGAATAGCCTAACACTCGCCTTTCAGTAAGTGGTAAATATCCCTGGGATGGCTGTAGCTAACTGCAAAGTTGAGGATGAATGGCAGAGCTTTCATGTGGCCACAGAGCTAAAGGGTAAACTGAAGACAATAAATACAATAAGCTATTCCTTCCTGGTCCAACACTACTTGAGCTAAGAGTTAAAATTGCACAATAAGTACATCTAGTTATGACTTTGTTCTGTCTTAGATACTTTTTGAGTTCTGTGTCACATAAGAGATTGTTGCTTGATTACAGTTTAAAGCAAATAATGCAAAGGTTAAATCTTGCCTCCTTGGTTGTCACAAGTCTTATGCTATTCAGGGGCGATGTAATTTTTGTATCCATCCAATAAAATCTATGAAAACACAGGTCCCAGTTATTCAGTTCATACTCTTTTTCTGACGTTTCCACAGTGTCCCCTAAGACATAGGTTTTAGTCTTACTATTCTTGTTTTATTAGAAATATAACTCCCTCGCTCTCCCTTTCCCCTGATAGCTTTGTCTTGATATTCTGGGCATATCTTCCTCTATTTCCAGTAAATTGCCCTTGGTCTTCCCTTCTGTGTCAGTTTTTAAATTATTTTATCAACAAGATCAAGAGTCTGCAAAAGGAGAACTCCGTGCCCCCTGTGACAATTACAGTGATCACAAAAGTATTTATACTACGTGTATACCTACATAATATATCTTCATGTCTATACACATAAAACCTACAGTTTGACTGGCTCCAAATCCAAGGTTATTAAGCTGTTTGTAAAAAATAAAGCTCGAGACAGAAAATCAATGGCTTTTTATAATCCTTTATAAATAAACTATTACTGTATATTTTTCTGCTTTGGAATTTGAGACATATTTAGTATTCTGGAAGATTCTTATTAGAACATATTTTATATTTTATCTATAGGCAGAGTGGGAAGACATGTCTTAATCTGTGATATCTGGGGTATGTTATCTTACATGACAAAGAAGGGGTGCAGATATGATTAAGTGAGGGATTTTGAGATGGGGAAATTATTCTGGATTTTCTAGGTTGGTCCAGTATAGTCATGATGGGAGGCAAGTGGGTAAGGATGACAGTTAGTGGTAGAAGTGGCATTGGCAGCAAATAGTCTGAAGAATGAAGAGATAGCAGGGACCAGTGACCCCCTAGAAACAAAACAGGCAAAGAAAGATCCCTTCTGCTACTCCCAAATGGAAGACTGGGCTGTCTTCCTTATACTTCATACCTTGACTTTAGAATTCTGATCCTCAGGACTCTGGGAGAAAAACCAAAAACCAAAAACCAAAAAACTTCTTTTGAGCTGCTAGTTTGTATTGATTTATTTTAGTGGCATTAATATTTGCATTTTTAGGTATATAGACATTCAGTTAGACCAGCAATCATTTGTTGAAGATGCTTTTTTCCAGTATGTATTTCTGGTCTCTTTATCAAAAGTCACATGTCCGTATGTATGTGGATTTATGGCTGAGTCTTCAAGTCCACTGTCAATGTGTCTGTTTTTATGCTAACATTATGCAGTTTTATTACTATAGCTCTGAAGCACAACTTGAAATCAGCTATGTGATACCTCCAGCAGTTCTTTTACTTTTCAGGATTGTTGTAGCTATTTTAGGCGTTTTGTTTTTCCATATGAAGTTGAGAATCATCCTTTTGATATTTGTGAAGAATAGTGTTGGAATGTTAATGGGGATTGTGTGGAATCCGTAGATTGCTTTTGGTAGGATGGTCATCTTTATTATGGTAACCTTACAGATCTATGAGCATGGGAGATCTTTCCATATTATGATATTTCTTCAATTTCTTTCTTCAAAGACTTGTTTTTACCATACCAATTTTTCACTTGCTTAGTTAGAGTTACTCCAAGATATTTTATATTATTTGAGGCTATTATGAAAGGTGTTGCTTCCCTATTTATTTTTCAATCTGTTTGTCATTTGTATATAGGAGAGCTACTGATTTGTTTTAGTTAATCTTGTACCCATTTGTTTTGCTAAAATCGTTTATCAGCTGTAGGAGTTCCTTGGTGGAATTTTTAGGGCTACTTACGCATACTATCATATCATCTGAAAATAATGATACTTTGACTTCTTCCTTCCCAGTTTGTATCCCCTTGATCTTCTTCAGTTGTCTTATTGATTCAATATTATTCAATATTCAGTTGTCTTATTAAGATTCAATATTATTAATGGAAATTAATCTGCTCAAAGGAACACTTGATTTTTGTTGTAGGGAAGTGGTTGTCTCCCCCAAAACTGTTCAGAAATGAATTGCTTATTTTCAAGTGAAAATTCATATATATATTTTTGCTACAAAGATATTTACATTCTAAACATCTGAGAGGTAAAGGGGAACAGATCAGAGGGAGAGTTGAGTGAATCCTCCTGCCGCTGGGAAATTCTCTGATTTCAGATACAGAGTCAGATTCTAAAATGAATATATAAAGTATATATAAATATAAAATCTCCCTGGAGATTCATCAGAGAGTGAGAGCTCCAGACATGGGCTATATTCTTAGGGAGAGCTTGAGAAATGAGGGAAACAGTGTTAATAAATATCTAGGCTTGGTGAAAAATGCCTCAAAGTCCTGGATTTGCTGTAGACTAGAGAGAGCCTTAGCAAAGGACCTTGAGGATATAGGTAAGCTTTTGTCCTCCACAAATAGCTGTCCGTAATTGTGCATGTGAGTTTTATCCTTACATTCATTTGCTCCAGGTCCTTCATTAAAATTTTAGTGAAAGTTAATGGCTAGGTTCCTGCTCTGTGATGAGAATTAACTGTGATTCTGATTAATGTGAATGTGCTTCACATTCCCTCAAAGTCTAAGAGTTGTTAGTGGCCAAAAGGATCATGTCCCCTTCAGTGGCTTCTTCTAGCTCTGCGAATCTGTCTTTGTGCTGCAGAACACCAAGACATGCTACTGGCTTCCCTGTGTTGCTGATCCTCTGGTCTTCTACACAGACACTGTTTACCCAGAGCATGGGATCCAAAGTTCTCCAGGAATCATTTCTAGGACATTCTAGGATTGAAAAAGTCCCCTGTGTAGTATTGTATAGATGTCACAGGGGCCAATCCAAGGGGAGAATCACCTCATACTACCTGGATCCCAGAAACTCTGCTTCCCAAGTAAAGTGTCATTATATCTTTCCCTTGATTTCTTGACATCTGACAGACTAGTTTCCCTTTGTGATTTAGAACCATCAAATAATGGTGGAAAGAATCTGGCAGGATTTAATTACCACGGCTTTCACCTTGACTTCTAGCTAATCAATGCAGAAATAAATGCACAACCAGTAGAAAGCACAGAGGTATCTGCCATCTCAGGTTCACATAATCAAGCTCACATTTACAGACCTCACAAGCTGAGGAAGCAACATCAGGTGCATAGTGAGCTGTGTCAGATAAAGGTGAGATGCTTCTAAGCCCCATGAGAGAGCACCTAACACCTAGGGGACTGTTCAGTAGCCAGAGCTCATGCCTAAGGGGTTAATTTCCAACAAGCAACCCTCAAGTGGAAACTCAAGCATGACATCTGGTGTGAACTGGAGCGTAACGTCATTTGTGGCTGCGGAATGTGGCTTTTGACAGTAGGAGACACTCATTGTACCAACGAGTGTACAAACTTTACATTGGGAACTTGTCATCTACAAGCACAGTGGTGAAGCTCTTCATGTCATGTTCAGGTCTAACTTTAGAGGCAGCAAGCAAAACACCTGCTGGGCTGCCTCGTGCGGCAGTTTGAGGTAAATTCTGCGCACTTTCTGTCTGTGATGGACATGACATTCTCTGGAGCTTCCAAACACAGCTGCCCTGCCACCTGACTTCAGATACTTGAAGTCCAACCTTATATAATAAGGAATTTGCTTGAGGTTCCCTGGCATTATCCATCACACACTTCACTATTGAAACCCTTAGGGATAAGCCACTCCTTTAAGGACACTGGATGTCAGTCTGGATAGGACAGCTGAGATACGTGTGTGTGTGTGTGTGTGTGTGTGTGTGTGTGTGCGCGCGCGCGCGTGTATGGAATGTGGCACATGTGAAGGTCAGAGAAAACTCTGGGAATTGGTTTTCTCCTTCTGCCCCGTGGGTTCCAGGGATTGCATATAGGTACCCAGGTTTGGCATCAATGCCTTTCTCTGATGAGCTGTCTCAAAGGCCCTCCATTTTCTTTAAAAAATGTTAAAGCATAACGTTTTCTCTCTCTCCCTTTCTTTTCTTTTTTTCTTTTTGCAGGGGAAACGGGCATCAAATGTTCATGTTATTAAAATTTCTGAATACAGATATTATCTTACATTCAGAATAAATTGGTATTCAACCATTAAATAGAAATTGACAACAGTATAAATAATTCAAGCCAGACTTAATTTGATGATGGAATGCAAAGAGTTCTTGCAGCTTGGAGAGCTGACTTAAGATGTTGAAGTCATTCACTGAGGAGTTAGGCTGGGAAGATCACCTATCGGTGTCGGATCTCATCAGATTTCCCTATCTTCCCCCGTCACAGTGCTGCATCTTGACAACTGATGGCACTGTCTCTTGGATAGACAAAGAGCAGTATGCAGGTTGGAAGTCAAACACCAGTGGCTGGTCTTGGCTTCCAGAGGGGCCGCGTTCTTTTAGGCTTAGGTGATCTTTCAAGTTATACATAAATAAGTGGAAATAATTAGCTAAAGGTCAAAGGAAGTGAACATAGCTTTCTGTTGCTTCCTTGATTCTCCCCAAAACCCAACTGAGTGTGGTCAGTGTGTCCCATGTAGAATAAAAGTTTCTCTGCATAAGAGGGGCTCAGATGAATAACACACAGTTTTCATTTAACAGGACTTCTGACGTGCCATGCTGACATTTAGGGTATAACTGCTATCCTAGGAAGTCTTCCTGGTGGGACATTAGTCTGTGCTCTCATTTGTATCGACCATTTCTGTAAAAATTATAATCAAGAGGTTGGATTTTTCCCCTTTATGGGAGGTGAGAGAACAGGTTTACCCGGACATCTCTAAGGTTTCTTGCTTTTGACACCAGCTCCCCCGAGGAAGCACTATACCCATACAGTTGGAAGAGTCAATAGGAACTGAGATCGGTATTGTTTGCTTCTGCCATTAAGTCTTTGTGCAGGACTCATGGTCTCTCCAACATAAGTTTTTCTCCCCTTTCTGAGATATGGCTATAATTTCCAGGCTATCCTGTAGCTAGGCATTATTGTGGGTGTAGTCCCACTGATGTGATATAAACAACATTAAAACATAACAGGCACTGGGCTGGAAATGTAGCACTATGGTAGGGTACTTGCCTAGCATGTGTGAGGGCCCGGGTTCAATCCACACCAGGTACTGCAATCAGTACAAAACAAAAGATTCCCAAAACCTAGACTTCTGATGATGTAAATGAGTCGGTGATCCAATCAGTCCCACTCTGCTCTTGTCGCCCTGCTGTGTACCACAGAGCGTGGTTATCACTTAAGCCATTTGAGTCAGGATAACTTATGGCTGAAAATAAACAGACCACTACTTATCTTTGGGCATCTTGTCAAGGTTTCCCCCAGAGCAACCTTGACTAATTTATACAAACGTCTCACATCTTCTAAGTTGAACTTGAACTCCATCTCTAAGTGATTTTAGTTTAGTTTTTTTTAGATTTACTGTCTTCTTCCTGTTGCTATTTAAGCATGTTTTATTGTTCTGTCAGTGAGGAAAACTCTGGGTGATATACTGAGTGCTATTTGGCACATCTTCTCAGCTGCTTCTACTCCAGTGTTAATTAATCTCTAGAAATCTAAGTCTTTCTTGATAGATTCTATTTTATAACCCTTTAATTTGGAGTGAAAGCAGCTAATTATATTCTCATCTAATTGCTCTGTTTTTTTCCTTCTCTGTCTTAAATTATTTTTTAGTTTGAAACTTCTGTACTTCAGAAACTTGGGAATAAATCATTGTCTTAGCATGAAATCTTGCTTTTGGGAACCTATTCCAGTTCTTACCTGTTACCTACTGCCAATACCACACAGTGTCGCATAGTAATTGAATTAGCAGTGGACAATGTGTATTGGCACATGATGTAATCCCAGTTCTTAGGAAAATGAGGCAGGAGGATCATATTTTCAAAGCTAGCCTGAATAATGAAATTCCTTTCCCAAAAGTATTCCACAGGAAAAGAAAGAAAGCCAGAGAGAAAGAAAGAGAGAAAGAGAGAGAGAGAGAAAGAAAGAAAGAAAGAAAGAAAGAAAGAAAGAAAGAAAGAAAGGAAAGTCATGATATGATCATATTGACCTCTGTGGAGGCATTACCTTGTTCTCCCACATTTCTGCTATTTCTTGTTTTATTTCCTTCTCATTTTATCTTTTCTGGATCACTGCAGTAGTTTTCAGTCTTCAGGGATGTAGTGTTATGTTGTAGAAGTTTCTTTTTAGTTATGTATAAAATAATTATTGTGTGTGCACTGCTGGGTGAGGGGTTGCCTAGGTCTTGGCATTTTGGATTGTATGCAGCTGTTGGATTAATGTGGGGGATGTTTGATTGATCATGATCTGCACCTGCTATCAGTAGAACAACTGAGGAGTTCTGTATCAATCAAAACACCTGAGCTCATATGCTCTGGGTTCTACTGTCCAATATGGCGCTAGCCATGATGATGATTCCCTCGATGGAGATATGGAAGGGCTTATACCTATGAAAAATGTCTCCATGTCTCCTTGCTGAGCTGCCACAGTAGGTGTGCTACTACAATATTAGGTCTTTCAGTTCGAATTCTATGGTATAATATTAATGTTCCTCTAAGCAACATGGATATTTCTCTGTTTAGCAGAATATTAGACCAATAATAATGTTTGTAGGACTTATTAGGTGAATTCGTATTATTATTATTTTTTTTTGTAATTTTGTAAAAAAGAGATGAAGAGGTCTCATTCTTTTCTGCTATTGTAGGAGAGGAACCATACCCAGTTCAGGAGTTCCAGGGTCTTGCTTTTAGGAGGAGAATGTATCTGCACTCCCCATCTAAGTTCCCTTGTACATTCCACTCTGCTATGGGGCCACACTGAAGGCTGATTTTACCCTGTCTCTGTTTAGTATTCTGTGTGTTTTCACTGATCTTACTATAAGCCTTTTACATGTCAACAGTTCTTCACTGGCAGTAGCTTATAGAGACACAATCTGGAAGTTTTGTGAGCCTGCTAGCCTTTCTGGTTGATCATAAACTTTCCTCATCTTCCTTCTATCCCTTATCTCAGAATGCTTTCCCTAACACTTTGGGACTCCCTAACAACACTTTGGGATTCCCTAACATTTTGCATTCCATTCTTTCTTGAAAGCTCCATCCCTATCACGTGGCTGAACTCCATGTCAGCTTAACTCAAACAACATGTTTTTTTTTTCTTTTTCTCTTCTCTGTCTCCTTCCTTCAGGCAGCAGCCAAGATTTACAGCTTGCCTGCCATGGAGTTTGTCTTCAAATTCTGATAAAATTGTCCTCGAATGAAAACAAAAAACAGAGAACAACTGCATTAACATCATGTTGAAAACCCTCATAATTTCCTTTGCATAAATGTAGCGTATTTCCTTGAGAGTGTGGCTATGATTTAACATAGATTTTAAAGCTCTATTTGTGAGGTTGCAAACAGGTATGTAAAACTTATCGATGTTGAATTATTTATTTAGGATTAAAAAATTTTTTTCAGATTATGTCTTTTTTAATTTTATTTTTATTTACTTTTATGTACATTGGTGTTTTGCCTGCATGTATATATGTGTGAGGGTGTCAGATCCCCTGGAACTGGAGTTACAGACAGTTGTGAGCTGCCATGAGGGTGCTGGGAATTGAACCTGGATCCTCTGGAAGAGTAGTCAGTACTCTTAACCAGCAAGCCATCTTTCCATCCTCCTTACTTACAATTCTTAACATAGAATCATATGGTTACAGGCAGGAATTCATATTTTAAGCCTCTTTACGTGTGCCACTACACATATATCTTTGCAAATATGCCAAGAACAATATGTGTTTGAAGGAGACACAGAGGAGTTTTCTGTAGAGTTAGACGGCTCCACTGGTTTGAACACAGACTCATTGCTTTTCTCAAGGAAGCCATTCTCCATGGAGTTTCCAATAGAAGCAGCATTGTGCTGCATGTGTCGAAGGACACGGTGGGGGATGATTCCCCATTGAACAACCCACCATCATTGTTTGGCAGAATTCTTTTCTCCACATTAGACTGTGCAAGTCTCTAATGAGTAACCCAGGTTTCTTCTCCGGTTTTGTGCACGTTTCCGGCCTCTGCTTCTCTCAACAAGTGTGTCCTTAAGATGCCTCCAACCCCCAGTATATTTGTATCAGGTGACCTTTCTTTCTGCACATTCTATCGTTAATTATTGCCTTTACTATACTCTCCTTTTATTAATGATGTTTTTACCAGTCAGCACATTGTGTTTCTTTTTGCCTTTACACACTGTCTCGTTCCTCTTGTTAGAATGTATGTTCCATGAAAGCAAGCTTCATAGATTTGTTTCTTTCCTGCTATGTCTTCAAAGCCTGAAGTTTCTGGCACTTATTAGACCCAACTATTATTTACAGTGAATGAGAGAGTAGAAGATACTCATTACATTCCACGGCCTGTGTCCAATAAGTACCTACACTACATCTATTCATTTGTTCGGGATTTTCTGACATTTCACCAACCAAGTGGTTTTTATCACCTGCTTATTTTTATTTCTCTGGATCCCTTTCAATGCTGTAGCATAAACAATTTGCTCAGAGTTATCCTATTAGTGAACCAGCTGAGGGAATGTTAGAGCTAATCCTTCGTCATCTGGTAAATATCATCCTAACTTCACCTGCTCTCCATCAACCATTGACATTAGGTCCTCATTGTTTTTCAACTTCTTCTAAATAGTTCTCAATGTAAGACAGGAGCTTCTCGTGTGCTGGTTGTTCTTGCTCTTCGCAGTCAAGTTCTAATACAGTACAGTGAGATACGTAGATAAGCATTTGTTTCACTTTTCCTCAGCGGGCTTGATGCACATTTTCAGACCCCCTTCCCAGACCCTTTTTATTAGCTTCAAACATTGAGAATAGATCTATAATCAGGAAGACAATTATCAGGTCTCTGTGTGTCCACGTTGGTGTTTCCCCGAGTCCAGATGAGCTGTTCATTGTCTAGTAAGCACTGACCATTACAGACAGGAAAAGCCTCCTTTGCCAGCTGCTCTCCCTAATGTTGCAGAAGCCTTCTTTCCCAACCCATTAAGTTTAACCTCAGGCAATTGCCACTTCGAAAGATAACTCCTCTTTGTTGTTGTTCTTTTGACATCCAGTCTTGCATTAGCAACAGTGAGCTAGCAAGTTTTAATTTCTCTAAATGTTACTTTGTGTGAGAGGGATTTAGGTTGAAATAAAGGTTCCTTTCACCAAAGACAGATATTTAATATTTATTCTTTTATTTATATATTTATTTATATAGAAAGACCCTTTATTATAATTGCTTTAAAATTCAGCTTTATAAGTCCATGAGTAGGAAGAAAATAATCTTAAATTTCATCTGTGTCAGAACTCTTAACTCAATTTCCAATCAATAGTTCTTCTATTTACAATAAACCCAAAGATACTTGGTCTTTGGGTATAAGTCAGGCATAGGCCAGAATCTCAAAATTAACTGACTAGTGTGTGCAAGGTCATTGGTTCCATGCCCAGCACCACAAAATTAAGTTAATTTATATACATATAGATATTTATATTATATCTCTGTCTACCTACATATAATATGTCTGTATATTATATATAATCTATTATATATGACAGATTAAAAACTAAATGACTTCATGGTCATTAACAAAGTGTCATTGATAACTTGTTAATGTATTCTGTGTATTCTGTGATTTCTCAGTAATTATTATTAATCTTCCTTCTGACGAAGAAAAAGTTAAATGAACTTCTGTACAAGATCTTGTGTTACTCGTGTACCATAAATTATTTTAACCTAAAACCTTAAGTTAGCATAAAGTGTTGGGTTCATCATGGCACCGTCATAAGCGTGTCTCACATCACTCTCGCTCATTCCTCTCCCCTGCAGCCCTCTGCAGCACCCCTGCCCTTCTCCAGTTGATTCCGCTCCACTGTGTCCGAGTTAGTCTGTCATGCTGCTTCCTTACTACGTGTACTGAAATTTTCATCTGCCTAGTTTTGAACTTTTATACCTCTATAGCTATAAACTTGGAAACTCGATACAGTAATTATCGGTATAACATCATCACGGTGTGAATGCTTTACCACAATTATCCGTTTACCTACCATCTCTTTGACACATCCACACACACATAGTGTACAAACACAAACACACTGTGTGCTGTCCTGCTAACATCTTTTCTTCTTCTTTCTTTCCTCTCCCACTCTCATACATATATGTGTGTGTGTGTGTGTATATATATATATATATACACACACACAGACATATATATATATATATGTCTGTGTGTGTGTATCAACATATATTTCTATGTATTAGAATAGATTCTGAGGATTGGCATTGCTAGGTCAAAGGATATTTTTTTCAATTAACATAGTGTTGATACTGTGTCTCTTTGACTTAAATTAGCTAATACTTCCCTTGCAGATTAAAAGTGAAATTTTAAAGTACTTTTGTATCTTTGTAGGGTAAATGGTTGTTGAGACTTTTGTTCTGAGGTATTGGGTCATCTCTTCAGCAGATCAACTGACTTTGTTGTCCTGTGTCTCCTTTTAAGAGACCTGTTAAGACATGCAGATTCTGGTGTTCTCGGGGGTATTGCTATTATTGTCACACCAATGTGCTGTCCGTCTGCATGGCATTGCAATCAAAGATACATATTGTATCTAGTTACTGCAACATCTGCTTTGAATGTGAGTCCATAATTGCATTTAACTGTTTCTGGCTCCAAATTCTTTTTGAAAATCACATGATACTTAGACTGACGGGAACTGTGCCAAAGACTTCTCTAGTTTTTATTGCTGAACACATGTTTCCATGATGATTTTTGCAACATGTATTTCTGTCAGAATAACTATATCTGGCCTCAGCTTCTCCTTTTATACATTGTTATGGGGCAATTTTAAATTTTATTTTCCCGTGACTCCCTCAGTCTGTCCAAATGAACTCTGAAGAGTCTTTTATATATTAGAGGTCAGTTGTGCTCACTCTGTGTCCTTATCCGTCTAGCACGCTTCGTTGCTCATCTGTTTCTTCAAGCCATGCCCCACAGAAGCAAGAACGTGTTCTCAGAAGAAAGGGCCTGGAACCCTTTGGTGAAGAAACAGTACAGTGTGATAAATACTGTAAAAATAAACCCATAGGCAATTGTAAACGCGTAGCCCTTTCATAAAGATAAATTGTGAAATGAACAGTGACCCATCAGCTGTCAGCAGAGCAGTGGAGGAGAGTCCCTGGGGATGTGGTTGAAAGGGTTTTCTGTCAGCTCCCTGTGCTTATAAAAAACAGGAGTGGACCCTCACTCTCCCTTAATATGTGTACTTTGTCTTCTGTATCATCCTCTGAACTTACCAGCTGAGTCTTGTTTCTAAAGTAATTTTACTTCTCAAAGAAGTTGCACGAGGAATGGGCATTGAGTGGTTTATTAGTGTGCTTTCATGGCTGTTGAGTGTCCCTCTCCATACTTCCAAAGCAGATTTTGTGGGTTTGGGACTCACTTATTGGCACAGTGTTTTGTTTTTGTTTTTCTATTTTGTCTTTTGAATTCAAACAAATACCACATAATTTAATTATTACTGATATAAATGAAAGTTAAATACTGAATAGTACAGTCAGACATCTTTTATATTCTGGAATAAAGGCTTTTTTTGTTGTTGAAAATTTCAATTGCCCCTTTCATCATTTCTCAGTATTCTGAGCTCTCTGACCCAGCCACAGTGGAATTAGCCATGTATTTGAGTTAAACTGTAGAGCAGTGAGTGGTTCTTAACCTTCCTAATACTGTAACCCTTTGATACAGAACTGATCCCTAACCATAAAACTATTTTTGTTACTACTTCATAACCGTAATTTTGCTACTGTTATAAATGATAATATAAATATCTAATATGCAGGTAGTCTCAGAAAACCATTATGAAAGTGTTGTTTGACCTCAAAATGGGTCATGACCCACAAGTTGAGAACAACTGCCCTAGAAGAAAGTACAGCAGAATTCTCTTACTGACCTTGTTTTCAGCATGTTTTTACAAACCAAAGGCACCACCCATCTTACTGGAGTATCCTTAGCTCTTGATTGCTCTGTAGTGCCAGCCTGAGCCGTGCCAACGTCTTGTGTAACTGCTCTGCTCCTATATACTCGATGCAAGTGAAAATATAAAATCAAACCGTTTTTGCAACAGGACAGTATCAAAAACTTGCAACTTGGGAGGAATTTGCTGGGCTCTGAGCCCTTGCAGCCTCTTCGCCTGGAGCACTGAAACTTTGCAGTTTTGTCTGCGTTCCTCAGTTTCCTATTCCTAGGGTCCTCTTTATTTCTTGCTCTGATATTTGTGCTCAGCCACACTCTATCCATTGGCTTTGTGGCCATCATTCCTCTCTTTTTCATGAATCAGGCAATCACGCTGAGTGTCATTCCAAGCAAGGAATAATGTTGACAAGGAACTGGCTTCTCCCTTGGGTAGCCTTGGAGGTGGCAGCTTCAGTGGGCAAAATAGAGGAGATTGGGAAACGTCGATGGAGCAAAGTAAAGACAATGTGAGCTTGGAGTGATTACGGCAGGCATGGCAAGCTTCTTGGAAGAGGTGGAATATGACTGGCGATCTGCAGCGGGTGAGGAGCTGCTGTATAAAGTGAAGATTTGAGGTAGAGGTGGTAATGTGGGCAAAATTTTGGGAACGGTGGTTTGAATAGCAGCTGGTGGCTCGGCCTCATCACGTGCGTAGGTATAGTGCGCCAGCATGAGCACAACAGAGAGACGAGCGAGCTATCTAGGAAACACACAGGGCACAGAAAATACAGACTTTTCAGTTTGGATCTTTATGGGTAGACATTGCCTCAACTAGGAGGCAAGAAGAGCTACCCCTTGCGTTGTGTTGTTCAGCTGACTGTCAGTGTGCTATTAATTCACCAAACACCAGGGGGCCTTGGGACCATGACAGCTCAAGGGGTGGCCTTATCAGCTGACATTTAAAGAGAAATCTGAGTTTCCCGAATTTCTTATATTGGAATTGCAAAGAGATGACAGGAATAAAATAAGGAAAGGTAAGAGACTTGAGTATTCACTAAATAAACGTTTTTATCCACGCTTGAGAAGTAGATGATGCAAACAGAGGCACAGACCCACACACTTAGAATGAAAATGACTTCCGGATTTATGTCTGTCAGCAATATAGATATTTACAAATAACCCATATGAAAATGTAGAAAAGCACATCATATTTCCACACCGCGATCCATGTTAGCTTCATCAAGTTTAGTGACAGTATTTGCCAATTTGCAGTTACTTGTACACAGACATTTTGTGCATTAAAAAGAAGTATACATAATTTAAAATAAATTACACAATTTACAAAGTAATATTAACAAAAGATTCACAGACGGTTGCCTCCTTGCTCCAACAAAATAAATATTCGGGTAGTTAAATTAACAAACGAGTACCTACTAAGAGCAATATAATTTAAAGAAAAATAGATTATAAATTTAATAAAATTATATTTTACAGTGACGGAAACTGATCTCTTCAAATTTCTGTGATAAAAATGGGCAGAAAAGTACCAGAAAGGGAATCTAAATGTTTGCTTTTAAAAACAAACACAAACAGATTTTGGAAAAATAGTCGCAGAGATTACTGACACTCAAAATTAGGTAATACATAAATTATTACCTAAAGAAGGAAAGAAACCCAAACAACTACAAAACAGAACAGTAAAACTTATAGCCAGTCACAGTCTAAGTAAAATAGTTTTTGCCCACTGACAAGGTGGCTTGCTTCAGATGTTTCCAGGTTTATGGTCTGGCTTGACAGAGCAGAATAAAAATGCAAAATTAATTCTATTTTTTTAACATTTATTTTATTCTTTTAATATTGAAGACATAATTACTTCCCACTGCCTTCCTTAGACAAGAATGATTTTTATCACACTGCAAAATATCTCCCTGATAAAAAACAAAAAGGAAAACAAAAGGAAAGATAAAGCCACTTGCTGGGTCCAGTTCTCAGCGTTAGAAGCCCGAATCCCTGACATGCAGCCAGGACAGATGAAGGTGGGACCCACGGGGACTCTCATGATAGGAAGAGGGAGGTTAGGCTCTGTTCTCACACCCAAGTGAGACGCCAAAGGCTCAGGTGTTCTACGAGCGGTTTCTACAGACTTGTTCAGGGACTTCTGGCCTGCCTCCTCCCTCAGTTTTACAATGGAAACTGGACAAAATGCATTTGAATGCGGAATCACAAATAACGAGATTCTGGGACATTGGGCAAGCATGATTTCTGCAAATCTATTTAGACTCTAATAAATCTCCCTAGAAATAGGCTCCCTTTTTCTGTTCATTATGGATAGATACAGACTTTCTCACTGTTATGTAAGGTGGGAGGAGAATAAAGATTTTAGGTGAAAATAGGGGGAGAAAAAGGCTGATAACACTCCAAGTTCAGGAACTGACATTTTCATATCAAAGATTTTCCTCCTAGTCCTCTTTTGGCACACCACCTGCATGACTCTTCTTTACTCTTTATTCATTGCTTTGACAAGTGCAGTTCATTTAAATAAAAATGTTTACACTCTGATGCCTTTATTTCAACAGGTAGAATTAGTAAATATGCTGCACTTTTCCTTACTAATTTTCAGGCATCTGTAGCGTAAGATGGTTTGGAGGGATGTAGACACGGCCCTAAGAACCAGTAAGGGAGTAGAATTAGAGACCAGGCAGAGAAAAGCATCACTCAGGACCAAGGATATAGTAAGTTAGAGAAGGCAAACAAATGTGTGAAAAGCGTTGTTCTCTTCCTTTAGAAGCAATAGTTGTATCCTGAAGTATTCAGGAACCTAGCAGTTCTGATTAAGCCACAGTGAGCACTGACGCTCCTCACAGCATATACCCTGACACGTAGAGTACCTGGAGGGAAAGTACCAAGCACGCTTATAAAGAGCTCTATAGTAATGGTTTCTAAGACAAGTGCCTCTCATGAAGCATGCTTTTCTTCTTTTGGATGTTTTAGTAACCTATGTATACAAAAGCCCTTACTAATTTGAAGGGCCCAGCAGAGTGTCTTACATGTGATAACTCAATAAATACGTCTTGTTATAAGTAATTTGTGCTTTATCATATACATCATTAAAGACATGCTCTAACGTACTCCTTTTCAAGTAGCTTAAGCTATATTCAAAACAGCTTTGAAATAAGCTTATAGTCAGCATATCGGGTGGGCACAGCTGAGAGGGCAAATCAGCCCCTTTTCAGAGAGATCAACCATGCCAGTCTTCCTGGGACAGGCCAACAAAATCCTACAAATGTCTGCTTTTGTTCTTTCTTTTTAAAACCATGTAGGAATTCTCCCTTCCTTCAGTCATTTCTTCCTTCCTTTGTTTATTCATTTCTTCCCTTCCTTTCTCCCTCTCTCCCTGTCTCCCTCTCCTTTTCTTTCTGCACACAGACTGATTTGGAAAGGCAAAGGGTCAACAGTTTTCACTGTTTCCTTCCTGAATTACTATGGTGAACAAGAGAATAAAGTTCTGGTGAAATTCCAGTATTTAATTCCCTATAAACTCAATAAAACCATCTTTACATGGATATAATAATCTCCTTTTTGTCCAGATTATTCAAATGGACACATTCTCCTTTCCACCTTTGTAACAATAAGCCTTGAAGCATTAATTTATCCTGATAGTGATTATTCAATATGTTTCTCCAATATGAATATGGTGTTTTAACTATAATTAGTTACTCATAAACATCTTCTGTCTTCATGATATTTTATAATTTTGATTTTTAACTTATTTGATTATTATATCATAGGTAGGAGAATACTGATTAATCTTTATAATTAATCACATTTTATAAAATACCTTAAGTGTAACTTGAGTAAAGAAAAAAAATCTAATTTTTCCCCATCTCAAGATTGCTAGGCGTTGCCCATATTTCATCAGATTGTAATAACTTTTCAACCAACAACAATAGATTGTATATCAATTATTTTGGACAGATAGAGCTTATTTTATCCGAAGAGATCAACTTGAAGATTATTTGGAAGACCTCTGATACTTCTGCTTGTGTGTGTGTGTGTGTGTGTGTGTACAAACTACAATTTTAGACTAATAATATTATTTTTCCTTCCTCTTCAATGTTTTACCTCAATTAAATCCTTGGCTTAAAGTGAGACTCACTCTCCTATCTTCTCTCTTTGAAATGGCATATATCATTGAATGCCTTACATTTGGAATAAATAAGAAAGATTTTCATTTGGAGGAATATGACATCCTCGTACTCAGAGTTCCTTTGTAATCTTTGCAGAAAAAAGTTATTCTCACGGACAGCAGAGGGAGCTCATACCAAGTCTATAAAGGCAAATACCTCACCACCCGAACCACAGTTCCAGCAATACAGAAATATTTAAGATTAAAACAAAACAAAACAACAAAACAAAACAAAAAAAAACACCAACAACAAAGAATCACCTGTGGACTGTGTTTAAAAGATTGGAAGACATAATTGTCCCCACTCTACTAGAGGCTAATTGTCATAGCTATTGCCAGAAATTTGTGACTTTTTTTTTTCATGACACAGTTTAATTTCCTTGTTAAAAGAAAGAAGTGAGATATAGTCTACAGTGGAATTTCCTGGGCTATACCAGTCAACATAGAAACACTTCCTCAACAATCATAAGCTAATGACTGTGAATTGTCATCTGTGAAATCAAATGTACCTGGTGGAGGGAGAATGACTGACTGAAAGCTAATGATGATACAATGTAGAACTAGTTCGAAGAACACATATAGAGTGTACGGCAGGCCAGTAACTAAGACACATAAACGTAGCCTGCTGGCTTTTTGTGGGAAGAAAGTTCTGTTTGAAAAGTCGTGATGTTCATTGTTTTCCCTGCTTGAGTATTGTTTCTGGCAACATTGCACAGTGGCAGGGTTGCAAGCTAAACTACACACCCGACTGAAAACATTTCCTCTTTGATCTTATGCTTAAAAGGCTTGTGACTTTTACTCTAGATATTTGAGCAAGCCCTGGGCAAGATCATTCACTCTTTTTTAAAATTTTTAGGTTTTAAAATTATACTGCTTCAGACTTCAGCCATGAGAAGGGCAAAAGACCATGACTGTGAAATACAGTCTTCAGGACAGAATGTCAATGTCACATTGAAAAAGCAAATCAGGAAGAATGAAAAGCTAATACATAAATTTGCTTTTTTTTGTTAGAAAAATCATCAATACATTATTTTCTCCATCTGCTCAAAATTATGAAGACAACCGGTTCTTTTTTTTCTTTTCTTCTTCTTCTTTTTTTTTTAAACAAAGATAACAAATATATAAATCTCATCATAAACAGCCTTCCAAGAGCCACTGCGACCCAACCAGGGGGTTCCACCTTTTGGAGGTTGATGGGTTAGGGATTTCAACACTTGAATTCTTGCTGTGTTGTCAATTTCATAATGGCTGTAGTGAGAAGGAAGAGTGTAGACACCAGATGCAATAGCAGATTTGATCCTCTTACCATCCAGACTGAACTAGCTCTCTTCAGAGTACAAAAACTTGCAAATGTCTCCACAGCACTCTTGGTACAGATGGTCTCATCCCATAGGAAAAGAGGCAGTTTCTATGGCAATACTGGTGAAGTGCCTATCATGCTGCACTAATATAGTGCAAAATGTGCCTTCCATATAGCAAAAAAGATGTAGGCAACCAGTGTGAAATTAGAGAAAGTAGAAATGTATTGACATAAGCATATTTGTTCTCCAGACAATAGCCACTATAAAATACCAAACTTGAGGATTCTGTCTTCTAAGGTACTAGTTCATGTCCAGCATTCACACGTTGGAGAGAGACAAGAATAAAGTCTTATACAAAAGAATTTGTCTCTGAAATGCAGGTCAGTAAAAGCTACCATCAACCATGAAGATGCTAAATTGTTCAATGGGTTTTCCGCCTAGCATAGGGCTTACATCTTCTTCACTGTTAAGAGTTGCTTATTAACAAGTATATACGATGACATTATAATGCAAGTCATTCAGTTGAGTATACATGTTGTTATGCTTAGTATAGAACTGTAAAGCCTTCAGTGTGAACTCTTCATGCTAGAAAGTTCTGTAGGTTAGCGCTGCAAGCAGTCCTGCATTTGACTTCCCAATTGACCAATAGTTCATCAACACTTTTTAGAGATCAAAGTGGATTTTTTTTTTCAATTGGTAGATTTCAGAAAAGGTGACACAAAACTCTGAAGACACAGCATGCATTCCACTGTATCTGTTAGAATTCTCAGGGATGACTCTCTACATGTCAGTGGTACTGTCTCGTATGTTCCCAGCGGGAGTAGGGTTTTCTTTTTAATTTTTTTCTTAATGATGGTGTTCATAACAGTTAAAGTTAATTATAATTCGCACATTGGAATACTGGCACTGTGGCCTCTGGATGTCTACTACAAAGGCAAAAGGCCAAGCCTGGTAACGTCCAGGAATACTCAATGTTACATATCAGCGTCTCCGTCGTACGCTAAAGTTAAAGGTTTGAGGCGGTTGTTTTGCCGTCTTTGGGGTTTCTTTGGCTTTTTGCTGTAGGAAATGCAAGAAAATTTTGAAGAAAGAAAGTCAGTCTTTCATTTTAAAGATTATCGTTTTAAGTGAAACAAAACAAAATGAAATGGCAGATCTACATTGCCCACCTTCCACACTACCCTTTAGAATATGGCTTCGTGATCTCTCTGAGTCTCACTATTCCACAAAGATGTACTTAAGTTAAGGTACTTAGCTATTTTGTAAAAGACAAATTCTCCAATTTCTTGGTTCTACAGAAGTGATATTATACTATATTCTGAGTTTGTCCAGGGACTTTTATATATAAAGCACATTTACAAAATATAGTTATGTAAGATTAAGAATTATTATAACATCTTCCTTTAGGGACAATTCAATGTAAAATATATATTGCATACCATTCATGAAAAGCAACATTCAATGGCATTTATTCATGAGAAAAATCTTGAAAAAGTGACTCAGAACAGTTGTGACTCATTTCCTCAATCTGAAAGACTCAGATATGGTAGGTAGATTTTAGGCTCTCTAATCTTAAAGTTAAGTTTTTAAATTTAGAACTTTATGTGACGATGGTGTTAATACAGCATATGTTTTTCACACAGTAGTCTGTTCCTGTGTTACTGGCAACTGAAAGAGTTTTCTTTGAAATAACAATCTTATTTCTCCCTTTAGATTCTGAAATATTTAAACACTCACCAAGCTAGATAAATCATGGAGACAATGAAGACTAACAGCACAAACACCCCCGCTGCAACACCATAAACCCAGGTCTTCAGCCTCCCATCTAAGAAGAACAGATATTAGTTATTAGTTTATATTAGTCTGGACTATATAGGACTGGTTTGAACCATGACCCATGACCCATGAGTAGTCATATATGACCAGTTCTCTTTGAGACTCAAATTGAATTCTTTCCCAGCACAGTTATCATGAATGTAAAGCAGTACTAGGAGTTAGGCAGCACTTCCTTCTAGGGGAATTATCAATGGAAATAGTTGAATAGAAACAAATAATGTTTCCTCCCAGATGCTGAGTTCATGTCTAAACTTTTCATATGAAATCTTAAGTTCAATATGCATTCTGTTCTATCTACATATGCTTTGACTTTTCCGTCTATTTCAGGAATGGCATATTATGGAAAAAGATAAAAATAATACAGCTTTTGACAAATTCATAAAACCTGGAGTCAATGCAGATAGATATTTGACCATTCATTGTCATTTTAACATAACATTTGTATTGGATGAAACATACTAACTTATTTGTTTTGCAATTGCAATCTATTATCTACTCTGTACTTAGAGTGTGCTTTGACAATGATAGAATTTCCAGAGATAATCACATAGAATAATATAGCAAAGGATGTTTAAATAGCTCCTTTCTAACCTCCCTGATAATGTGCAGTCACATGTGACAGGCACCATGCTGCTTCAGCTTTTGGGCTTCTGTTGTCCTTGAAGTGTTTGGCTCTGCATAAACACCAAGATGATGTCACCTAACTTAATTTGATGCTAATGTTAACATACATTGTCTGTTGCCTACATAAAAGTACATAAGAAACATGTACATACAAGTATGTAGGTGATACGCATATCAAAATATGATGTGAGTATGAAAATTAGATGTGGACAAAAATTGAGTCCATAGGGCCTACCTAGTATTTGAAAAGTGTCAAATGCTAATTAATACTAGGTGTTTTGTTAATTAGAGGTCCACTTACTGGAAATAAGCTAACTAATATTCTAAATATCATTTCCTTTTAAACCTGGAGATGTATGCTGGTGATAGCACACACCAGCACTTAATCCCAGCACTTTGGAAGCAGAGGCAAGGAGATCTCTGAGTTTGAGGATGGCCTGGTCTACAGGGCTAGTTTCAGAACATCCAGGGTGACACAAAAACCTGGAGATTTAAAAAAGTGTTTTTTCCTGTTTCTTTTCTTGTTCTTTCTTTTCTTTGAAAATTGAGTTTAGAATCAAAAAGTTATTTGATTACTGTTTTTTTTTTTTTGCCATGAAAATTATTTATTTAACAAGGATTTTTTGGATTTTTCAAAAACAAAGGATATCTTTTGTCAGAAAATGCATCTCTTTACTATTTTAATATGCTTATTTGGGGGACATTATTAAACAAAGAGGAAAGAATAATTTTATTTAAATTCAGAAAAGTTGTTCTCATTCATGGAGATTTTCTTGGATTATTAGTTAAGGTCAAAGTTGCTAATGATAATTGCTCTCCAAATTCAGAGAGGATAGTTTCTTACATTTTTGCAGGCAAATCAGCATTGCAAAAACTCAATTGTATTTTCAGCTAAGAATTCAATAAAAGCAGTGATTATATGGATAAAAGTAATCACCCAGATATTTAAAACATCCTAAAATTTCAATATTGGTTCTCTAATAAGGGAAATACTTTAACTTAATGGATTATAAATAGAGGTAACCTAGTTATGCAAATTTCTTCCTTCATTTCTCATGTTTCTAATGGAATTATAAAGTTAATTATGTCTGGCTTTGCATGGATCCCCTCTATGGGAGAGAGAAAGAGGCAGAATCTTTGTTGCTTATGGAGAACTAGTAGAACAGTCTTTGTACATGGAGACATGTGTGTGCTAGCAATTCCAGTTCCAGAGAGAAAGTGTACAAATTAGACAGTAGCACTTCCTCAAGTCTGCAGGCTTATTTCTGTGTTGGATTCAAGTCCATTTCTGGCTATACCAAGAGTATCTGTTGTAATATGACAAAGGTCTGGTCAGCCTCCAAGTCTGAACCATTCTATCAAAAACGGGAGGCTGCACAATCAGGGCATAGCATAGCAGGATGGAATGAGGCCAGGCACCAACCCCTATATCGAGGGTGGTCCAGGCAGCCAGCAGGAGAAAAAGTGTCTCAAGGGCTAGTAAAATGGTCAGAGACACCCCTAGTCCAACCCTGGGGGGACAGTTCTTTTCTAGGGAGAAGGAGGGGCATTAGTGGATGGTGATGGGGGTAAATCTAGTGGACATGGGAGGAAATAGAGGGGTGAAGGGAGGGGAGGAGGGGGCCAGGATGTATTCTATAAGTTGTATGAGAAAATAAATCAGTAAATATATTCCAGTTTTTCATTCAAAAAGAAAGGAAGGCTGCATCACTGCCTCTGTCTGGATGGTGCTAGTATGGATTCTGTGGGATCTGGAAACATCAACTTGGGGGATGTTGTTTTTTGTTCCAGCATCCATGTGCTTTGGCATGGGACTGCATTTCTCATGCTCTTTATCGAGTTTCACACCATGGAGTCTGTGCGATTAAACTGAAAACTCCAAATAGTCTTATTTGTCCGTATTGCAAATGGCATCATATTTTTTCCTAATTATTTTCATTAATACATTGCTTTATTCAATATGTGTTTATTACACTTAGGACTGGGTTTGAGATGAGTAAATCAATATAATTCTTTTTCCTGAAAAATTGTTATTTCATTTCTATGAATTTCAGGCATGGTTGCTTCTTTTTACAATGAAAATAAAAAGACATCAAGAGCTGTAAGTTTAAAATGAGTGAACGGATTAAGAAATAATCATTTCTGTGAAAACAGTTGCTTATTAAAAACAGCAACAACAACGAAGCATCCTGTGGCGTTGGTGGGACGTCTAAGTAAAGAATTTCGTGTTCAGTGTCTGGTTGCTTCACCTGGCCCAAATGGCTGTAGAAACCAGGTCCTTCCCTGACCCGCTGGGTTACTGGATGGTTGAGTTGGGTGAACTGCCCGACTGGTTTTCACATCTCCTCTTCGGTCCTCCACAGTGGGAATCACCACCACAGGGATAAGCGTGCATTGCTCAAGCGTGCTGTTGGAGGACATGACTTCAGTGTACCCTTCTTCACAGCGACATGTCTTCATCTGCAGGAGAGCGGGGAAGTTGGCACGACACATGCAAGGTGTCTCTGGAAGCATGCCTAAGCTTACTCAGAGAGAGAGCTTTAGGAAGCATCTTAAAGAGGATTTATCACATGCAATCTCTGCTTTAGCTAGATTAACCCCATCTCCTCATGTTATTATGCAAAGTCATTCTAAAGGAAAATAAATCAAGTGCATTGAGAATTGTTCATTGTTAAAAGAGATGTTTTGAAGTAGATTGCTTCTGCCTACAGTCATGGATTATTTTTTTTTGGGGGGGGGCTACACCAGGGACACCAGGGTGACCAATCATGGAGTGGCTGGTCCATCTCAAAGAATGTGCACGTACCTCACTACAGTATGAATGGGGTTGACTACAGGGTGGGTTACAAGACCTGTCGGCATCAGGCTGGCTCACCGCCAAGCAGCCCCCTGTAGAACAGAATATCATAGTTTAACAAATGACTCCTCTTGCTATGTAAAAATGTACAGTGTTATAGACTTGTCTTTGAAGTTTGAACCGCTTTGAAAGTTCCAAGAAATTCTGCATTCGTGAACTGGCAGGCTAACCTCTACTGCTTTCAGTAGTAACCTGGGGCCCTTTTACCCAGATGACAGTAGTGTGGTTCATACTTCGTAAGTGTCCAATACTCATTTGTCAGGAGGCTGATTTTGTAGCTGCTACTTTAGATACACCAGTGTCACATAATCTATTTCTGACAGTTGTAGAGCAAACAAATAGGTCATATAACCTATTTCCTGAAGCCAAGCCCAGCAGTTGCAAAACCGATTCAATTTTATTTTAATAGCTTAATATATATCCTGGGTACTCAAAATAGTTTTCACATCCCTCAAAGTAACTTTTCAAAGTATTTAAACATTACACAAATGTGTTTACTACAATATATACTTTTTTGAGGAAAATCACTATTCTTCTTAATTCTAGACACTCAGTGGATGCTGGGAAGAAGCAAATGTGATCACTAAAGTCTTTTGTTTGTGCCGTTTTCTAACTTGCTATTGAAATTAATCCCTCTTCTTCATTTTGAGTGTCTGGAGTTTATCTTAAGTCACTTACATTTGACTTGGTGGCAACTTTGTTGTACTGAAAGAAATTTAAAATGTGATTTATACTGGTCAATCTTCAGATTTTGGCTTAAGCTGTCACCGGGGAATAGTCCCAGTTGCAATAGGAAAAGAATAGTGTTGGAAGAAAGAGCAGACAAATACTGTTTGCCTTTATATTTGGAAAAAAAATCTTCAATCAAATATAACATTTTAGGGAACTATTCTCACCTTCAGAATCACTTAAAGAATAATGTACATCCCTTTCCAGTATCTGCGTTAGGCAAATAGCATCTGCAATAGCTGGTTTGGAGTGGCTACACTTCCCTGCCTGTACTTTTGTCATTTATTTCTCTTAGGATGGAGTTTGGGCTAATTGTTTTCCTTCCCCAAATGATACTGTTGAGACAGCAAAGAGTTTCCTGGTAGGGGTGTTTTCTATTATATATCTCCACTGGGAGATGCTATTACTAAAGGCTTCTTGGTATAGTTTTTATTCACAAAAAAAATCCTGTCTTCATAAGAATATAATTTGACGTTCTGTTTTGGCTTTCACAGGAAGGAAATAAGTAATTAGGTTTTAACAAGCCTGGGTAACTTGAAATTCAATATAAAAATTGATGTTTTCCAAGAAGTGCATTGATCCTGGATCCTATGATCTCACTATATATATGAAAGTTAAATCACAAACGGACTTTACTCAGGAGTGCTCTAGGGCAAACTCCTTTTTAGAAGAGTTGAAACAAGAGCCCGAAACCAGCAGGTACACAGGGCAGCTGTGTATGCTTCTCCTGCTGCTGATTCGGGTTCTCCTGACAACAAATTATTTTAAAACAATAACTAAGGAAAAGGATTTTAAATTGTGTTTATGCATCTGAAGTTGGGGGTTCTGCTTCTGACCTTGATTTTTTTTCCTATGAAAGTTGTAGACTATTTAATACACACTCAGCCTCAAGTTTCTTTTCCCTTTAATATGTGCTCTTGACTTCACTGGCCTCAGATAAAGAACTTGTAGATTAAAGCAGTCCTTTGGAGGTATCTTTAAAAATCTTCTTCTTTTGAATTTCTTCTTTGGAAATATAATAATTGTTTGTGATGGAGACATAGAAGATGTCCCTCCCAGATGCTCTGAGCTTGGGTTTATTGATAAATCTTCCATTTTAATCAGTAAACTGTAAAAATTTAATAGTAGATTATATTTCTATGCCCATACTCAATTAGTCTGTGTCATCTTCAAAGTACAACAAACAGAAATATTAAAAGGCATAATTATTAATTTCTTTGCATATAGTAATTCGTCAATGTATAAAATCTCTAGGGGAAAAAATCAGAAAATTGCTTATTTTCAGTTATTAGAGATGAGCAGTCTTTCAATTCAGTATATTCTAATGATATCACCCCAAAAAAAAGATAGGTGAGAGAGAACTTAAGAAATGAGATAATTTGTCATTGGTCACCACACGTGTGTACAACTCAAATTTCTTGATTCCAACAACATACTAACAATTAGATGTCCTGAGCATTCAACTACACAGGTGTTATATGAATTAACTCAGAAGAACACGATGATGGTGTTTTACCTGTTACGTTTACGCCATCCGACCTCTGGCACCAGACTGTCCGAGAGGAGCCCTTCCACGCACTCGCCATCCACTTATAGTCATAGCACTGTCCACCTGCAGGCGTAGAGCAAGCTCTGAGGAGTCATTACTCGGGACCTTCCCGAGAGAGGGCTACTAATGCATGCACAAACAACCAAGAGGTGACATCAAGTCTACTGCTGAGGATTACAACATTAATGGGTTGCCTGGGAGTTGCAACAAGTCGGATAAAGCTGCAGTATCAATCTAAGTCCCTGCGCATGTTCCACATCTTCTTTCCTGCCACCTTGTCAGACCCTGGATGTGTAATTTAATTTATGCTTTTTTTTTCTTTCTATAAGTTTTACAGTTTGTTTCTTTTCATATGTTGTAACATGGAACATACAGACAAATACAGAGAATAACCAGCTGGAAAATATATTCGATTATTTGTTATGTAATTCTAACAAAACGTTTAGCCATACTCAATTTAGTTTTTGTTTGCTTGCTGATCAACAAAATGAGTCAAGAACGTGTTATCATATAAAGACATTTCCTGGCCCTGTCTCCTGATATCCCAGCCAGTCCACATCATTCTGAAGCAGATACATGGCTTTCTACATTGTTTTAAAATTTTTTTTTATTACAGTGCATATTTTAATGTTTAATATTAATGACTAAAATTAATATTTTATTCAGAATTATAATGTCACAATGTATCATATTTTATAAATAATTCAGGACCTTCTTTGTCAATGTTACAGATAAACTATCTGCATGTGACTTTTTTAATGTATAGTTAGTCAATTTATTTTAACTGTACCATAGAATTACATCGCACCAGGTGTTATAATTTATTTAATGTTTCCATTCATCATGTTATTTTTAAATTATTACCATTAAAAATGCCTTGTTGGTCAGCTACAGGCAAGTGTATGGGTGCTTTTTATATATAAATATCTAGAAGAGAAATCTCTGGTATAACTGTAGAGAGCTGAAACTTTGCTAAACATTGTTCATCTTTTCTGCTACAGGGCAAACCTTTAAATAGTGATTCTATTGCTCTACACACTTAGGGAGACTCGGAATAACAAATTTAATTTATTTTAAATCAGTCTTGGATGTATAAAAATCTGTCTTATCATAATAAGATAAATTCTTTGATAACTAAAGCTAGCAAACATTTTAAAGATAGTTTTTGATTTCCTCTGATAGGAATGGCTTATTCTCACTTCAGCCATTTTATTTCCTATTGACACGCATGTCTTTACTCATACTCTGATGACCACTGAAATAAGCAGTTATCATCAGCGTGCTAGTCAGGAAGCCTGGGCTGTCTTGATGTTCCAGTAGAGTGTGCAAGGATGCTCCTCATTCAAATTTACACATTTGTCATGTGGTGATCTTTTTGGTACTTTGTCATATAAAACACACTATCATTTCTGTTGACTGTCTATTTTGTCTATCTCATTCAATTTGTGTTTATCTATACCGGCTACATCCTACTTGATTTTTCTGAATTTAAAAATTTAATTAAAATATAACTACATCGTTTCTGCTATCCATCTCCTCAATCCAGTCCATCTTAGGTCCCCTTTCTCCCACTCTTCAAATTCGTACTCTCTTTCTCTTTAATTACCTATCATTCTTACATATCTGCTTCCTAATTAAAGGTCTTATTGAAGGCCTTTAATTAGGAAATTTCTTGATTTGAAAATGCAGCTTATTTTTGTGCTTCCACACAGATGTGACCATTTAAGGCCTTTAATTCTCCTCTAAACACTTCTTCCTGTAATCTACATAATAGCTGATAGGTAATAGTCATGTGGATTCCAGGTTTTACTTGTGTCTGTAGGAGAGGATTTCTTCTCCTATTGTACTACAGTATGTGCTATTGACTTCTAAGTTTACTTGACTGTCATTTTAGATTAACAAATCTTTTCCTTCCTTTGGTATTTATCTAATTAGTTGCAAATCTCAAGCTTCTGTACTTCTTTGCCAACTCTGTCCTAGAAACAGGTACTATTTTATGTGCTTGGTAAATTTAGGAAGATGATATCGGCAGGGTAGGTAATCTCACCTAATTCTTAGGTTAAGTCATCTAGTTCACTAGTTTTCATTCTAAGTGTTCTTGGCATCCTAGCTCTCGTCCTCCAGCTTTGCTATATAGTGATATTTTCCATCCTGCTTGCTATTTGTTATGTGCCCCATTTCTTAGCCATTACAGAACAAAGCGAAGAATTTGAGCTGTACACTCTCCGGTAGATACCAAGTGTTTTGGTGTTATCAAGATAACACCATGCTGAAAATATTGAAGGAATCATTCTGCACATGCTTATACATGCACAGACAAATGAACATGTATGCACATGATGCTCTATGTCCAATTTTTGTAAAGGTAAAATTACTAGTTCTTACCAATGAATTTATTTATCAATTTCTTAGACTATGTTAAAGAGTCTAATTGCATTGTGGTTTTGTAATTTTAAACAAATGGAAAATATCTGATTTATGTTTGATCACTGTTGTTATAAGTATACAATCAATGCTTCAAATTATTTTAGGCTCCTGAAATTTTTAAAGCTGGGAAACATTCTTTTTTTTTTTTTAACAACATTACACACTTTAAAACCAGAATCAATCCCTCCTCTCTTTCCCTCTCCCTCTCTTACCCTCTCTCTCTGTCTGAGTGTGTGTGTACACACACATACACACATGCATACAGAGACTAGAGGAATATTTTTGAAGGTTACAGCACAATCTTGGTTGTTGGTCATCACCTTCCACATTGTTTCGGACAAAGTCTGTTATTTGTTTGAGTACGCTGGGATAGCTGGCCCTTAAGCTTCTGGAGAGTCTATTGTCTCTGCCTCCAATCCTGCCATAGGAACACTGGGCTAGAGATGTACACCATCACACCTGGCTTTCTGTGGGTTTTGAGGATTCTAACTCAGGTCCTCATACTTGCATGGCAAGGACTTTACCCATTGAACCATATGCTTAGCCCCCAGAATTTTACTTTCAATAAAATTTTCAACTGCAAGTAGAAATCTAACAAATTCAATCATTCAACAGAAATGTCAACAAAACCAAATGAACAGATTTTATGAATTGAAGCACTCACCATCACATGATTTTGTTTCTAACATCTGCTCTGGGCACAGATGTTGATTCTCCAGTTCTTGTATAATCACTGCTCTGGATCTGACCTGTATTCCACCAAAGCCAAGATCCTCACCGTTCACACAGGTCAGCTGACATAGGCTCCAAGAAGACCAGTCATTCAAATAACAGTCACCTGTAAGAAACAGATTGTAATTTATACCCATAGAGAACAGTGATGCAGATTCTAATTTTGATTCTAACTGTGTTGGAGCATGCTTGTAAATATGCTAGTTATACATGATATTTATCATATTTGGATAAACATAATAAATGGCACGTTATGTGGAGTGCCTGGGTGGTCTCTATGTGCCTTAATGTCATGAAACATAAACTATGGTCTGAAAGAGTTTGCTCATCACAATCCTTTCCTAAGAGACAGTATTTAGTTACAAGCTAACAAGGCATAACATTAGTTGTAAAAGGAGCTAATGAAACCTAACAACACATAGAATGTGTCTTCTAGATATTCATAAATTTAAATAGGCTTGAAGTTCAAGGTGAGAGAGCCAGTGCTTATATTTTATTTTTTTCTTCCCAGAGGAGCTGAAGCAGGATAGCATGAAGTTGACACAGTGGAAATGATTCTGGCTATGTCTTCTAATCTAATCTAATCTAATCTCTAATCAACCATACTCTCTTTGAGGAAAACATATAGTATAAATCAAATGTCAAATATTATAAATTAACAGCTGAATTTCTGTAGTCTGATTATATATCTATGCAATCAACAGTCAATCAAGAACGGATCATTTCCTGAACTTTAGAAATCCCTCATTGTCCCTCACACCATATATACCTCTTGCATGTACCATTTTTTTCACCCATTCATGTTTGTAAGATCTATTGTATGTTTAAACAGTTCTAATTTGAAACTCTTATGAATATCAAAATACAAGCTTGTGCTGAACGTATGTGTTAAACACATAATTTTGTTGAGTGCATGTATAGGACTAGAATTACATGATGGATCAGTGTGTTCAACATCTTTTACCATTTAGTTTAGTTTAGTAAGGTTTAGTAATACACATTTTGCAAATTCCTTTCCATTTTACTACCAACTAATTGTTCTGTGACACAGATAATTTTGACAGAGATAAATCCATAATATACTCTTATCAGTGTAAGTATTCTATTCATCACTCAAACAATTATAGACTCATATTATGCTCAATATGACTAACTAAATCACACAAAGTTGTTAGGAGATCTGATTAATAAAAAGTGTTTTTGTGTCATCAGTTAGAAATCCTGGCACTCCAAAAATTATTCATACGTACATATAGGATATCAGTACATTGAACAATAGTGTTAGTATCCCTGAGAACTGGCCCTATACTATAATTCTGATAAGTGGATATGGTTTTAAAATGACTCCTTATTACTTACTGCTACATCCACAGAGCAGTGCATCTCTCAACCCTGATCAGAGAACATTCTTCTTGTAGTAATAGCGATTAATAAAGACCCACAACTGTCAAGGTGAAGAGAATAAGAGACTTTGGAGTGCTCAGCCCTAAGTAGGATCTCTATGTTACATCCTTCACCTCAAGGCTTCATGGAAATGCATGTGGAAAGATTGTAAAAGCCACAGTTGGTGGATGACTTCAAGGAAGCAGGGCAGGTGCACATGTAAACCCAGAACAATTGTGACTGCACACACAAGACATATCCAAAGTTAAGCCAAATAAAATCCCAGGATGGAGGGATGGGGATGTGCGAATGTCATCCCTCCCTTATCTGAGGAATTGTTAGCATTTGATAGATGCTGGGAAAGGCAGAGTTAGCTTTCTTTAATGAATGGTTTGTCCTCTAGTGTATGGACCACACTCTAGGGTAGGCCCCGTAGCCAAGAATCGTTATGCAATAAAGAGTGGATTCAATTGGCTTAAAAAAGGGGGCAGGAAGAAGGATCTCTCTTTTTCAAGATAGGAATAGAGGAGGGATAGGGAGAGAGAAAGGAGAGCAAGAGAGAGCATGCAAGAGAGCATAGAAGTTGGGTGGATCCAGAGGTGGTGGTGGTAGATCTGGGAGCAGTTGGGGGAGGGGAGGAACAATATGATTAAAATACATTGTATGAAAATCTCAAGGAATTAATAAGATGTTATTTAAAAAATCTAGTACGCTTTGAAAATGCCAAGAAAAAAGCAATTAGCAAAATAGTTAAGAAAATTGTAGAAATACTTGTATCTCTGAGATGTCACATTTTGGGTTACTCGGTGTTTACCAAGAAAAACTAGTATGGGGGAAAAAACTACTTCTACCTAAGTAATTACAAACTGAATGGAAAATTAAATCTCGTGTGTGTGTGCATGTGTGTGTGTGTGTGTGTGTGTGTGTGTGTGTGTGTGAGAGAGAGAGAGAGAGAGAGATGGCTTAATCTTTAGGTTTATCTTTATTTGATATCATCATGCATTTTGCAGAGAAATCCAACAATTTTATTTTGCTGCAGTCTGTGTATTACACAATAGTCATCTTGAAATATCCACGCCAAGCCTCCAAGATTTAATAACAGAAATGAGAGTAAAGCACTCCTTGATACTAAATACACTTTTATATTTTGACCAAATCCATTGGAGTAATAAATCCACACCACACCTGTCAAAGATGAAAAATGTTTTTTTCCTAATTCGTATTCTACTCTTTAAAGCTTACTGTGTCAAATTTGTCTAGCTTTCAAGTCATACTGTAAAGGTCTGGGATGCGACTCAGGGGTACTAGAGATCTTACTCCCTGCAGTAATGAGCTGCCCTTCTGACTCACAGGTGTTGTCTTGGGCTGTTAGTGCAGATATTACTGAGTAAGATTGCTGACATTCTTCATGTGGGCTATATACATAACCTCTTCTTGACTCTGGCCAAGTTACCTCCAAAATATGAATTCCGTTCTTTTGTTACCTGGGCAGGGCTGGGTGCAGCTTTCCTCCAGAACCATCTGTTTATTACCATCTATGATGAGCTCAATGTCAGCACAAAACTCTTCGTCCACCATTTTGCTGAGATCATCAGATGAGCCATCACTCACTACACAAGAAATATTCCTTGTCCTGGTTCCTTCTCCACACTGAGCCTCCTGGAACGGAGGGAGAAATGGCTAATTAGAAAAAGAAAGATAATTCTTTAGGGAGCTCACGGCTTGCAGTCATCTTGGCATCATTGAATTTGATTTATGAATAACTAGAGAAGCACTGGAAACCCTGGGGAAGAAGCCTTATAGGGCACGAGCTATAAAGCATACACTGAACAATTTATTTGCTTTCTAGACAAAGACAGGCAAATAAATTTTCATTAAAACAAATTCGTCTCCAAATGATTTTAAAAGTATAGGACAGGGGGTGCTTGCCATCAAAACTAATTAAAGGATTGGGAAATGGCAAAGTCACTAAAATGTTTATGAGGAAACCAAGCATCTCTAACTCGAAAATATTTTTAGAACCAAGTCTCTGCAGATGAAGAATACACACATTCACATAGCTTCCTGAGATCTGATACCTGAACTTGGCATGGAGACCACTGGCCATACTGCCAATGATAGCATGGCTTCACTGGGCAGGGTTTGGACTGTTCCATCAGGGGAGGGCAGGGTCTCCCATCACCTTGAAAGGGCTGGGTCACTGTTCGTCTCCGAAACATTTTTCCTTTAAAGATATAAAATGATACAACTTCAGTGTGATGTCATAGTTGCACAAATAGATACATTACTGGGAGAAGGTATCACAGGTGTTTCTCTTGAGGAGACCCTGAAGCAGAATAGGCTCGCATCTGTTTGGAGGGAAGACACCTTTCTGTCTCCCACCTGCTATAATTTAGAGCAAGACAGATGTTTTGTTTTATGTGGCTTGATCACTCGTCTGATGCTAATTGCAATACAAACCAACCAACCTGTGAGACCACATGTTTGAGAACATTCTGACCAAGCAGACCAGTCAGAAAGTTGACAGTTCAGAGGGCATTCCACCACGCAGGATGTGTTCATTTGCCAGTTCTTCTCCAGGCCAAGCTGAAAGAGGAGAGATCGATATGTCTGTATGAGCAGGGAGACAGGCTCACCAGTACTGTCAGTGGAAAGAGAAATGACAAGTGAGAAGAGAAGGGGGACAGGAAAGGATGTGGGGATGTGAAGAGGAGAGAGAGATAAGGGGATTGAGAGGAAAGGAGCACAAGACAGCTGCACTGCATAGCAAAAAAACTATTTGGAAGACGACAATTATACAAACTATTAAGAATATAAAATGGTTCAACCGAACAAAGCAGGAGCCAAGGGAAGAGGGTAAATTCAGGGCCATGGTGCCTTGATATAGATATGTCCTGTATTAACATTGTCCAAAAGTATATTTAATCTACAAATTAGTTCAATTTCCCTACATGAAGAATAAAGACATTTAGATGCAACTGCTTTGTTGCATCTAATATTTCAAAACCAAAAATATCATCAATATATAGATCTATATCATCTACCTGATATTTATTTTTATGTAGACATGTAACAGAACAGCAAATGGTTTTAGAGAGCAACTGCCACTTAAATCTAAAGATAGGATGTATTGAAAAAAAATATGAAAGAACAGTTTGGGGGCTATGGTTACTACTTAGAAGGCTTTGAATTTAGTTTCCAGAACCAAAAATGAATGAATCAATGAATGAATGAATGATTGAATGAATAGATGAATTGACTTTTTTTGTTCATTGGAGATGGAATTTTGCTATGTAGGATAGGGTGTTCTGAAATGCTCTTGGAGCCAATGCTGGCCTTGATCTGTGATCCTCCTGCCTCAGCTTGAATGTCAGGTGTTGTATCATCACATCTGGATAGAAATGTTAAGCTGAGAAAGCCATCTTTCTCAAAAGGAAATGTGGATCCTCCAAAATGTTGAATGTAATTATATGTAAACTTTAAATGTCTTATATGCATTTTCTTACAGAGAATTTTTATTATCAGGTTTATCCTCCAAGTTAACTGTGGAATAACTAATTTTTTGCGTGTTTGGCTTCTCATAATGTACCATTTTATTTGCGTTTGATCCTGTGTTGTTTGTGACTTACACATTGTAGTTTAAAAGTATAAGAAAAAAATTTAGAATTTATATGCCCTATGTTCCAACCTTTGAAGTGAAGTCAAAGGTACAAAGCAGCAATAAAATATTAAAAAAATGGTTAATGTTATAGTAGGAGAATAAAAATTTTTATGGGCAAGTCTCAGAACTCTCCAAACCTTTTGTCTTAAATGAAAAAGAAGTTTAAACTTTTGATATCCAGAAATGTATACATATATGGTTTTGAGTGTGGATATAGACAATGGGTTTGGACAAGAGATCATGGGAAGGGAACCAGACATGTTGGGGAAGGGGAGAGAGGGCAAAGGGACACACGTGACACAGAAAAGCAAAGGAGGCCACTGGGGTGGAAGAGAATCTGAGAATGTATGAAAATACCATAATGAAGCCTCATGTTTTGTATGTTGGTATGAATATATATGTCTGTATTTTCTGACCAAATCGCAGAAGATAACAAACAGTCTCTTCTTAATCATTGCAATGGGTTTCAGCTGTATTTAGATATGTGTTATTCAGTGTGAGGATCAGATCAACACTTTTTTAAACTACTTCCCTTGGCAGGCATCTACTATGTTCTACATTAGATATACTTACGGGTTTGAGTATTTGGGATTTACAGTTATCCTATGCCCCTAAATTAAAGCCTCATGAAGATTTTTAAGAAATACAAGAGCCTGGAGAGACAAATCTTGGGGTGGTGTAATGAATGAAGTGTGTAAAATTTATGGTATGTCATAGCTTCGGGAGTGAGCGTTCAACCCATTGCTGACTTATTTCATTAGAGAGTTTTTTGACTATACATTAATTAGACATTTAAATTCTGTTTCTTTCCACTGATATTTATTTTATCTATTTAATCTGTCTGCCTATCTTTCCATTTCTCATCTGTCTATTTATCTATCTATCATCTATTTATCTAACCTAACATCTATCAATTTCTCTATTCATCAATCAATCTTTCTGTCAGTCAGTCAGTCAGTCAGTCAGTTTGTCTGTCTATCTATGTAATCTATCTACCTATCATCCATCAAATCTATCATCTATCTATCTATCTATCTATCTATCTATCTATCTATCTATCTATCTATCTATCTATCTAATTTATCTATCATCTCTCTTGTCTGTCTATCTGTCCATCAGTCCATCCATCCATCCATCATCTATGCATCTATCCATGCATATTATCTGTCTAAATCATTCTATCTATTCATGTAAATATGTCTCTAAGCAAATTTTTAAAATCTATTTAATTTTCAAAAAATAGAAAAGGAGACACAATGACTAGGTAACAAACAAATAAAAGAAAATCAAAACACCAAAGGGGAAAAATACATAAATGCTAGTGAATTTAACCCCAATTTTCCTCTTTGTTGGGCAATAATGACACATTTCTTTGTGGTTATTAGAGAAGCAGAAAGAGTTACCTCCTGCTGCTGAATTGAATGCAAGGTTTGTACACGGGTTGGTAGGTAGGTGGTCTGATTATTGTTAATGAAGACAGAACAGTTGTTCCTGGAGCCAGCTAGGCTCACAGGAATGTATAAAATGGTATGTGAGCTGCTTAATTCCCACAGAGAGTAGTTTAGTTTTACTTGAAGACAGCATTTGCTAGGATGTTAGGATTTGGACTTATAGTTGTCCCTGCAGAATTCACATGATACGAAGTAGTTTAACATAGTCTTCAATGCTTTGGACTTCCTCTTCACAGAGGTCTCATTTTACGTTCTTGTGAGGAGGGTACTTTCCCAGGCATTTACAAAAGATACACACTACTCATCAGCTTGAGCTAGATCACAGACCACCCTCTGAAAAGTTCATGATGGTTATAATAACCTCTCACAAAAATGTTATTTCATGTTGGTTATGTTACTTAAATGGTATTAGTTTAAAAATGTGAATTTAATCTACTTTAATCTAACATATGAGCAGGTTGACTTACGTCACTAAATTTTAGTGGGCTTTATTGTCTAAACAACTTGATGTTTTCAGAGCATCTGAAAGTCTATCCCTATAGACAGAGATGTAAGGAAGTTAAAGTTGCATGCTCTTGATTGGCCCTAAGTAGATTTGAGTAGTTTGATGGTCTTTCCTTAAGAGTTAAGACACTTCCGTTTCAAATCTACTGAAGCCCTTGCTTATTTTTACCTGAAAATGACCCTGTGGCTCTCAGAATCACAGGGAGCCAAACAACAGAATGCATGGCCTTTTTGATATGGAAAACAGACAAAAATCACTACAATGCATGGTGCAGCTTGTCAAGTTTCTTTGCTGCTCGGACGGTCATAGCTGAGTGATGGCATTACTTTCATCCGACGACTGTCTATAAACTACAGTTCTCAGAGCCTTAAAGACAATAGTGGCAGACTTTATTTCTTTGCCTGAACATTACGGTTTCTTATCCAGATCTGAGACCTTCGTGCTTAGATTCTCACAGCTGGGTATCTGATCTTAATATCAAAATCTGCCATGAGACGTCACGTCATCAATGTTTAGCAACACCAAGAATAAATGATGGATCCTGGCAGGTGTCCAAGTTCTGCACCCAATTCACATCAAATTACAAAAGAGGATGAGTGGTCTAATTAAGATTTATTGCCTTTATTCACCTTGATTGCTTATTGTTTCCCAAGCATTTCTTCCAGAATGGGCTAATTAGCATACCTTTGGGCTCCAAGCAGAACAAAAATACAGGAAATTATCTGTGGAAATGAGTAGTGTAGATACAGTCTCTTTTCAAGAGGGCATTAGACAGCCTGTGAAAACAGCTGCTGGCCATGCGCTGTGGTGAAGCACACTTCACTTGGCTCCGTGTGAATTTAAATTACTAGGGAAGAATTTTTTCTCACAAAGATTAAACACAGCACTCACCCACACTCTTCACAATATTTCAGGTCAACGGACTTGCCGTCACTGCGGACACAGTCCAACATCCGCGTTTTAATGCCGTTTCCGCAAACTGCCTTCTCACTCAGCTGACACGTACTCCAGTCTGAAACGGAAGGGTCCATCAGCACAGACGCACGAAACAGATTCCAGATGAAGCTCTGGTGACCTGAATCCCATACTTAATTCACAACTGCTTGCTAAGCCCCACAATCAATCATCCCACATGCAGAGCATATGGGCCCCTGCTTTGAGCGTATCAGGAGTCAAATGGAATTGCTGCGGTTGCGCATAGCTGCGGGGAATATTCTTTACCGCAGATGTCCACTCGCAGATCTCGACAGACAGCTGTATAGTGATACTGTAGAAGCGGCTTTGTTCTACAGATCAATACCATTTCAAAGCATGTTTCTTAAGAAGGATAGAACTTAAAAATTTACCTTTATGTCTCTTTTAGCAAAGTAAATATAATTTTAAAGGATGGTACTCTAAATAGTTATATTAATACTGTGTACTTCATTTATTTCCATAAGTAAGATTATCTAAAACATACAAACTCATTTATAACTTCAGCATATTTATTAAATTTCCTTATTTTGTATCTTTTGCAAACAACAACAACAACAACAAAAGCTTTCATCTTTCTCCAGGCTAGGACAACATACCCTAGAGAACTTGGATTTCCTTTGTGTCATCAAAGCAAACTGTAGAGAAAACTAAGAAACAGAAGCCAACATAACTCCTATGTTCCTTTCTTCAATTTCTTTGGCTAGTTTCAAACACAGAAATTACTTGGGAAATCCAAAGTTAGCTTTGGTGTTATACCAAACTTCATGAACCAATGAAAATATTTTTGATATGTGTGTATGCTTTGATGATGTTAAATGAAATTTCGGAAACAAACGCAATTTATCCCAAGTCTCTTTCTCCGAATACTCATTTTTAAGATTATAGACATTTTACACCATGCTAATGTTCATAAATGTCCCTGTACCCCAAGAAATATTGGCCTAGATTGGCCAATATTGCCAAATATTGGCCTCAAACATCTGCTAAAATCCATTTTTTTGTACCTTCTGAAAGTGGGAAGAGGTTCCAAATAGGATTATCTGGGATATTTACCAAATATTTCAAGACTTTGGTCTTTGTGATATTTTTATTCTCTATATTGAGATGTTTATTAACAAAACGAAACCGGTAACTACTTCTGTCATGTGATACTAATTATTTCTAGGCATGTAAGCTGTGGCTCCAAAGGGCGCTCAGGTGGAGATGGTCCAGGCTGATGGGACTGTCTGGAGCTGAATCATACGGAACAAGACTTAGACTCCATGAAGGCATGATGAGGTGCCTACCTGTGACATTGTAGTCATAGTGGTAACAGTTTTTGTTCAGACTGCAGGGCTCTTTCTCCACAGCATCAGGGCAGGCTCGTCCTTCATCGGCAGGCTGTCTGATGGGATCAGCTGACCTCTGTCGGGAAGCACTCGGATTGCAGGGCTTACAAAGAAAAATGCCGTTTTTCAGAAAAGGTAAATTGAGCTATACAACAGTTAGCACGTTACTGGGAGCTGGCATTAAAAAACTCTATTCATTGGCTAATTTGAACAAGTCAGTCATCCTCATATGGTTCAGAGTTTCCACATGTAAAATGTGTTTGACCAAGTGTCTGATATCGAATCCTAGCTAGACGATGCTTACATCATTACTCCTCACCTACATAAACACATTCATATGGCCATATTCAGTAACACAGAATGCTGATGCCATATGCTGTAATGACTTAATGCATACGCATATAAATGTATATGTGTGTATGCGTATTTGTGTGTGTGCTTGTGTATAAATTGACTTAAACCATTTAAATGGTAACTTTAAATAATTATCTAGGTATTAATGACTTTTTTTCCTAATTCATATCTTCATATAAACAATTTAGCGTTTATAGAATGGCTGACTATTTTCTTTCTGGTGAATCTTTCTGAAAACGTTTGACTTCTAAGAGCAGAAAGGAACAAACAACAACAAATTCCATATTTTCTTCTTTTCATCCTCCTCCTCCTCCTTCTTTTACTTGAGACAGGGTTTCTCTGTTGTAACTCTGGCTGTCCTGGAACTCTCTGTAGACTAGGCTGGCCTCAAACTCACAGAGATCTACCTGCCTCCACCTCCTAAGTGTTGGGATTAAAGGCATGCACCACCATTACCTGACTAATTTCTGATTTCTTATGCCTAAAATAATAATTTCTTTGTCCTTTGATCTCACTGTATTTTGGCCACATCACTAAAGGAATACTTACTTTATTTACAGAATGCAAATTATATAAAGGTCCTGCTACTATCTCCAGTGTGAGTACATTGAGAGACTTCTATCTAGTACATCTGTATATTCTTTGCACTTAACAGTTCTTTCAAACGGTAAGCAGTTTCTGTTAGTTTATTGATGTCTTCGGTGATGAAATAAGATAGCATAAAGTCCAAAAGGCACACCAATTCAACTAGCTGGATTTTAGTCCTATTTCAAAATTTCTATTGGCAAATGCTCATAAAAACAAAGTATGTTTCACAAACTCATGTTACATATGGTAGAACTTCATATTTTTCTAAGATGATTACTTATGGATATTTAAAGCAGAACCCAGATGGACATAGTTCCTGTTCAGTGGTTCCTGTCATTGGAATACTTGCTAAAGAATTTAAGAAGCAGCCCAAGTTCAATAGCCTCTGTTTTATAAAAGCTGAATATTTTTTAACAGAATCTATGACAATAAAATTCTATCATTGTAAACACAGTTAGACACTGTAGAATGTAGTTAACTGAAGAATTGAAACAATTTCATTTGTAGACTCTCATGAAGGAGTGGAGCCTTTGCCCTTCTTTTAACATCTGTTCAAGTGATATATTGGTCTTGTTTTGGCTCTGAACAATCAATTGGTTGCCAGTTAGAATTTTAGCAATGCTAACACAGAGATATAAAAGCAACTCTCCTTGGAAAACACAGAGTATAAACTTGCCTGAAGCTGTCCTTTATTGTAATTCAAACAGTTTGACATTAGATGAATCTTTCCAATTTTTTTTCATATTGCTTTTCATAGCTGTGCAAGGTTAAGCTAACTATGCTAGCTAGTCTTATGTCAACTTGACATAGGCTAGCGTTGTCTGATAGAAAATGCCTCCTTAAGACTGGCTATGAGTAAGCCTGTAGAATTCTTCTTAATTAGGGATTACTATGTAGAAGACTCAGCCCATTATTGGGTCATCCCTGGGTTGGTGGTCTTGGGCTCTACAAGAAAGCAGGATGAACAAGCCAGTAAGCAGCATTTCTCCATGGCCTCTGCATCAGCTCCTGTCTTCAGGTTCCAGTCCTTATGAGTCCCTGCCTTCGTTGCTTTTGATGATTAACTGATATATGGAAGTGTGAATGAAATAAACCCTTTCTTCCCAAGATGCTTTTGGTCATGGTCCTTCATCACAGCAATAGTAACCCTAACTAAGACACTAACTTTCCTTCATACTGTTTCAAGTGATTCTCTTCCTCTAGGTGGATGTAGGGATGGTAGGGTCCTCTGAAATCCAGAGTTCTGCCTGATTTTGAACTCCTCTGGCTTTCTAGCAGAAAAAAAGCAAAGCCTACCTGTGACTGTCAGGTTGTGATGGCTATTCTTGGTTGTCAACTTGACTGCACCGGGAATTAACTAAAACCCAAATGGCTGGGCACAACTGTGAGGGATTTTCCTTAATTAAAACACTTGAAGTGGGAAGACCTACTTCTCTAATCTAGATTTCTGAAGTGGGAGGATCCACCTTTAATCAGGGCCACACCGTCTGCTGGCAGCCTATATAAAGGACATGGACGAAGGAAGCTCTCTCTCTCTGCCTACTAGATCTCTGGACCTTCAGTTGATAGACAGTCATTGTTGGGTTAGCTGGACCATAGCCTATACGACACTCTAAAAAAAATCCCCCTTCTCTCTATATATATTCATTTTGTTTTATATCTATATCTATATATGAATGAATCTATATCTACATCTAACATCATTTTATATGCTCTCCACCCATCTCTGTGAGATCAGCACTAATGAGAAGTGGTTCAAAGAGATGCTCAGGGAAGGTGCAATTTTGGCACATGATCTTGATCTCTTTCTTCTTATGAAAATAGTGGATTCCATCAATGAAATTCATACGGTCTCAGATTCTGTTACGAAGTTATTCTATTATAAAATATGGGCTGTTGACCTCAGGGAAATTCTACACTCATCAGCCAGGATTCTAGTAGCAGGTTCACTGAACGGAATCTATGATCAATTGCTTTCTGTTTTAAACTCACACACAACCATTTTACGAGAATATTTGAAGTCTATCACCTTCTTCCTCAGTTTCTCACTCAGGCTCATTTACTTCATAGTGTCAACACTCCTGCGAGAAAGAGTGTTCCTATCATTTAAGCTAAAGAGATTAAACAAGAAACAAGGGATACCAAGATAACACATTAAAGCACCTCCACTAGCATTTCATTCTTTCCTCACTTTCACTATAGGGAATCATTATGTCCACTGCGGTCTGTAACATGCTGTGGATCTGGAAGGCCAGCTGAAGGCATCGTATGCTGGAATAGGAGCATGGTTGAGAAGGAGTGAAGGGCTTCTAAGAAGTCAAGCTGCTGTAAAAACACCGCTGAGTGTACATGGCTTACCCATACAAAGAAGTAGCCAAAAACAAAAACAAAAACAACACCATGTAAATATGGCTCACAAAGAGATTGTTTTCAAAGAAAGTATTTTTTTTTTTCTTAAATCCTTCAAATTAAGCAAACTTCACTTTACCCAAGTAGTTAATAATCTCACCAAAGCACACTGGGTCCAGGGTCCCCACTCAGATATCACACAGTCCTCGGGACATGGTAGTTTACACTCTCTAGAGCCCAGGGGCATATCTTCTGGGTCACACAGGTAGTCTTCCACATGTTCCGAAGGGCCATCTGCTGTATTCTGCATGCATCTAAAAGAAAACGTACACATCAGAGAGGAACCAGGACAATGAGAAGGGCAGACAACACACAGGATGGGTGGTTCTCATTAAGACATCATTTGATGGATAACGTTCTCCCAAAGTTAAGAGTCCAAAGAAACCATGCCTCCCTGTCTATAGTTTGTACTTCTCTAAGATGAAAAAGTGCCCTCACATGCATGTGTATAATATTTCAATAGGAAATGCCATCGTGTGTCTTTGCAAGGGAAGTGACAATGCACACATATGTGAGAAGGGAACTAATGAAAAATGAAAATGATCCAAAGAGATTTTCAGAGGTGGTGAAATTTTTGGTTTATAATTCATTTCTTCTTTTTATTAAATATTCTATTCTATAGAAAAAGATGCCGTTGACTCCTAGATCATGGAGACTTAGGCACAGTGTGGTATTCACACAAAATGCTTCATGAAGTGGATTTCAAGATAAGACATTTATCAGTTTGTTTTGTCAATTAAAATGCAATTTTTAACTACCAGAAAGATGACTCAGTAAGTAAAGGCATTTGTAACCAAACCTGATGACCTGATTTCAGTCCCTAGAACTCACATGGTAGAAAGGAAATAACAAATGCCTGCAAATTGAACTCTGAATCTCCACATGGGCACAGTGATATGTGTGTGTGTGTGTGTGTGTGTGTGTGTGTGTGTGGTGAACAAATACATAAATACATAAAATAAAACAGTTTTAAAAGCCATTAAGATGACAATTTTAGTTTTCCACATGATAAACTTGAAAAGAAAACTAGAAACGAAGAGAAAACTATAATTAGAACAGCAGAACTTCTCTAAGTGTGGATATTTGGATCATCTATTTTGATTTTTTTTTATTAATTGTTGGCTTTCTTTTTATTAGAACAAATTTAAACCTTAGTTCATACTATTCCATCATGAACAGCCAAGAAGCACTCCTACTGATCTCTCGAGAAGCTAATTAATGTGGCTTCCCTTTACCTTAGTTAATAATCTCTCTGTGAACTTTAATAGTGGAAGAGAAAACCTTGATCCTTAATCTATAATGTGGGAAAGGTCAACCAAATTAATGGGTTTGGGAGGAGAGCTGCCTATGGGAAGATGGGCTTTTAAAACCTGTTAGGCTCATTGCAGTGTTTTGAGCAGTGACTGACTCATGTCACAGACACATGGCTGGAGTTTCATCTTTAATCAGAGATTTACAGCTGGGAAAGACATTGTGTCTTTAAAGACACACTCTAAAGAATCACTTTTTATAGTGATAATAAATTTAAGAAAAATGTTTCTGTTAAATGAGACACATTGAAAGCTTGTAAAACTGTCACTAGTTGCATCTTGATTGAATATGGAATCTGAAAATATATTTTAACATAAATACAGACCTCTGTGATTTTTTTTTTTTAGAAAATTATTCATGAAAAATGAATCAGTAGGTATTTGTTGATTTCATTGTTGACAATTAAATTACAAATCTCTTTGAGAGAGGTTTAGTTATGTAGGAAAAAGTTCTGTCTTCGGAAGCATTTTAAAAATGTTCTTTTGGAGAAAACATGGGCAGGCCAAGCATTTCCATGTTCAAAAGGTGGAATTGATGCTAAGATCACATCCTTACCAGATACAGATGCAGCTTACAGGATTAACTTCTAAAATTGCCTATTGATCCAAGTTAAGAACAGATGTCCAATACCCTATTAACTGGGTATGTAATATAACTTTATCGGCCTTCATCTTTCTTCATTTTGCACTGTATAAATAACTCAAAAATCAGAATAAATAATCAATTTACAACTTACCACTCAGCGGTAACTTCTCTTAACAGATTTTATTTATTTTTAAAATATTTATCATAATATTTTTATGTTTATAAATATATAATATATAATAAATTATAAATAAATGTAATATAATATACACATGTAATACTATATATTATGTAGAATATTATATGTAAGTATAATATATGAATATATATAAAATAAAAATATAACATAAATAAAATGTTTATTATAATTTTAAATATTTTCATTTCACAAAATGGGAACAAGTTCTACCTACCAAAATGTGTGTTTGTTTTTTTGGCATTAACAACTCTTCCAATCTAGAATCCAGAATAAATATTTGGGGCCAAACTTAAGGCCTCAAAAATATGTTTTAAATTCATTTTCTTCATATCCTTGGCCTTTCTATTTTTTTCCAAAGAGCTAGAACACTTCTTTGAAAAGACTTAAGTGTATTAGAAATACAGAATATAGGACCACTTTGGAGACGAAGAGGGCTGGGAGACTCATAACAGGTGTGAGAATAAAGGATGCACTGTCTGCATGAAACACAACAGTAACAGCAACTAAAACCACTTCTCTTTTTATTTTTATTGTCATTGTGCGCATACAATTTGTAAAAACAAAAATGTCATTGACAGTATATTCTTTCTTTGCCTAGCCTCCTTGAGGCCCTGGCTTGATTCCCAGCACTGGGCAAAGGGAAGAAAGGAAAGAAGGAGGGAGAGAAAAAAGGAAAGGAAGGAGGGAGGGAGGGAGAAAGACAGCAGGCAGGAAGGAAGGCAGAGGAAGAAATTCCTATTAGGAAGGAGCATTTCCATCCACTATCCACTTCTAGTTTAGGATGCCATTCCGTCCTAAATGAGAAAGACTGAAAATAGGTAAATGCAAACCTGTTCTTCTACAGACTCATCTATCCTGATGAGTTTGCATTCAGGCAGGACATACTGACCCTAATTAGCAGAGGATAGAGTTTGAGACACGTACTCCTCAATCAGGGACCAACAGATGCCTTATTACACGATCAGAGATCACGATCCATACTGACCCCTCTCTCTCTCTCGCTCAGCCTCAATACATAAGTTGATATGAAAAGTTACTTTGTTTTGAGCGAGCTGGGAAATGTTGAAAATATCCATTTTCAAAGCAAACAGAAGCATGCACACAAACAGTTGAAGAAAAAGTACAATGCATGTTCTGTCATTATAATTTTTCAATAACAAAACAAATAACTGAAACAAATTCTTCAGAAAGAAAATAATTTTTAAATTTTGAGGAAAAATTTTAATTGTGAGGCAGAAGTGCAGAGAACAGAAACTCTGTTTTTACCCTTTGATTTTCTATTGACTCTTTACCTTCCATCCTGTGTCCATCTTTAGTTTGCCTTTATTATGGCCCAAAGATAGTAAATGGAGCACTCAGATTGGTTTTTGAGACAGATAATATTTTTAAAAAAGCATAAACAGGGCTATACATACTTTCATATGCAAAAGTTTTATGATATTAACAATAACTTAGAAAAACTTTTTTAGCCCCTTTTGTGATAAAAAGAATAAACTTCTGTGTTGTCCAACAGAAGAGCCATATTTGGCTGTTGAGAACTGAAATTTTGAGTAGTGTGAATAAGGAAAAACATTGAAAAGTGTATCTTATAAGTTTAAGATGAAACAGAAATAGCCACACATGAGCAGTAGCAACCCTATCAGGAAGGTTAACTATATTAGAACAAGTGAGAAGTAGTGGCCAGCCATTGGTTGAAGGAAGGCTCCCTGAAGGAGATGAGAGCATTCAAATGTCAGCCAGGTTGACATAAAGGAACAGGAAGAAAAGGCAGGATATTTAGAAATGTGTCTAGGAATACATTTGGCCTCTGTGGTAGGGAAGATGACTCAGCAAGTATAGTGCTTGGCACATAAGCATGAGAACCTGGGTTCAATTCCCAGCACTCATGTGACTAAAAATTAGTAGGCTCCACAGCACACATCTGTAGTCGTAGTACCGAGGAGGCAGGGGTATCCCTGGAACTCATTGGTGAACTCCAAGTTCTGTGAGAGAAGCTAGCTCAAAGAGTAGGGCGGGCAGTGAGTGAGAAAAACACATCCAGTGTTGATCTCTGGCTGCCCTGCACACATGCACGTACACACAAAAATATATACACTAACCCCCCACCCCAAAACCATGTCTGGCTTTGACATGAGGTCAAAGTCACTGAGGTTACTTAACACCCACACTCATAAAGCTTGCTTTCAACACAAATTTCCTATGTCAGCCCTAATAACATATACACAAATAACAGAGACCTCGCAGGTTGTATTTATATATTTAGGAATCTATATTTTTATCTATATTTGTATATACACACACACACACACACACACACACACACACACACACACGTGTGTGTGTGTGTGTGTGTACCAAAAATTAATGAAAAAAGGGGCCATATATTTTTTAAAAAGCAAGGAAGGATATTTGGCAGATTCTGTGGGGAGGAAAGGAGGAGGGATGTAATTATATTATAAGCTCAAAAATAAAAATATAATTTTTTAAAAAGTAAAGTCTTTAAAGTCAGGAACTAGAATCCACCAACTGTTGCTAGAAACAGAGAATGTTAGATTCCATGGACTCAGATTTCCTAAAACCCAAACTAATGAACGTTTTCAGGAGAGTGGTGATGAGGGATGCCCACGTGACACGTTATTACCTGTGGAATAGGGGGACGGTTGCCATGTTGCTTCTGTTATTCTGCTCAGTCTTACCTCACTTTCCGGGTCTGGACACCCTCTCCACAGTTATCTTGCATGCCCACAAAGGTCACCTTGCAGACACTCCAGGGCTCCGTGACCCATATGTACTGGTTGCAGTCACTGTGACACGGGACGACCTCATACACCTGAAACACACATCCGGTGGTCTCAGGCAGTGGAATAAGAGTTGGAGGGGGCACAGAAGAGTCCTATATCATCGATATTTCATCAGCTACTTTCATTCCTTTCCCTTACTGTTCATACTTTCAGGCAGGAAGCAAGACATCTTCAGAGGTCTAGTCAAGAAGAGGCGGGTGAGCTGACTGCAGTCTCTCAGTCTGTGTGTACACAGTGGTATACACTCATCTCACTGGACCAGATTCAAAGTATATTTTCCTAAACTGATGTTGAGCACACTGTAGTATAATTTCCTGGACTACTTACTTTGTTCAAAATTCTGTGTGTCTTTAGTTCTTAGCCTAGGGTACTTATTTGCCAGACACTCAGTCGAGATATGTCAAATGAATGAAATGAATATATAAACATATCTGTTTTCCAGATAAATATAATTTAGGAATTTCTACATAAAAACGTGTACAGTTGTTTTTTTTCTTTCATACAAGAAACTAAGATTATAAGTAAATGGAAACAAACCCATCTAAAAACGAATCCTCCAACACTTGAGGTATGGAAACAAGGTCCCAAATGAGTTTTACAGGATATATAGCTACTGACACAGCTAGGATGTCATAGGACACAGCCAACTCTTTGTGGTTATTGTCCACAGAGCTTTCAGACCCAAATGCAGTGTATTATGTCTGTTTCAGGAATTCTAGAACAATGATGCAGTTGTGCTGTTTTCTCAATGAGAAAAATACGTAGAGGAAACAAATGGATCACAGTCCACTGTAACCAAGGATACAACCCATCAAAGAAAAACATTTTATAACATGTAAAAATCCAATTCTGTTTCCTGCTTTACACACGCACACACACAGACACACACACACACACACACACACACACACACACACACACACACTATGGTATATAAATGATCTAGATAATCGATTCCAGGAAACAGATTTAAACAGTCCTTTGGAGTTATTCTTTTGCACATTTGGAGGACTAAAAACCAAAAGAAAGTAAAACTGTCCCAAATAAGAGTAAAATATATGCACTGTTGGAACAAGACTGCAGCTAGTGACACAGCAAGTACATTCCCATCCCTGAGAGGTGTTAAAACAAGATTACTAGCACATGGCTAAATACCACCAGGGGGTCTGCTGCTCTTCTTAATCCTTTGATAGACTGATGTTTATTCCCCATTGCTGGGGTAAATGCAAATCGTTTTTCTTGGCCATCTCCAAATAGTCATTTTCAGCCCTCCATGCCCCTCTCCTTCATTCATGAATAAGGGGTGCCATTGCCCCTTCAAACTGGGATAGGCGAAACCTAGTCACCCCACCCCATCTCTCCAGGTCCTATAAATAAAGAAATTCTGGTAAGTATACTAGGAAATCAACAGGGAACAGGTAAGAGGAAAATACAGCGGAGAGAGTAATGATTAAAAAAAAAATCTGAAGAACCAAAGGGTGCTTACCTGTGCCTAGAGTGGCGTTTGTCAGCGATGAAGAAAAGGGCAAGAAACAAAGAAAGGTTAAAATGTCAGTTATTTTGATAAGAGCTCACATTCTATGTTTCAGTCATAAGGACTTTCATATGAAACGGTACTTTTGTAAAAGATTTGGATGTCTTTCTTAGGCTTTAGGAGAGATCAATCAACCATTCAACATGACTCAAATGTGAGGTGCACAGACAAGGATTGTGCACTCAAGGAAAGGACTGCACGTGCAGGGTGACAAGGCTTCAGCAACAGTCAATCTCACAGTCCCTATCATGGTAAACTGAACTGCAAATAACTCGTGAACCAACTGATAAATGGATTGTGATCTATATATTGGCACACCTACAGATTCAGCTATCCATCTATCGGCTTTAATCCATCCATTCATTTTTAGCGATTAAGGACCCGAGGACCTAACTGCGGCTAGGAAACAGAACCTCAGAGACCGCTTTCAAGTCCGCGGAATTTTTACCGAGGAATTTTAATTATAGTAAAAACCTGCATGGTTTAGTTTTATATATTAACACAACATCTTGTATATTTTATTTTCTTGAGTAATCTACGTAATATTTAAATCCCCGTTCATATTTTTATGTAAAACATTACGCTTAAATTTGATATTCACCTGTCTGTTTTATTTTTCTTGGTTTACTTGGTTTCTTTTGATTTTTCAGTGGTTAACCTTTTGATATACCTCCAAGTGTTCAATTCAACCAATACATAAATGTCCTTTAGTTTTATGAGAGGTGGAAAGTAACAGTGAAAGGCTCTTAGGGTAGAGATTTTTACAGTACAGGCAACTTAGGACATGAACATGTGCCTTTGTAAACAGACATGCTCAGGCAAACATGGCATATTTCAGATGTATACTGACTAGTTGGACATATACACACATGAGGTTTTGAGTGTATGTCTACTTCGTTGTTAGGATCATGGATCATAATTCATTAAATTTGTCATTGGGAATTCAAGATTTCCTAACTTGCAGACAAGCATTCCTCTGTATCATAAATATGTCACTTCCGTTATGCTGTTTCATATTCATGCAAGTGTAGCTCTGCAAGTGAATTTCTGCTTTGGAAATGAACACTTGCTGTTTAGGAGTAGAAAATGCTCAATGAATATGCAGCCCAACTGCCAGGAGATGGCGCTAGTAGAGTGTATTATTCTCTCTCCATTGACTAAATTCGTTAACTTTGGAAAACTTCAGACTGAGAACACTTGCCATGGAACTTGATTCTTCAAAGTACTTATTTTTCATTTACTTAAAAGTTTCTTTTTTAAATGGTATGATTCCGTTGTTATCACCAAACTTAGGTTAAATGGAGGGAACTGTGCTGATCACAGTGTAGTCTGAGGTTAAAATGAAACAGCATCTGATCTCCTGAAACAGTTTTACATTTTTAAATGCTTGGTTTGTTTGAATATGGCTCAAATTCAAAACATAACATCTGCACACACGCTGTAAAATCCATTCTTTGCTAATTTACATGCCGATCAACTGTGATAACAATTGTCTGTTCTGTTACACTTAAATTAATCACAATTCCTTGATTAGCCATTTTACTCTTTATCTCCAATAGAATACAAATAACAGCCACTGACAGCAGCTAATGAAGTACGCATGCAAGCTCTGATACCACTCCAATGCTAGAAAAGGCCGTGACTAAATTGCTAGCATATATATAATAACTTTGAGACACTCTCCATATTTCTTTTCTTGAATTTATTTAACAGAAAGCAGATTGAAATGAATAAATAGCACCCCCCCCAATTTTAGAGCATATTCATGTCTTTCCTTTGTTTTTATCTTGAATACTTGGTAAAGGATATTTCTGGGAGTCTCGGGAAACTATAAGAATGGTACTACCTTATCGTATCAGTCAGACACAATTGTATGGCAAATTAAATCCCTGACATTATTCACAAGATAGGTGTTATTTCATCTCTATGGAACTGTATTCCTATTAGATGCTTTCAGGATCCTGAATCTCTAGAGAACTCAGAGGTGATATATATAATTTGAGATTTTTAGATTTTAGTAAGTTGCATGTAATTTACTCAGACCTTATAAAACTTGAACCGATCATTATTATTTTTTATTCAAGGAGTATTATTTAATTTTGTTCTTTTTGGAGAAATACTAGGTCCTTGGGAATCTCAGAAAAATCTTAATACACCTGATGTTAGAAAAATACCTGGTTGACATGGTCCAGTTTGGGGCAAGGTCTTCCTCCATTATAGGGCTTTTCCCGCAGCCACTTGGACCGGACCTTCACGCCACTGCCACAGGACTTGCTGCAGCGGGACCAGTTGGACCACTCACTGAGCTTGCAGTCTGAGGGGCAGGGGATGATGCAGGCTTCTTCTATGTAACCTGAGCGGAGGAAAACGGAACAAGAAACGATCTTGCTACATGTCGTTGTCTGAATCGCACCTGCCATCGCCATTCCAGCTCATTTGGAAGGTCCACTTTTGACCTGACAGCAGCATGCAAATGCAGAAATGTCTGCGACCTCAGGGGCTCAAATTAAATTCTGCAGGGAAATGACACATCTATACCGCGACCGTGTTAAGAAATTGCTGAGTAGCTGCCATATGATCTGCTTAGGATTCATGCCCACCGTGTTTCAACACTTCTAACTTTGTGACAGCTCTTGCTTAATTGACAGTAACCTGTCGGCTAACCTATCTCGCTCGCACTGCTGCCAGAATGCTGTTAAAAATCTCCCAACTCAGATTTCTGTGACACATTCTGTGTTAATGCCGCACACAGGCAGGGCTCTGAGTCCTCATATCATTCTTCCTCAGGAAAAGCCAGTCCCTCTCAATAAACATCCGAAAGAATGCATTTAATTTAGCACCTTATGTTCCCACTTCCTTGAAAATCGATTGTGAGGAAGAAAATTGAAAGATGTTATGTAAACAACGCCTCATATTTCCACAGAGCTCTCTACTGTTGAATCCAATACACACCATATCTTGGGTCCACTCGACTCTCTTGGAATTCTAAATGTCTTAGGCAGAAACAGGAAAACAAATGCGGAGAGATGATTGACAAGTCTAAGTGAGCAGGATAAGGGATGGACTAGACTCATTTCGTCAGCTCATCAGTTCGGTGAATAGTATATAGATTTGATTTGGGAAATAGACTGCTTTCTTTGATTGGTTCTTGACTTTGACGCTTCACAATATCAAATTATCCCTCTTGGTCTGAAGGCAAATAGATGGAAAAGTAAAATTCCCCTGGTCAAGGACCAAATGCTCATCTTTCTCCCTCTCTAATACTGACTTTAGAAAGAAGTCAAAACCAGTGTGCATCATCATTTTATAACAGTGCACAGACTTGATTATGCAAGTGACTATTATAGTCACAATCGGTGAGGGAACAGGTAGGTTGAAAACATCTTGAGCTAAAAAAAAAATCATATAACGTATAAAAATCAGCCCATATTTCGAATTTAGTATATTTGCTAAGTTCTAAAGTCATTATCACCATCTAAATTTTAGAAGTTTTGGTCATTTTTATAAGCTCCTTTTCTGAAACTCTGTGTTCATTAACACTCAATACCGACTCCCCTTCCTTTCTCTTTATACGCCGACCATCAATTTACCTTTGGTCTCTGCACAATTGTCTTTTTATTGACATTTTACATAAATGAGGCCAAATGAAAAAATACGTGTTTCTGCTACTGTTTTTTGTTTTCACTTAGTTTAATGTTTCCAACAATCATCTATACGGAAGCATCTACCAGCACTTCATTCTTTATGGTTGAATAATATTCCATTATTAGGATACACACTTTTGCTTAGCCACTCATCAGTTAGTTAGCATTTTGTTTGTTTTTACATTTTATATATTGTGGATAAAGCTGTTTCAACATTTGAAGGAATGTGTATGTATACGTAACTTTTTAAGATACATGACAAGAGGGATTATCCTTTCATATAATTCTATGTACTGTATTTAACTTCTCAAGCAAGTGTCACTCTTTCCACAAGTAATTGTGTGCCATTTTGCATTCTGAAGCAGTATACAACATACTGTTTCTCTACCTTCTCTGAATCCTTGCTAGACTTCATTTTTGAGATTAGTGTACTCTAAAAAAATCAAATGTCGATAAAGTTAATCTTTTTTTTTTCCTGTTTTCTTCTGCTTTGGTTTCATATCTGGGAAATTGTTACCTAATTCAAAGTCACAAAGATTTAGAATCTTTTTTTTTTCTCTGACCATTCCATAATTTTAAACTTGTATTTGTATAAATTTTGCTTATGATTAAAGGCCCCGACTTCATTCTTTTGCATGTGGTCACTGACATTACCTATAGTGCCAGGAAAGGACATGGCTTCAGTCATCAACTTTCTGAGTTATCCTGGTCCCCACCTCCCTTGTTTTAAAGCTTTTGCCCTACACATTGAAGGAAGCATTTTTTTTTTTCTGGACCTGACATTTCATCCATTTATCTCTATCTTTAGTCTTAGCCAGTCTCACTCTGACAAGTAGAACTTTAGAGAAAGTTGGGAGGTGTAAGTATTTCAATTTTATTATTTCTTAATATAATTTTGGTTATTTTTTATTCACTTATGATACCATATGCATTTTAGAATCAGCTCTTCAATTTCTGCAATCAAGATTCACTTCGAGTCTGTTCATCGTCTGAGCATCTTTTGTCATGGTAACAATACAGGTAGTTGGGATTTATTTCCATTTATTCGTGTCTTTAATTTCTTTTAATGACTGTGCTTGGTGTTTTGTAGTAGTTAGGTCTTAAATTAATTTTGTTAATTCATTTACATTTCACTTTTATACTTTAAGTAGATTTTTAAAGTAAACAATAAGTATTGTTCATTATATCTTCAAATACAAGGAAATCAGTCGATTTTTAAATTAAAATATCAGCCTTTCTGACAAAGTGTTTGTGACAGAGTCTGGTTTTTCAAAACGAGTATAAATTCACTTAATTCTCCTCTTTTTCAAACTAAAAAGTTTTACTGATAATTTACTGATAATTATAGATGCATATATGATTTTAAGAAGCAATATACAGATTTTTTTTGTATGCTTTGGTGCAATTAGAATGCTCTTCTCTCCGGGATATTGACACTGATACAGTCCACTGAGCTGCTACAGGCTTCTTCAGTTTCACTTGCACCCATTTGCATGTGTAAGACTGATAGAAGAGACGCTGTGGTAAGATACAGGTGAAACCAATAACATCTGTAGGAAATCCAGATGTATGACATATCCTTCTGTATATAGGTTCCTATATTTTGTTAGAGCTAGTCTTGCATTCAAAGTTTTTCTTATCAAATACCAGCTATACAACAATAACCTGTATTTGTACAAGATCACCAAAGACACACATGAAATTAAGACCTCTTATGAGTGCCTTTCTAGTCAGTCTCTTATTGCTAAATAAAACACTATCTTGACTTCTTCTAGTGTAGAATAGCTTTACTTTTAAAAGCTGTATATAACTAACTCATATAATGTTGCGATTTAGGTATTAAGTATCCTCAGAATGTGCTCATGTGTTGAATTATTTGTCCCAGCTGGCGGAGCCAAACACATAGAAGTGATTTGAACAGGTAGGGTTTAACTTCATTAATGAATCAGTTTAGTAATGGATACATAATTTGATAGTGTTACTGAAGACTGATGAAAAGTAGGAAATGATATTTAGGTGTGGCTTTGAAAGTTGTGTTTAATGTGTTTGTCTCTCTTCTACCCTTTTTGGGTTAGGTTGAATACTTTCCATCACATTCTGCCTATCTTCAGGACAGAAACTACAAAGCTAGGTAAAAGGGCACTGTCAACTCTAAAACCGTGAACACAAATTAATTCTTCTTCCTATGTTTTCATGGGTATCTTTTCCCAGGAACAAAAGCTAACTAAATCATAGTGTATGTCCATTTGTAGTTGTCTTTTTCACTCTGTATTACAATGTAAGCATCCTTCATCTTCTTGTATGTTGTTATTGATTGTTTATTCTAAATTATGCACTGTTTTTTATTGTCTAAATGTGTTATGGCTTATATATTTATTGTATTGGCTTGTGAACATTGAGGTAGTATTAAATATAGAGTTAATATTAATATATCTGCCATAAATATTTCATAACATGTATATTGGTAATACATACACTTTGATGTATATATTCATAGGGGAGAAACAGATATGTTGGGGGCATGCATATTATATCACTTTATTGTAAGTAAAGTATGAAACACTTTTAAAATGCAATTACAAATTTGATATAAAGAGTGAGGTACAGTAAGAGTTTCCAAAGATGGATTTCCAGATGTTCTTCTGGAGAGCAGATGTACCTGGTGAGGCTTTGACAGCTATGGGGTGTTACAGAAAGGCAGGAGGTAGCAATGCTGTTTCACATGTACACCTGATCCTGAAGAAAGCGCCTCAGGTGTATTCATAAAGATCCATAAGAAAGTCCAAAAAAGAACAGAAGGAGTACTTCAAAAATACTATTTGCTAAAATTTTAAAGAGTGTGGCTATTCTTTTACTAAATCGCAGTGATTGACTTAATGTTAATTTTAGTTACAGTTTGAGGCAAGGAAACAAGCCACTATCAGTAGTTTGAGTGGAAACTTAGCAAAGTCTATCTCCTTTATACTAGAAAGATTTAACATGTTAGACTTCAGACTAATTCATTTTGTATTACTGAAGAAGAAGATATAAAAGTTTTATGTCTGATATACTAAAAATATATTCTGGAAAACATTAAAAAACTATCTATTAAACTTTTAAAATATACAAATTAGAAAATAAGATAAAAACAAAACAGCAGAAGAGCGTATTTTTCAATCTCTTATTTTTATTTCCCAATGTGTAGCCACATTCAATAATTGCCTGTCGTGTTTATCTAGCACTATTAAAATCTTTAATGCTACCAGTGAACTGCCAGATAAACATTCCCTTGCCTGCTCTGCTAAGATCATTTTTGAGGGCAATTAACATCAAACAATCACAGGAGATGGAACATTTCAAGCATTTTAAGGCTAAATAAATTGCTGGCAACTTATAGCAATTTATGGTTTCTTGGGAATGCTAAAACAAAATAAATGACTTCACGTTTAGAATGTTAAAACTTTTAGCAATTCAACACCAGATCTGATAATCAAGAAACCAAGCTGAGACTTTTGATCATGTGTTTTTGCAGCCTTTATATGTTCTGACTACTGCTTCAGTTTGAAACACACACACACACACACACACACACACACACACACACACACACAATATTAGCAAGCTTCAAGGTGCAGCCACAGAACACACTGCCTTTGAGACATATGCAATCATCTCATTCATTTGAATTATGAACATGCAGATAAAGGAGCTGTCAACAACCTTCACAATTAGTAAATTATGCCCCTGAAAGGTGCACTGTAGATGATTAAATAATTCATTCTGCAAGCACATAGAAAGAATTGGTTAGTGTGATTTACAGCTCTGTGAAGGAGTAACTCCAGTGTAGTCTTTGAAACATCTGGATTAGTCTAAAAAGAAACCTCGAAATCTCTTCTACCTAATATATATATATATATATATATATATATATATATATATATATATATATATATATATATATATATATATATATATATATATAAAATTATCTGCATATAACTACAACCAGGGTAAATTAACTAGACTTTTTATCAGGGACTGGAAAAAAACTGGAAATATAATCAAAAGTGATATATATATTTCAATGTTCTATTCAAGCTCATATATCTGATAAAAAGTTATGAATCAACACTGGGAAATTAACTACCATGGTGAAGTGCCCAGGTAAATATAACAAAAAATCATTTTGATTTTATTTGCTTTAGATACATACGAAGGCACAGCTCTTCATTTTACTATATACTTTTACATATTCTCAGGAAATTTCAGCATCATTAGAAAGCTGAAGGGCTTGTTATATTAATTTTATACCATATCTACTCAATGACCAAATTTATCCAGATTCCTTCAGGTGTATCCATGTATTAACAAAGTAGAAATCTATGTGTAGACTCACATAAACAGTTCTATATTCTTTGCAATTGTGATATAACAGAACAATTCTCTAGCCGTATCAAAAAGCTCCGAGATGACTCAGCAGGAGGAGGTACTGGTCTCCATGTCTGAAGAACTAAAGTTTGATCCCTGGAGCCCACGTGACAGAAGAAGAGAACCCATTCTTTCAAGTTGTTCTTTGACATATTGTGACACATGCTTCCCCTCACATACACACAACAAATAAATAAATAATAAATAAACTAACATGGATGTCATCTATATTATTACTTTTTACAGTTCATGGACAGTCCCTTTACTCCCTTTGATCGATAATCAAAACAACGAGAGAGTAACAGAAAGAGGATTAAAATACAATGGAAGAAACCATCAGTAGATAGTTTCTCTGCTCTTTGTTTATCACTGAGCATAGTGAATTGTTCTCAGCTGTTAAATCTGTTCTAAGCAGTACAACATGGTCATCCTAAAAAGCATGAAACAAAGCTGAACAAATGCAGAGGGTATTAAAGACTCCCCTGGACATGGAGCCTGAGGAGCTAGCTCTGTGAAATCTTTTTAAGAACCACATTATTAAGCAGAAAGAGAAGTTGAGGTTTGAGGATGTACTGGCTAGTTTTATGGCAACTTGAAACAAGCTCGAGTCATCAGAGAGGAGAGAGCTTCAATTGAGAAAATGCCCCCATAAGGTTGGCCAGTAGGCAAGTCTGTAAGGCATTTTCTTATTTAGTGATTGATGTGACAACCAATCACTTGTCCTCCAAACCAATCCAATCAATGGATGTCTAATCCCTGAGCTGGTGGTCCTGGGTTCTATAAGAAGCAGACTGAGGAAGCCATGAGGAGCAATCCGGTAAGCAGCACTCCCCCAGGGCCTCTGTGTCAGCTCCTGCCTCCAGGTTCCTGCCCTGCTTGAGTTCCTGTTCTGACTTTCTTGGAGATGAACAGTGATATGGAAGTATAAGCCGAAAAACCTCTTTCCTCCCCAAGATGCCACATAACGGTATAATATATTTATAATATGAAAACATTTATTCGCTTCAAGATTCCATTAATCCAAAGTTTGGTATTTGTGCACTATAAAATACTTTGTATTAATATTAAATTTCTTTCAATTATAAATGATAAGTCTTTCTTTTTCTTTTATTTAATAGTGTTGCATTGAAAACTACCTATGAGCAAACTCTATGGGAATAACTTCGGCTGCTATTTCTCAAGACAGCAGACTTGAATGGGTATTCTGTGAATCTTTTAAGTGCTGGCAAAATCAACTGTTATAGCCACTCAGTGCTGAGCAAACCTGTCTATGCTATTATCATGCGTTAGCATAGTAGGCAGGAAAGAAAGCAGGAATGATTGAATACAAATCACCCATTTGCAAAATTAATATTAAGGGGAAATTACCGTCACACTAGTGAGACATTAGGGAAACTATTCACAACCTCAGCTTGAAGGTGCCAGAAAGCAAATCAAAAAAAAAAAAAAAAAAAAAAGGAAGGAAGGAAAAAAAGAAAGTGTACAATGTCTTATACAAAATACGCCAGCCCTCTGAATACCAGTGTGATACTCACACAAAAATAAAGAGTTATAGAGGCCTTGGATTGTGACTGTTGAATTCTCAATGTATATTGTGGCCTTTAAGGTATTTGTTTTCTGTGTACAAGCAGAAAGGTATATAACATGGAGTGTTCTCTTACTTCTCTGAGCTGAAAGCACTTTCCCCCTTTCAATGCTTTGAAAGATATTCTGATTTTTGATGGACTTATGTTCTTTTTATGATTTTAAGAGTTTTATTCTTTATACATAAAAAAATGCAATAGTAAAATGTTAAAGGTATTTTGGGCCATAAAGTGTGGAATGGTTTTATTGATTAAAGGTTGATTACAGGCCAGCAGATGGCTCAGTGGTTAACGGCTTGCCCTCCAGATCTGACCATTTAAGTTAGAGCCTCAGGTTTCTCATGATGGACGAAAAGAATAGACATCAAGCTGTTGAACATAAGCTGTTCTCTATCCACTGCATACACCGTGGGACAGTCTCCTCCCCCCTCTCTCTCACACACACACACTGTATATCTATATTTAAAAAGCTGAGTTAATATAGAATTCCTTCCGGAGGATACAACATAGGTCTATCTGTGTTACTTCTGTCTTCAAATGGGAAGATCTAAATTCAACTTTGTTTTTTTCTCATTTTCCATTCAGTACTTAATACAATACTTTGGCACAACAAAACCTGATAATGAAATGATGTAAACACATTAGACTGTTCTATATTTATGCTCAGATTCTTTACAAGTAAAGACAATGGTCCCAGAGTTTGCTGATAACCACACCAATGGGAGTAAAGGTTTGAATATTCCCTAGAGTAATGGTTAAGTTGCCAATGCCATTTCAAAAAAAAAAAAGTTCTGTAGATTCATTCTGTTTTTAAAAGTGTACCTCCACAGGCTTTTCTTTCATAAAGACCTGCTGTCACAAACTTTAAAATTTCCCACAACTGATTATCAATGTATGGACATATGGGGGTGCGGATTGTGTTGCCTCTAATACAGCCTCCACCTAAGGTTCCAGAAGGCAGTTTCTCTCTGAAAGCTTTTGATTCCTTTTTATTCTCCACACTTGATTCGGGGTGATGGTCCTGAAACTGTGAATGTATAGCCGAGACCACCTTTGATCTTGTTGAGAGGCAGATTCAGACTCAACTGGTTTGCAGGGGAGGGTAGTTCTACATTTACAACCAGTTTTTCAGGGGTAACTGAACCATGTTTTGTACAGCTAAAATTTAGATCCACATTCAAATAACAGGGCATCCAACATCCTCTGTTTTCACAAATTAAGTATTCCTGGGATACAGTTGTGCCCATTGCTCGCACTTGGTCCATACCTCCTTCAACAACTGTACAAGTTATAACAATGACTTTGAGTCACAAACCCTAAAATATCTGTTACCTGACCCTTTATGAAATGTCACCCATATAGTGACAAGTAAATTAACATAATATCCAGTTATTGAGTTTCCTCATGGTCTGTCTCTGTTGCAATTCTTTGATATTTTCAATGGCTGTATTTTATGCTGGGGCCATAGGAGAGTTTTACACACAAAGCAACGAGACTCATGAAAATAAAATCACAATGAACCTTCCTGTTTACTTGGTATTAACAGATGGCTTGTCATTAGATGTATAATTGACTTCAACCTTTGACTACTTACTGATACTGCATTGTCGTAAATGTCTTAAACTTCTGATTTAAAATAACAAATAAAAATTCTTTGAGGGTATATTCAAAAAGAATAGTCTAGGAGAAATGATCAGATTTGGAGATGTAAGAACTGGGGTACCTGGCATTTTTATACTTTACCTTCCAACTTATAAAACATATCTTTGAGGAGAAACAGAATAATTATTTCTTATTTTCACAGGTAATGTTAGTGAAAGCAAAGAGAGTTTACAAAATTTGTAAACACTGCTTAGGAAAATTCAAGACATCATGCATATTGATACGAACCAAGAATCAATCTATTATATAACTAGACCATTCGGAACAGAAAACTTAAACAATAAAGAGCTTTTTATTATAGGTGTATTTTTGATCTAATCGAGCAGGATGGTTGTATAGCTATTATTTTTTTTTCTCCCATTTAGTGGGCAGATTGGAACCTGGACATCTGATCAGAATACTTTAGACATTTTTCATATCATGTATAATTCTTATTTATTCTAAATATTATAGCAATTTCCAATGATTGATTTGGTTATCTTCCAGAAATGTGCCGCACAGGGAGGCATAGCTAGAAATAAGAATGTTCTATAGTGGTTCTAAAAAACCATAAGCACACCAGGAATAAACTCTTTTCATGTAAAAAAATTCTCTCCACTATTTCATTCATTCATAATTCTGCAAATATTTATTGTGCATCAACTCTTCCAGAAACTCAAAATATATCAATAAGTACAATAGTTTAAAGTGTCCTAACAAATCTATATTCATGCATGGTAGAAGAAATGAATGAATATATTGGTAAACTATATGGTATGTTTATTGAGTGATGCATGCCTTATAAGTACCAAATGTAGGACAGAATGAGAAATTTTGGAGTGCTGAGTCATCTTAGATGTATGACGAACTTTTATCTGTTGTGGAAGTTTATTTTTAGTTGTGTTTAAAACAATTGCTTTTGTGCACTAGTGGAAAAAGGGATGTATAGGCCTTGGAGTTTTGTATTGTTTATAGGTGTTGGATTCCTGTAGGGGGATGTTTGGTTGCTTATGATCTGCACCTGAGGAGTTAGAATCATATAAAATAAAAACACCTAAGTTCAGACACTCAGGTTTCCACTGGGAGTACGGTGCTGGCCAGGATGGTGGTTCACTCTGCTGAGGTCTGGCAGAGTTTGCACCTCTGAAAAAAATGTCTCTGTGTCTTCCCTTGTGACCCATCCATTAGGCATTCTATTCTATTTGTCTCTTATACTTTAATGGAAATCTTGTATATATACACCTTGCATAAACCAAGTTACCTCAAAAATTCTTTAAAATATTAAGGCTAACTAACATAATTGTTTTAAGTTTCATAATGGAAAGAACAGAAGTTTATGTAATCCTAAACTACATATTGAAATCTGATCTTATTAAAAGACAAATGCCTTATATGGACCCAACAGAAACCATTATATAGGATCTGATTGTAGGAATATAATTATAGCATTTCTCAACTTAGAGTCTATCATTATAAGAAAGCCTAGGTTGTGGTAATAAAATTGTGCCCCATGTTTAAGAAATTAAAAAAGAGTGGCCACATGGGAAATAGTCTAAAATACCATACAATTAAACTGGGGAAAGTCGAATTGCATAACATTGTAATTACTGATAACGTAAGTCACAGATGATGGACAATAGTGATTAAACAGAACTTCCCCAAGGCAAGTGAGAATTGAGTAAGATATTAATATTATTGCACTTCGCACACAGAGGGGTCAACTTTATCCTTAAGTTGAAACACGAAGATAGTTTTTCTGCAAGCCACACAATACTCCAAAACCATCATCCATCTAGAAAGTTGATTTGGCTCTGGGAAGGTACAGAGCAACACAAAGCATGCCTAGAACAGGGTAGCCGACTTTGGCATTTCACAAACTATTGGAACTGACAGAGCATACTAAAGACACGTAATTGTAAAAGAGAAATCTGTCAACAGAGATAAAATCGCTTTAGCCTGTCCTTAGAACCAGTGTGCAAGCGTTAAAATACCTCACTGGATGCCCTAATGTGAATGACAAGAGATTAAAGAGGGTGGGGTGATGGCAGGGACACTGAGATCCTTAAAGACGGCCAGGACACAGGAGGACTCGGGTGGAATGGTTTTCTTGGTGAGGTTTTTTTCTTAGATTCTTTCACATTCCTCATGGCACTCTTTTGCTGTCTGCATCTTCCCTGGAATGTAGAGGTGCATACTCCATGCCTCAACGTGATCACACTCGGGTAAGAAGTCTGACCTTGGCTAATTTCAGTTTTCAATCTTTTAATTATGTCACCTAGTTACATTTATTAGCTAGGCAAATGTGACAGTCATATAATTTGCTAAAAAAATGTTTTTTTTAGGCACTGGAAATATATGTAACTCAGTGGTAGAATACCTTGCATATACAATAGTCCTTTCTTTTGTTTTAAATCTCCAGAACCTCAAAAATGTAAAAGCTTTTCTCTTCCAGCTCCAAAATATGACTACTAAAGTTCTCATGCATCCATGAGTAGACCAGAGTAGAGGAGGAGCTATGTGACAGCCATCCTGGAGGCTGAAGGTTATGTCCAAAACAAATTATTATCCCAGTAAAGCACTACACAGAACAAACTAAATGTGAGCAAATACGCGTATACTGTACTCCAAAAGAAACTCAATTTAAATGATCTGCAGGTTATATTGAATAACTATTCAAAATTTTGTACATCATCATATCAAAATAGGAGAGGTATCTAAGCTATATTTTTGGACTCTCATTGATAACACTTTTGTCATTTGCTACAGAGAGTAAACTAGTGTTACTTTTACAGATATTCTCAGCGTTTTAACCCTTTTCTCTTGCAGCTTATTGCTTCAAATGCAGAGAGATCTTCAGTTTAGTAATGCACATATAGTAGCCTGAAAATACTTATGGCTACAGCCTCAGCTTTGTGGAAACAAGGACTGTGAGACAGGGTAAGGTTTTTAGACGCACCTTTGCTGGGAAAGACTTAAGGGACTCTAAAAAATACATCAACATCATACTTTGAACTTTTATAAATGTGAAATGATACTATTAGCTAGCTTCTGGACCGTATAATAAAACTGGACCAGCCTTGTTTCCATCTCAGAAGTTATTTCAGCAAGGTTGGAGGGTAACTGCTGTGCTCTTGCTCCTAGCAACTTAACTCATCCTTTCTCGGTCTCCACTCGGTGGGAGATCACTGTCCAAATGTTTGCAAATACATCTCTGATTCAGACTGGCTAACACACTGTAAAATGACTTCATACCTTTAAAAAGCAGATATTTTGAAGTTGAAGAATAATGGTGACATATTGCTACTGCTACATTCAGATAAAAACTCTGTAAGGACTTATTGTATATACTTGCCCCAAGTAGCCACTATTTACAAACTATTGGCAATGTAATTATTGTCCCTACAGTCTAGTTTACAAAATAAATAGGGCAAAGTTTTCTAGAAGTATTTTTTGCTTTTCCCCTTAGTCTCAACTCAATGGGCGAAGAACAGATGTTTGAGAGTTTTGCCTTTCCTCTCTGCTACTTTAATGACATCCTGGGCATATTGCAAAGTTTGCTAGTTTGGCTGTTAAAAGTCTCCTTTGTTTAAAACTTTAATCTCTTTGTATTAAAATCTTATTTATTTTCAGTCCCTTTCGGTTCACATACCAGTTGGGGATTGTTGAGTCTGTTGAATAAATAGGATCTTGATAAGTCCCATGGAAATTTTCTATAAGTACTCTTGCCTTCCCATTTAAGAATGTGGGCTTCATAACGCTGCTTCTAAGCAGTTTGGGACTCATCTACAAACTCTGAGTCATTAGACTCTACTGTTTTATGTCCCATTACATACAGAGGGTGGTCTGTGGGGTTCCCAGCGTTGCATTCTGAACACACGTCTGTAATTCTTTACTCTCTATGATACTTATATTTTACCTCCACAACCAAAGAGCAATAAGAACACTGCAGTAATATTGGATTACCATGGCTGTTGCATCGCGATGTTTCCACAAGTCTGCCGTTTTGATCATAGCACGCCATTGCTTGGTAACGGTACCCTTGTCCGCATTCCTTGCTGTCTCCATGTACCTTCATTCCCAAAAGCACTTCTGCCTTCCCTTCTGGTAAAATGCAGTCTGACCAGTTCCCCACAGGCTGCGCATTGTATTTGTCACAGGGACAATACTGAGTCTCAATCAGAGGGTACAGATGGGAGTTTTTACACTTTTCCTTCTTTTTACTTTTTCCTGTGGAAGAGAATTACGACAGAAAATAGCATTATTAATTTCCAGCATCCTTAGATTTTCAACATTCATACACTTCCTTTCTCTGATTTTGATTTTTATTCAATAGTGGCCTATAAATAAACGATTTTTTTTTCATTTCTAAGTGCTTTCTAAATAAATTTTTGCTGATATTGGGTGCTTTTGTAACTTGCACAGTGAAACTTTTCTTATTTTTCCATTTAAAAATAGTCCACTTTGCATGAAGGATTGTAGTTGAGTTTTACACTCTTTGAAAAACTACTGAAATCCTCGTGTTTGCACTGACTCAGGAGTTTGTGGCAATTGCAAGAACCTCCTCTTTTTGATATGTGCAAAATACAAGATGCAGAAAGATTGATGCTTCATTGGGTCATATTCTCTCTTGCTGGTGCAAATAGGTGGCAGAGTTATATGAGTTTATAATTCAGAAATGGAGACTTAAGGCATATTCCTTGGCTTATTATTTTTTATCTTTCAAAATTTCTGAGCAATAGTCATTTTGACACACTTGGTGACAAATACAGACAATACTCAAATAGAAGATTTGGGTATCAGAATAAAACATTTTAAAAGTTTTCAATCAAAAGAAATTCTCTCTTGAAAATCCTTGTTACATATGTACTTTAAAATTATATATTTAATTATGCTAGGCATATCATATAAAATATCTATGATATATAACTGTAATTCTGTCTCATTTGTTTCTAATTTACACACACTAAGATTATATATATATAATATATGTGTATATATATATATTTCCCTCTGCACACCTTGGTTCATCTTATAATTTAACAATTCCTTTTTTTTTAAATGGTTTTTAAAATTCTGTTTTATATAGATTGGTGTTTTTCTTGTACATATGTTTGTGTGAGGAGGTCAGGTCCTCTGGAACTGGAGTTACAGACAGTTGTGAGCTGCCATGTGGGTGCTGGGAATTGAACCCAAGTCCTTTGGAAGAGCAACCAGTGCTCTTAACCACTGAGCTATTTCTCCAGCCCCAGCAACTATCAGCAGTCTATAAATATCAATATTTTGGTTTCTTTTTCTTCTCTTTTTTCCCCCTGACAGTATGTTCAAATACATCCAGCTTCAGTGTAGCATCGTGTCTTCTAAACTGTTAATTGGGTTGCTATTTTATTTTCAACTTTAAAAACCATTGTGACTGTGTTTAAATGCGGTTTTTAGACATAGAATTAATGCCGCATTTCTCATTGTAGGAGATAAGCTATGAGCTGAGCCTCTCACAGTGAGAACAGGTTGGAATGGTAAAAAAATTTCTGTGCTGAAGGTGTGTGTTTAAATAACAAAAATGGTTTAGTATTTGTTGCTTAGGAAACTAAGCTGCCTAAATGATAATGCTACTATCATTGTTACTTTGCACTAAAATACACACCTGAATCTACTGAAATATTCAGCATAACTACAGCAACAATAACGATTTTCAGGTGTGATGTCAGGAAGCTCCTGTGTTGAGTTTTATTGTATTTTTCTGCATGAGAAGAATTGTCTTTAGCATCCCAATTATTCTTACCAACAATAGCACGTTTTCTCGTCCTAACTGCACCGCAGTCTCCATTGCATGAAGAAAACTTGGACCAGCTGGTAAATTGACAGTCATCTTGGCAGGGGATCTGGCAAGCCTGGGTCAGGGCTGGCACGGGGCCTGCATACTGGAGGCACTCCTGGATGCTAGCCTGCCCTCCATCTTGCTTTCGACAAGTAATGGCTAGAAGAGAAGCATGTGTCTAATTACTCTATAATTTAAAAATTACAAGCATTTTCACAGAGTGAGGAATCCTCTTCTAATTCCCAGTTTACAGTAGAGATGTGGTTAGAGTGGTTAGAAGAATCACAGTAGACAGAAGAGTTGGCGCGCTTGCGTGTGCGCGTGCTCATGCGCACGCGCGTGCGTGCGTGTGTGTGTGTGTGTGTGTGTGTGTGTGTGTGTGTGTGTGTGTGTGTGTGTGTGTATGCATGTGCACCCATACTGTGAGCGCACATTTGGAGGTCAGGATTTGACAGTGAGTACCTTCTTCTATCTCTTTCTGCTTTCTCTTTCTACTTATTTTTGAGACAGGGTCTCTTACAGAATCTGGAGCTCAACTATTGTTGAGACTGGCTTCCCTATAAGACCCAAGCATCCTCTGACCTTCGCCTTCCTAGCACTGGGATTACAGTCCTGCTCTACCGACTCCTGCTTTTATGTGGGTGCTAGGAATCATATTAAGGTCAACATGCTTGTGCAACAAGTGCTTTACTCACTGAGCCATCCCCCCAACCTTTATATTTTCTTTAAACAATGCATAGCCTTCACTGGCTGTTGTGGCACAGAAAAAACATATCATAACAAACACACACACACACACATACATGGAGAGAGGATAGACACATATACATAGATACACACACTCAGTGGCATTTAGCAACTTTTACTAGAGTCTGTGAATGATTTACATTCATTTTACACGTGGTTTAGATTTAGAAAATTACTTTTAGGAGACAAATTCATGCATGAATTCTAGTTTGTGCCGAACATGAAATATTTGCCACGGTTCTAGAAGCAAATCAGATGTCTCCAATGTTTTAGGATCAAGCAATCTAAAATTTAAATATAGGAGGTCTCAATGGATGCCCATTGGATAGTTAACTGTGGCGGGAGAGTATGCTTGCACAACTTGCCTTACAGCCACCTTGGTATAGAAAGCACTGTGTCCTTCCACACTGATAGTGTACTGGGGTATAGGAGGCGGCATCAGAGCCCTCCGTCACTTCTGACCTCAGCTTCATCACATTTCAGAAATGTCAACTTTTAATTTTAAAAATAAATTTGAAAACCCTAAACAACCTTAACCTTAAAAAACCTTAAGCATATCACTGGTATTTTCATGATTTTCATGATTAGAGTAAGGGCTCTAATGATGATCGGTTTTAATTTACATAACGGTTCCTTCTGAGATATTGTTCCAGTGATCTATTTAAAGGAAGAAACAGTTTTATTAGACACATCAGACAACATTGCTTTTTATGTAACAGAACTTACAGAAAAAGACCAAAATGATGCTTGTAAGTCTCCTTTCTCCCTCTACCATTTACCCCATAGGTTCTAAAAATAATTCACTCATTTACTAAGGAAGCTAATGAAACATTTAAACTTTAGTCTTCATTAAATTATCTTAAATCAGCTTCATTCAGACTGATTTATTTGGCCTTTTCAAGTTTAAGGCGGAGGCTGAAACTGCCCCTGCTCTCCAGCTTTCTCGGGATTCCATCATCATGAAATTAAGGGAATAGGCTGACACGTTGATCTGAATTACAGCTGGGACAAAGAGATCCCCAGATTTGGCCATATCCTCTGCACCCGTGAGCTGAAACCTAACAGAACAGTGTAGATCGTATAATGGACATGTAAAGGGAAGTAGCTGACAGTTGGAGAAAGGAAGGTGTTGCCCACAAGTTGAGCACTGTGTAGAACAGACCCATGGAAGCTGACTTTGTGCTTCAAGAGCCATTGTAGGACATGTACACTGTGAGCGGAGTCTCATTCATATGCTCAAGTTTGGTAGGGCCAATTTGTGTCAAAAAAACAGAGGTCCCTTGACTTGTAAAGTCACAATGCTTGGGATGATGAAAGCCAGGTGGCAATAAGAGGTCAGGTCACTACTTTTGGGGAGGCTGACATGACCCTGTGTTCATCACAGAAGTCTGAGGTAGTGGTTGTGTCAGGCTGCAAAATAGAATAAGCTTTGAAATATAGACTTTTTACTAAACTCATTGGCTAAGGATACGATTCTAAGGATTCCATTCTTTTGCAGCTCTAATGATATCCATTTGCTGGTAGAGAACTACTTGTCTAGGAGGTAATGTAGCACTGCTTGCAGCAGAAGCACCTGGAACGCCCTTGAACACCTTGATTCTTGGATTCACCCAAGAAGTCTCCATGCTGGGGTCAAGGAATAAGCACTTTTCAAAGCTGGTAGGTGATCCTTATGCATAGTCACATGTGAGAGCCTCTACCTTGAGCGTTCAAGGCACAAGAATTTTGGCTGAGATTAGTGGGTAAGATGGAGGCTTCTCTGGGATGCAGTCACCATTACACTATGTTACGGTTCAGAAAAACATTGTGGGCCTGGTGCTCTGAACTTCAGTTGTCATTTTCTTAAGAATTATGGTGACTTGTACAGGGATGGAGTGTCTTAGTTAGAGTTTCTATTGTTTTAAAAGACCACCATGACCAAAAAGCAAGTCGGGGAGGAAAGGCTTATTTGGCTTACACTTCTACAGTATTGTTCATCATCGAAGGCAGTCAGGACAGGACCTCTAACAGGGTGGGATCCTCGAATCAGGGCCTGATGTAGAAGCCATGGAGGAGCTCTGCTTAAGGCTTGCTTCCCATGATTTGCTCAGCCTGCTGTCTTATAGAACCCAGGGCCACAAGCCTAGGGACAGAACCAACCACAGTGTGCTGGGTACCCCCCGACCAATTACTATTTAAGAAAATGCCTCAGAGCTGGGTCTTTTGGGGACATTTTCTCAATTAACGTTTCCCTCTATCGGATACTCTAGATTGTGTGTCAAATTGACATAAGAATCGCCAGTACATGGATCAAGGTGAGATATTTATCTATTTTGAAGGCAAACCACCTGTAGCACACTGGAGGTGGAATGTTCTGGTGGGATTCCACACTTCTCTTTACTCCTGCCATTTGCAAATAGGACCAACCACTCATACACCACAGGCTTAGTAAGTTCCCATGGTTCATTGGCAAAATTGTCCCAGAGATACTCAAAGGAAGACTGGAGAAATGAAAATATTAGACATTTTACAAGCTAGGATACGTAGAACTCCAAGAATGATTAATTTGCTGCATGAGATGTGTGACCATAATAGAAATTCTTACTCTGAAGATGGCTGCACTGTTTGTAACTAACACTAAGGATTGTAAAAGCAAAGTGGTGGTCTTTGAAATGAAATGAAGTTTGCCTAGTTATCTAATATGCCTCTCTGAAATGGAGACTCAAATATAAATCTTTTGAGAAAGTTAATAAAGTTGCCCCTGGGTTCTCTATGAGGGCCTTAGTCTCTCTCTCCATTCTCTCTCAAATCTTATTTCAGAATTACATGATTACATGTGATTACAAGTGTAATCACATTGTGATGTGAGAATGAAAAACGAAATAACCACACTACCAGCATAATTATAGAAATAAATTAACATTGTCAATAAATATAATATCCACAATAATTGAAAGGTTCCTTTTGCCATACTCGAGCATTGCTTAAAATCTTGTTAGTGCCTTAGTTAGTTGAAATGGAAAACAAATGTGTAAAATTCCCATATCAGTTCTCAGAAATCCGCTCAGCACTCCACTTCCCTTATCTGAGATGTTCAACAGTGTACTTTTGGAAGAATCTCACAATGTTATATAAACAAGAGCAAGAACACCGTTTGTACAATATATTGAAAATTTATCAAACATCTTAGATTGTTTGTATTCTAACTTAGAGGAAACACAACAATCCAAACCTAGAAATGCAATCTAAAATGAACTTCCTGCTGCGGGGTGAGGAAAATATGAATGTTTGGAAAGGAAGCCATCTGGTCTCTCAACTTTGTAAACCTTAAAAATCGTTCATGAGCCATTGAAAACAGAGTGATTTTAATCATGGCACAAATGGATCATACTGAGCATGGTTTCCTGGCATATCAGAGAGCTACACGTGCCCAGGCAATTGTGGCTGCATTTGCGTTTATCCTCATGTATAATGATGATGCAAGTTCTCCTTTGTGCTGGGGCCTTAGCAAGATGGCTCAAAATCATGCTATCCTACCGAGAGTCGATCATGAAAGCTTCTTGGTGAGCTGAGCAACCGTCAAATAGTGATTTTAAAGGGAATCCCACAGTTGACAGTATGTTGATGATGCACATTTATTTCATTCATGAAATGTAAAGATATAGACATGTTTTAAGTGTTATAGGATTAAATGACTCTGGCCGGCTAAAAGCATGAGAGGCAAAGATGGGTTAAAGATGAATAATAACCTTAAGCAAGCTTAGTTCATCACTGTTCAGGAAATTTATAGAGATAAGTAAGAAATTCAGCTTCTTCAGCAAATGAATGCTATAAGAAAAACAACTCAAAGTGAGATTAGATAAAAGTAATTCATAAAGACACTAACCAAAGACAATTTGTAGACCCTAGGGGCACTAATTAGAAAAAAAAAACAAAACAGTGAGTAGATATTTTATGCATGTACATGATGCGTTTGGGCATGTGTGTGCACACGTCTGTGTCTGTGTGTTCCTGCGAGTGTGCTTAAGTATGTAAATGTACACATGCTCATGCTACATGACACTGTGCAGGTGTAGCATTCCATAAACACCTTCAGATTGGTCCTTACATTCCATCTTGCTCGAAGCCCAGTCAGGATTCTGTTTTTCGTGGATGTGTATGCCTGCCTCGCTGGCTCACAAGCTTCCACAGACTCTCCTGTTTCTGCTTTCCCTCTCAATGCTGCTGCCTTGGGAATACAGAGCGTGCTATTGTGTTTGCCTTTACACAATTAAGGGTGTATGGGTTATGGGTGTAAACATTCAGGTCCTATGCTTATGTGGCAAGTGACTTATGTATAGAACCATCTCCCCAGCATGTGTGGGGACATTTTTGAGACAACTGGGGAAAATTAGATATGGCATTAGGATTATATATCTTTAAAATGATTATTAATTATGTTTGGTATGATAACATCATTTTCATGTTAGAAAAGTTGAAGTGTCTATAAGAAACAAATATGTTATTTTGGAGTTGCTCTAAAATACTCAAGGAAAATTATTTTGCAGTGTGCAGGAGGCAACTGATGACCGAGACAGCAACATGTCAAAAACCTTTAATGTTGAATAAATGATAACCACACTGTGAATAGTCATATCATCTCTCTATTATTGTGTACTTTGAAAACATCTCCCAAATTTAAGTATCGAACCCTAATAAATTGAATAATCAATTCCAGACTTTTTGGGTGAATCTAGTCCTGAACTATGTTTTAGATTTATTTTTCAATTGCGTGCACGTGTGTGTTCATGTATGCATATATAAACATCAGAGCAGGTGCCCACAGAGGCCGAAAAGGGTGTTGGGGTCTTTTGAAACTAGAATTATAGGCAATTGTAAGCTGTCTGAAATAGATGTTGGGAACTTAAGGACTTCTACAGAAGTGGTAGAAGCTAGGTAGGCATAGTAGCACACAATTTTAATCACAGAACTCAGGAGACAGAAGCAGGCACATCTCTGAATTAAGGCCAGCTTGATCTACATAGTGAGTTCCTGGCTATCCAGGACGACACAGTGAGATCTTGTCTTAAAAGAAAAAAAGCAGCCCATTTTTGTAACACGGCCCCATGAGCTGTGTTTTAGATAGGAAGATATTAAAAAGATAGAATAAGGTTGGGCATAAGCTCCTACATCAAGGCTGGGCGAGGCCATACAGTAGGAGGAAGAGGGTCCCAAGGGCAGGTAATAGGGTCAGAGATACCCACGCACTCCAACTTTTAGGAGTTTAACAAGAACACCAAGCCAGACAACCTTAAGGTATATGTAGGGGACTTAGCACAGACCCATGCAGGCTATTTGTCTGATGCTTAGTCTCTGGAGTAGGGATGTGGGAGTAGATCTGGGGATATAAGGGGGAGTAGAAGGAGGGGTGGCTGCTATCTGGATGTATTTTCCATGAGAAGAAGAAATAAATCATATAAATAAATAAGTAAATACTTAAAAATATAATAAATAAATAAATAGGAAAATATTAAAGGTTCAAGTAATGAGATAAAATAGAAAAGCACTGTTTATTTAGCAGCAGATGGAGACGGGCACATCTGGATATGAATATCAGTGTGGAGTTACTGACAGAACTTGTATTCAGTAAATTTAACAACACAATATGTTACCACTCATCTTCATTTTCTCGAAGAGGTAAAAGCGCCCCTGTTATTTAGGTTACACAAAAGTGGGGAATTCAAGTAGGTTGTGGATTACTCTGCAGTATGCAAGCTCATGCTGTCATTTTGCTTAACTAATCAGAGTGAGATAAATTGCTAAACCTGAAATGTACACACAGTTCATTACAAGAAGTGGAATCTATATCTCAGTGTAGTGAAAGCTGTTGAATTAAGCATAACAACGAGTTCAAGGGGCTCTGAGACTTTATTTATTAAACTGAATGATATGAACATGCTGAACCTACCACAATAGTGTCTGGGTAATATACAAGACAGAATATGTTCAGCTGGTAAGTTGATTAGATGAGTTATTTTCACATAGTTTTATGAACAAATGGCAACAATGAGAATGAAATGAAAATAATCATATAAAAATGAAAAAGAAAACGCTTAGCATGAATAGGAGCTTGTTACCAAGAGACCTAATTGTGCTTAGATCCAGGCTATAAATAATGCAAGAGTGCCCCAGTTGTGTCCTAGGTAGATATAATGATCCTGATCTTTCTCTGTAGCAAAGAGATTTTTCACTGACATAAATTATGCTTCCTAATTATAAGAGTGAACACAAACCTGGCAGAATGGAAAGAAAGCATCTTCTTTTTAAAATGGCTCTAAAATAGGTTCCAATGATTCCTGTATCATCGATGCTCATAATAAAATGAAAATATTCACACCTCTTACTGGGAAAAAAACCCCGTCAGCTCCCAGAGGAGTAGCTCAAATCAAGGTCATCTAGGCTGGAGTGGGGATGTTGCAACATCCCTACTAACACATGGCCACATGTGGAGCATACAGGAGCAATCACAGGCATGGGATCATGTCACGTGTATTTTAAGAGCTGCTATTTGGAAAATGGCAAGTGCTGTTGGACAGGGTCTTGGAGGAATATAAGACTGAATCAGAATCCAAGGATGCTGAGATTCATAGAAAATGAGGAGTAAGCCTTTGAAAATGGAAACAGTTCTCAAAGCCTTGAATGGCAGTTATAAAAATGAGAAGTATAAAATTTAGGAAGCAATTAATAAATGCATCAGTCTGCAGAAAGTTTTAAAATCATAACACATAATCTTTCCTAAAGTAACTCTTCTCTCTTTTCTGCTTATATTTTTTTTAATGAAATTCTGTCTGTGAATTGACAGGTAATATATATTGCTGAAGTACACTTACTCAGATATGTGGTCGGATCTGAACTTTAATAATGCCTCTAAAATACATTTTCCTTTTCTTAAATACATATCCTTTAAAAAAAAAGAATAAACAGGACCAAAGTCACAGGCAATGGATAATACTAGAGCTTCACTACAGGCTAAATATTTTGAAATACAAGATATAGCACATTTGTGAAAAACTGCAATGAACTGCGCAGTTAAATATTTCTATCTCACATTCCACAAATTACTTAGATTTAATTTTGATTACAGAAAGTATCCCTGACAAGAGATAGCAAGGGGATCGACACGGAGATTGAACTAAAATAACTCTGAAATAATTTATACGAAAGATTTACATTTAATGTTTATGACTTTCATTATTGTGTAACAAATAATAAGGGACAGATTTATGTTATATATTCATATATAAATAGCAGAAGTTGCTATTTTTCTTTAGAACAGTTGTTGGGAAAAACAAGGAGCTTATCTGAAATATGTCATTACTAGTATTTTTTATATTCATTGACCTTTGAACTTTCGCTGGCTCCCCATTCCCCAGAGGGTACTCTGCTTCTGCTGTCTTCATATGTCTGTTCTGTGGTTTTACTGCCTCAAGACACTGTGTTGGCATCCATGACCCTACAGGGGGTCACAATTCAGATGTTTGCATGAAGTTACTGCTGTTCAAGGCACCAGCTATGGCATCCTCTCAACAGCAGGCAGTGGTAAGTGGGCTCAGCCTTCAACTTGCTGTTCACATTCAGACTCTGAGTTTTAAGCCTGGTTCTGTCCCTGGACTGTGGTGGGTGCCAATTCTGGCTCCAGGTACATTAGGCCTCCACTGAGATCCTCCATCCACAAAGAATAGAAACTCTGAATGTCCCTCAGACTTTCTGGTTTCCTAGAATCCATTGATCGTTGAGGACTCAGCTCTCTGAAGGTTTTGAAATAATGCTTCTGGAAAGTCTGAACCTTTGCTCTTTTCTAGTATCTGATAACTTTGTTCTCTAGCCACTGATCATTATCCTTGGCCATTGCTCAGGCTAGGTTGGAGTCACACAGCCAATCAGCCTTTTTGTGGTCTTCTAGCTTTGGATGCAATCTAATCTCACTGTATCCTGGGCCACCACCTCTGCTCTGATGGTTAGTGAAAAAAAAAACCTGAAGAACTAGAAGCCCAAGCTGTTGGTAGCTGCATAGATACTGGCTACATGCTGTCCAAGGGCTAGTGTCTGGTCAATCTGATGGAGCCCTAGAGAAGTTGAAGGAATTGTGTTACTCATGCAGGCAGGAGAGGAAGGCATGAGATCTAGACTCAGGTGTGGCCTCCCCAAATAATCATTGTTTATGAGCCATGTATTTTATTTCAAAGGCAAATAAAGTGTTAACTTCATCTGTAAGTATGGCTAGGATTCAATGATATATATACCTGGTAAAGGAATGACTTCACCTTCTGAATGTCATCTGAACACTAGAAAAGTGAACAGAGAAAGAAAAAAGAGTAGAGGCTGCTGCTCTTTGACCTGTTTACATATAAGTGACTTGAGTACTGTTAAGCAAGCTTCTAAAATCAAATTCTGTTAATTAATTAAAATCTCTTTTATTTATTTCTTTTTTTCCCCTCAAGCCATTAGACACTTTGCTACATTTTTTTAATTGAAAAAAATCAATTCTTTCCCTCCTGGTATTTAAGTCCCTGAGGGATGTCTGTCTGCTCCAAACATATTTAGAGGAGCTCGAGCAAACCAGCCAATGCACTGCCCTTAAGTGTATAGATTTTATATCTTGCTCTTTTCCTTTAGTCACACTGTGTTTAAATGTAATTTCCTCTTTTGCTGGGTATATGGTAAAGGTTATCTTTCATTTTCCTCCAAGTTTTCTGTGATTATTGTGGTTATAGCAAATAATATATGCATTACCAATTTGTCTTAAAACTCAACTGTTGTATGCTTTAGAACTTTTCATATGGAATTACCATATGGAATTATCTGTATATTTTTTTCTCTCAACTGGTGAGTAGCATGAGGCAACATTAACTGTATGACATGGACTTAACAAATCCATTTATTATATTGAATGATATTCAGGAAATTTACACTGATTTTCAGGACTGGTGCTACAAGTTTGCGCAGCTTTTTGAGAAACTTTAATATAACAGACTTATAGTCCTGTGCATCAGGATAGGATGTTTGAGACATTGATGATATGGAATGAGTTGTGTTTCCCTAAAATTTGTAGATTGGGCCTCTAATCCCACTGTAATGGAGTCATGAGACAGAGACTTTGGAAGGTAATTGGGGTCAGTTCTGTTTACAGGGAGTGGTTTCTTAGGATGAGACTGATGCTTTTACAAAATGAGACCAGAGAGAGCTGTTCCCACCATATACCGCCCCCCTCCTGTAAGTTACAGGGAAAAGGCTCTCTGAAAGCCAGAAAAAAGCCTTCACCAGAAATTGAGTTGCTTAGCTCTTTGACCTTGCGGTATATTGTTATAGCAACCACAGCACAATAGTTATTATGAAATAATAGTATTTATTTTACAAAAGACTCATGAGGTTTCTACAGGATCACATATTGTGTTTAAAGAAAGTTTTCTGTCTGTAGCTGCTGTGTTGTACAGGAGAGAATTTAGTGTTATACTGTCCTAATAATGCGGACGCTCAAGTCTTCTGAGCAAAACCAAACCATAACAGGACATTGCCAGTATTGTGCATACTTATTATGCAAAACAAACAATTTCATTCTTCTCTATGCAATACATCATGAACAGGCCAGGAATTAACGTCTAGTTGTGATATGACTTCTCATTAGATAAGGGAATTACAAGGACCTGCAACAGTTTCTCACTCTTGTCTTCCATGCTCTGTATTTTCAGGTTCCACCTTTAACTATTTTTTTCTTTAAAAAGTTTACTGCTAGAGTTTGGAGAGTAAACATTGTGTTCTGATATTTCCTAAAGAATGCTGTGATTCTATTCTCAAGGGAGATGTTTTACTACTGTGATAATTTTTGGAGCCTGCTTCTTTCATAGCCTTAAATGGGTTTCTTAACTGATGGCATGAACTTGGAAGTTTGAGCTAAGGACAAGATAGGACTGTCTGATACTATTGATTGTAGTACTAAAAGAAGTTGTGACTATATCAATAATTATTTGCTTCTGAATTTAGATTAGGGTCAGTAATTGTTTTCTGTAAAGCCAAGACAGTAAGTTAGTTTTGCTTTCTGAGACATATTGTCTCTTGTAGCTTCTCAACTTGGCAACATATCTTGAAAGCAGTTATAGGCAATACAAGAAATAGGTGTGGCTGTGTTCCAACACAATGTTAACTACAAAGAAACAGGCTGTGGGCTGGATTTGGTAGACTGACCATAGTTTTCTAATCTCTGGTAAAGACAAATCATTTGGTAGAAGCCACACAATCAATATATCTACTTTTAGAATCCTAGCATGGTGTTCAATAGCAGTGGCTATGTTTTAATTCATACGATAGAATTTCTGATGTAAAGAAGGAAATGTTATTTAAAGTTAGTAAGTTATAGAAATATTAATTTTAAACTAATTTTTTTAGATTAAAAGAAATAACCCAGGAGCCTTGGAATGTGAGTAGGCTAGTGAGAAAATTAATCTACTAATGGAAAAAATATTATTACCACAATTTCATATAAATACATACAATATCTTGGAGATCTGAGGTGTCCTAGGGTACAGCAAATCACTTTATGGAATGTTGGTCAAATAACCACCTGCCATTCTATGGCACCACTTCGGATACATTTCTGTTTCAACTTCAGATTAGGTTCTTCCTACTTGGTTACTATACCACGCAAATTACACAAACTAAAATGTCCCAAATTAGTTCTGCATTCAAAAGTAATTATTTTCACCAGCATATTAGGAAGCTGAACAGATTGGAGCTGAAGAGTCTGAGGTTCCACTGTAACTCTCGTTTCCACTCTCCATCCTATTCTCTGCCACAAAGTCCTACAAATATCTTCACGTTCGCAAGTCCCGTATCTATTCATTTCTGTCCGTTTTAACATTCTCATCTGCGCCTCTTAGGCTCCTGCCTTTTATTGTTCCAACAGCATCTTAGCTGGCAGCTGGGCTGTGTCTTATCATTCTAATTTATTCTGCACACACTGACTAGATAAAACGCTGCTTTCAACAGCCCCTGATCTTTTCACTTATTGAACATGGTCTCAAACACTGATCCTGACATTTATAGGTCTCCACAAAATCACCTCAGGCTCCATCTCACATCCCTGTGGCTTCAAACTACCTACTCTTCTATGAACTTATTAATTGCATTTATTACCTCAAATGCTTAGCTCATAGAGTTGATCAAACCGTGCAATCGTCCCTTCATTTTGCTCATTCAAGTAAGATGGGGAGAGTCAAGCAGAATGCTGTCCTTTAAGTCTTTCTCAGTCCTTCAGCTTCAAATGATCAGATTTGCAATCAATTGTTTTTAGTCTTTAACTCCTATTTATTGGGTGGTAATAAGCAATGTCATTTCACTAACTAATGCAAGCTACTTGGTTTCATATCCCCAGTCCTCTCACAACATCCATGGTTCTTTCTGCACAGCCTTCTCAATGCAGTCAGAAATAAAGGAGTAGCTGGATTGGAAAAATATGATATACTAGACAACACAGAGGTGCCCATTTTATAGAACTTGCTGATTGAATCAAGGCAACGTGATTACTTCAGTTGCTAAAATAAAACATTTTCTTTAATTTCATTTTGCCTGTGACTATATGATGTCAAAGATCAAGGCCCCCAAGATGTTCTGGAATCAACCATGAATATCAATGCAAGAAAAACATTTCCTTCTTTCTGTGAACAAAAGATATTTCTCTCCATCTCATGTCCCACAGGAACATACCCTGCAAGGAAAAGAAATCACCACAGGCTGGAATAATAAAAACATGAAGTCGTTTTGCATGAAAGTTGTTATTCTAAAGTTACACAAAAATCGCTTGCTGTAATGCAAGTTTGTCCTCCTGAATTTCCTGAAGCACGCAAAATTCCTGAGACAGAGTGAGCAGTGTGGGGACAGTGCCAAGACTAGAAAGCACTTTTTAAAACTCAGGGAGGAAGAGGCACCAACAGGAAGTCAACAAATGCACACTCAAAAGTCAGGAGAAAGTGGCAGCGAGGAAGCCAAAGACACTTTTTTTGTTTGTTTTTGTTCCAGAGGAAGTGGGTAAGAGTATTTGGGCATTAAGAAGTACTCACCATGGCCAGAAAAGAGCAGAGGCTGCCAGATTTAGAAATGAGAAAGTCAATGAACATCACAAAAACTCAGTTTCTTTAGAGATTATGTGTCCAAAGAGCAAGAGGACCTTGCTGTTCCTATCGTTGCTTCTGTGCCCTTGTGATATTTTGTGCGCAGTCATGAGGGTCATGGACTGACAGGAAGGGGAAGGAATTACCTTTCAATGAAGACAATGTGAGCCCAGTGCTGCAAGGCTTTTGTGTTTTTTAGCCTCAATGGGAGGAAGTGAATCACTCAAAGTCATACAGCTTTTAATAGTAGAGTTTTGGATTATGAAGTTGTTCCACATGCGTACCACTTTCATCGCTGTCTTCGTTAGAACTCCTGCTGCTGTCAGGAAACACCATGACCAAAAGCAACTTGGGAGGAAAGGGTTTATCTGGCTTATGATTTCGTATCACTGCTCATCATTGAAGGAAGTCAGAACAGAAACTAAAGCAAGGCAGGAACCTGGAGGCAGGAGCTGATGCAGTGGCCATGGAGGGGTGCTGCTTACTGGTTTGCTCCCTGTGTCTTGTTCAGTCTGCTTTCTTATAGAACCCAGGACCACCAGCCCCAGGGTGCCATCACTCAGAGTGAACTGAGTCCTTCCACATCAATTGCTCACTAAGAAAATGTGTCACAGGCTTGCTACAGGCCAATCTATGAATGGATTTTTCTCAACTGAGGGTCCTTCCTCTCAGATGAGTCTAGCTTTGTCAAGTTGACACAAAACTAGCCATCATAATCATCTTCTACATGACATTCTATAAAATATAACTTCCTGACCATTGGTCTCTGAGTACTATTTGGGTGTGGTTATATATTAAAATTGAAAAAAAATTCTACATACAGAGAAGACTTTTCCTTTTCTACCTGGAAGGTGACAGATGAGGAAAATCCACCTTGCATTTGTACAAGAATCAGAACTGAAGCTCTGTAGTTCCTGATTTTCAAGCCCACCCATGCCCCTGTTCACGAGCCACTCTATGTAGAACCAGAAATGTCCATGGATTCACACTTGGTTCGGTAGAGGAGATATCAGTGAGTGATAAGGCTTTGTATCACTCAGTTTCTTGAAGGAAAATCTGCAGTGAGAAGAGCGACTCTCAGTTCTATTTGTCTCTAGCCAGTCATTTTACCTAGGGGTTATGATAGAGTTGCAACATACAGGTGTGGAAAGACTTGTGTGACTATGAATAACTCTATTCCAGGAAGCAAGAAAGGCTATCACTTGATAGTCCCAGACTGTGTAAAGCAATGAATACACACCCTATATTACCCCCCCAACACCACACTATTTATTCATAGTAGCCAAAGAAAGACCCCCCCCCACCCTGCCCTTCAGAGAACACTTTTCTGCACTTGGGTAAATAAGTTCATCTGGACCCTAAACTTGGGTCTTTTAATCTCCGTGCTTGCTAGAACCTGTCCCTACCCAGTGGGGGATATTTTGTGCTTTTAATTTAATTTGTAATAAATATATATTTTCACTATTAGTACAAGATTGTCTTTCATGTCCAATTCGCGTTTGATACACAAAAGATCAGGACATTATGTCAGCCCGTGGGACACCACAGACACCATCCCCCATAGCAGAAGATACTAAACAAAAGTTATCCAAATAAAGTGAAATCCTAAATGTCAGAATGTCGATGATGTCAGTAATAAAATAAAATTTATATTTCAAATGAAGACTTCTTAAAAGGACAATGCAAAAATAAATTATTTTTTAAAAATTTCTCAAGATTAAAATCTTTTTTTAATTTAAAAACTAGAATCCAAAATCAAGCCTATGAATATCAATATTCTGTTCTTTATCTTCAAGAAATACAAGTGAGAGAGCAAAGCACATCTTAATAGGTTTAAAAAATGTAGATGCATGTCCAATTACATATTAAGCTACATTTCTAGCATTCAAATCTACTGTTGACAGTTTGTATGAGTAAAAATAATGAAATATTTAAGCAGCAAGTTAGCTGTTTCATACCTGGATATGAACATTATATTCTAAATCTTGAGATATATTTCCTATAAAATCCAGAACAAGATTCTGACAAGTGTGAAAAGTTTCCACCGCATATTCCTCCTGTAGGATTCCATTTTCTACAGTAGTGCTGTAGATTGCAAGCTTTAAGTAAATAATGATGGCATTTAAAAGTCAGTACCAGGTATGATCAGGGTTGTGAGTAGCCTTTGAAGTCTTAGGAATGTCACCATTGAGAATTCCAGAAAAACTATCCAGTTACATTACACTGTATGCCTGGATAAATATGATGCATATAAAACAAAGATGTATGAATCATAGTGATTGTTAAGGTGTTGGGTTAAGAGTTATGAATTACCATCATTTAAAATGCACAAAAAGCTTAGTTATTTCATTATGCATGTCATAAACAAAGCACGGGTCTGATTTTCTTCCACCTACTAATTAACAGGGAAGAATTTAGGAGTTACAAGCTAATGTCAAAAAACAAAATTTTGAAAACTTAAGTTGCAGGTTTCTGGTGTTTTGTAGGACAGGTTAAAGCCGTCCCTATCTGCTCTGCTCCGTATGCTAACTAAGCCTGGTGTCAAAACGAGATGCAGCAAGGCAGTGGTGGAGATACAAGACATAATGTTGGAGAAGGGAAAAGCTTATCAAGTCTTGTGGGAAGCCTCCTACCTCTTGCTTGCCGGCCAGGTCCGCAGCCTTCCTGTGCTCCGGGGACATCCTGTTGAATGCTCCAAGGGACTAATTGGCACCTGCGCCATTTGTGTGTCTTCCATCTACAGGAGAAGAGCAAAATCTTGGTGAGAGGAAGCAGAGAAGGCAGGCAAATCACAGAGATAATGCAGTGTTAACAAAAAACAGGCTCTTTACCCATGCCCAGTTTGCCCCAAGTTTACTTTATCTAATCAATAATCCTTATAAAGCCACCGTTAAATACAAAATTCCTCCTGTGGCACTAGAGACAAGAATTTATCACTGGCAAGTTCTATCCCATAAGAAAAGGAAATTCCAAAAATCAATACATTGGGTGAACAGTCAATAATGTTCATAGTGTAAACACATAGTAATGATATCTGTCATTTCTGAAATAGGATACATTTATTAAGATGACAAATTAACCATTAAACTCTACTTTACCCAACATAAAATTATATGTTTTGATTACACATTTAATTAATTAATGCCATAGTTTATAGTATTTCATTTGTCATCAGGACTGCAATGATACACTTCAGCAAAGATCACTGAGAAATTTTCAGTCTTAATGGCAAGGAGGATGAGTTTCTGTAATATAATTTTCAGATTATGAGTAGCTTTGTTACTTCAACTTTCCTGGAGGTGCTAACTGATGAACAGAATGGACATCTCACTAGCACTGGAGAGGAACAATGTCATTTCCTGAGCCACAATGCCCACTCTTGTAAGAAACAGGTGCTTTTTGGAGTCAAGGGACTCATTCCTGGTTATTCTCTTGTGACAATGAAATTGCTTCCAAAAGAACATGCATCTTGTAATTGTTAACATACTTCTGTTGGGAGGAGTTTATTTTTAGTTATGTTTGAAATTGTTTTATGCACTATTACGTGTGGGTCTATCCTGGGTCTTGGTGTTCTGTATTGTTCACAGGTGTTGGATTTCTGTGGGGGATGTTTAATTGCTTATGATCTGCACCTGAGGAATTCTGAATGAATAAAAACACTTGAGCTGAGAGGCTAGAGGTTCTGTGGCACTGGCCATGATGGTGGTTCTCTCTGCAGAGGTCTGGCAGGGCTTGCACCAATGAATATTACTCCATGTTTCTCTTGCTGAGCCACCCCACAGCAGCCAAACAACTACACACTTCTGCATTTCTTACAGTTTTTATTAACATAAGACATTATTTTCACCTACTAGAGATGCTAACACAGTTGGGGAACTGACACAAGTATTTCCCTCCTGAGAAATAACTTCACAAGCAGAGAAGTTCTCTGAATTACAGTTGAGGATTGGTGGCTCCTGCAGTTGAACATCCTCCTGAGCTGGGGAATGAGAGATGTGATCAGGAATTACCCAGGGCACCACATGTCCCCTTTCCCTCTCTTACCTGTAGCTGTGGCATGTAGGAGGGGCCTCACAGGCCCTTTCTTCATATAGAGGGTCCAAACAGTCCCGCCCTCCATTGGCTGGCAGCTGAATGATGACCCTATGCCGAGACTGCTTCCTGGATCCAGAGTCCCCTGCAATGAAGCAACTTTTCAATCTCTGAGCTCACACTGGTAACAGAATCTCTCAATGTCAGTTGATGTTGAAGAAATTTCCCTGCCTCCGGCAACGTGTACTATAACATGCCAGAATGAGAGGACTTATTTCATCTATTCATTTACTAGCTATCTCAGAGATCACTTATAAAAACCCAATCAGTGGATATTTTTGAATGTAAAAAATGAAGAGAAACACTTCACAGTCCCAGTCAATTGTGATACAACTGTGCAGTTGCAAGGTAATGGCTCTTTTGTATTTTTCTATCCCTCTGAGAAATATGACAGACCTAATTAAATCCTTTCCCTTACTTTAAGTTTATTTTCATGCCATTTCATGTAACCGTGTTTGCCACTAGGGATACATACACTTGTCATGAAATCTTCCTTAGGAGGATATATTCAACATTATAATGCTGTCTCTTTTGCAATTCTCTTAATTTGAGATGCATAACTTACAAATTATTCCAACTATTTATTATTCATGTTAAGCAGCCTAAAAGCTTCAATTCAGGCCACACTGAACATTGTGCTCTAAGTAGAGAAACAAAAGGAGTTTCCTAGAGAAAGATTTCTTAAGAGAAGTATCAAAAATAGCAGTAATTACCATAAGTAAATAACTCAAAATTATTTCTAAAAATTGAGGGGAGGGAGATTTGACTTCAAAAAAAGAATCCAGTCTGACAGTAAGAACGTATTACTGATTAAAGGAGGTGCAAATTTGATTTCTAGATTATAAGTGAAGATACAGGGTTTACCAGATCTATATTTCAATGTTCGTATCTTTTAAGGGTGAGTAGTATTGTGGCTCACTTTTATTTAGAAAAGGATTCTGTAGAGAATTATGGCAGCAGATAATTTAATTCCTGATGCATTTACACCATTTTGCAAGATTATTAAATATTTCCTACACAGACTACAGGAATAGTGGGGTTTTTATAGAGATTACAACCTTTAACAACCAGAGTTTAATCAGGAAAGGGCCCATAATATTTCAAAAGTTATTATGGTTATAAGATAAAATTATTTGAAAGTGAAAAGTTTTTTCATAACAGAAATCCTTTTTCATGAACTCAAGGTGTCCCTTAAGACAGTGGTGGACAAATGATGTCATTCAAGCTTAGAGAGGACTCCTGTGCCAGACAGAAGAGCTGATCAGTGATTCATCAGCTGATCATTCAGAAATCAGTGATTTCTCAATGACTCTGCAGGAGAAGTCCTTTAAAACCAGTCATAAGAATGGCAGACAGCTGTGTCCAAACCCAGAACTACTACGTCAATATGCTTGATAGCAGGGCTTGGGAGTTTTAAAAGCCTTTCAAGAGCTTGTAATAAACAGTCAGGAAAAGGAGAAGCACAGGACTGGCTGAAGAGATGGCTTTGTGAACCTGGTCCAAATGTAAGATTCTGGATTTTTAGGAATTAGCAAATTGTTAGCAATATTCCCATCATATATAAATTAGGTTTATAACTACGATAATTATGTTAATGAATAATTGGAATACTATAGTTAATGGAGTAGGGAATTAGGGACTGGAATTGCCTGCAACCAGGAATTGAAGTATTTGGGAACACTGTTGTGGATTTCTTATTGTAACAATCTGAACTTGAATACTGACTCTGGCTTTTACATATTTAATATAATTTATCCAGAAGATCTAAGAAATGTCAGTAGGAGTTTAATGTCACCAATAATTCTCTATTTATTATATTGTTCAAATGACTTCTAGCTTCAAGCCAAGGTGATAAACGTCTCTAACAATTCAGAGCTAGAAGAATTGTCATTTCTTTGATGCTATTCAGAACCCATTATGCTTCTGTTTTTCATTTTGGTCATTGGAATCTCAGAGCTAATTTTCCTCTCAATTACAGGAGCATTCAATAACTTTGATCTTCTCTTTGTTATTTTTTTCTTTTACCTTTATATACTCCCTATTCACTACTTGGTTCTGCCTTTCTAGGATTTTGAATATTTCTTTTCTTTTAGTATGTACTTAGAATCAATAATATATTTTTTATAAAAGATTATGAAAACTAAATAAGCATCTCATCGTTTGGTTAGCATCTGAGGAAAGATTTCTTTATTTTCTTCCTTCCGTCCCTTCATCTGTAAGTCTCCCTTTTACTTTATCTTCTTCATTAAGGAAAAGATCACCAATATGAGAGTCTTTGTTTCCAAGATGGTCAAAATATTTAGAGAAAGTAACTTCCTAACCCTTCTTGATTTGCATAAGGAAGTTAGACACATAATTAAGGCTAAGGGAATGGTAATTGGAGCTGACAATGAGTTCATCATCAATGATGCCTTATAAGCTGAAGTCCTTAAACATTAACTGTCTAGATGTCATCTGGTATATAGTCAATGATATGCAATTTACGTTTTCCAATATCTGCTTTTTAAAAATCCTTTCTTTCTAGTTTTGAAACATACATGTTATCTGAAATACAAGTCTGTAATATTCTAGTATCCTTTTTATTCACACTATATGCATGTAATCTTATAGATCAAAGGCTATGGGTATTTTTCTTCTTTAATTAACTGTAAATGATAGTCTTTTATTCTTTTACAAAGTTCAAAATCTTTCACCTTATATAGCCTACAGGATAAAGGCTGTGTCTTAATTAGACTGGAACATTTCAAAGCTATAGCACTCAGGGAGGAAATTTGTGGGGTTACGCAGGGAGTATCTGGACATCCATGTTTCTTCTCTGGTTATAGTTAAGGACTTCCTTGTGTGTTCACTGAAAGACCCAATCAGGGCATATATCAATAACTATAAAATCCATGGGAGGTGTAAAAGGGAGATTATTCACCAATGAATTGATAGTAAGTTTGGAATTTGATACCTTTTACAATTTAGTGTGTGTATTTATGCCCAGATAATGAAATGTGTTTAAAATACGTAGGTTTTCACTAATCTTTATGAAAATCTGAAAAATTGCCCACACATAGGAAATGCTTTTTAAATACTTGCTGAATGAGAAAACATTTATTTTTGTATCCATTAAATTTATTTACATGTTCTATTTGTTTCTTTCCATTCCCTGAAATAAGTACCTAGTACTAAGCCTATACATTGATGGTTAACATAAAACAAGTTATCATGTGTCTTTTTGGGAAATAATGAGCATGCAACTCTAAAGGTCTCTGCCTGTTGTATTTTCACTCAGCAGTGCAAAATAGAATAAGAAAAAGGAATTATATGTCCAAAAATAACTATGTGATTGTAAGGTACACAAAGTATGTAATCTATAAAACTGTTTGAACACACTTTTCAGATATCTTAAGACAAAGTATATTTCTCAAAGAAATTACCTGTGGGAGGAGTTAAGAGTGGAAACATATTTGTTAAACTGGACAAATGATAAATGGTTGGTTGGGGTAGTATAGTTATGTGAGTTGGGAAAGACAATGTTGATGCAGGAAGCAAAAGGTGAAGGTAATCTGTAGATCTTTGAGGTCATCTGAGTTTATGATTGATTCAGGGGCTGAGGGGAAAGTACTGCTCTTGCAACATACTGTCTATTTCCAAGGCAATCAGTGTGAGAAAAAATGGAGCCAACAGATCTCGAGCATTTAAATACATTATTTGATCATAAGAATTTACATTTAATAAATTAGAGTAAACAAGTTCTATTCAGAAATGATTTACGTTTTAAAGTGCTGTTTTTCAAAGTTCACAAATAATTTTTTGAAAGTTAACAAGTACACACTCATTTAAGGATCTAACTACCCACTACCTGATACTGATCTTTATTGAAAAATATTGTTTTTTACGCCCCCCCGCAACGCGTATGTTTCAAATGACTCATTTTCATCCTTTCTTGAAACTTAACTTATTTTGTTCCATTTTCTGTAATACCACACTGTAATTTTACCTCCGTGACCTGAATTTTAGAAGGAGGATAGCTCCAAGTTCTGGTAATGACAAAACTGGTGTAACATTTAAACTTTACTTGAATGTTAAATTAAAAGGAAATACTCTGCTCCTGAAGGAATTAGTATCTTCTGCCATTGCATCTTATTGAACACAAAGCATGGTTTAGGATTTTTTAACCATATGCTGAAGTCAGTTCAATTCCAATGGCACTTGAATGATTATTTCTTAACTAAACAATGGAAAAATTAACATCATCCCATGTTTCCTTTTCCTCACCGCAGCAAAAGGCGAGCCTTTGTAATCACACCCTCTGTTCTTCCTCAGTTACAGCAATTGGGGAGCAGAAAACGTTTCTCGGGGAGCACAGAGCATCCTCACAGTTATCCTGCGTTCACCCCACTCCTTTTATTTCTTTGACACACACGATTATAGTTATTACGTCTCAATCTGAGGGTCTAGCTTTACTTTTTCCCCTTCGAGACAGGGTTTCTCTGTGTAGCCCTGACTGTCCTGGAACTCATTCTCTAGACCAGGTTGCCCTCAAATACAGGCATCTACCTGCTTCTGCCACCCCGAGTGCTGGGATTAAAGGCATGTGCCACCACTGCCCCTGCACAGGTGTACAGCTTTCGAAAGCATTTTCTTCTAGGAGATTTAGCACATAGCTTTCACTTAAAGGAGGTAGAGCTGATTTGATGTTCAGATGAGAGAGCTTTGACCCAGCCAATAGAGCCCTGCCTATATCTACCATCACCAAATTGAGCCTCCTGTTCCCACGTCAGCAGGTTTCTGAGCTGACATTCTTGCACAGAGGGGTCATTCTCACCTTAGAAGCTCCAGGAAGGAAATATCATCCAGTGCAACTTGAGTTTTAACTTAGAACAATTATCTACAGGTGACCAAGTGATCAATCCAACTAAACTCATCATACCTCACTTTATCCCAGCTCCCAAGTGTTGCTTCATTATCACTTGGATCCACAGCACTGTCTACATAATACCCTCTTACATTTTTTCATTCCCTCCACCTTCTGACACTTCTAGTGATGCATTCATTTGGAATACCTACTCTCTCATCTTCAATCTGTTCATTGACATTTTCTAGACTTCCTTTGACAGGTGCTAGTTAGCTCCATTTAGCTATTTCTTATTTTTTCCCCTTCCCTCTACCTTTAAGAATCCCCAACTCTCCTAAGCTCCTGACAGTGACCTTACTATCTATCTACTTTGAAGCAGTAGCCTCGAGATGCTTCATTAATTAATCACCGTGACACATCCTTCACTGAAATCCTGTCTCTTCCTACTTCCGCTACTACTTTTCATTTCTTTGATAAAAAGCAAGTTGATATCCTTCTATACATTGCACCCAAAATTATTACACCTCTCCCCATTCCACGGTCTTCTCTTGTGTCTTGTATCAGTTACTCGGTTTTCTGCTAAGACCGAGTAATTTCTGTTATAACCATCAGCACCTGCATATTTCCATCTTTAAATATTTTATGTACTGACTATTTTTCCTAACTTGACAGTTCATTTAATTTTTTAAATCTTACTAAAATTCTTCAGATTTAGTAGGAACTGACATACACTCTCCCTAGCGCCCTGTCCTGCTCTATTGTTGCCCTTCTGTCCTCATTTCCATCCCAACTCGACCATTGTTATTATGAGTGCTCATAACTGCCCTTAGCATCCCATCTCCCTCGCCTTCTCTTGGATTGTCTTGCAACAGTCTTGATCCTTCTCAAAGCCAATCATTTTCCTTTTAATTTTTGCACATTCAGGTTGCTGAATACGAAGTAAGTTCTACTGGCAACCGTGTTGAGGAAATTTTTAAGTGCATGGCTAAAGGAGAATTTGATATTACCTAGACATTCTACCATAGATTATTAGCTTGCTTACTTTGTCATTTTCCAACGTTGTTACTTTTCTTCTTAAGTTACTTCTCTTTATCCTCTGTTTTCTGTCACTAACTCTTATTCTAAGTGATGATTTTTTTTTTACACACATTAAGGGTTTAGAAAAAATTACATCATATATTTCAGACCTCTAGTCTGTGGGCTTGTTGACTGCTGATACCTTATATTTGGAATCAAGCTTGACACAGTGTAATTACTTGAAAACCATTGTAGAGTGAAAATGAATGATTGCTTTTAATGAAACATTGGAGTGTTTGAAAATAAGCCTACTGGGAAGTTACTAATTAATAATATTCAGTTCTAATTTTCTAAGAAAGTTTTATTCTATTGTCATCTAAATGCTTTTCCTAGAAGTTTCTCAGAAGGGCTGCTTCTGATATACTAAACGAAAGCATTTGCCACATAGTGAATGTGACACACATTCACAACGTGTATGGGTGCTGTGTCTACCCTACAAGAGCTTGTATTTATTAGAGACTAAGCCAAACTTGAACCCAAACAAAACACAAGGTTTCATTACACGTGATGTAATGTGATGTTATATGATGTGATGTAATGTGATGTTATATGATGTGATGTGATGTGATGTGATGTGATGTAATGTGATATGATGTTATGTGATGTAATGTATTCTTTCATCACTGAAATAATAAACAGCAACAATTACTTCAGAGATCACAGCCTATAGGAAAAGTATGTAACTTGATAATGATCAAGCCAATAATACCATATTTTATGTGGCTTTTAGGAAAATAAAGGAATAGGATCATAAAAATCTATTAAATAAAACAGAAAATAGCATTGTCTTCCTTCCTTCCTCCCTCCCTCCCTTCCTCCTCTCTCTTTTCCTTTCTCTCCCTTTCTTTTTTCTTTCTTTCTTTCTTTCTTTCTTTCTTTCTTTCTTTCTTTCTTTCTTTCTTTCTTTCTTTCTCTTTCTTTCTCTCTCTCTCTCTCTCCCCTCCCTCTCTCTCTCCTTTTGAGACATGGTCTCTCTGTATAGTTCCAGATGTCTTGGAACGTGATCTATAGACCCAGCTGGCCTCAAACTCAGAGAGCTCTTCCTGCCTTTGCCTCCCAAAGGTGTGTACCATTACCACTCAGTGAAGGATTTGTGAACTGAATTCATGTCATTAATATTTTTCCTTTTTTTGCAATTAAATTAATGTTTATTGAACCATCAAGAGTTTTATAAAAGCTAATGTGAGCTGGGCTTATAGTTCACTTGGTCGAGTGGCTCTGGGCTTGACCTTCAGCAGCATACTAACAAAGAAGATACAGGGCTACATTTCTGTGATCCCAGCCTTCAGGAGGTGAGGCCAGAAACACCAAAATTCCAAGATCATCCTGACCTACTTAGTAAATTCAAGGCCAGCCTAGACTAAGAGACTGTGTCTCAAAAAGAAACAGATAGAGAGAAAGACAAATGGCAGTCACCTTTTCTCTATCAATGCTACTAAGAATTTTAAAAGACATTGAACTTAAAAAAGAAAAGCTCTTCTTGCTCTGGTAGCAGTTTATTTTTATATAATATTTCAATAGTACTCTATAAGACATAAAAGAAAATATTCCAGATGTGGTGGTGGTATTCACCTCTAATCCCAGAAACTGACACAGTCATTGACCTAGATATTAATTCTTAATTGCAAATCTCCAGTGAGAATGTTATCTGTCGCACTGAGAGAAATGTAGTTTTTATTGTGTAAGTAACATGGAAGGTGTGAATTTTCTCTTAGTGGGAATACTAAAAGACCATATCCTGAAGGGTAAGGAAGGATTTATGAGGGGCTTTTCCATGATTAAAAAAAAAATTCTTTGCAAGTCGCAAAAGCAAAAGCAAACCTTGCAGGGAACAAATACTCATCTTGGAAATGCCTCATGGCACATTAAATGTTGGCAGGAAGACAACTTGGCCATTTTTCTCTTTGCTTTATTCCCATCCTTGGGCCACATAATTGAATCTGCAGCAAAGCTGGTCTCAGGCTATTTCTTGCCTGTAAATAGGTTAGAAGCTGTGCAGACTGAGGTCACTGGGAATTCTTTTAAAAATTCAAAAAGACTAATTTATATTCTTTCAGGATTAATGAAAGATTTATTAATAAAATCTAGAATCATTTCAATTTGAGTTATACAATAAAATTTCAAGGCAGCTTTTGGCATAAAACTTACTGCCTGCCAGGTACTCTAAAGAAGCATTATTTCTAGGGAGAAACCCAAATGTTTTCATGAAAAGCCAGGACAACAAGGACCTATATAAGAATGACAAATATTGCTCAACCAGAAGAAGTCAGACATCCTGTTGAATGAGGATTCTGGGTGAAGAGCTTCCAGAATCTGTACCCCATACCTTCTCTGCATGAAGAGGGACACGGCGTCCAGTCACTGTATGGAGTCATGATACAATCTCTCCTACAAGGAAGCAAGCAAGGCCTCACTGTCTCAGGCCGAAGGCTCTCAGGGCACCTAGAACAAGCAAAGAAATCATTCATCCTTTAACAAGTCACAAAAATGAATTCCTTAATTTCTTCCAACTTCCATTTGCTGAGTCACAGTCACGAGCCTATGCTACTCAGATTCAAGGCTGCTTTTTACAAACATTATTCAGCTAAGTTAATTCTTTACAACTGTACTTGGGTAAGACTACTTACACAAATTTAAAGATTTAATGAGACTCCTGGTATCTAGAAGAACTATAACCACTATCTCCTTCCCTCTCCACTAGTAAATACATATTTTCTAATATGCAGAATAAAAAACAATTGTGGGAATTCCAGTTAACAAAGTTGGGGCTCAATTCTTGTATTTTATTTTCAATATTTTATAATATAGGACAAAAACTCTCATGATAAATTTTTCTTAATAATTATTATTATTAATATTACCATCATGTATATGTATGCTTGTGTGTGTATAGAATGTATGTGGGCATGGACACGTGGCAAGGCTTGGTTGTTGGTTCTAGAAGTGAGCATAGGCCATCTAGCTTGCTTGCTTCTTCTTCCTCCCTCCCGCTCCTATCCTTCCTTCTTTCCTCTCTCCCTTCCTTCTTTCCTTCCTCACTTCCTCCTTCTTCCTTCCTTCCTTCCTTCCTTCCTTCCTTCCTTCCTTCCTTCCTTCCTTCCTTCCTTCCTTCCTTCCTCCTTCTTCCTTCTCCTCCCTCCTTCCTCCCTCCCTCCCTCCTAAACACTCAGATTTATTTGGAAGTCAATTTTAAAAATATTTAAGATTAAATATGTCAAATAACAATAATGTCCTTGCTTAGTTTGAGGATAAACATGGATTTTTCTAATTGCTATGATTCTTTAAAAGGTTGGAAAGAAAAATATTTAAGTATGAATCATAGAAATTGATAGGTTTTTTACAATTTAGATTTTTATAAGATTGGGATTATAATTTAATTTGAAAAACTTCTTGTGACTAAATAGCACATATAATCCAGAGAATTCTTTGGGGATTATGGAGCTACTGGTCAGTAATTATTATTGAAAGCAATATTTTTCAATGAGGTATTTTATAACTTTGACAATGGGAGGCCATTACTCAACTGCATGCTCTTTAAAGTCTGTAGTCATAAATAAATCAATGGAATTTACAACGTTATCATTGACCCTCCACGTATTCTTTTAGTTTGTAAATAGCCACAGCAAGACACTTGGCTAACTGTGGAGAGCAAAATTACAAACAACGAAGTCATTAAGTGAACATACGAAGATAAATTATACAGCCTAGATTGCATCCAATAAAATGAATTCTGACTTCCTTTGGTGAGGCAACTGTTTCAGTCAACATGCTTCTTTTCCCTGGGACTGTTTGTATTTAGCATTTATGGTTTAAATCAAGGAATTGATTCTTCCCCCTTCCCATCTTATTCAAGGTCAAATTAAACAGATGTGATAGGAGTTGAGGTTTGTTACTTGGGAGGATAGATAAGATCAATAACATTGATTTTTCCATCTCTCAGTAATCTATTTTATTAAGAAGAGTTTAAAACAAGGCTTCTATTTGCATTTTTGTTTCAAATGACTTGTATTGGAAAAACATTCATTGAATTTAACCTAGCATTTAGGGAGAAGGGCAATAACATTTTCTTTTGAACTCACTCTACTTGGTTTAGTTTCTTACAATTTTAAGGGCAAAGGAAACCCACAGGATTCAATAATTCTAGGGGTGCTTCCAGATCACTGATAAACAGCCATCCAGGCATAGTAAAGTTTTGCTGGATTACTGTGGTGGTCTGATATGAGGGATCAGGACGCTCTTCTTATTCAATGACCTCATGACATTGGATCCATCAGTCTCTCTCACACAGAGCTCCTTGTTCACATGTACACCCTTCCCCCAGGAACAGTGTTTTATTTTGCAGTAGCTATAAATTGCAACCTTTGAAAGGACACTGGCTGTCAAACAGATAGAGGAAGCCTTTTGCAAATCAGTGTGATACTGTTCATCCTGTCTGGCCTAGTGAGTACTTCTAAGTCTGTATTCATCCCAGCAAGAATCAGATTTCTCCAAGACTTGGGACTTTCACCCCTGCTGCTTCTAGTGCTATTGAATTTTAATATATTGCAAATTAATTTCCTGAGTCAGATTAATAAGACCGTAGTGTAATTTCCATTAACATATTGGTTTGGAGTTACCATATGAAGTGTGCAGAATGGTCTCTCAATTTATGTGAATCTCTCTGGCACACACTTTCCAATAGAGTTTCAAATTTCAAATGATATAAATAACTACATTATGGAACTAAATATCTCTAATATCTGGATTGCTAGCCAGATACAAGTGCACAATGGGACTCTTGTTTATACCTTTGGGGTTTTCCACGTGTCAGGTGAGTTATTCTCATCCCCTTGGAAGATTTCATAAAACAAAACCCAAAAATCATGCATCTGGAAAAGGGACAGATAGGGAAGAGGGGCATAATCAGGAAGGAAAGGGGCTAAAAAAGGGTGTGGTGGAGAGCGTAACCTGGAAGCTTTATATGCATGCACAAAATTTTCAGAGTCACTAATAGGAAAAAAAATTCAAATGAAATATCTTGCATTCTTAAAACAGAAATTCCTAATGTTTATTGGGGTGGCTACATTAGATTATTTTTTATTATATGATCCTTTCAGTTGACTTTGAAAATTAAAGTCACTTGGTTGATAATTTGGAATTATCATGTGGTTTTTTACTCTCCTTCTTCCATAAGGCTAAGGATATTTGAATTTCTAAAATAAATTTATGCTGGTTCCTAAAATAAATAGGATGTTCCCCCTCAATGACATTTTGAAATCTCATTCATTGATTTTTATTTAAGAATTGATTACCCCTTTCACGCCATTACTTGGCTTTTCTTAGAGTTGTCACAAGATACCCTTATCACCTTAAGTCTCTGCTTCTTTGTCCTTCCCACTGGCAAATGGTTTTCCTTGTTGCTACAGTCTTCTTAATCAACAAGAAACTGCGATGTTTTCTACTTGTCATAACTCTCACCTTATCCCAAGGCTCTCTGTGGAAGTGAAGGTTGTTCCTTTACCACTTGAAAAGAAATGTAAGTTTGGCCTTACTACCGGTGATCTAGTAGTTTGCAGGGGAAATGGGAGGCAGATCATAGACGGCTTCTATTAATTACATAGATTGTCAGCCTCCAAGCCTAGGGATATACAGGAGTCACCGAGGACCTCCACTGCTAGGACTCTGCACACTGTCATTATTGACCAGTGAAGCCCAGAGCAAGCCCTTCTTTCTGTACCTCACTAGCTTAATAAAAACAGACTCTGCTCCAATAGAACAAAGTGGGGACCAGATTGAAAGGCTTCTACAGAATTTATGGGTCCGAGGAAAAAGACTCAGAAGTAGCTACAGCTTTATCAGCAACTGACACTGAAAAGTAACAAATCTTCACTAGAGGACAGGCATGACAAGCACCAAAAGATTCCATTTAATGAAGCAAGCAAAGCCCAAGTCAATCCTCTGCATGGCTGACCACAGGATTTACTGCTGACAGTCTAAAAGCCTTACTTCTTGGGTCCTACTTGGCCCACGTTGACTCGCACACAGATGACTTTCCTTGTCTGCATGCCTACGGAACATGAGGTCTCCCCATTCCATGTTGTAGTCGTATTGAAGGATGACACGGATGTGTCCTCTATACAATGACCCCATGGACCAGTTTGCCAGTGGTACACGGTGCAAGGATGCTCATTGCAGCTGCGCACCTCTTGCAAAGCACTGCTGTTAGGGCAGCGGATTCCACCTAAAAAAATACACAATGAGAACAGATGAGACAGAGACCTAACGGGAATTTCATCGTTTTCTGTTCATTGGAATTTGCAGGGTTAATAACAGTGATGCTTACCACTTACTGAGCACGTAGCATGCTACCAGTATACTACTAAACAAGGCATTACTCTTTTCAAGATCTAGCTTAAAACAGAGACTGAAGCCACAGACAAAGAACCTGTAGGATCCCTAAATACATCACCTGGTTGTCTAGATTGGTGTCCTTGAAAATTCTTACAGGCTGGAGTAGGGGTGTCTTGGACCACTTTACTGGCTCTTAAGATTCTTTCCCTCCTGCCTGACTGTTTGGCCTACCCTTGATGGGAATGGTGATGGGGAATGGTGCCTGGCCTTTTTCCATCCTGCTATGCTGTGCCCTGATTGTGCTGTAACCCTGGGCAGATGGCTCTTTTCTGGGGAGAAGAGAGGATGTTAGTGGGTGGTGTTGGGGGTAGATCTGGGGAAGATGGGAGAGCATGGGGGTTAGAGGGAGGGGAGGAGGGGGGCCGGGATGTATTCTATAAGTTGTATGAAAGAAGAAAAGTAAATAAATAATAAGATAAATTACACACACACACACACACACACACACACACACTAGCTACTGAAGATAATTCAGGACCTTAAGGAGAAAACACTGTTCTTTATGACAACCCAACATCAGATGCAAGGAAGCCCACGGTATTGTTAATCAGAAGCAACAGACAACTTCACACTGTGGATGAAAATATCTGAATATGCTGTCAAGTGCCATCTTCTAAAGTGGAAATCTTAATCCAGGGCTTTAAATACTGTTTACCATAATGTTCCAGAGTTTAGGATGATTACCAGCAGGGATGCTAAAACTGGGTGAAAATTTAGGATTGTCTGAGAAAACAACTCAGATCTTATTGAGAAGACAATGGAGTATTAATATTTGTTCAAATCTATGATAACAGTGGCTGTGCAATGCACCATTATCATTTTACCTGTTCCTAAGAAAAGAAATGGTCTGAAATGAAAGTATTAAATATTAGTTTCTGTTTAACTCTAATTTTTGTATGCTTATTGAACCGGATTTCAATGACTTAATTTTATGTTTTTGTTTTTGTTTTTTTTGGTATTATGCTTTTGCAAACGTTACAAGAAAGTGTGGTTTTCAACTTCTCTATGCAGAGTCCAGATCTTTTCAGTCAGTTTGAACTCATTTACATTAAAGTCTGTGTTCTTTATAGTATCATCATCTGTGACATCAAAGGTGGTGATGATGTCATATATTTTATTTTCAATTAAAAGTCATTGCCTTTATGTATTTATGTGTGTGCATGTATGCGTACATTGGGTGAGGCATGCACATGGCATGGAGTATGTAGGTCAAACGCAAATTTGCAGGAGTCAGTTCTGTCTTTTCACCATATGGGTCCCACACTGAACTCAGCTCATAAGGCTTGGGGTCAAGTGCCTTTACCCACTGAGCCGTCTTATCAGTCTAACACAAGATTTCTTAAAAGATCTGGCCCAGAACCTGGAGAGATGGCTCAGCCATTAAGAGGATGTACGGGTCTTACAGAAGATCCAAGTCTGGTTCTCAGTCCCCACATCAGGCATCTCACCTGGAGCTATAACTCCAGCTCCAGGAGATCTGGGGCCTCTGGCCTGCACTCACATGCAAACACCTGCCCCGGGGTGTTTATACATATATAATATTATAATATATAATATGGCACATATAATATCATACAATACTATGATATTATACGTATCATACATATAAAATTATTGTTTCTTATAATTGACAGAATTCTCTTCCAGGATAATAATACCCGCACCTAGGTTTTGATGCCAAGACATTCTTCTTCTTTCAGTGCCGGGAAGCAATCTAGGACCTTTACAATGTAGGCACGTCTTCTATCACTGAGACACAACCCCAGTCCTGCTGGATTCTTAATCGCACCAGAAGCTGTATTAAAAGTCTTAAGCAAACGATTAGGATTTTTTTTTATCTCAAATGGCCGTTAGCAGATTTGGGTTGTCTCCTTCTTGGCATATCTTGGACTGTTATTTCCAGACAGAATAATGGTGTTCACTGTCACTGTCAGCAGTGGCAACTATGTCATGACTTGTGCTCAGCTGCTGCACTTCAGGAATGCATTGAGGTACCAAGCAATAACCCTGGGAATGCCCAAGGTAGGATGGACATGTCTTTAATTAGTAGACTGTGATGTGAAAGTTAACATTCTGGAATCATTTCCGTGCCAGCCCTATTGTAGGCACCTGATAGGTGGGGTTTTAAGCGAATAAAAATTATTAGGTGCATAAACCCAAGCATGTGAAATGATGTGACCATTGTATTAACAAGGAATGTAGGAAGGTCATGTGTATTAATCGATTGTGAAAATAAAAAGGATGCCGTGTTAAGAGCAGGGATTAGAGGAATTCATTGCTCATTTCATTGATGATTTGAATCCAGTGGCAGCATCAGAGATGATCTCCAGGGATCACAGACTTATATTTTCAGACTTTTCTCTGATCAGCAGTTTAATCAATTGACACTTTGTTAATAACAATTTAGAATTTCTCATGCTTCATTGAATGTGCTTCCCAACATCAGAATAACTTGGCCCAAACATTCTCATGAGTGTTGCTGCTTCCTGAAGGTGAGGACATCTGTCACACTTCATATCCTGTCAGCTGTCATACAGCTGGGTGACCCTGGCAGCAATGCAAGGAAGTTTAGAGTTTGAATACACTGAATTCTAAAACGTGCTTAATTGGATTGGGGGGAAATAGGTGAGTGTACCTAGAGTTCTTTCTTCCGGGTGCTAGATCTATTCAACCTTAACAAATCCACACTAATCGTGTATGTAATTATAAATATGCTTATATATAATTATTTAATGGTTCCTTTATATCTGATACTAAATTTGCTGATGAAATGCTAAATTTCTGTACCTACACCAGTTTGGCTGTAAGAATTAAGTATCCTGTTGAAACTGATTTTGAAACTCTGAATTGCTTTTGACATTTGAATTGACTGGTTGGCTTTGGGAATGAAATGATAAGAGGGGGGAAAAGAAAAACCCCAAACTTCTACAGCATCAGCATAACATGTCGAGGAACTGCAAGACAGCTGTTAAGTTTATAGACATAAAGGCTATTTATTTTCTCACCCTAATCCACATTAAAGCCACATCAGCAGTTTGGATCAGATGTAAGATCCTTGCGCAGACAAGACCCAGTGTGGTCTTAATTATTACAATATTGCAGTTCTGAAAGTCTGGTTTGGTGCAACCAGTCATTGCAGCATGGCTGTGATGCTCGCAGAATCATCTTATGTTAGGAAAATTGATAAACATATTATTTGAAAGTATCTATTATTTATGGGAAGACCTCATTTTGGACCTTGGGGTGCGTTTCTATAGTCCTGAAGGAATTGTAAAATGTGAACTGTGACAAAATTAGGGATAGGTGAATTTTAAAATGTCCTCGTACATGTAAAAATCACGATCTTTACACTGAAACTATTAGTTCTGTTTTCTGTCATTTCAGCATCAGAAAAGTTACTTTACTGGACCCGAAAAAAGTTCTGTTTATATTCTGTTTCTATAAATACACTTCTAGAGGGAAGTGTGGAGTGGTTAGGAGGAGATATTGTAATCAGGTTATGTTATGTGAGAAAGAATGTTTTCAATAAAGGGAAATACAAAGCTTTATGCACATGTAAATGTACCATGTATTAGGTGAAACTACCATCTCAAAATGAGATTCACTGGGTGCGGATGATGGCTCAGTAGATAAAGGTACTTGCTTCAAACATAAGGACCTGAATGCAAACACCCAGAATTCTTATAAAAAACTGGGTGTGGCTTCATGAACTATAACATCAGCACAGTGCGTCAAGAAACTGAGGCTGGAGGGTAGCTGCAGCTTGCTGGTTCCCAGCACAGCCCGACATTAGTGAGAGACCATCTCAAGTGTATAAAATATTAATAATTCAGAACAACTGACATCCTTTTCAGGCCTTCTCATGCATGCACAAGCTCATGCACCCACACGAATACATGTGCATGTGCCATACACAGAAAAAAATGTAAATATAAAATGCAACATTACTTTTCCTACCTGTATCAGTCTTGTAAAAGCTATGTTAGAATGTATGCGGTCAGACTCATAGAATTGCATTTCTGGTATCGATGTATTTACGTATTTACAACTGATGTGATAGATTTAAAAAGAGTCCAATTTGGGGTGGTGGTGGTGGGGGCGTATCCCTGAACCTCTTGCCTGCCCTTGAGTACCTTCTCTCCCTACTGGGTTGTCTAGTACAATCTTGAAGTAGGGAATTGTGCTTGACCCTGTTCTAGCTTGCTGTGCCATGTTTGAGCAATAACTCTGGAAAAACTGCTTTTTCTTGGGGAAAGGCAGGGGTGGAGTGGGAGGATGGGGGGTAGATGTGGGGGATAGGGAAGATGGGGAAAGCTTCAAGGAATGAAAGGACGTGAGGAGGGGTTTTGGAATGTATTATATGAGAGAAGAAAAATTTTAAAAAGATCCCTATTCAATATGGAAACTGGATGTACGGAGTATGATGTACAGAAACTTATGTGGGATGCTTCAAGGGATGCGAGAGGGATTAGAAGTAGCTCACGACACTCAAGGATATGGTTGTGTGATGAGGAAAAGAAATAGGAGGAATAGAACTGGTGAAACAAACATACGCATCCTATGTGGAATGTTAGAATTATGTTGAGAGGTATGCACTATAATCAAGACTGAAAGAAGTAAGATTCATTGCATTTTAGAGATTGAAAAATGTCTGGAGGAAGGAGGCATTGAGAAGAATTAAGAAGAACTAGATTTTTAAAAAAGCAAGTTCCTGAGACGAAAAAGAAAAGACCATTTTATCTAAGCAACAATTAATGTAAAAGGATTCACACAAGTATGACCTTAAGGATTAACACGTTGACATGGCAGTCGGGGTGTAGAGCTTACATGAAATAGTAAATGGCTGCAAAGACAAGGAAGGGGCGGGGTCTGTGTTAGGCAGATGTGACATCTATGCTTCTAATATCACCTGCTGTTACAGCCTAAGTCCTCTCAGGGCAGATCACTGCTGGGTGGGAAATATTTGTCCAGGCCATGCCTGGGGAGAACTGTATCATAAAGGACATTTGAAGAATTAGGAGGAAGAATTCTTGTGCGGTTTCCCTCACTTCTCTGAAGCAGGGATATGGGGGAAGTGTCACCATCTACTTAGACACCAAGGGATGCTTGTATCTATGCATATCCAGGGGTTGTGGTTCTTTGAAGTCTCTGAGAAGCACAGCTGCTCTGTGGCTCTAATAATCAAATCACTAAACTGTAAAACATGAGGATATTAAAATAGAAATATTACTCCTTCCAAACGTTTCACACTGTAAAACATGATTTCCAAAGGCTTCTAATTATCTGAGAAAATTGGCATAATTCTATTTCAATCTGCATCTATTCTCTGCACACGGCAGATATAAAGGCACACTGACATTTGACTAGTGAAGTTACATCAGGTCATTGTGAACTTCGCAAAAATAAATGTTTTCTCACTTTTCATTCTGTGAGGATCCTTGGACATCATTTTTACCTTTATAAATGCAGTTTGTTGAAGATCTGCACAGGTGTTCAAAAATCAAAACCACTGAAAAATCTAACATCAGTGTTTATATTTGGTTTAGACACACCACACCACTAGATTCAATTATGAAAAGATTTTTTTTTTCTTTTGGAACTCAACAGCATAAATTTAAAGTAGGTTTGGGGACAAATCTTTAGTTTATATAATACCAGGAAGATGCTTATTTTAAAATATCATACAATGCTAAATTAGTAGGTTACCGATTTTATGTAAGTGGAAAACAAGAAGTAAAAATCTCGCCCTAAGAAGGTTTCACGTCCCTCTCCATGCGTTCATACATGTGCTTGTGTGTATGTGCTCATGTGCGTGTAGGTGCATGTGTCAAGCCAGGGGTCAACACCAGGTGTTGTTCCTCAGGCGCTATCTACCTGTGTTTGTGACAAACTCTCTCACTGACACTGAGGTCATGGATCGGGTGATGCTAGCTGGTCAGGAGGCCGTAGACACCTATCTGTCTCTGCACACTACACAACACCTAGATTTTTTTTTACATGCGTGTTGGGGATGGCTGTCATCTTTGCATGACAAATGCTTCCCCTGCCCCCTGCCTCTACTTGATTAAAGAGTGCTAGCCAACTTTCTTCAGTATTCATGACTTGACTATCTGTAGGCGCTTCCAACTGTGATCTGGTTTCCTGGTGATAATTCAATATGAATTGTTTTATGGATGTCTTGTGTATTGCTGACACTATGCTATATATAATGTGATCTAAGACTGTATGGAAACAATATATACAGAGTATTTTCATTCTTTTATCTTCTTTTGAATTCTCTAGAACTAACTTCATAAGTGTTGTTCATTATTTTCCTGGGGCATTTGTAAAGTGTTGATGAATGAGGTACATTAGTCTGAACAATTTGGTGTATATTTCCCATAGGCAAGTCTTCCTCCCACACATAGACACATCAAGTACCCTCAGCCTCAACCCAACTTCCAACTATCCCCAAACAATCCTCATAGCACAAGAATTTGATTCAGAATCAAGTATCACATTTAGGTGTCTTGTTAATTGTTTGTCTCCTTTAGTTGGAAATATTTCTTCTGTATTTTCTTAAATTTTATATACCATTCTGAAGATTTAATATTCATTATTACATGATTATATAACAACTTCCCAATGCTTTTTAAGAGTAAGATTGTATGCATGCATTTCTGGCAAGGTATCCCAGAAGTAATGACATGTGTTATTGTAGAACATTGAGCAGATATGATTTTGAGTTACTACAATACTCATAATCACTTGGATTACTAGATTAAGCATGATTTCTTTCTCTTCAAGACTTATCTCTGTTTTTATTTATATGCGAGTGCCTGTGTTCATGTATACCACAGTGTGTGTTGGTGCCTGGGAGGCCAGGGAGAGTTTCAGATACTCTAGAGCTAGAGTTACAGGTGGTTGTGAAGTGCCTGCCCAGTGTGGATCCTAAGAGCAGAACTCTGGACCTATGGAAAATCTGTAAGTACTCTTAACTGCTGAACCATTTCTCCAGCTCCCCTCTCCACCATGGTTTCCTGTAGGTAGAACAGCCAATGATGAGACTCTCTCTCCCTAACTGAGAGCAATTACTCCGTGGCAGGAAGTAGTCTGCCCCATAAATAAAAGCAATCATTTCTGAATGGTGATGGTGGTGGAGAGTCCCCAAAATAATGGCTTTACCAAGATCCTGCCATAACAGACCTGGGGTCATTATAAACCAGATTATAGTCTGGTTAAGAATTTAATGATGTGCATTTTTTGACCCACTGTACCTCTTCCTCTATTTAATCTCCATTTATGTTAAAAACCAGAAAGAAATGGCCTAAGGTTAGGCCCCTTGTCTTTTTTGTGTAACTACATTTATTCACTTTTTCCTATATAAGTATTCCCTTTCTCTGAGTGTAATCTATTCAAGTTAGCAGTACATTTGATAAGTCAAGAATTATAATTTTTCCTCTGAAAGTTTCTACTTTGTTGTGTTGGTCAGATTACTTGGGGTAAGGGGACCCTCTGGCCTAGATGTAACAGTTTTATAACGGTTTTTGTAACAGTTATGATTATGGTAAAACAGGAATGGAAACCAAGATCTGGGATTGGCAACACAGCTCCAAGCGAGAGCACAAATTCCTGGTGCAATCCATACCACATGTGTCTGACTTCCTGCTACAAAGATCCTCACATCTTTATACTTGTCCTGAACACTGCTTTTTAAAAGAAAATAACATAGTCTCAGCTCTAAATACTACATGACACTTTTATTTTATGTTTTCCTATAAAATTATCACAGTGTTTTCTATAAAATATCTGCTTTACATTCCAAGCTCTAATTTTTGTAGAATAATAAAATACCTACTTTTGTGGAATTTCTTACCATTGATAAGAACACATAATTTGAGACTTCTTATAGATATAATCCTCTCATCAAGAAACTAAAAATCATTTTTAAATCTCAGTATTGCAACAGTCTCATTTTCCATAAGATAAAAAAATCTTCTTTTCATACCCAGTAAATAACAGATATTAAAGAAATTTATTTTGCAGATGAGTTCTCCATTAAGTGCCTTACACAATTATACTGGTTTTTGTAAATGTCACTGAGAGAGACAGATAGTGAGACGTTGGCTTGAAGAAGTTCAGTCTGCTTTCTACTTAAAGTGATGTTTGGAGCCATGCCCTTATGGTGTCCTACACAAACATCCGTAGCCTCCCAGGATGACTGGTTTATGGGGAAGCTACTAGACTTAATTAAAAATTATCGAAGCCCCATCCTTTCAAATTAAGTGGATGATACATATCAAAGACTAATCATGAATTTCTGCGTTTAAACATTCAAGACCTTTCAGTGAGAAGTGTCTGGTCTATAGACATAATGATCTGTTGCTGGTTTGCAAATGCAGCAAAATCCTTGCTATGTGACTCAGGGGGTGGAAGGTCACTCATTACTAGTCACACAGCAAATGTCTGCAGGGTATAATGGGTTTATAGGAAGCAGGGCAACCACAGATCTAATTTTAATGAAACCTAAGACATAATCTGAGCTGATAGAGTTTGAAGTCTGAAGGTACTCTACTCAAGCTGGAGAGGTGTTTCTGAGAACACAGAAAAGAATTTTTTTTTCTCTAAAATTCGTATTTTTCGGTTGAAGGTTTTCTATTTTTATAATTATATTTATAGTGAGAAATACTTGAGGGCTCTATAAAATTTCAAATTTTCATGAAAGATAGCCATTTAATATATAATGTGTTGTACTCATGTATTAGAGTCAAGGTTATTATATAACCTGTGCAGTTATTTTGTAAAAGAATAGAAATTGTGATTAAATAATGATTATAAGATCCTATGACCAAAACATTTGAAAACATAAGAAGGCACAGAAGAATAAAATCAATCAAAATCAATTAATTTCAGGGATTAATAGGTATGCATGCTTACTCTGAAGGGCGACTGTGATCTCTCAGTCCTAAATGAGAATAAAGAGCAGGGTCAGTTAGTGTTGGACACTGAGTTGACGCTCTCATGGTCCTGAAAGGGAACGTGCCTCGGTGTGAAAGAATCTGACGCCTGTGCTTTTCCCACTCTTCCGCTACCTTCCAGAAACAGGAGAGTTTGACACTGTCTCACCCAGTCATGCAGAGGACACATTAGCATTTGGAAAGCAGCTCTGAGGCAATTACTGCCTTGTATTTTTTATCAAGAAAGCTTGCAGGCTAGGTGTGATCTGTGACAAACATGCCTTCCTCACCCCGCAGATAAATCGACACCGGAGTCCCGTGGATCTCAGAGTCTGTGCTCAACAATACGAGTGGTAGAAAACACACACAATGTGCGGCCAGGCAGTAGCCATGCTCAAATTTAAAAGAAATTTCCTTATTGTACCTAAGTGACAATTTTATGAGACATTAGAATGTCTGACTTCTGAAATAGAAGAAAAACAATGAAATGTTAGGATTTTAGAATCCTTGTCTCATTTTTTTTTTCTTGTTGTTGTTTGTTTTACTTTCTTTCCCTTTGGACACTTTGGAGTAGAAAAAAACCTGAATTATTAAATAAATGGGGAAAAAGAAAATGCTTTAAAAAAATAAAAAGAAAATGCTTTAAAATAGCCTTTGTCCTTTATTAAAGATCCATTTTCAAGATTAATTGTTAGGAATAGAATCAAACCACATGGACAAATGTTAAATGTCACTCATTGCTGGGTACCAGTCAACTCATTTTCTCGAATGTCATCTTGTACAGGCTACACAAAGCACATGGCCATCAATTTCCAGAAGAAACATTATGCCTGATGCTGGAGACCTTACCTTCTTCACCTGCATAGGCCAGAATGGACCGAGCTCGGATCTGCTTCCCTTCCGTGGTTTTCCCAGAGCAGGTGTGTGAACAGGAGGACCATGTGGACCAGGCACTGAGCACACAGTCCTTTGGGCATGGGGCATCGCAGGCTACAGGAATGGGAAAGATCGCATCCCTGCATAGCTGTCGCTCCACTTCTTCTCCTGGGAAACACATGGCCACCAACAGTTAACCGTTATTACCTACATTTAAAATGAGTGAATGAAACAGTGTCCAGATCAATTAGACTATTTTCCACTAACTCTGAATTAAAAATGAAGTGAAAAGGAGATAAGGTTGCTATGGTGGAATGTTAAAGGAATATGAGAAAAATGTGAACACAGAAACAGACACATAAATCTCGAAAAAAATGAGGTCTCTTTAATTATCAGAAGCACAAGCATATTACTGAAAGCATTTTTACCCTACAGCATCTTCCCGTAAGTGATTATCTAATCTTATAATATTAATGTGCAATGAAGGGCAACAAGAAATTATGTTGCCCTCCTTATTTCTTATTCGGTTGTGAACTATGATTTGTAAACAGTGGTAGAGCATGTGTCAATGTTTTTATGAACTAACTAATAGACATGTCTATAAACACTATTGTATCTACCAAAGATGGTGTTCTTATACAACTAGTCACCTTTCTCCTTCTTAAAAAAAAACAAAAACCCCACAAAACACAAAAAACAAAACCCATTTGTTTTATAGAAAGTAGCTAGGAAATGTAATGATAGAGAAGAATCACGATGCCAGTTTTTAAGATGGCCGCACAGGACAGCAGGGATGGACACAAGGCAGAGCCTGTGCAGACGTCAGAGGGTGTCACCGAAGCGCTTCCAAGTCGTCAACGGTATCTATGTGCGGGTCTTCATGTAAAGAGCTGTCTGCTTTGCAGTATACAAAACTCCATACATACTTTGCCCCTTTGCCTGAAACTTTTATGTAATTTAAAAAAACCGACGAACACTGGTCACTTGGATAGGAAATGCTCCCCTTATCACTGGAGGATTAGTCGGTCCCCAGTGGGTGGTGCTACTTTGGGAGGATCTGGAGACTTTAGGGGGTGGAATCTGATTTAAGGACTGGTGTAGCAGTGGGAGAGTTGGGGGCATGTCTTGGGGGGGTGTCCTCTGCATTTCTTCTCTGCTTCCTGCCCACCATAAAGGGGACAGCACTTTCTCCTTCTGCCATAGCACTCTATCTCCTCATCGTTCCTGAACCAATGGAACCGAGCAGCATGGATTTAAATCCCTAACTTCATGAGCCCAAAGAAACAGTTCTTCCTCTCAAGTTGTTCTGCTGGGCGTTTTGTCACAGTGATTAGAAAAGTAATTAAGACAGTGTCCAGTTATATTTGATGAATGAATGACATGAGATTTAAAAAAAAAAAGGCCAGAGAAAGGGAAAGTATTACTGTTAATAAAGAACAAGGAGAAGCAAGAAGACTGTGAGAAAATGGGGTAAAAGTAGAAATCTGATACAAGTCTGATTGAAAAATAGCTTAGATTTGTTTGTGTCGTGGTCGTAAGCACAGGACAGTCAATAACCTTCCTCTCCTGAATATCTAATGCAACCCTCATGATTTTTATAAATTCATCTAGGTTGTGGCTATATTCTACGGCAGATTGCAGGAAGATTTTCACTTGCTCATGTGATATGTTTCATTCTATTCCATGCAAATCAGGAGCAGGGTTTGTAACCAAGACACAGAGTCCAGACTTGTATCAGATTTATTGTACTCTACACTCCTTTTCTTACATATTTGAAAAATGAGACAGAAAGGCAGAAGTCAACTAGAGAGGTGCTAATATGTTAATAGCTACTACTTTGAAGGGCCTTTTATCATTAGGCAAAATCAGAAGTCAATTGAAGTGTATTTGCGTGTTAATAGCCACTCGTTTGTAAGGCCTTAAATCATTAGACTTCTTCTCTAGTAAGATAGGTTCATTGGAGCTACAATTGAGGCAACGGGGTCTCCTTTTATCTTTAGGACTCTGATTTCTGAAATACTGCTTTTACTAGCTGTTGGGTTTGATGTATATACCAATAAGACAATATAATTAATAGGTAGCTACATAGGAGGTAAGCAGAGTAGAAAATCATTGTACAATAAGGCAGCTAATATTTTATAATTTACACAATAATAATAATTTTTTTTCTAATAAACTTGGATTTCTCTTAGGACGAGGGATTTTTTTTTTTTATTGTGACATCTCTCTGCTGTCTTTCCTCTCTCACTTTCTTTCCAATATCCTGTGGAACAATAGGAAAGTTTGAAACTGTGACTGATATTTCACAAGTGTGACAATTCCACATCTTCTCCAGTAGTTTCCAATCATTTTCACTCAGAAGAATATAATCCTGCAGCAATTTTGGCAATCTGTGCCAAAAATAGTATTGCAAGAGACTCCCTGACTTGAGGGATGGGGGTTTCTGTTTGCTAGAGTGTAAACCAAAGCGATATGCAAAAAGACCTTCCTCATATTCCAAGTTACTCTTACCTTATATCAACCAGTTTATTCATCATGCTTTGCTTATGGAAGTGAGTTTTTTTTTCTTCCCTCTAGGCACGTTATTTAACTTAACCCAAACAGCATACCTTAATCTTAGCTGGTACCATGCAGACTAACTCAGGTATAATTTCTGAGATTCTCCTGATGATTCTGGAGTGAATCCTGCACTCCACCTTGTCAGATACGATTTTGTCTCTCCATTCTCTTACCTCTTGGCCATTCCTGCCTGGCATTCACAATGATACTTTTAGTTAAATAGTTTGAGGATTTCACACACGTATATTATATGTTTTCATGAAATCTATCATCTATTCTCTCCTCCAGAATTACGCCCCTATGTCACCCTACTACCCTTTTCTCCCAACTTCATGTGTTGTCTTGTTTATACCTCGTGACTCTAATAAGTGATGTCAGAATATAGGGCCAACTATTGGAGCATGGGAAGCCTCTCAGGGGCCACATCACTGAAGAAAACTGACTCTCCCTCTCCCAGCAACCATCATTTACCATAAGCTCCTCAGCAAGGGGTGGGAACTCATGACTAGCTCCCCATCCGTGCAGGGGCTTGTGCTGCTTTGATCCCGTGCAGGTCAGATGCATGCTATAGCAACCTCTGTGGCCACATGGAAGCCTTGTGCTCTAGTCACAATAGCTATTTCCCCTTTCTCTCCTCAAACAAAGCTCACTGTTGAAGTAGGGATTTTGCATTATCTCTTTACTTTTGTGGTGGTTTGAATGAGAAATATCCCCCATAGTCTCTGGCCCTGGAGTACTGTCCCGTAATCGATGGTGCTATTCCGGAGCTTTAGGTGTGGCCTTGCCGGAGGAAGTACGTCACTTGGGACAGACTCTGAGATTTTAAAGACTTGCGCCATTCGTGGTTTGCTCTCTTTGCTTCATGCTTCTGGTTCAAGAGTGAGTCCTCAGGAACTTGCTCCTGACCCTGCACTGTCATCTACCATCGTGGGCTCTAACACCCTGGAACCACAAGTCTAAACTCTTCTATAAGTTGCCTCGGTCATGGTCTATTTACAATAGACAGTAATAGAAAAGTAACTAATGCAACATCGTGTGAAAAAATTTGGTTTTCTTTTTTTTTATACAGATGACCACCAAAATTCAGTCTTCAGTTCAAAGTTTTATTTCTTAAAGTAGTTTCCATTGGTCATACATACATAGCTGGCACACTTTTTTTATCATGATTTTAATTACTGCAAGAGTCTATTGCAACATAGCCCTCTTATTAAGATTAAAAAAGGTCATAAAGTTTATCACTTTTTAACAATTTTTATTTATTTGTGTGTGTGATGTGATTGTGTGTGTGTGTGTGTGTGGGTGTGTGTGCATGTGAGAGTGTGTGTATGGTGTGTGTGTGTGTATGGTATGTGTGAGTGTGCGTATGTGTGTGTGTACGCATGTGTGTATGCACGTGAGAGTGTGTGTGTGGGGGAGGGGTTAGGTGCATACAAAAATGTCATGGTGTGAGCGCGAAGGAAAAAACAACTTGTCGGACCAGGCTTTCTCCGTATAGCATGTGGATTCTGGGGAGCTGAATTCAAGTCTTCAAGCTTGGCACAGAGCACCTATATACACTAAATCATCTCAAAGGCCCAATATTCTTCTTTTTTGTATAATTCCTCATAGTTAGAACTTAGAGCTGGCACACAGTAGAAAATTAATGTTTTATGTATAAAAATGAATGAATGAATGAACAATTCTTAAGCTGTTGTATTAGGGAAACAAATATTTTAGATACTAACGAAGTACTGAATATGGATTAAAAACCTACGTTTCTTAAGTTGTCATGCATCCAGGCAGTCTAGGACCTTATCAAACTGTACTCAGTGGAAGCATTGTCTCTATCACCTGCTGGCTGGAAATGCAGCCTCCTCTTTCTTTTAACCAGAATGTATATTTACAGCAGGTCTTCAGATGATTTACACACACACACACACAAACTAAGAAATATTGCTCTAGTATTTATCTATGTTTGATGTCTTCTGATTTGAACAGAATCATACCTCTGCTTGAAAGAGCAACTGCATAAATTGAATTTCTTATTTTATAATTCTTATTTCTCTGGGGACATACTTTATACTTGTCTTCATACATAGAAATACACAGGGGAGAGCTGTGTCCTAACAAATCATTACCACATGTCCATTTTGTGTAATGAATGCTGTATGCATCCATCTCAGCTAGTTCTCAGACTAACATTCAGGCAAATGCATCAGTAGCACATAAAACTTATTTTTAAATTTAATTTTTAGTAACGAATATTGAACCCAGGGCCTTAGACATGCTAAGTATGTACATGCTGTGACACTGAGCTGTAGCCCAAGATCAAATATTCTTTTTTTTTTTTTTTTTTTTTTTAAGTTTAAAAGAAATTGAGAATTTTCAAGCTTTGGCCACTTGTGTGAAACAGCAGAAGTTTAACTAAGGGGCAGAGATGGAAACAAATTCCCCAGTCTCTTTTAACCAAATGGCGATAAGAAGAACTAAAACATTAAAGCAGTTGATGAATGAGAATTGTCTACAAAGAAGTCAAGAAATCGTATTCTTGAGTTGTTTTTCAAAAAGGGATGCATGGTGGCAGGCACACACTGCCTCAGTACAGACGTAGTGCTAATCTTTTTATGGTTGTATTAATGTATTGGGATCATAGTCACTGAACAAACAATAATGGCCCTGTGAGAGTTGAGAATCATTCAAGTCTCTGACTTTAATTTGATGAATACTTTAATCAATTTGGCTAATTGGAACCCCAAGGAGCTGTGTTCTTTCAAAGCAAAATTCCCAACATCTAGGGTTAAATCATGTGGGAAACACTAGTTAAAAGTAATAAATGAAAAAAAAGAAGCAATACAAGTAAATATTAATGTCTGTCGATGTTTGTAATGAGCAGTTTCATATCTGAAGCACTTTGTCAGACTGTGAACTGACACTGCTACTTCATATGTGAGAAATAGTTTGGAAATAAGGTCACATAGAATAGCAAAAAAATAATAATTTTCTCCTTCATCCTCTTAGAACTTGTTTCTTATTCATGATGCTTACTTTGGTTGGATAAGAATTGTTTTGCATGACATTTGCAGAGATTTTTATATATAAATATATATATATAAATATGCATGTAGACAGAGATCAGTTTAGTATACACACTTCTAGATAAGAATGGAAAGTTTTCTGTGAAGAACTTTGGAAATGCATGGTTTTCATCTTAGGGGCCTTCCAGCTAGGCTGCAGGCAGATGCTCCCTATGGGACTTTAGCAGAAACTGTTTGTCTGAGTGGGCATCCATTTAAATCCAGGTTGATACCTCTGATGATGGCACCTATGATTGGTGAGTTCTGAAGTTGGGGCTAGTATGAGACAGCGTTCTTTTTAAAAAAAAAACCAAAACATTTTTTTAGTGAGATTCTTATGATGACATTAAAAAATTTTATATTCTTCTTTATGTATTAAAATTACTTACTTTTGGACTCAAATTTAACAAATAAATAATTTCAAAGAGTTGGTTTGCATACATATAACTTGTTTTATACACCTACAAATTCTAGATTTTTTTTTAACCTTGCAAGCCATATATTTTTACAGGAAATCTAGAACATAGAACTAAACTTTTAATTCAGATGTTCAACTTATACCTTACTTTGAAACCTAATTTAAATGTGCCTGAGAGATTCTATGCAAGAAGAATTTGATATAAATGTTCAACTTGGTAGCTGTCCACTTAGTTTTTCTCTTTTTTAAAAACACAAGTGTAATGTTAAGAGTATGTTTCCAATAGCTGAACAAGAACAGAAACAATAAACATGCCAAAGTGGACAGGAGGAGAGCCCATCAGCTGTAAATCTATATAAGGAATTATAGACAACTAAGGAATGCCGAGAGTAATAGTAGAGCTAAATGAGAAACAGAAAAGATATTGTAGACACAGTGAAATGAAGTACAGATGTTAGCTAAAAAAGTAAATTCTGTGGGAGTCCTTAGTATTATAATTTGAGAATTAGAATTATCTTAGCAGACCTAGACAAATTGGACATTAACCCCCCCCCCCAAAATTACTGTATTATCTTTTGTGCTGTTCAAAAACTGTCATGAAAGTCATGTTGACATGGTGAGTACGCATGTTTACATATTTATTTGTTAGCCAACCAAAGGTTACAAATTAAGGTGGGAAAAGAATGGAGTCTTATATTTGCATCATTATTATTATTATTATTATTATTATTATTATTATTATTTTTGGAAATGCTTTCATATAAGCTTAAACTCTCCACAACTCAGTGTAAAGTTGGTAGGCTCAGAGTCAGCGTACAAAAGAGCTTTTTAAATTGTCTGTTTGCTGCCCTGTACCCCAGGTTGCCTATAGTAGTCTTCTACCCAGAGGTTTGTGTTACTCAGGGTCCTGGGATCTGGCTATGTCCTTGGTTCAGACGTGTCACTCTGGAGTTTCACAGTAAACTCTTATGCAATCAGGAGAAATGCGTCTGAAATCTTCATTTCACATTTCTTTTCTACATAAGAAACAATCCACCCCACTGTTCTCCGTACCTTTTTGGGTCCTGGAAAATGAGGCCCTTTCATTTCCTCCCTCAGACTAAACCGCTGGTTCCTTCTTTCTAAGCCTCTTAGGACTCCCTTTTGTCAGTTGTGAGAGACACACAGGGTTCCACGCTGCCACCCTCAGCAGCCTGAGGACTTCAGAATTGAAAAGGAGTTCAGGATAAGCTGGTTTAAGAAACAACATTGGAGATTTTGTTGATAATACTTTAGTATAGGCTCCAGCATGAGGATTAGCGGGGAGAGTGGCACTCGGAAGAAAGGAGACACACAGAGAGCAAGTCTGTGAGCTTACTCCAGAGAAAGTCTCACCTTGTTTTCAGTTATCATTTACAGGATTTTGATGGGGTTCGAAGTTTATCTTATTACTGGGTAGCTGCTGAGGAGCATGTGGCAAGCCCATAGTTGATAAGGTAGAAGTGTAGCCCCCATTTACAGGAATGTAGGTGTCTCTGCTATAAACCACCCTGTGGGTGACAAGCCTTTCACAGGGATTGCCTAAGACCAGCTGCATATCATATATTTGCACTACAACACACAACAATAGCAAAATTTCAGTTATGAAGTAGCAATGAAAATGTTTTTATGGTTGGGGGGTCACCACCACATGAGGAACATGTGTTCCTCATGTATTAAATGGCCGCTGGATTAACAAGCTTGAGAACTTCTGCAAAATAGTTTTGTCTGAAGTTTTCAGGTGACGTCTGGGGAAGGGAATCAAGCTGTACCCAAGGTCATGTACATCCAGGCCCTAAGACTGGCTCATTGGTCCTTTGACATAGATAAATCTATATAAAAGGAATTCGATTTCTACAGCAGCATCTTTCACAGCAAATGTTAATTGTGCTTGAATTCTTGCTTTTCCTTTGGAGCAAAGCTTGAATCTGGCCCTGGGATGAACAATCCTTTCCTTGTCTTTCTAGCCAGCCTCTCATTTTCTGTTTGAGCATTATTTTTTTTAAAACACAGCATAAATTCTTTCTGTTCCTCACCAAAATCTATATAATTCTTCTCATAGCTATTGGCCAGTATTAAAACTTAGAAATTATCTTTCTCACAGAGCTCAGAACTATTTTTCCTAAATTTTAGCAGAGAAAGACAGAGGGCCCTGATCTCCCATCTCCATGAGACGAGGAGATGCCCAACTTCCTTGGTTGCTGCTGTGCAGATACAGATGGCCCACAGAGCAAAACCCTGCAACCTGGGAACAGCTCATTCCGACAAGCAGATTCCACAGATCAAATCTTCCTGCAGGGCTCTCCAGTACATTCCCATTAGTCTACCCTCGCACTAAAAACATTCTTAGTCTTTTGTTTCTGTCAGTTTGACTTTAGCCTCCCCCTGCTGTAAAGGTATCTAAAACACTGTTGTTGGTGCAATTTTTAGTTGACAACTTCTTTATGTAATTTGTGACATGGAAAACATCTCTTGTTCTCTTTTATCCAGTTGGGTACTTACTTTTTGACATTTAAATGTCTTTAACCAACCTAGTTTCTTCCAATATTACTTTAAGTGATTTTTTTCCTCCATCTTTGCTTTCTTAAGTTTCTCATAATGATCTCCTCTCCATCACCTTTCTCAATCTTGTTATTATTTCAAATCTGTTGCCAAATTTTCATTAACTCCAAGACCACAGGAAGAGGAGTCAGGAGTCTCTGACTCAGGTGGTTCCGTTCCCCTGTTCTCATTTACTGCTTAGTGTAGGTTTCAATGAAATCATTATGACCTTCATCTTCATTTTTGAGTTAGAATCCATCCTAACCAAGTGTAGTAAATAACATGACATGGATAAATGATGAACTCTGAGGCCTAAATTGAATCTTAACTTAATTTCCTTGCTGTGTTGAATTTAATTTACCTATGATGTCATTTGGCCCCTTAGTAAGCAAGATGTAACAGTCATAGCTGACCTTTCTAAGTATTCTTGTGTTAGGAGGAGAAATGGCATGCCTGTGCTCTGCAAATTTTGACATGATACCTTGACTGTTGCTACTGTGTAATGCAATTGCTTTGGTAGATTTCTAATGCATGCTTTCTATGGACATCACGTTATGAATATATCTGAAAGCCTGGTATAATTATCTTTTTGTTCTTTTTTGTTCCTTGCTTGAGAACATAACCAACAAGCTTCTGAGCTCATGCTCTACCAGACTTTCAGCTGAAAACACTGGCTGAAACTTGTACTGTAGGTTATAATAATTAGTTCATAGTGATCACTAAGAGCATGAACATGCTGGCTACTTATAATGTTCCATAGTCTATTTATGGAGTAAATAATTAACATGGTATTTTAGAAACTGTACATTAAATAGCTGTGCAGAAGTACAGGCATAGTCTCTGAGGTCTTCTAGATAAGAAAGTCAGATAAGAAAGTTCATCTTTGACTTGCTCTAATACTGCTGAACTGAACTGAATGGTAAGAATTATAGCCATGAATGAGAGAAGCAATATATTATGGGTATCTTTAAGGGAAATCAATACAATCACGAAAAGCAGTCACATTTAACATAATCTATTGGCTTAATAAAGCTATCTTTAATAGTTGATGCACAAAAGTAGCTGCATCATAAAGTCTCATTTCCTTATGATGACACACAAATTCTTAGTTATCCCTTACTGCCCCTCTTTCCATCACACTGAGACACCTTGTACATTCTAGGCCAATTAGTGTCTCAGAGAACCAAGCAGAGCCCTTTGTTGATGAGGGATTACGGAGCGGCTCTTTTTCTCTGTTATTGAAAGTAGCGTCTTATCTCATACACTGTATTCTGATCAGCATTTTTCCTCCCTCTACTTCTTCCAGTTCCTCCCCACGTCCTGCCCCACCCAGATGCGGAGTGGCTGTTTTTTAAGGTCTTATTTTCATACTTTTTTGTGAAGATTACACTCCTTACACTTCTCATGTCCTCTGAAAATTATAATTAAACAATCTATTCATCACACTGCTGTGACTATATCATACCTGGTAATGGCTCCCTCTAGTTCTGATCAAGCATGCATTCACGTCAGCTGTGTTTGTAAGCACTGTCTAATGAGTCTATTTTCCTATCTATACATGGCCAGAAGACAGGGCATAATGGGTCTTTAGGTTTGGGGAAAAAAAAAAAAGATGTATCCACAATGCCTTTATAATCCTGTATTGCTATGTTTTCTAAAACAATTTTGATTTGCAAATATTCTTGCTTAAATAATCATCATGTTCTTGTTTTTTGTATTTCTTCTTGAGATATCTTTCATGGCCAGCGAAATAAAAGGCAAGTATAATTATTATATATGCTACAGAAATTATTTTGGGGTTTTATTTGTTTTTGAGACAGGGTTCCTTTATGTAGCTCTGGCTGGCTTAGAACATGCTTTGTACAGCAGGCTGGCCTCAAGTTAAAATTAAAGGTCTGTGTCACCATATCAGACACTACAAAGATTGTTCTTACAAACTTAAAATGTATGAACAAACCTATGATATAACAGATATATTATATAAAAAATGGAACTTTATTTGACTTTGTGGCCTTGACAAAAATCATAGGAAGTACATGTGACTTAGAATGACATGCATCACATAAACACATACTGATTACCACAGTATAAAATTTGAGCTTACTGATAAAAAGATTTTGAAAGAATGGAGTTTCAGTAGGCATGGCAGAGTTCATCAGAAAAATGTGGAACAGAGTAGAATCTGAGCACTATTGTGTGGTCAGAGACTATGTCTGAAAATGAGAAAGAGTGCAATATAAATACAGGAGACTGGTCTTCCTGAGAAGGCTTTGAAGCAGGATCCAAAGAATTAACCACCATGATGAAACATTTCTAAGTTTGTCTTCTCTGTCCTCTATGTCCTCATGTGGACCATTGAAAAGCAAACACCATGCAGAGTTCAGAGGTCAGATAAGTCAGGAGAACAAGCCCCACAAAGTCAATGGACCAGCACTCTTGGGGTCCCTCAGAGCCTGAAGCGGCAGACAAAGAATCTGCAGGGTCTCCTAGATTTGTCATTTGGTTGACTGGCTTGGTGTTCTTGTAGAGAACCTATAGGCTAGAGTGTATGTGGGGATGTGGGGATTCTCTGAAGCTTTTACCTGCCCTTGGGACCCATTTCCTTCAGCTGGGTTGCCTACTCCATCCTTGATGTAGGGCCTAGAGCTTGGCCTTGTTCCATTTGTTGTGCCCTGTATTTGTAGTAACCCTGGGAGGACTGCTGTCTTCTATAGGGAGAAGGGGGAGGGGAATGAGTGAGTGGGGGTGGGGAGGGTATAAAATAGGAGAGGGAAGATGTGGGGAGTTGGAAGGAAAGGAGGGAGGGTAGGAGGGGTGTTGAAACGTATTATATGAAAGAAGAAAAATAAATTAAATAGTAAAGTTGAAACCTGAAGACTAGGTTATGAGCTATAGCTGAGCAGTTGCAGTATTTCTCTTCAATGTTTATATTTATAGTGAAATGTTTGCTAGTAAATTCTAGGGGGAAAGTAAAGTTTTAGTAATGGTGGAATATTTTATTAATGGATCTCAGTATTATACCTTCATTTTTTTTTTAATGACAATTAACTGAGAGAAGCCATGTTAAAGGAAGAATAATTTAATTTGGCTCATGGTTTCAGAGGCTTTAGTTCCATTGTTCCTTGGAATCATTAGTGTCTATGGTAAGTCGCCATAATGTCCTGGAAGACATGGTGAGCAAAGTACTCACCTCAAGGCAAATAACAGACCAACAGTAAATAAACATGGTCTGATGCCCTCTAATTGCATGCCGAGTTAATTACACACCTACGACCCTCATGCTACCTTTTAATCCCTTCCAAACAGTGCCATAAGATAGGGGCCAAACCTTTAGCACTTTCAGCTGTTATTAGGAGACATTTAAGACGTAAAACATAACTTTCTGAAAGCTGTTCTCTTTTACATTAGAAATCACAATTGTGTTTAAAACTCTGTTCATTCAATAAACAGTTAATATTTATAAAGAATTGCTGTGCCGTATCAGAGTTAATACAAATCATAGGATTTTATAATAGGAATGTACATAGCTGACACTAAATATGTACAAGTGATTCAGCAATTTCAATAGAAACTCACACCAATCCAAAGCATGATCGATGAACATTTTCACAAAGCAAGGTTAGATCTTCTATGAAAACACTTATGTATCTACAAAGAAGGAGTTAGTTACCCTGACCAACGTAGAATTCAGAAGCCAGTCAAGATACATCAAAACTAAAGGACGATGAAAAAAAATACCCTAGATACTGCAGAAAAATGTTCTAGCTCACGAATTTCAAATCTGATGAGAAATTTTTATTCTTTCTGGTTCCAACAGAAAACTCCACATTTGATTGGATAAAGAATTTTAAGGTTTTTCATTTTTAGGAGGTCCTTAAATGATCATGACACATTGAAAAATAGTGACTACTTTTGCTATTCACTACCGATTAAATATCTATATGTATGAAGGAAGCGTTACTATTTCAAACCAATTCTTGTCGTCAGTTTTATAATTTGAACACTTACCCATAACACTTACTTGAAAGGAAATAATTTTGACCCAGTGTTCCATTCTAATTTATTCCAGGTAACACTTTTAAAAATTATTTTTCACTGTTCATCTTAAGCCCTGAGTTGAAGAGACACTCTATAGAGACATGAGCAAAGCAGACTGGACTTTCTTTCATGGTCTGTGGACATAAACTATAATGAGTTTTTAAAACAATGGCATTACAACAGGGACATTTGGGAGAATGCCATTTAGGCTATAAAGTACTTTAGTGGGTGCTAGGAGAACTATTTAGTCATGAATCGCTAAAACACAAGTGCTGCTCTGTGAACACACACACACACACACACACACACACACACACACACACACACACACGGCATGGTGGCGGTACAAATGATTTGGATTTTTAAAAATACTCTAAATACAGTTTTGGATCCAAATCAGAAAGCAAATAAAGATACATTTTAGAGAATTTGCTCCTATAGGATAAAACAAATATTTTCTAAGTTTGAGACAGTGTAGTTTAAAGATTTTGTAGCATTTATATGTTTTTATGGGGATCCTAGTTTCTTGTGTGTGCTGACGTAAACAGATAAAGATTTTTACTTTTAAAAATAAACTGTTCAAGGCATCTGAACTGAGAGGTCAGATCTGTTCTCTGTTAAGTATTATGAATAAGACTGGGTGTAATTATCACATTTAAGTCATGATCACTTAAAAAAATTAACCATCGCAAGAAAGATTGCATCACTTTTTATAAGTCCAATTGTCTTAATCCACTAATTACTTTTATAATGTCAAAATAAAACTAATAAGCATGCAGTTAGACTTAAAAAATTCTATTTTTTCCCTAGTTTCAATCTACATAAAACTGAAATTCTAGGTACCAGCCCTGAACAATCTATTACCATGCAGCTTGTCTATTCTAAATCTACTAATTTTAAAACGGTGCTTATCTGTGGATGAAAGAGAAGTCTTATTATGTCTAAGCTGTAGACTACTATAACAAGTCAGGAGAAAATCATTTTGGGAAATCATTTTGGAGTATCTGGAGCAAAGCATCCAAGAGATTCTTCCTTTTCATTAGTTACCATATGTTGAGTTGACAGAGGCAGGATTTCCCATCCCTCTTACCGGTCTCCAAATTCTATGTTCTCTCCATTCATAGCATTATAACCTCTAGGCACAAGCATTTAGTAGGCACTTGAGAAGAGTTAACAAATAAACATATTTTACTTAAATTTGTATACCAGATCATTTTCCAAAATACTTTTTCTTCTTTCAGGGCATAACCTACTTTTAAAATGAATTAATTCGATGTGGCATAATGCAATTTGGAAATCATCAATACCATGACTTTGGGAAATGAGGTCACTACATAGAGACAACTTTTTACAGATGGATATTAAATTTCTTTAGGAGTTTATTCTTCTGTGCAATGTAATTATTCCTGACATTTCAGTAATGCTTTCATGAGCAATTTGACCTTTGATACAGTCCTTTTTGCAAACTTGTAGCTTTGTAAACTGACAGAAATACTGCATTCATGATAAAAGTTAAACACCAAATAAGCCTGACTTACCAAGCATTGCTTAGTCGGATGAAATCACTTCCCTTAATATTTCATTTTATTTCTAGAATCTGATATATATGTGCTGCCTTGCTTCAGCTTTTCATTGCCACAGGCTCAGAAGAAAAGCAATCACAAGGTAAATAAGCTTTAGCAAGGTCCCGGGCCATTTGTACATAAGGAGATAAATGTTAATAGTCAGAATTAGGTATGTAAGTGAAGAGAAATGTAGTTCACATATGGAGATCTTGCTAAAAAACAGGTGAGATGCTGAAGAATTCCTTATCGCATTCACTTTCAAACTAACAGCACTTCATCCCCACTTCTGAGGTAATTGCCAATCAGTATCAATGAGCATAACTTCAAATCAATCCGAATGTGTTCAGCTGTGAAACTGTATCTTCTAGCATTGTGTGCCAAGATATTGCTCTCCAAAATCCATTAAAAAAATCAAAACCACTATGACTTTGAGAAATCTTAAGAACTGTTTGATGGACTAGAGATGAGAGACAGCTTATGTGCTCAAATGCAGAGAGGAGATGTAGGCAGAATGAGCCTCAGAGATAATATGGTAATACTTTTGAAGTGAAGTCTTTTTCCCAAGGGTGGGACTACTAAGCTCTTGCACTTGGATTTGGACGGACTTACAAGCCTAGGAGGGCAATGGATGAGATAAATGCACAGAATGAAATCAGTAGGGTTTGGCGAGTTCAAGTTTTTAGACAAGTTATTAGGAAGTCAAAGGGAAGAATAACAGATAACCAAATGAGAACACGGGTATGAAGTCTTCCAATAGCCAAGTTTAATTAAGAATACTAGTGTCTGAAGTATAAAGAGGCACTGTTTATTTGTCATTACCATGCTCTCTTCATTCCCAGTCAAGTGAAGATGAACATAAAGTCTTTCTTTCTACAGAACTAATAATTATTGACGTATTTTGTTTACTGCTATGTACTTGACACTAAGTGTTTTGATTGCACGTCTTCGATAACCCTATGAGGCAGACATCGTTATTATGTCCATGTTATTTATATAATTTGAAACTGAGCCCAGGTTTGATTAATGTATTTGCACTGACACATGCTACCTTTCTTAGCATAGGAAACTTGTCAGACTTATCGGACTACTCTGTGATCTTCCTCAGGAGGAATACTGTAGTACAGAGACACCAAGAATGAAAGATGTAAAAGGTGATTTAGTTTAAGGATTAAAAAGAGAAGCCTGTAATAAGCCCCGAAATATATTGTCCAAGTCATACGGCAATTGATGGTAGGACCTTCATTTAGTAACCATATGTAATTGGGGTTTTATTTCATCATTGCCGAGACTATATTATCATTATAGAGATTACAAATATTTCTTCCAAGCATTGTACTCAAATATAAGGCATCCTAAGGAAGCGATATTTACAGTCATATTCACAGTATCCCTACCTTTGAAGTAGGACATGTATCTAGTTTTTAAAGTGAGCAAACAGAAATAAAATATAAAAGCAACAAGTCATATTCAAACATGCATGGACTAAAAACATGCGATGTTAGTTGACTGAAAGATAAATAAAAGCAAGTAAAGAAATTTAGTCAATCTAAAGTTAAGTCAGAGCCAGGTGGTGGTGGCGCACACCTTTAATCCCAGCACTTGGGAGGCAGAGGCAGGCAGGTTGCTATGAGTTTGAGGCCAGCCTTTTCTACAGAGTGAGTTCCAGGACAGCCAGAGTTATGACAGAGAAATCCTGTCTTGAAAAAAAAAAGTTAAATTGAAGTCAGTAATCATTGGATTGAGGCAAATATTAGAACTAAGGCTTGAAACTGTGATACCATCACAGAAGACATTACTGCTACGTATCCAGAGTTAAGCCTTCTAACATAACTCACTTCAATAACTTTAATGGAAACATCTATTCTGCAAAAGACCAGATGGTTTTGTGTGTCTCAAATTTGAATCAAATGGCTCTCATAAAAGGTACCCATTTCAATTTCTTCAGAGGGCTTAAAAAATAAGGTAACTTTTGAGAAGCAGTCCAAACAAAACCAATTCCTAAACCAACTTTGTTCCAAAAATACAGCAAACTCTGACCATCCTTTACATAAACGTACTTTTGTGGTGTGATGGATCTTCTGTAATCCTTAACATTTAGTTACACTTCGTGTTTAGAAAAAGATTATCCTAATGATGGCTGTCAGGGTGCATTGTACTGCACCACAAATGAGCAAATGTGGCAGGGCTTCCCGAGACGCAGGTGTGACTCAGAGCTGATTGTTAAACTCAGTGTGGCCATCACAGGCTCATCCTGTTAAGTGGCTGTTAAATAGATTTGATTGGCTTACCCTTGCTTGGGAAATATCTTTAATTTATGATGCTTTAGAGGTTGAAAAAACTAACTTATGCACTGAGAGGAAGTAGAATTCTGTATTCTGCATATCAGAGGATTAAAGTTATTTGATAAAATGAGATAATAATTAAAATATTATGACCCTTCCATCAATTATTCTATTTACTCTCCCCAACTGCTTTATAAGCTAATGTTTACTAATTCCAAGCATCCATTTTCAACACTTGGCACGAGAAGCTAATGTATTTTTCCTTTTTCAACTTAAAGTAGTAATGGATTTAATGTACCTTGAAAATATCAATTACAACTTATGCTTCTAAAAAATTAGCATTTCAATACAAAGGCACATTTATTTTCAGCTCAAAGCAGTTGGATTGAGTTCTTAAAAGATAAAAATGGCTCTTATCCTTGAATTCAGTGCAAAAGCCTTCCCCAAAAATAGAAACATTTAAGTTAAACGTAATACTTTATACATGCGTTTAGAATAAATAATTGGAAGACACCAGAGCATTCATGTAATGTAAAAGTTCCATAGGTTCAGAAGAATAACCCTTTCATTAGAGTCTGTTTAGTGAAGAGTTACAGAAATTTTCACATGCTTACATATGAGGTAAGGCTAGAAGATAATTAGGAAATGAGGCACGCTAACTGCTTGTCATTTTTGCCGTCATTAGACTACAAGGATGGATACAGTGACTTCATGTGTATGTCCTGGGGCTTATTACCCAGTTCCTTCTCCTGCTGGTAAGGACTTGGCATGATAAGAGCCTGGGCTTACAGGATAGAGAAACTAAGAGCACTTCACTAAGAGTGTCTGTTTCTAAAGTACTTCTGAAGCCAACAGAAAATTGCGGTATGGGAAAACATAATCAAATAAAGGTTAAGCCATCCAGGAACAAAACAACAAAAGTCCCTTGCAGGGACAAGGGCAAAGGCATCAGCACGTATTGCTCACTTGACGTTATTAACAAGGGGTTCTAAAAATATTGAAATGTTTTCGTTTTTGGAGGTTTCCGTTAATTAAATGTTTTCTTCTGGAGAACGTGGTTTGTTCGTAATTAAAAACTCATGTTACTTCAATGTGGTTATTATTAGTATTTGGCTCATTGATATTCTACTCATTCCGTTACAGATTTGATCAGTTTCTAAGTCTTATTGTTTACTCAGTAGACAAACAGTAATTTTAAACGTAATTCTGGTCACTTAACTCTTTACTGCAATCGTCCACTGTATCTCACATAATTTATGTGAAATATTTTTCCAGTGCTAAAAGGCTTTCTCTCATCTGAGTCTTGTTCACCTGTATAGCTCTGTTCTGACCACGCTGGCTTTCTTATAGATAAACACCATAGTAAAAATCCACTTGGGGAGGAAAGGGATTTTTGGCTTATAGGTTATGCCCATTGTTGTAGGAAGCCAAGGAAGGACCCCAAGGCATGAACCTATCGGCAGGAACTGAAGCAGAGACCATGGAGAAATTTTATTGACTTGATTATGGTTGCTTGCTCATCCTTTCATATACAACCTAGAACCACCTGTCCAGGAGGGGCACTGCCCACCATGGGCTGAGGTCTCCCACATCAATCACTAATCAAGAAAATGCCCCACGGACATGACCGTAAGCCAATATTATGGAAGCAATTACTCAATAGAGGTTCCCCTTTCCAAGGTAACTCAAGTTCGTTATAAGTTGACAATAACTAGACAGCACCGCTGACATGGCAACATATGCCCATTGATGCAGCAAAGGCACAGATATTATGGAGGTAACCAATAATTCCCTGATTGGATTTAAGGCTCGTTGCGCAGGACAAAGTACATGCTTGGCATTGCAAAACTGCCTAAGAACCCATGGAGAGCTCACAGTCCCCAGAGGTGAAACCTAATCTTATCCAACTAAATGTCCACAACATTAAATTGGCTTCAAAATTTATATATCTGTACCTATAGATTAATGTAAGTCTCATATGCCATTTGATAATGATTCACAACTGGTCAAAGTAAAGTGAAAAGAATACATTCTGTGGAGTTCTTGGCCATAAATAAGGTATCTATAATACACACACACACACACACACACACACACACACACACACACACACACACTATGGTTCAGGGACCATTGTGGAAGAGGAGGTAGAAGACAAAAGTCAGGGAGTATTGGAAGAAAACAGTATTTCCTGCACACGACAAGACTGCTGCACCTGTGAACTGATGGTAGCTTTAGTTGTCTGCACAAGAGCAGGTCGGTCAGTGTTCTAGGAAGGAGAGGAAATGATGTACAAGCTACACTCACAACTGAGAAGCTATGGAGAGTTGATGGCAAGTTAATTTGCCAAGCAAATGGAACCCAAATACACACTAGTGTAGGTATGCTAATAACTCACAACAGTGGTTGCCTGCATGGAGGCTACACAGAACTAGTCATGCCAACAGTAAGTCATGGAAGCAGAGGTAGGGATGGGCTCTCATGAACTTGTGAACTTTTGGATATCATTATATTCGGAGAGAGGAACAATCTTTGGCTTCAGTTGTCTACCTATTTCTGAGCCCACCAGGCTCCAGTGGATAGCTCCAGATAAGAATTATTGATTTGCCACTAATCTCCTAGGAATGACTATGAAAGTAGAGTCGTGATTCCAGACACTCTCTCTTCAAAAAGATACATTTCTGTGTACTTCACTGCTATGACTATAGACTCTGTGACACCATATCCTATAAAACAGGGCTTCTCCAAACTTTTGTTATTTCTGATTGTAGAAATACTTTGTCCAGGTGTCAAGGACAAAACATAATTTTAGTGTGAAATTCTTATAAGTGATAATTTCATTTTAAAGTTCTTATCTGCAAAGATAGACTATTTATTAAATATAATTAAATATTTATTAAATCTCCATAAATTACTTTTGTACGTAAGCTGGATTTCAATTATAACTTTGAAAAAAATTAAATACAAAAGTTTAATTAAAAACAAGATATATTTAATGATTCCTTGTTTGATACCATGGATATTTAATTTGAATTTGGAAGTTTGAAAATATGGAGATCTGTTTTAATGGTTAAATATGGTTAATATAATAGCTGAACACTGCAAGAAAACCTGCAAATAACAGTCATTTATTATTGGTAGCATGACTCATTTAATATTAATTGTGTATGTTTTCTTTTCAGTTAACTTTATTCTATATGGTTTGTATGTTTTCACTCATCAATTTTGCTCTTTAATTTTTGAAGTCCTTTATCGTAGCAATAACACGGAGGATCTTTGCATATACCATAATATGATGCAAATAATAAGTACTTATATTACCCGTTGATCGAATCACAATCACAAGTAGACAGTGCATATTAACTTTAGAAAAGGGTGACGATTTTATTTTAAATCTTCAAAATCTGACATGATCCTATCACAATTTGAACCACCCCAGTTTTCAGTCACAAAGCAGTCCCTGTGAGGACTGTAAGATCAGTGGCCATAAGCATATTGATCATCCTCCCCAACAGAAGCCTTCTTCTGTACAAAACACAACCAAATGTCACTTTGAGATAAGATAAAAAGTAAATCTGATGACAGGCAGAGGTCTCAGTAGGGCGGAGGATCAATTTTAGTCATGGAAACAGCAGGAATCAATATGCAGACCACCAGTCAACAAACACAGTGAAAGGTTTTATATAGAATAGGAATGCTGACTGTGGTATTTAGAAAATGTTGAGTGACAAATTTTGCTCTTCATAATGTCATCATGTACTATCTCTGTAATTATATTAGGGAATTTTCAATATAACCTATCAATATGGTCAGAGGAACACATAAAGTTTCAATACCATCAGACATTTCAAACTGCTGGACACAGTTACCCACATACATGTAAACACACAAAGTTTGTTGGAAAACTGTCCTCAGCCTTCTATCTGGCTACAAGCTATCCTGCATGTCACCGTCAACTCTCTTAGATCTTATAAGGGTTTAACACATCTAGTACATTCACACAGCCTCATGTACTCAAAGAACTGTACACAAACACGTTTTGAAAGATCCTAATTGGCCAATGCGATTTCTAAGACAGAAATTTCTAGAGACATTGAGTTCAAAAGCTTAGGACGTATGCTTAAAGGAGTTTTCATAGAATAATGTTCCCATTATGACTTCTCCTTCAAATGACTGATTTGGGTTGATTTGTTTCAAAATGTGTAAGGTTGATGGATATATAAGGAATTTAATGCATTCATTAATTCAGAGGTTATTTGGTCTCCTAAAAATAAGGTGGAATGTGACATGACACATATATTATCTGGCAGTAATTTAAAAGAGTAAGTGATAAATCTATTTTTTCAAAGTAGAAACTGAGAAATTTAGATTGAATCAACTTTTTGTTTATATGATATCTTGGATATTTGTTCCAAACACCTCAAAAACCTTAATTCTCAGCTTTTTAGCAGTCAACACAAGGGCGATTAGTTGCAGAATTCACCATAGTTACTTTCAAGAAGGGTAAAACTGTTCTCGATTATAAAACAGTAGAATTGTTTTTCCTACAAATTCTATTGAGGAAGTATTCTAAATTTTAACACATAAATGTTATCATAATTTTCAATGCACTGTCTGTGGTAGTGGCTTCAATATAGGCACAGTTAAGAAAAATATTATTTATTGTGAAGATGTTTTTCTATGGGAATTCAGAATATGCTTTCCTATGGAAAAATCTTATATTCTAAATTGTAAATCTTTTCTGGTATAAGTTTGAACAAAATATCTCATATTAAATTTCTAAATGTTTAAGATCCAAATCCAGAGAAATATGTTGAAAATAGAGGAAGTAAAATTAGCCTGATGTGAATCTTGATAATAGAGCCTTCTATGATATGAAGTGAAAATTCAATGGAAGGAAAGAGCCATTCAGCAGAATGAGCTCATTCACAACACCAGAATCCCTGTTTAACACTCTGACAGAATTCTTTGAAGCCCATAAATCATAGCCTGTTTACCATTCTTTCCTCAGAAAAGTACATGTTTCTCCCATAGGCTATTGGGCGCACACCCAGCTGAAGTAGGTCACTTTTACCTAATAAGTAAGCAGCAGAGATCAATATATCTTAAAATATTCATGAGTAAAATATTGCATTGATCTATACACTTTTTATATAATCTCATGTTTATAGATAAGATTTAATGAGAGCATATTGTTTTAGGTATTTTTGTTCATGTATCTATAAGCTTTATTTTTACCTCATTATTTCTTAATTTTGTTTTCTCTTCTTATTAAATAGTCTGACATAAATCTATTGTTGACAGCTCAAAACTGGCTTATTTTTCATTAAGGATTGTCACATAACAAAAAAAAGGGTTTATGGCTTAACCACAGATAATAAGAATGAGATCATACCCAAGTTGTCCAAATAAGATAGTAAGAATTCTTTCAAAATCCTATTATCTTTAGTGCTTTCAGTTTTCTTCTGGGAAGGTTCTTATTGTTAGCGAAGATTTTGTTAGTTTTTTAATGAAGGTATCATTTCTCTTAATAGCTGAATAATATTCTATTGTACAAATATACTAGATTTTTACTATCCATTCATCAGTTGATGGACATCTAAGCTGTTTCCATTTACAGTAACTGTGGATTGAGTAATTGGCATGGGTTAGCAGATATATAGAAATCTTTGGGCATATCCCCAAGAGTGGTGTAGCTGAGTTAACCATGTGTTGGATCTATTTTTAGCATTTTGAAAAGCCTCCACATTTGACATCCACAGTGGCTGCACCAGTTTGCACTCCCACCGGCAGTGAATGAGTATTCCCTTTCACCTTTCACCCCAACATTGTCATCATTTCTGTCTGTCTGTCTGTCTATCTATCTATCTGTCTATCTATCATCTATCTATCTACCCATCCATCTATCTGTTTATTTATTTTGCCTTAGCCATTCTGACTTGGGTAAATGAAATACCAAGGCAGTTTTAGTTTGCATTCCCTAGTAGCTAAGGCTGTTGCACATTTTTAATTCTTTTTCAGTCTTTGGCACTTCAATTCGAAAAACAAAAACAAAAACAAAAAACCTCTCTATTTAGTTCCATGTCACACTTTTTAAATTGGGTTATTTGACTTCTTGATCCTTAAAGTTTTGAATTCTGTGTATGGTCTAGATATTGACCTTCTGCTGAGTGTATGCCTGGTATGGTGGTTTGAATAAGAATGACTCCCATAGGTCCATATGTTTGAATGCTTAGGGAGTGGAATTAGTATGTGCGGCTTTGTTGGAGTAGATTCGACCTTGTGGGAGGAAGTATGTCACTGGCGGGGGCTGGAGGGAGGCTTATAGGTTTCAAATGCTCAACCAATCTTGTATCTAGTATCTCTCTAGTATCTCTATTTTTCTGCTAGATCTCTCTATTTCTGCTGCCTGCTGATCCAGCAGCTACCTCAGCTACCTCTCCAGAACCAGGTCTGCCTGCATGCTGCCATGCTTCCTGCCCCGATGAATATGGACTAAACCTCTGAACTGTAAGCAAGCCACAATAAAATGTTTTCCTTTATAAGAGTAGCTGTGGTCATGAGGTCTCTTCACAGCAATAGAACATTGAATAAGACAGCTGGTAAATTGTTTTCCCATTCTGTAGGATGACACTTCACTCAGGTGACAGTATCCTTGCTGGTCAGAACCTCTTTAGTTTCTTGAGGTCCCATTTATTAATTACTGCTTTTAATGCCCAGGCTTTTTGGGTTCTGTTCAGAAAGATTTTTGAAAAATAAGATTATGCAATTTGCAGGTAAATGGATGGAGCTGGAAACAACCATGCTGAGTGAAGTAACCAAGACCCAAAAAGACAAATGCTGCAGATTTTCTCTCATTTACGGATGTTAGCTTTGAATCTTCAGATATGCGTGTTTCATTTTGAATGCCCATAGAGGCTTGATCGAAATTGCTAAGGGGTCATTGGGAAGGGCTTTATAGAGAGGGGAGATAAAATATACTATTGTAAATTGTCAGAGGGAATAATGGAACAAAAGGGATACACACACACACACACACACACACACACACACACACACACACACAATGTTCACATATATATAAAGAGCTGAAATAGAGTTAGTCTATGATGGGCAACATGCTCCTTCTAGACCCCAGAAGCTAAGAAACAGAAAGTTCAGTGTCAGGAATGGGCTATTTCTTTTGGTGTTGTTGGCCAGTGATGTTGGCCACCTCCAAACATTACAAGGTATTTATCACCTATACCCTTGGTTACACTATACAACCTGATGGTAAGATCCAATTGATCAATACACCACATATTTGAGTCATAGAATATGGAGAAATCAAGCTGCTGCAGATCTGGATGCTTCATACCTATTGACTAGATTTCCTAGTGCTACAATATTCTATAAATGCTGGTGAAGGAGAAACATCGTCAATAATCTTACTCATCTGTGAACCCTGCAAGTTACAATAATGACCAGCCTGGAAAAATATGCCCATTGCTACAATATTGGCACAAATATTCTGAGAATAACCAACTGCTTTCATTTCTGATTGCATTTAAGGTATGTTCCAAGACAGAACTCATGCCTGGCCCCATTATCAGGATAGAACTTATGGCTGGAAAGGGTATAGGCCCTTATGGGAGAACCTCCCTCTCCCCCTAAGGACTTATCATTTTACACACGTAGATTAATGTATCACTTAAACTTCCTGAGTGTAATACCTATTTGTTGTAAATGGTGACTAATATTGAGATCCACAACAGAACAAGGTACATAGAATTAGAGACAGCAAAATGACAAATGTAAATAGAACATTCATACCAAATAGCCTCCTTCCAAGGCACAGGGACTATGGAGAAAAAGAACACAGAAAGGGTAGAAGAACCAGAGGCAGTGGATAATTCCAAGGAAACAATGTGCTCTGGACACATAGACGCAGGGCAGCTGCATATATGAACTCACAGCAGTTGTGTCAGCATACAAAAAACCTGTGTAAGCACAAGCAAGACCCAGCCAAGCATGGAAAGGTGTGGTGGGCATGAAGTCCTACCTAGCCTAGGAGCTACTGGCGATTATTAGCAGCTGGAAAATGGAGAACAGTTTTCTCAAACAGAGTAGCCCTGTTAAGCTGACCACACTCCAGCAGAAGGACATATATTGAACATTTTATAGGCTTCACAAAATGGACTTGATAGGTTTAAAAAAAGGACAAAAAAAGAAAGTTTAGATCATAAAGATATCAATGCATTGCAAATATTTAAAATACCAACACATATACCTTATGTTTCTTTTGTCACACCACCACTTCTCCTCTTCCTGATAATCTACATTAAATCTGCTAAGGAGGTGTCTTATTCAGGGTTTTTATTGTTGTGATAAAACACTATGACCCAAGACAACACAGAGATAAAATGTTTATTTCTTCTCACAGCTTATAGTCTATCATCAATGGAAGTCAGAGCAGGAACTCAAGGAACGTGAAGGCAGGAACAGATACAGAAGCCATGAAGGAGTGCGGCTGACTGTCTTGCTCTTCATGGTTTGCTCAGCCTGCTTTATTACATCACTCAGGACCACAAGGTCACTGGTGGCCTCATCCACAGCGACCCTGTCTTTCTGACATAAACTACTGATAAAGGTAACATTCCACACTCTTGTCTAGAGGGCAGTTTTGGGGGGGCATTGTCCAAATGAGGTTCCTTTTTCGCAAATGAACATTGCTCGTGCCAAGTTGACTTAAAATTAAACAGAACAGAAAGGAAGCAGAGAGATATTTTCTAAATTTCTTTGGAGTTTGAACACTAAAGAAATAAAAATGCAGCTGTGAAGGTCAAACATAGCTCAGCTCTCTCAATGCCTGAACTAAAGAGATCAGTTCGAGAAATGGTGTTTTACTCATATTAATAAAAAATTTAATGTAAATCATACTTTCTTAATTTTAAACACATAACAAACAGTCACCTTCAGTTCTATATTAATTCTATATTTTGATGGATTATTTGAAAATTATTTAATAGCACATTTATAACTTAAAAATTTGCTTTTTGTTTCTTAATCTCTAAAAACAAAATTTTAGACATAATATGAACAGTTTTAGTCTTTTAGAAAAATAATTACTAAATGAAAGCATATACTACATAAAGCAAGTGACTGAAAAAATAAAATCTCATCCATTTTCTTGGCAGCTTTATAAAAATTCATAACATTGTTTAAAAAATAAAAGAACAAACTGCGAACTAGAGAGATTATAAGTGATAGAGACATTATTTTTCTCTAAATGAATTTAAGATTTCTAAATCTTTGTTAAAAGAATTACAAAAAATATTTTGAGAATTGAGACAACAAACTAGTCATTGACTTTTTTAATGTTATGAATAGAGCAAAAGAATTACTTTACTAACATTAAAACCAAAGATCAAGCTACGGTCTGGCTCTAGTTAAAATAATAGACAAAAAGATGGAATTAATATTATAGACAGACCAGGAGGCCATAATATTCTGTGATGCCTTAAATATGCAGTAATTGCCATAACTAAAATGTTTTTAAGCCATTCAATAACTCAGAAGAGTCTATTGACTGTTTGTACCAGTCTCAGAAATAAAACCAAAGAGAATATAAAGCTTTTCTCTTTAGAAGCTGCATCTTTTGGTAGAGTTCACAAGATGAATAGCAGATAATTGGTATAGAAAATAAGAAACAATTACTAATAATAAATGTCTTCATCGATCAAGGAAATTCTCATGAACTTCCAATGCAAAATACCTTAACTGGGTGACACTGGTAGAACTCTTTGTTTGTTTGTTTGTTGTATTTTTTTAAAGGTAAGATAAGTTTAGATAATCCATAAAGGGTTCATTCACAAGATCTGAACAAAGGGAAGTAAGAAAGATTTACCAAGAAAGAGACTTGATATGAGATAAGGGGTCAAGACAGACTGTCAGAAGGTCTGGAGTAGAATGCAGAACCCCAGAGAGGCAGCAGGCAGCCAAGACCAAAGCTGAAGGCCCGAAGGCATCTGCTGCATGGACCTGGAATTCCACTGATGAGCTCTGATTTCATTCTTTGGCAATAGAGCTTCCCTGCATGGAGGGCAACCATGACAGGGCCCTGCTTGAGAAAGATAGGTGGACGGAACATGGAGGCACAGAGACTAATTTAGGGCGCTGTACTTTCAATAACTGGACAAGAGTGACAGTTTACTGATAGGTTTCTGCACTAATGACATGAGTGGCAAAGAGAGCAAACCATAAGGAACTTATAAGCGGAGATTTTCTGAAGGTACCACCAAGGCCTTGACAGTAGGTAGTATCTGGAACAAAGGAGAGAAGAGCCAAAGTAGCACTGGAGATCTTAAGCCTGGGTGACTAAGAGAAAGCTAGTGCCAATGAGCAGAAATGAGCAAAAAGAACACAGAACATTTGTCCCAGTTCTGAGTTCTTAGTGTGGTCTTCAGAAGCCCGGTGCAGTTCCTAAGTGCTAACACACTCCTGTATATAAACACGTAACATGACAGAAAATGCTTTCTCTCCCTTAGTACGTTTAAGATTATGAAGTATCTTCTCTCAGGACTCCCTTGCGTGGTAGGGAACTAAGAAATTGATGAGATATGAAAGCTGAAAAAGCATTTTGTGTATCAAAAATAAAACACAAAGACAAAATCAATCAGATTTTGCTTTTTTGTTCATTTGTAATACTGTATTTCATCATGAACTATAGAACTAAAATATTTTAACCTATGCAAAGTTAATTCTTTTGTTTCTTTCTCTTTCTTGTTTCTTTTGTAATTTTATTTTGGGAACACTTTTCTGTCGTTCCATTAATATATTCTGCAGGTTGTTCTACTTCAAGAATCTGCATTTGGGGCCTCTTTTTCTTTTAGTAGTCACTTTATAGTAGTGGCTTGTGCTTACATGTATTAGGTTTTATCCTCAGTACCAAAACCAACCAAACCAAACAAACAACACCTCCACGTTTGGGGCTTTATTCCTGAGTTCAGATAATTAGGGACCATATAGATTGTCATATTTGAGATTTATCACTCTAATGATCATAATAAGTTACACTTTAATCGTTCTGCATGAGTGTTCTGAGTTTACTGTATAGATGAGTAAACACAGACATTGACTCTTCAATTTGTAAATATTTGCTGCATTCTTCTCAAATTTTCAGGGGAACTGGTTTGGTGGGACTTCTCAGAATCTGAGTCTTAATGGCAAACTATCAACTAGTGCGTTGAACTCTAGAGGCATCTTGCATGTACTACAATCTAAATATTCCACAGTCTTCTAAACAATTCACCGGAATGGAAACTGCACTCCAGATGTTGACTGTGTTTTCTTCCTATACTACAACTGGGCTCTGTTTCTTCTTAACTATGTAGAATGGAGTAGGATTCAGATTTTCTGTTCTTAGAAAAAGCCTGGACTCCACTCACTTAGAATAACAGTTTTATGTATTTCAGGGAAACTTAAGTAGAAACTAATCCTCTTCAGAGGAATAATCATCTGTTCTGGATAGAGTGATAAGCAAATATTCCAATATTTAAGATAAACAAATATTCAAAGTATGCAGAGAGATGATTTGGGTTTGAAAATATTTGCAGTCTTACAGACACCTAAAACAGCTCTCCAGGACATTTGGAATAGTTCTTAGAACTCCCCTGTCTGTGTAGGAGGGAGTCAAAGCGGCAATAGAATACTTCAGAAGAGTTATTGCCATTCTTTTCTGTGATAAAAGGTAAAAATAGAAAGAAATCAACACGTATTCAAGATTATAGTTAATACATGGTTAATTATGGTTAATCCTATTGAATCAATAGGAAATGGAATTTGGTAAAAGAGGATTCAGAAAAAGAACGTTTTTCTTCTCTTTCTTGACTTTGTCAGTGTGATTAGAGGATTATTTTTTTTTTAAAGAAACAGCAGGGAGACTTCGCTGGCTTTCCTCATTTTAGCAAGAGATAAACACTTGTATTTCTGAGAGCTGACAGGCACATTCTTCATACAGATTATCATGTTTTCACAGGTAATATTAACCTCTCTATTGACCACAGCTCCATTTTAAGCCATCATCAAATCCACTTAAAAGTGTTTTTTATCAAATTAGAACAAGAGGATAGTACACTGGAAATGAAGGTAAATCTCCTTTTATGACTCAGATGTGACTTTGGTTTGTCTTTTTCCCCTAACTGCAGTCAATAGATCATATTGAGTTCAGTTCACTTGAATGACCCTGATTGTTTGATTTAAACCCATACTGCTAAGGAATACTACAATTAAGTGTATCAAAATAATAGAAAAACCTAAATAGCACAGCATTTTCAGCTCAAATTGAAAAAAAAATAATTTTTTTATAATAAAAATATTTGAGTAGTCAGCACATTGTCATTGCCAATAACGATTAATTTCAGAAACATAAGCAGAGCATAAGAATAAGAAACTCCTTACTGGTATATTACAGAACTGATGTGATTATAATATAATTTTAATTATTTAGGAACCTAACAGATAATGTGAAATTAGAGGTTTCTTGATATTGTATTTATGGTTTGAATTGTATTTATGGTTTGTCTGGTACCTTCATGAGTTTAAACACATAGTCTGCTTGCGGAACCATATTGGGAGATAGTTAAGTTGGAACTGGGTCACTGGAAATAGGTCTTGAGGTTTATTTAGCCTCTTGTCATTGCTTGTCCAGTTTCTGCTTCCTGACTAAGGGCACAGTGTGGCCAACTGTTTCATGATCATGTAGCTTTGCCTTTCCCACCATGATGGACTGGATCCTTTCTTAAACAGTGAACCAACATAAACTCTTACTTCTTTCAGTTCATTTCACCAGGTATTTTGTCGGTAAGGAGGAAAGTAAATAGCATATGTAGTCTTAGGCGGCTACTTAACTGTTATGTGGCTACCGCAGAGGGATACATAAAGAGTTCCAATATTTACCTATGTTATTTTACATCACAGGGATTTACAAAATTAATTAGAAGTTGTCGTTATTTATTTACCAAATGGTCATTTGAAACATTTCTTCTTTTTATTATGACAACTTATTATTTTTTTTCTTATGAAACATACTCTAAAACATGGTTATAGATCCCTGCTTTGTAAACTGAATACGTGATGTTGGTGCGGGAGAGCACCAACGTGACCGAGGATAAATAATTTTACTACAATGGAAAACTTGGGACTATTCTTAGATTAATTTTCCTTTAATGGTAAAGTTTGCATTTTTCCCAAAGGAAGATCAAGCCCGTTTGTTTCAACTTCCCTTCCACCCTCCTGTGACTGGAGTTCTGTTTCTGAATAATATGATCACGCGAGCCTCCAAACACTCCTAATTGGAACTGAAGGCTGCACATATCCCCTACTCTTTCATCCAGAGAGACTCATCCCACACTTCTGCGTGGGAACTACAATACAGTATGTCTGAATACTTGTAGTTCATTAAATCTCAGTGTTATCTCAAAGCTCCGATTTTAGCTTATAGTATGTTAACCTTAAGAGTTTTTAACTCTTAAGTTTTAACTCTTAAGTTAAAAAACTCTTAAGAGTTTTAACTCTTCTTAAGAGTTTGCACTCTTTGATAAACACAAGTCATCTCTCTCTCTCTCTCCCTCCACCCCTCTCTCTCTGTGTCATTTGTGTGGCACAGTTTAAATCTTAAATGTCTCCTAAAGGCCCATCTATTAAAGATATGATCTCTAGGGTGATGCTATTAGGAATTTAGTGTTGTTGTTTGTTAAAGTTAGGAGACATGTTTTAGTGGGAGCTTTTTAGGTCATTGAACACATGCCTTGAAGGGCATGGGTATTCTTGTTTTTTTCCTCTTTCTCTTTTGTTGCCTGGCCATGAGGTGAGTGTAGTATTTTACCTTGCTTTCCTACACTTCCAGCAGAGACCCTCCGTTCATAGACTAGAACTTGCAGAGTTCTCAACCAAAATAAGCTATTCTGCTTGTGTAGATTATTTCACATATCTTGTTATAGTAACAAAATGCTGTCTTTCATAGTTCCCACGTAAACTGTATTCAATGTTATAGTCACCGGGATCCAGAAAACTGACTCTCTGACTCTAAAAAAAAATTCTAAGAGTAAAATTTTGCTAGAGAAATTCTTCAAACTTCAGGGATTTTAAAAATGGCGTCCTGTTTATTTATTTATTTATTTATTTATTTTTTTTCTCCTGAAAAGACAGTATCTATTTCCTCCAGTGTACTGAGACTTGAGAGTAATGGAATTTGAAGGCGTGTCCAGATGTTAATAGGGTGTGCAATTTGATGTGAAGCTTTATCTGACGTCTGGCAGGCAACGCTGGAATTTGGAATGAAGGCAATAACAAAAATTTATATAAAGAAAAATTGAGAGTCGTTTCTTGAAAAGAGGTAGTGTCTAGGGGTAAAAGAAAGAAATTTGTGATGGGCCAGAGATTTATTGACAGCCTATTATGTGGAGATAGTACTAAGAAATAGGCATGCAAAGATAATAACATACTATCCAGCAGCGACTAAAAGTACTGCCATGGAGGATCAGACTGACTGCTTTCCAAATGTTACGAAGTATACAGTGGTGGGATAAAAGGAGGGATGCAGGGGACAGACAGCAAGGCGAGATGACAGCGTGCATTCTGCAATTACAAAATTGCTTTGAGCTCCACAAAGAAGCCATTAGGAAGCCAGCAAGAGATTGTAAAACAGCCAAATTGTGTAATCTAGCAAGGGAGGATTCATGGTAAGCTTCCTAATGGCAGCATAAAGAACACTTGATCCTATGACAGCAATGTCTCCAGTAAGTTCCCTGTTCTTTGCAATTACAGTAATTCTTTCAGATCAGCATCCTGGATGGCACTATTAGAACTTTCATCCAAGACGTACCATCTTTAGTCATCTGAACTAATGTTATGGGCTTCTCATTCCTTCTTTTCTCTCATTAAAGTCCAATCTCAACAAAACAATATGCGTGCTTATTAGAGAAGATGTCAGTGGTTACTTGTTTGCTCAGACTCTGGAAAAAAGTTCCTATTTTATCACAAAAACAAAAACCAAAAAAACCCTGGAATGTTTCCTGCCTCTGTAATCTCTCTAAACCCATCTTCTGAATTGTCTCCCACTAAATAACTTCACAACAAGCACACTGGATACTTGGGTGTTTCTCTGATATTCAAAGCATTTCTTATCTCAAGGTATCACAACTGAGGTTCTTTCTGTTCTGTACCCTGCCCTGTCTCTCTCATGGAATCTGTCTTCCTATCCTCTTTATGTCTCTCTGCACCGCCACACTATAAACAGGATTACATTGTGGTGACAGGTACTTGGTTGGTAAAACTAGAGGTGAAATCAAATTTGGAAGAAAGATGATGGGCTTAAGTTTGGTAGACAGTAGGTTTGAAATCTGAGAAAGAAGTTGGATGAGGCTTCCTGATGGCAGGAAGCTGTAGAGGAGTGTGTTGAAGGAAGGAACAGAGGAAGAGTATGGTCTTTTGGACACAGAGCAAGTAGCCTGTGGTCAATCAAATATGGTCACTAATTCTCGTGAGTACCTCCCATCAAAATGTGGGATGTTTCACAATTCCCTTGTTCTGATTAGCCTTAAGACTCATTTTGATCACATCCTTGGGGTTAGGCCGTGTTAAATTGACTTTTTTAAGAGTTCCAGAGCCTTGACAGTAAATGGCCTTTTTGCTGAATCAGTGAAATCACGAGGAGACAAGTATGACAGAGGAATCATTATAACAATCCAAGGAGCTAAGGCAAGGAAGGAGAGGAGTGAGGTACATTTCTCAGGTTTAGTCAATAAACTCTTGCCTAATCTAACCAAAGATACCGTTCTACCTATTCTGGTTTAAGATCTGCCAAATGTAAGAAAACTGGCTGTTTGGCTGTGTTGTTAACACTGCATATGACAAGATATGGAGTCTGTCTTCTCTTGAATTTGACATTGGGAATGATAGCTAACAATCAAATGGGGAATTTATATGAAATAGGTGGTAAACAATCAAATATTTAACTAAGTTGCATGGAAAATCTTTGCCTATTTGTTCTACTTAAAATATTCTCAACATATTACCCCTGTTAGCAGAAACATTGCAATTCAATAGCCATTGACTAAGGCCCATTTTCTTTTCAAAAAAGCAAAATAACTTTTGCAATAGATCAAAATATATGATAGCACACACAGATAAGTATAACTGAAGCCAGCTTTTTTAAAAGTCCGTCATAAAACTGTGGCTACTACACAGAAACACTGAAGAATAGCATATTGTTTTAAATTTTCTATAAGGCTACAATGACTTTCATCTTTACAAGAAATTAAATAAAGGATCTCAACCCAATTATAGAAAATTAACTCCAACCAATAGTGTTTAACTCATCCTAATTGTAAGTAAGAGACCTCAGATTTAAACACAATGCTCAACCTAATTATATTCCAAGCACATTAACAGGCATAGCATTCTACTGGAAGGGGACTTCTTGGTAGATTTATTACTTAAATTATAGAGAAGATTCGGTTAGAGGATGGATTCTTGCATTTACAGGATCAGCTTTTCTATATAATGGCCACATAATTTGTGTTAAGAAATAGATTTCAGTGCCAGTAAATGATCGTACAGGTGAAATGGCATTACCAGCTAGCTGTGTAGAAAAATGCACTGGACTAAACTCAGAGTTCTTACCAAAGTTACAGAAATTCCATTTAAAAATTAAAATTAAAATTCCATTGTGCATTTAAACAAATTTTAGGTTAATTATTGGTCTGTCATTCATTATTGTATATTATGATATTCTTGTCTGTTGTTGGTGATAGTCTGATAAAATATGAGGCAAAAGGCTTTTATATGATAGAAAGAAACAAAAATATTTATGATCATTATTTTAAATCTAAGACTTTAAAGATAATCTAACATTTAAAAATAATAAACAACCTAAATGTCTGTCCTGAGTCTCAGGCTTCTAGCCTTCTAAAGCTCCTTTAACCTCTAATGACAAAATAGAATTATTTAATCTCCATAGAGGAGCACAGAAACCCAGACACTCTTGAGAACAAAAGGGATACATTAATAATGACCCCCCAAAACAGTCATCTCTTTCATACCAAAGGTACTTCTAATTAGCTCAAGATTTTTTCTCTATATTCCTTTGAGGTTTTACTGATGCATTTTCTTCCAGAGTAATCTCATACCTTCTTTTTCTACTTCCAAATTTCTTGTGTCTCTCTATTGGCTGACAGAGGTAACTTAAAATTTTTCCTATGTTATTTTGTGGGATGAATAAGCTTGCTTTGATGCTTCTGTTATTCAGGAAATGTAGAGTGACACACATCTGTCAACCAAAATGAACCACCTCGGTGTTCTAACATGGAATCGACATGACCAGTCGTTTTGAGGTTAGACACTATTCTCTTCATAAACTCTGTTCCTCTTAGTTTAGATAATATTCCTACTCTCTAGATTATCATATAATATTCTATAATACTGGACTGTGTTAGGGTCAACATGGATCTGCTGGAATCTTGTTTATCGGTTCTTTTCACCCATCTCAGAGTTTCCTGTTAAGTCTCATTCTTCACTTGACTTATGGTCTTTATTTACAAGGCTATTGCCATGATAAGGATATCAATAACCTTGTGCAATCCCCCTTATTTCTTCCAATTAGCTGCTGTAGTTCAGTGGTTGATGCAAAAATAGAAAAACCCTCTCTTTTCCCTCTAGAATCACTGTCTCCAAAGTTCAAATTATACTTCTGAGAGTTTCATCAAATATGACTCAAAGCACATCTCAGTTTCCAGTGTACAGAAGAGGTTCTGTAGCAATCCAGAAACTATTACCCTTAGATTCACATATTCACATGGGTGAATTTTTTTTCTATATCTGAATATTTGAATTTCTGAAGGGATCTACCATTCTGTACATTATAAGAGTACTTCCTTATGCCTAAAAGGTTTGTACAGTGTGGTCTAGGTCATAAGCATATGCCTTTGGGGACGCTAGAATTTGGTATGTGCTACATAGATGGTTACCACTGGTCACAAGTCATTAATGGAGAAATAGAAAACATTCTGTGATTCTACTTGGAGAGGTCTCCTAGAAGCTTATGCATGTATTCCTCTGGACTTTTCCCTATGTGAACTTTGCTATTTCTCATTGTAACTGACCACAGCTGAGTCCTGTAGCTCTTAGTGGATCACTGAACCCAGGCATGGTTTGGGGAATGCAAGACCTGTATTGTTTAGAGACAGGTAACTTTCATTTTCCAGTTGAATGGAATGAGAGAAACTAAGAAGATAAACAAAGCAGGTATGAATGTGAGAACTGCTTTTCAGAAAGGACAAAGTAGAAAAGAGTCATACTGGATCTGGAGAGCACCTTCTTACAGGCTGAGGTCAAGACAGAATGAAAAGGAAAACAGAAAGAAAGTCAGCTGGTAAATCATTCTTGTTTAATTTCCTGTCCACCATGTGGGATGCTCTTCTCTGCCATATCCCCTCTACCATGAGTACTTGAAGCCACTGAAACTGTAAATCAAAATGAATACTTCTCTTCTCTTTAATTTCTTCAACTTCAATAAATATTTCAACTTCTCTTGAGTTGTTTCTCTTGGGTATTTTGTCATAGGAATAAGAAGTTTTGACTAACATGGTACTTCTAATCAACTTATTTATTCTTATTCTCATACTAGTTTTTTCTTTGAGAGTGTCGTTAATAAACTTTGATCAAATTTACTATTCCAAAAGAACACAGGATGCTTCTGGGTCAGTTAAAATATATTAGTTTGGGCCAAGAACTCCTTGATTCTTTATTCATAGAAAGACTTGGTCTGCATCTTCTATGCCTGTCCCTCCTACTTCCTGGTCCCCTCCAAACAATTGCTTTTAATGAGTATACACTTGGACAAACTGATCCAGTGTGAATTATTTTCAACTTACATACAAATAGTTTTCTGATGCTTAAAATAAAAGTGAAGAGCATCTTATCTGATCTGTTCCACTCTGGGTCCTATTCTCTAGAAGAATAGTTAGATGTTATTCCTGTGTTTACCTCAAGATACTGGAAAGGCATATACTTATATATTCCTCTTGACACTAACTATATAGGGTCAGTGAAGAATGGCATGAAGTGTTCAGGAAAAATAGTATGTATCTCTCCTTCCTTCTGCTTAAATGAGGATTTATACACAACCCATCACAGAGGGAAGAAACTGGTGTTAAAGTTCTGTTAAAATGAAGCAGTTACATAAGTCAGTGCCACAAATAATAAAATCTTACATAGATGTTTTTAGTCATTTCTCTTGGTACTTTTAATGACAGATTGAAATAGTTCCCCAAATAAGCAGAATTCTTGCTTTTGAGGTTTGCCTCATTGCTCATCCTGACATACTGGTACTATAGACTATATTAGTTACTGTTTTCTATCTTAAATACTTTCATTCATAAATTATATATATATTTTCTTTTTTCCTTCACTCTGTGGGTAAACACCTGATAAAAATTTAAAGGGGAAGGATTTACTTTGGTTCACAGTTTGAGGGTATATATTCTTTCATGATTGGGCAGGGAAGGTAGTGGTAGGGCGTGCAGTTGAGACTCCTCAACATCTTACATCTTGATAGAACAGGAAGCTGAGATAGGATAGGAGGCAGGGCCTGACTAGCATCCTCAAGGCTGGTCCCTAGAACGCTTCCAACTTAGCTCCATGTCATAAACAGTTCATAACCTCTGCAGGCAGGTTTGTTAGCTAGAGACCAAGTGCATGAGCATGGACCTGTGGGTGACATTCCATAGCCAAACCATAAAGTAGCCTTTGTAGAAATCTAGCCAGAGGGTTTGGGGTGAAAAATCCATTCCATTCAAGAATGATGGACTAAACAGTGTCGAGTCTAGCCATTGATTCTCCTCATACTCACAACAGCACCTATAACAACTGTGGAATGAAGAGTTATACTGACTGCATTTCAAATATTATTTTTGTATAATTGACATGGAACTCACAGTAGAGTTCCTGCCTAGATTCACAAATATAATTTGTGGCTTTATAAACTTATAAACCAGGTTTGCAAATGGATCGTGCCTATTAGTATCATTAATCATACAGTATTTACTAACAAATAAAGCAGAAAAGACAATGCAAGCCTACTGGCATTTGAAACTGCTTCTGACTTTTATCGCGTTGTGAAAGACTAAGCAAGAACACTGAGTTTGGGACACCCACATGGAATAATGTCAATATTCTGAAATAGAGTTCTGTTAAAAAAAAAACAACAAAAAAACAAACCTTGATGCTAAGATTTATATTATTTTTCATAAAGAAAATAAATAATATTGCTTATATGTGTAAGGTATAATAATACAGTTTAGCCAAACTCCTGTTTATTTGTTAGTTATTCTGAGACAGTGCTCAGAGCTCAGGCTGGTCTAGAACTTGTTATGTAAGTCAAGTCGACTTGAACTCTTCATTTTCCTTTCAGCCTCCTAGGAGCTGAAGTACAGTCATAAATAGACCACCATCTCCCTATGTGCAGCTTAGTGCCCTTTGTCTTGGCTCTAATCAACCAATTTGGAAAGAAAACACTCTTCAAATGTTTATCTTTAAGTAAAGTATAAATATACTATGAAAACTAAGGAGGATTTTGGATATTGTCGAAGGCATTACACCCTGCAGGATTGTGCTTTCCAGTTCCACTGAAGTGGGGCCTCTAAGTGTGCTAGTGACCAGGCATCGGCTTTACTCAGGATCTTCAGTTTTGACTACACATAAGATGTTATGTTTCTCAGATTTTCTTATGCTCTCTTCCTTGAGCGATTCTGTTACATCCCTTCATTTGCCAGACAATCTACATAACACCCTCTTGATCCTTCTCACAACTTTTCCCCAACCCTGTTCCTTAGAAGAGAACTGGAAAAACAAACAGCAAGAAAATTCCTAGTGATCTCTGAAAGCCTACACAAAAATATTTCAGAACAAAGCAAATAGAGGCTTCAGATGCTTTTGTGTCGTTAACAAAGCTGTGAAATTTTTGAGGAATGTGGGACCAGAGAATTCTTTTTAATATTTGCCAGATTCATAATTTCTAATGCGTCACATCTGTAGTTGAACTTTAAGTTAATTATAAAACAAAATCTATAGCTGCAGCCCTAGCCTGAGGATATAGTCTGTACTACTGATGAACTTTAATTCCCTGGGCCCAACTTAATTACAAAGCAACATTTGGTACAGCTGCTAAACCCTTACCAGGTGACCACGTGATAATAAGGGAGAAATGTTTAAAGATCTCCAGGCTTGCTCGCGTGCTTTCAGCACAGAGAGGAGTCAGCCATGCACAAATTTGAGCAAGCTCTTGCATATATACTAAAATAGTTCTTGACTTTGGACACCTATGTAATTGAGCCAGTTAAAGTGTTAAGTACATGTTTGACAGATAAGAATGGGTTATGGTGTGTACAAGGCCAATGATCTGATGGATGAGATGTCCCAGTGAAGGAAAATAGTGGTAACTGGAAAATGCGTGCAGATTTCTTAACTAGTCTGATTTATTTTATCAGTGATATAGACAAAGGGAAACTGACTCATACACATTATGAGAGACCAAATTGTGTTTTTGTCATAACAAAAAGTATTTTGTAATATAAGTGGACTTATCTAGCATTTCTCTGCTTTTAAAAAATATTCCATAAAAAAGAGAAGATAACATTTTTTGTGTTACTAAAACTTTTCAGTTGACAAAAGTAAAATTAACTATTGATATTATTTAAATAGGTAGACCCTCTCCTATATAAACTATTTTCTCCTATATAAACTATTATTTGCATAATATCCATTACATTATTTTCATGAAACAAGATAGATCTGATTATTTTGTTGGTTCCTAACATGGAGGCAGAAATTTAATGATTAATTCACTTCTGTTTGAGCTTTTTGCTTCATTCAAATACTCATTTTGCAATACTTAGGACTGGAATACTTTCCTAGGATTTTATAAGAGCAAGAAAAGTTATCTGAACTAAGAAAAGAAATAAAGAAGTACTATCAAAAAGAGAGCTAAATATCACTGGTTGATTTTCATCAAATTAGAGTATAAACTACACTCAATTCAAATTAGGGTTTGAAGCGTGAGTTCTCAATGAGAGGCAAAGAGCATTTCTTCTCTTTGTTTTGTTCTCCTGTGTGCAGGTCTCAGAAATGCCAATCTTTGACTCCTTTCCTTTCTGCTTTAGAGTAGAAGAGGGGATAGCTAAAGATAGGATGTATCATATAGCTCATTATACCTTCACAAAATGAAACATAGGACATAAATTCATCATGAAATATCTGCAGTAACAATGTTCTTCTCCACGGCTCAACCTCAAGCACCTGCTCAGATTCCACCCAATGTTGTCCTATGTGGCTACTGTAGAGTATGGAGAGGATGACAGGGTATATTAAAACAATGAAAGGCTAATGTCTTAGTGATAGCAATGTCTGTTTTCCACCTTAGACAGAATTCTTCTTACTACTGATCAGCGATGGAACCACAGGAGGAACAATTTTGCTTGCTGGAAGAAAATAGGATGGAAGGAATTATGACAGCTGCCAGATGTTGCAGTGCCCCCAAGGGCCACCAGCAAGCATCTGCATATGCTGCAGACAGCATCAACTGTCAGACCATGGGACCTTGGGGTTCGATGCTCACACTTAGCTGAGATGCAGAGTCATAGGATTTGAGAGTGAGCAGGATCCTTAGAGAGGATCCCTCCAAAGGGCTTAAACTGTAACTGAGAGAGTCCTGTGGTCCCAACGTGTGACTCAGATTTCTGAGCATTTGGAGGGGTTCTCTCCCAAACAGGAGCATCATTCTTAGGAAGAATGTAAAATGTCTTATGTCAGATATTACATTAGGACATAATATTTTACTAAACAAAAGTTAATTGTAAAGTACAAGGTCATATTGTAGTTTATGAGAACATCTGTGGACAACATCCCCAGACTGGGCTCAGCTACATCCCTGGAAGGGAGGAGAGGCTGATTTTAGACACAATGTGCTGTGTGGCATGAGGTCTCAGAAGCAAAATTATGTCATTAAGACAGATCAAGGGAGAATAGAGGAATTCCGGAGTCATGCCAACAACCCTTCTGTTTATTTACATTTAATAAGCAAGCGAAGGAACCAATATCACTTAGAAAAATTTGCCTTTCCTTGTTGTTTTTGAATTTGTTCTTCAAAACATTCTTCTGTTGGCATTAGTTTATCTTATGCCACCTCATCTGTTCTACTTTCAGAGTTAGAAATGTGTCTGTCAACAATGGAATGAGTAAAGGTGTATTTGCAACACGATGGAATTTTCCATCAGTCAAGAATAATGGAATTATATTGTTTGCCTGAAAGTGTATACAACTGAGGACAACTGTGTTATGTAAATTACATCAGGCTCAGAAAGACAAATGTCACAAGTTTTATTTCATTTGTGGATTCTGAAGTTTTATATAGATCAATAAAATCTTTTATGTCTATATGACATGAAAACAGGAATAAGACAACGTAGGTGAGCAGAGGATACTATCAGGATGAGAAAGGGTAAGAGCGGGGGAGAAATGTTGGTAATATGGGGTAAATGCACAGAAAATGTCCTTATGAAACTTAGAACCATGTACAACAATCATGTACATACAACAATGTTGTATGTACAACATAATATAATTTAAATATTGCTAATAAAACACAAAATAAAATGAACACTCTGAGTAGTTAATGGAATCTCTGTACTCAGCAAAAATGAGAGAGAGAAAATGAATTGGAGAGAATTTGATTTGATTTTAACGTAAGGTAAAATCACACCCTCCAGATTGAGTAGCTTTTCCCTAAATTGTGATGAAGCATGTGTCTTACCATCACTGTCGATGCATACGACCTCTTGAACTTGAGCACCAGGCCCACAGGCTTTTCCATTATCTGGTTCACAGTCTCCAAGTCTGACTGCTTTCCAGTCATAGCATGACGGCTCTTCACAGGGAATGGCTTCCAGTAAGTGAGGGCAGTTTCCAGTGGCTCCAGAACCTCCAGTAGGTTCATTAGTAATGCGTCGCTTCCTCAGTTTGAATCCTGAGTCATTGGGGAAGGAAAAAGTTCATTGTTAATGCCAGAGTTTTAATATTTCAGTAAACTGATTTTTTTAACCCTAGAGTGAATGCTGGATGAGGGTAGAGGGTAGAAGCCATGTGTGAATTGAATAACCAGTGCATACACTCCCAAAGTAAAGCTTAATGTGAGCCTATCAGTCTTTTATTGAAAGAAGGAAGAAAGGAAGGAAGGAAGGTCAAAAGAAGTAAATAGAAAAGAGGGGAAAAGGAAGGAAGAAGGAAGGGAAGAAGGATCAAGAAGACTGGAGATAGTTTATGATTTGATTATTCTCCACTGTCCCTCTATACAACTGCATTCCTTGTCTCCTTCCCTTTAAAGCCACCTTCTGCTGGCCACGGACCCTTACTAATTTTCCAGGCTTTATGGTAGTCCAAACTAAACACATGTATTTAAAGTTTCCAAGCGTACATCCACAAATGAAGGAAAACATGCTACGTTTGTCTTTTTGGTTTTGATGACCTCACTTAGAATGAATTTAAATGTTACAGGGGATGGAACAGTAGGAGAGAGGAGGAATAGATTAACACAAAATCCTTGAGCAAAAGTCACATGGAAAGCCGCTAGTGCAGAATTCTCCTAACAATATATGTATATGCATATATAAAAAGGATGTAAATGATGTTATCCTATAATGGCGGGATATTCCAGCTAGATATCACATGCTTGCACAAAAAAAGCCCAGTCACGGTAATGGGCTTTTTACAAGTGGTCCAGCGGGACCGATAGACTACCAAACATTACAGCCTATAGCCAATGCTCTTGGTTATCATCTAGAACTAGACGATAAGACCCTATTGTTAAGGACACTATGTGGGTGAGTCACAGAATATGGAGAATCTAAACTTATTTCAACCTAGAAACTTTCAACCTACTCTAACTTTCATAGTACAAGAAGGTGCTTTGCACAGGCCCCCAAAAGAAATAGTAACCATCTCTCTGACCCAGCTGTGAACCCTGAAAGCCACAATGATGACGTGCCAAACAAGATATGATTACCCGTTTAAGAGTGGCATAATGATCATGGGAGTGTTTAACCACTTTCTGATTGGATTTCAGGTCCACTCTGCAAAATGAAACCCATACTGACAAGTCACTAGGGCCAAGAATCTGTAGCTGTGTAGAACATAGCTGTTAATTAGAAACTGTTATTTTGCTAAATGGACATTGTCTATGTGAAAACAACCCCTAATGACGTCTCATTACACCCGTAGAATAACAAATCTCTAAAGTCTCACAAGAGAAGCTTCTGCAGTGGATGGTGATAAACACATCGACTCTGTTCAAAGTCCAGAGAGTTCTCTACTCAAAGTACAGTTGTTCAAGGTACAGAGAGTAATAGGCTAAAGACTTCTCAGTGCTAAAAAGGGTATCCGTCCCACACGCCCTTCTCCCCAGCTCACAGGTCATTCTGATAGAGAAGCTGGAGGGAGTGAAAGACTACATGGAAACACATTTTTCAGGCACAACACGATAATTGTTCATATGAACTTATGCCACTTTGGACAGAACACAGAAGACCTACACAATCCCAAGCCAGACAAAGAACATAAAACATCATTGAAAAATCCGCTCCCAATTTTCCTCAATTGGTGGGAGTTTTTAAACAGGCCACGTCATCATTACATACCTTTTCTGCCTTGCTGGTCATTGCAGTTTTCATAAGTACAAGGTCCCCAGGCAGACCAAGGTGAAACTTCACATTCAATCGGACAAGGAATGTGGCACAGCTGTGTGGTGTTAGGAACAGGGCCACTGCATAATTTTGAGTCCACTGGTTTAGAAACTGGAGAAAAATACAGACATTTCACAAGACATAGAGAAAAACAGATGTTATGGTCAACAATATGATCTTTTCTTTTCTTTTCTTTTCTTTTCTTTTCTTTTCTTTTCTTTTCCTTTTCTTTCTTTTTCTCTCCTTCCCCTCACCCTCTTTCTTTGGTTTTTCAAGTCAGGGTTTCTCTGCTGTTAACTCTTGCTGTCCTGGAACTTACTCTGTAGATCAGGCTGACCTCGAATTCACAGAGATCTGCCTGCCTCTCCCTCCCGAGTGCTGGGACTAAAGGCGTTCACCACCACTGCCCGGCAACAATATGATTCTTATTGGAGAGCATTTGAAGATTTGTCATCAAGGCATACCCTGTGATTTCCCTGCTATATCCTGAGAATAAAAAGAGCACTGGTGTGGGAAGAAGTTGAAAGGGTATCACAGCAAATAAAACTGGGCTATAAGTATGATAAATTGCTTGGTTTATAACTGATCGGTTGTGAAGTTAGTGAAACAAATGCAGTTCTCCTAATTAGCAAAATAATTCTTCAGATGAGTGTTAAGCATCTACAGTCAAATTCTAAACAGAGTGGTGCTTTAGAGGAATTGAGCATGGTAGGAAGGGGTGTCTAGCTTTACTAAACATGTAAGAAATTCATTGAGTTGCTTCCAGTAGAACAAACTCCTGGCCACGTTGGTTTGCTGGTTTGAGAGGTGCCACATGAGTATAGGGAAATGGAGTTGCCCTTGACTTCACAGTTTAAAGGCTGATGCAATGATTCACAGAAATTCTTTTTTTTTTCTACTGTATTATCTGAATATCTGCCAACCTAAGCACTGTTATGGAGCCCAACTTACAATTATTTATGCTTGTATGTTGGTCAATAAAGTATGAGAAAATGTTGTTTGCCCTTTGATTTGTTTTCTCTATGTTTGATGACTGTCGATCATGTATTTTTATTTTTACATAAGTATAATTTGACAATTACTGTAAAGATATATCCATAAACATATGAATGAATATATAATTGATTATATTGCCTGGTTAACATGAATAAGCTAGGAAGATATATAAAGCTCCATGGACAGGAGAAGAAAATTTTATTTATTTATTATTTACTCACTTACTTATTATTTATCTATCTATTATCTATCTATCATCTATTCTTCTCTTAATTATTACCTAACATTAACAGCTACAATTACATTTGTGTCAAAAATATTTTGGCTATACATTTTCCTTTTTGACAGTTAGTTGATGAAGTTTATGTATACACAAAGTTGAAAACTTTGAGAAGAAAATGTTTTTTAATTTTCATTATTTTTGATATTATAATATAATTACATCATTCTCTTTTCCCTTTCTTCTCTCTAACCTGTCCCAAAAATTCCTCCTTCCTCTTTCTCCATTGCGTTCATTAAATGCTTTTACCTACATATTTATGTAGTATACATACATATTCCTAAATACATAAATACAGCCTGATCAACCTATATAATGTTAGTCCTATGCTTTCATGGCTGATCATTTGGGATTGGATAACTAATTGGTGTGCTCTTCCCTAGGGAAGCCTATTACTCCAGATCTCAGCATTCCTTAATTGCCTGCTGTTTTTTGTCTAGAACTGAAGCCTCCTGAGCTTTCTCCATCCACGTTAGCATGCTCCTTGTTCAGTTAATGCCTAGCCAGTCACCTTAGTGAGACTTTATGTGTACAGCATCTGATATCCTTTGGAGACACAATCTTACACACTCCCTGTTTCTCTGGTTCCTACTGTCTTTCCACTCCTGTCTTACTAGGTTGAAACACTGTTCACGTTTTCTTTTCTTCATCAGTCTAAGTTTAGTTTTGATGTTGTCCAAAAGGATTAAAAACTTGTTCACAAAAATCATGGGCCTTAGAAGAGGAAAGTGCTGAGTAAGAGTTTAAGGCAATACTGTTAATGCAGAATACTCTTGAGTCTTGCTTGGCTGCTAAGTCAACTAACTCAGCCCTGAGATAATATAACTAGCAACTGATTTTTATTTAATAGATACCATTTTACATATAAATACCTTTTCATTAAATAAAGAGATAGAACATCTGTTTGTGTATATTTCTAGTCCTTTATTCATTTTTATTGTATGTTTTCTTGCAAACATATTATGTATTGATTAATGCAAATCCCAAATACTACTTGAGTTTCTAAAAAATTATGTTTCTTTCATCATTGCAATTGTCCAATGATTCATAGAGGTTTTTATTAGATGACATGTTGTTTTATGATGTCTTCATATGGTCAAATACTGAGATTTGAATTCCAGACTCTCCAGCTTTCACACTTGTTTAATTTTACTACTTAGGTTTGTCCTGTAGAGAAAACGTTGGCCCAATGTATCTAATACATATTTAAGTATTATTGTTGATTTCTAAAGACATTTTGTTTTGTCACACGCTTTAAACACAATTACATGTACATTACATGCTTCATGAGTCGGAATCTCTGAATTTCTTGTGGATAACAAAGTAAGATCTAACAGACTAACACACATTTGTAGGTCTGAAATACTTTTTTGCTTTGTGCGTTTAGAGCACTTTAGATAGAAACATATTATTGCAAGAAATAAATGCAAGATATCTATTTCTAGTAAATGGCCAACATATAATTTTCAAATTAAACATTTTATTTTCAGAAAATTGTATCCTGTACCCATTACACCTGCTTTACCATAGAAAGATGTGACAAGACTGTTACACAATACCATAGTCAGAACAGTGACATTGGATGCTGCAGGAAAATGTGGATTTGAAGAGTATTCCTGCACCACACACCTACCTGAGTTCTATATGCAGTGCCTTCTTCTGGTCTGGTAACCTTGTTTTACATTTCTCCCAGCTGTCAAGCTCATGCCAAGATCCAGCAGCCAACCTACGACCTACAGACCCCTACTGTGCCATATCCAACCTCTCCTACTGCACTGTACCTAACTTGCAGGCCCAACCTGGCCCATACATCCTGTGCTCTGCTCCATCCTAGTATGTCCTTATCAGACATAGAACAAGTTGAAAAATTCAAATGCCCAAATTTCATCACAGAAAATACAAACAGTGTAAAAGATCAAGATACTATTTTCTCCCAACAAATCCATTAGTTCTAACGAAATGTCTGCCAATGCTAAACTACGAAGATAAATCTCAGGACACATAATTTAAAAGAATAATTTAAAAAAAAACTCTCAACGTATTCAAGTTTAAAGAAGATACAAATAGCTCAGTGAACTAAATGTCCAAGCAATGCCCCCAAATTCCATGAACATAATGATGATGGAAATGATGAATAAATCCAGGATTTGAGGATTGAATTCAGTAAATATTTAGAAACACTGAAGAGAATTCAAGCTGAAATAGAGATGCAATTAAAAAAACCCAATTACCCAACTAGAAAACTCAAGGGGAAAATCTTCACAACTAAAACAAATCAAAGATACAATATCATGATTCCAAGAGACATTACAGTAACTAAGCAAAACAAGCAAAGAATATAAAAAAGAAAGTTTAAATGCAGGAGTGAGTCTTCAATTCAATTAGAAAGGTTTCGGTCACTGTTGATCTGTAAGTGCAACTTATTGCACTTTCACTCAAGGCTCACTGAACAGGAGAGAAATCATGTCTTGTACTGGAAACCTAACCAGCTTCCAAAAGTTAAAGAGGTCATGGTTCTTAGCAAAGAATCTACTACTAACATTTTTCTGGATCAGCATAATTTCTTACTACACCCTATATTTATATATTATCTGTACACAGATAATATATATCTATATGTATAATATGTAGCTATTGCCTTTCATCACAGAAGCCTCTCTTACGGAAAATGGGTACCATCATAGATAGTGAGGAGTCCATCCCTGATAGATATATCTATATCATAGCTCTGCATCTATGGCTCAGAGAACATCATGGAAGAGGAGGCAGAAAGATTTTAAGAATCAAAACACCAGGATGTTTACTATTAAACAGTCTTTTCTAAAAACAGTTGTATTAACAAGTCCTGAACAATGGCAGTAGCAATGGACAGGTTAATATGGAAGGGAAAAATTTTGTGTGGTCTTGCCACTACACAAAGAACTATAAGCAACTAACAACTTCTGGAAGACACATCACAGGGATGTGTTGTAGAAGTTTATTTTTAGTTGTGCTTAAAATAATTGTTTTTGTGCACTGTTGGGAAAAGGTATGCATAGCCTTAGCATTTTGTATTGTCTGCAGGTGTTGGATTTCTGTGGGAGATGTATGATTGCTTATGGTCTGCACCTGAGGAGTTCTGAGTGAATAAAAACTCCTGAGCTCAGATGCTCAGGGTTCCACTGTCAATTGAGTATGGCACTGCGCATGATGGTGGTTCCCTCTACTGAGGTCTGGCAGGGCTTGCACCAATGAATATGCCTCCTTGTACTGTTTGGTGAGTTTCCACAGTAGGTGTACTGCTATAAATGGTATACCAACATGGGGTACTGACATCACACCAGCTCATCCAATATAGACACAATGAAGAACAAGAAAAAGAAATTCCAGACCTTGCAGAGTTCATTTCGTTTTGTTTTCCTTTGTTTTCTACAAACCTGTCCAGTTACCAATGAGGCAGTCTTGACAAGGCACATCTGCTATGGTGATGAGAACTCCACCTCAGAAGGAAACCCTTCCTACAGACAAGGCAACCAGTTGTTTTTCCTGCAAACCAGACTCTATTTTAAAATCTGAAAAGTGTTTCCTAAGGGTCAGCACATAGAAACTCTTTTCCAGAATTGGTCGAGTTTGTATCTCATACTGGCAGCTGAACTTGGTACTGTAAGAGTCACTGAGGGGTTGCTGGTTTTGAAGGCATGATGGAGTCTTTGGAGAGCTGCTGAGGCTTGGCACTGTAAGAGGCCAGGAGAAGCCATTATTGAAGGTACAGCCAAAGTGGCAGTTGAAGGCTCAAATTGAAGGGGTCATACAGAGAAACTGAGGCTTGGCACCATTAAAAGAGTCCAGGAGAGGCTATTGGTGAAAGTGCAGCCAAGTTGCAGCAAGGGACCAGAGCATTTTTTGAGATGTCAGTAGTGTGAGACAACCACCAAGAATGGCAGGAGGAATGGAGTAAAACGGCTGGAATCTGGAGGACAAATTGTGTGCGCTGCAAAGAACAGAGCTAGAGAAGTGATCTAAGCCTTTTGGAGGAACTCAGGAGATTGTGAGTGAATTCCAGATAAGAGGACATTGCTAATGTTTTTCTGCTGTCCAAAGACATTGTAAAAAGATGTTTGGTCATTTGGTCATGTGCATTAGAAACTCTCGTGATTAATACTCTTGTAAATGGTTTTGCTGATGTAATATTAAATTGTGTTGTGAAGGGAAGGCATTCTTTTTAATACAGAAAAGGAAAATTGTTGTGGATGTTTATTATTAGTTGTTTAAAATAATTGTTTTTGTTGCACTGTTGGAAAAAAGTACACATAGGCCTTGGCATTTTGTATTGTTTGCAGGTGTTGGATTTCTGTGGGAGACATATGATTACTTATGATCTGTACCTGAGGAGTTCTGAATGAATAGACACCTGAGCTCAGATGCTTGTGGTTCCACTGTGAGTCTGATGCTGGGCATGAAGGTGCTTCCCTCTGCTGAGGTCTGACAGGGCTTCCATGTATGAAAATGCCTCCTTGTCTCCTTGGTGAGCTAACTCTAGATATATAGCTACAGGGATGAGCTCCCCTATTGGTGGTCCAGTGTAAAGAGGTCAGTCCTGAAATCATATGCACACCACTAACAAAAATGGATTCAGCAGGACGACACACACACACACACATTTGTGCATGTATGTACCTATATATGTAACAATAATCTTTGTTCATACATGCACCCATATTATGTAACAATAATAATCAAAGAAAAAGCCTATCAACTTGAGAGTAGGGGGCATATGAGGGGTTTGAGGGAGCTTAGCTTGGAGGAGCTGGGAGGAGAAATGTGAAGGGGAAAGTGATAGAATTCTTTTTCAATTAAAAACATATTAAAGGCTGGGCAGTAGTGGTACACACCTTTAATCCCAACACTCGGGAGGCAGAGGCAGGTAGATTTCTGTTCAAGGCCAGCCTGGTCTACAGAGTGAGTTCCAGTATAGCTAGAGTTATAACAGAGAAACCCTGTCTCAACAATCCCCCCAAATATTAAAAAAAAAAGGACAACTTACCTAAACTGAAAAATAGTATTCAGGAAAGGATTGGGAAGGAAATATGAGACACCATGAAAAGACTAAGACTTCAACTTAGAAGAATAAGTGAAGGAAAAGAATCCTAGATCAACGGCATAAACCAGAACTTCAATAACATCATAGAAGATTTATCTAAGCTAAGACACACTTATATGGTTCCAAAACGCATATACAACACCCAGAAAAGAAACTTTCCATAGTGTATCATAGCTAAAACTCAAAGAACACAGAATGAGGAAAGAGTACTGAAAGCTGCAAAAGAAAATAACCCCCATCCACACACACATGTACACAAAAGAAACTGCATAAACTAAACAGTTGATTTCTCAGTGAAATTTTTGAAAACCAGAAGATCCTGGAGCAATGCATTATTCTAAAAGAACACAACTGCCAGTCCAGCAAAATATCTTCCATATTTGAAGGAGAAAGAAATACTTTCCATGATACAAACAACATTAAAACATTTATATAGAGTGTACCCTGACAACTAAACATCCTAAACAGAATACAAGAAGCAATACACCAGGCTGAAGAGAAGAATAAACAGAAAACACACAATAGAAAGAAAACAACCAAAGCTATAATTATTGAAACAAACTATCACTGAAAACACAAGCAAAACAAAACAATACAAACATAACTGTAATCAATAGGCATCCTTAAATAAAAAAAAAAAAAATCCTTGAAAATTGTCCCAATTCACCAATCAAAAAACACACCCTGGGTAAATGGATCAAGAAACAAATTCCATTCATCTGTTATTCTTGATTACCGTGCTAGCCATTGGTGGTGGACCAGAGATTGTTTCCTTCTGGAGAGTGCTCATGTTTCTAGGATAACCTCCTGGATAGTGTTGAGATTATAAATTAGGTATTTGTAAATGATTCTTGTGTACTTAATTTTATTAGAGTACTTGGTATTTGGCTATTCATTTGAGTGGTTACTCTCTTAGAAATTGGGATATTTTTTTTTAATTTGCCTTTTGATTGGTTTACTTTGAAGTTAAACTGATCATGGATCTATTTCAAAAACTTACAAAAGTTTCTATAAAATATTCTGATAAAGAATTTCTTTGCCCTCACTAAAATAAGAACATTCTTTTCCTGCCCTCCTTATCAGTTATAGATTCTTTTCTTTTTTTTTTAATGTCACAATTATGGAAGAGAAGAGAATGAAGGTGATAAAGGAGCTGGCATAATCAACACTTAGAGTTTGATTCAATTTAATGTATTCTTTGGGAGTTTTGAGAGGTCTTACACTATATCACAGACTGGCCTGGAACACACTATGTAGCTAAGGTGGACTTGAACTCCTGATAATTGTCTTGCTTCAACCTTTGGAGTCTTCCAATTATTGGATATCAACAGTGTTTTGAAAATTAGAAACTGCCCTGCCTCCAATGCAGTAGATTCTTACACAGAAGATTAAGACCATGGTACAGCTGCTCTGCTATCAGAATGCTGCTTGCCAGTAGGGTTGGAGAGCATCCCAATGTAGGACTTGTTAGTACCCTTGGCTTCGGCCTTCACTGCAGAGCCAGAATGCCAGATGAAACTGATTCTTTCCTACATTTCACAGACTCTGTTCAGTCTCATAGGAGTTGTTCCTTACTTTGTTTCTTCCAATTCCTTCAACACCTACAGCATTAACCACTGAGAAAATAACAACTCCTCTAAAGGTCCAGCCTCTGGTTGACATCTTCCTTTACTTCCAGAATCTAGGTGCTGTTTCCCTAATCCCTCTGGTTGTGTCAGAGAACATAGCAGGAGGGCCAGACACAAGCCACTGAAAGGAACTGTGGTTCCATCCTGACTCATAAAATAGAACTGTACAATCTGTTTAAGTAATTATAGAAACAAACGTAGATTTTTTTCACTGACCCTGTTTCATAAAAGATTAGAACACTTATAAGCATGGGACTTTTCAAAATACATAGCTCTACTGCAATGCCAATCACTGTTAGTATTCAAACCTAACACATTTTGTTAGCAGCTTGACTAGGGCCTCCCAATCCTACTACACAGATGCACCATCTGTTGCTGCCCTGCAAATATAATTTTTTCTGCTTTTTCCTCTTTTAAAGAGAATTTTCTGCACAATAGCACATATTAAAACCTCCCACCAAAATCTTCTAACACTTCCTATTGACTCGAATTTCCACTTATAATGGCTCTCACTAAGAGAAAGTTGTTAATAGATACTGTAAATTAACATAGTCACCTCACAACATGTGCGTGACTGACAATATGACAGAACATTAGCATTATGAATTTTGACGTACAACTTTCTTAAAAATTAGTGCTGAAAAAAAAATGAGTATCTAACCAAATAAGCTCTGTAACCAGATCTGCATGCTTGCTGTTGTAACTCGCATGTAACTATTCAAATGACAGTGTATTTCTGACTGCTAGGGCTATAGAACAAAATCTACAGACGAGGTGACTTCAGAAGCACCACTCTGTTGGCGGGTGGAATATTAGCTGTGGAGAATAGGAGATTCAGGTATATCTGTTAGGAATCTTTCCAAGAATACAACAGGGAACACGGGGCTTAGACTCAAGGCTAATAGTGCCCTAGAACAAAGATAAGTATTAAAGATAGAGGCAGGGAGATTTCCTGAGCAATTGTAATAAAGACAGAAGAAGCAAGAATGGCCCCCAAGATTTTTGTCCAAACATCCCATACATAGCTTGACTGGCACTGGCTTGTGTCTTCCTGTTCTCGACGCCCTGGACTGTAGTGAGTCTAGATCTCATAGCTCCTTTCAATACGACAGTGGGTTTTGCTCTATACCACATTCAGTACAGCATCTGGCTTGGCTTTACCTCAATTTAATCCACCCCTCTAGAAGCTGCCTGAACTAGCAGGTTTGATTCAAATATTATGTTTCACATTTAAACAATAGAAAATCTGTTTTTCTAGGTTCCTCCTTTGGTGGGCTGTGGCATGGGCAGTACTCCACTCAGGAGTGGATATGTTAAATCTGTGCAAGGGTTCCCTCAATAAATTGCAGTAAAACACTACAGCTGTTTCAACTCTGATATGTGTTTCTTAAAAACAAACATCAAGTGTTGCCAAAACAATATCATCATGTGGTATTGGAGCTCTGTGGGATATGAGAAAAGCAGGAGCCACAGTCATGGTTTTCACGATCCATGGTCAAGTTTGTAAAAGTGGGTTTTCAGTTCTTCTCTCCTACATGAGGCAATTGTTAGGTGGGAAAAGTAAGGGAAGAAATGGGCTCCTGGGAATCATATTCCAAAAAAGCAAAGGTTTACTCTGTTTGGATGAACACCCAGAAATAATCTAGGAATGGGGACTTTGAAAATGCACTCCAGATGATCCCCACACAGCAATATTCAGACTGTTCTTTCAGAACGGTTTGAGAATTGCAGCTGAATTAAACCACGGGATGCCATAAAGCTTTGCGTGACTACATCTTACCTCTCTGAAAGCATCATACACCCACGAGAGCAGCTGTATGCACACCAGTGAAGAACTGTGTGCCATTGTCATTGGCTACCGGACGCCGAGAATAATTTCCTAATGGAGTATATTAACTCTTTCTCCTGGTGACACATTCACTGATCTTTTTCTGATTCCTATTCCCCATTTTTATTTACAGCTGTGTATAAGCTGAGTCCCTCACATCTCAGTGTATTCAGTCCAATACAATTGCTTGGGGATGACATTGGAGATTCTAAATGGCCGATCTCAGAACCTGATAGGAAATCTTCCTGGAGGATGATTTCCCCTTCCCCCACCTTTGTGTGAGGGCAAAGCTTCATTTAGGCAGAAGGATAAAGACATTCTACTGAGAAAAGGGAAGGAGAGGAAAGAAAGCTCTCTAAGGCAGTGGTTCCTATTTACCCCTAAGGACTAGCTCTAGTTGTATTGGATTGTAGGTGTCTCTAGTCCTAACTTGCTATGTAAAGGCTAATAATCCTTTGGGCCCCATGAGTCTGCGAAGAAATTGCATTCTTCTCTGAATCCCTGAATGACACTTCCTGTGACACAGTGGTTCTCAGTCTTTGCTGTACATTTGAATCAGCTGGAGATGTTTTAAAACTACTGATGTTGAGATTCCTCTCTTAAACGTACTGTTTAGGGTAATAATGGTTTAGAATATTGCTAAACAGCAGGGTTTTCAAGGGCCGTTGAAGTGATTTAAATGAACGGATCAGATGACCAACCATGGCTCTGTTTGGACCCTTTGTCACAGCTGTTCCACATGTTCTGAACCACTATCTTCTTTTCCTTTCTTCTCTCAAATCATTACTAGTTATGGATTTTTTTTTAAGTTCTTGTAAGATACCATATTTTCGTATTCAGTTATTGTTGAAAATTATCTATTATAGCTTATTAATAGTCCCCATTACAATATATTGTGAAGATTTTTTACCTTTTTAAATAGACTGTGTCTTTCATGTTAGTGGTTTAGCTGATGTGAAGCCGAACTGCAGTCATTCAACATCTTGCCTGGTACTTTATACTACTATTTTTCATTTTCATTTTTGTTGTAATGGGAGAAGCACACGCACACGCACACGCACACAACTTGTCTTTAGCACTGGGAATTGAGCCTCAGGCCTTGCATACGCCAGTCAGATCCTCTCCTCTGCACAGTATCTTCTGAGACAAGGTCTCACTAAATTGCCCTGGCTTATATCAGTCTCACTTTACAACCTGGGAAGGCTTTCATCTTGCAATTCTTCTGCACTACTAGGCCTGCCTTATTGTGATGATATTTAGGTATCATAAGTATTTTTTCAATACTTTTTTTTCTAAAACTTCACTTGCAATTGAACAACTTCACTTCCAGTCTCTATTACTGCTATTGTTATCATAACCATCGTTATATATCTTAAGTTCCATGTTTCCATGTATTTAAATCTGCTTTTCGCCTGACATTAAAAATAAGAGTATCCGTGTCAACCTCTGTGAAAGGGGTGATTCCCCCTCAGCTTTCAGACCTCCTATTTATCCCCAAAGCAATTCTGAGAGTTTTCAAATACCACACAAAGAAATGGAATGGCTGTGCTTTTTAGTGCCTCATGCCACTCAAAGCTGAAATGACGGGCCCCTATTTAAACATCCATTACACTCGACATTTGAAGAATTACTGATTGTGGACGAAAAGTATGTCGGCATGGTAACTCACAGGGGCTATAGGATAGAGCAGACTGTGGTGGTGTGGCCTCTGGTTTTGTCTTATTGAGGAATCAGGTAGTATAAAATGTGAAAAGAATACTTGAGAAAACTGTAAGAAATATATCTACAACTAGAGGTCTGGTATCCAAATCATTTAGCTAATTCTTATTTCGAGATCATTTCTGAGTCCATTCTTGGACCCCTCCTGGGACCCTCTTGGGCATGGTTTCTCTCAGCTTGTTTCTCTGGTCGGAGAATTATTCTACAGTGGGCTCAGCTGCGTTGCAGATGGGAAGCCACATTAATTTGTCAAGAGGTAGGTTTGACCACCTGGCATCAAATACATTTTGAGGGGCTACTAATATGAAAAGAGAAGTGAGCTTCTCTTCAAGACTATAATGATTTAGTTCCACTGGAGGAAGCTCCCAGGAACAGAGGATATTGGGGGAAGTTATAGATCCGTAATAAATTAGAATATTCTACATTTCACCCAGTGCTGTGACTTCAGCTATCACAATGGGCTCTCCTTTTCCCTACCAGAGCTACTTCTGAACTGCATTTAGCATTGTTGCTGAAGGATAAGCTGCTCTAAACCACTGGTTTTACCTAATATTTCAGATCACATAAAATGAGGACTTAGTGCATGTCTGACATGATTCCCACTGCAGTACATGGGCTCTTTCATTTTAGATCTCACTAATCTGTTCATGGAGAAATGTAACAAACCATCCAAGATCACACGACTTATACATTTGACTTTCACACTGTGTTCTTACAAGTGCTTCACAACAAAGGCATCTAGCCGTCATTTCTTTCTATAAACCAGCTTGCCATGATGTATGTAATAAAGAATATTTTTACTAGATAGAGAGCTCTGAATTTTCAGTAGGTGTTCCATTGTTTCAAGGTTTCCATTTTCCCTGACAAGATTCCAACCTCTGGTTGTTTTTGTTTTTGTTTTTGTTTTTGTTTTTTACCTCCATTCATGTGTACGAATTGCACTTGATATTTTTTCTTTTTTTGTTGCTTGTCGGCCACATTCAGAGAACAACACACACTCTTACCTTTGTTGCTTTTGTATGCTTCCTCCTTGAGATGCGCTGAGTTTCATAGATCTGTAAGCTGAGGCTTTCAACAAATTAGATGAAATTTTGAATGCTCTCTCTTCCAAAGTGCTTTCGGTCCAACCAGTCCCCCTCTATTATTATATCTCTACCACACATATTACGTATCCTAATACCCCACCCGCCGCTGACTGTCCCTTCACTTATCCCCCTTAGAATTCTTTCTTTTCTCTCGATGTGATCATTTCTATTTATCTGTCCCCAAGATCAATAGCAATTTCATCTATTCAAACACAGCAATTTCTGTTTTCTTCCGGGGCGCAGAGGTTTAGACGTGTTTTTCAGTCTCCAATTGTTAAGCCCACTGTACGAGTTTGTTTACTGGAGAATTGGAGCATCACTTATTTCCTCGTTCTCATGTGGCTCCTTTGCTCCTCCTGTGTATTCTTTCTCCTGGAAAACTTTTCCATGGAAGGCTTTAGGTAGGTGTTTCTTAAAGCCTTTGTCCATTTATTCTAATATCTAAGCCATTTCAGTGTTGGCTTTTAGTATTTTTCTTTCTTGATATGTCTTGTTATACTTCTATGCACAGACAGCAACATTTTTGGTCTATTTTATGAATGATATATGATGAAGAGTCTGGGAGATATCACTATCCTTTCTAATGTATTAAGGCTATTTGGCACACTAACTTACTGGAAGATCCTGGTAATTCTTTCAGGGTTGAGTTCATTCACATTAGCTTTTTTTTTTTTTTCTTCAAATTTGAACTTAACTGAGACAGTATGGTCCTTACTTTCAACATGAACAATTCAACAAGTGTTCTTTATATTTCCAGAACTCAAACTCTGACGTCTTTAGCACTGGACTGTATCTCAGTTCTCAGCTTTGCAGCCAAAGGTCACCACTGTGCCTCAAAAATTTCTTCCTGTACATAGACAATACATAGCCACCCTCTGGCCAAGGACTTATGGAATGCCATATATAAACAATTGGACTCTGCGCCTTAGCCTACAAGCAGATGCCTTGTTCTGTGTCCTGTCCTGAGATCCCCAGGCACTTCAGCAGCACAGAGTATAGATTGCTGACTTTGCTCAGCTGATCCTGACACAGCACTGGTCTTCCCTTCTCTGTGGTAGAAGAAAACCTCAAGGAAAACACAGATGAAATTTTCAATGTCTCCTCACGATGTGCATCGTCTTTGCTGCTTTTTTTTTTTTAATGCATGAAATAACTCTTTTACATATTTTGTCAAATTTCAAAGTTGTATTTATTGGGGGTGTTTCCAGTTAAATTATTTTGGCAGGAAACAGAAGCCAAAATATGTTTGTTTTGGTGATGATTTTGAATATTTACTTTCTAGGTTTTGTGTTATATAGCTAAATGTGCATGTTTTCAGCCTTCTGTCTCTGGCTAACACTGTAAGACATTCTGGCAGACTTAAGGCTAGCTGGTGATCATATTTATTGATACTTTGGCTTCATTCCTGAGTGTATTTTTTTCTTTCTTTAATAAATATTTACTGAACACTTAATAGGCCTATTTTAGTTTCCTGCACAATGCACAATGGCTATATGATATTTTCTTGTTTATTTGTCTACAATCTAATGCCTTCTATTAAACTCATTTGGTGGCAGAGAGAATTTTGTTTGGGTTGTTAGCATCTCTGTTTTCAACATACAGAATAATACCTATACTGCACAGAATACTCAGTAAACCACCAATGAAGACATGAATGTATGAACTGCCTTCCTGCCATAGAAAAGAGCTGGAGTAAAAAAAGAGCATATGGACCACAATTATTTGGTACCATAAGAAGGGTAACCTTCAAAGATAATTGACTTTGAGACGGAATTAGATTTTTTTTTTTTTTAAATCATGTATTCTAAATGTAGTATCTGGAGGGGAAGTATCTTTTCTTATCTTCAACCTGACTTGCTATGAGTGATTCTCAGTACACATCACTGCAGTTAAAAGCTCGGGTTCAGCTTATTTGATTGACAACCATGGTTATAACTTATTAATCTCTCCTATACCACAGTATTCTATACCAGTAATGGTATTTACTCCATATGGTCAGGGTCTAACCAGCAAAGAATTGTAAACCACTCAGAAGAGTGTTTCACACGCTGTAAGCATTGATCATTTCTCTTATCTCCCTCCTCCCTGCCACTATAACTTCAAAGAAAATTGGCATTCCATAAATCTATCCTGTTATTATCAACCACAGCAAAATTATGAAACACATAGCAGGGAGATCCAAAATCAGCAATAACATCATTTCTCAGAAGACAGTTAGCATTCTATATGGTCTTCAAGACAAAAGAATCACCAAACATATATTTAAGTAACTAAATTAGGTAACTTTAAGTCTGACTACTGAACCAATGCTTTTAGATCACAGGTTCTAGCTCTAAACTTATAATAGTGAATGTATAAAGAACCATTATAGTAATTTTGAGGTTCTCTGTGCCCATGAGATAATAGGAGCTAGCTATATAGAAAAAGTACAAGATTCTGGTTTGGGGATCAGAAAAAAATTTGCCTATTGGCCTTTATAAAGTTGGAACTGTTAAGCATGTTGAATTACAGCCTCATGCATGTCTGACTGGGTAAAGATTTTATCTGGTCTTTTATCATGGACTGATGCACATGAAGAAGAGAGATGGTATTTTATGCAAGCTCATGCTTTTGTAAAGTCTTACAACTTTCATTTGAGAATAGTAGTACTCTAATTCCATCCATGGACTGTCAGGCTTAGTGGAGACCTATGAATCTATGTCATATCATGTTAAGCCCACTTACACGATCTCACTGTACTATACTTTCACATTACTGTAGTAGCAATGTTATAGAAATTGGTTCAAATGGTTTTCTAGTAAAATTTATTGTAGTATTTATTGTGTCATTATTTTATTTTTATTTGTGTGTGTGTGTGTGTGTGTGTGTGTGTGTGTGTGTGTGTGTGCAGTGCCTTTTCAGGCCAGAAGAGGGCATCAGATCCCATGGACTTGTGGTTAAATGTTGTTGTGAGCCACTTGAGGTAGGTGCTGGGAACTGAACCTAGATCTGCCGGATGAGCAATAAGCTGACTAGTCACTGAGCCATCTCTCCAGACCTGAAAACTGCTTCTTATAACAGAAATAAAGGAAAATCAGGCAAAATTTACGGTACCAGTTTTTCGTTTTCAAGCTTTGCATCTATGTTTTGCTGCTTATTTATGAGGTCATTGTAATATAATTATTTTTCCCCTTCCATTTCTTTCCATTTCCTCCCTCCAAACCCTCCCATGTCAATTAAGTTCATGGCCTCTTTTTTCATTAATTGTTATTGCATGCATATATGTATTTGTACATATGTATATATTCCTAAATATAATACATTAACTCTGTATAACATTATTTGTATTTATATTTTCAGGGCTGAATATTTGGCACTAAACAAAAAATTGGTGTGCTCGTCCCTGGGAGGACCACCTCTCCTGCTCCCAGGAAACAACAACCAAACAAAATGCAGTGTTGTGGAGCCAAGCCCCAAAGGAACACATCTACAAAGCACTCCTGCATCTAAGGCTAAGGGACCATTGCAGAATAGGGGGCAGAAAGCGGGTAAGAGTCTGATGATCAGGGAGTTTCCCATGAGGCTGTGTCTCCTAGTAATATCAGAAGCTGTACTCATAATGTCTCATAGACATGACTGTCCAAAAATGAGCTGGACAGGATGACATGGATGAACATGCAAAAAGGGTGAGGAAAAGTCCAAGAGGCCTCAACCCTACGCAAATAACTACAGGTAACTGAATTAAGACATTTAAAGGAGCCAACTCACTTAAGAAGCTCAAGACCAATACAGAATCTTGAATCTTTTTATGGTTATTTGAACTAGTATCTTGGGACTTATGAAACTGCTATTTTTAAGAATGATCACTGACAGCAATTTCACATGATTACAGGAAAAAGTTACTTTGATGTATTTTTTAACATCACCTGGTGTGAACTGCTTTCCATGCGAGACTTCACACTTGTAGAATCAAGGCTCCATTTACCAATTATGAATTGTGCTTCTTATTTCTTCACAAGCAATATGCATTTGTGCTACATATAGAATAATAATAATCTTCTATAAAAATATGTAGACTCTCTATAATAGACACTCTTCATGGGAAAATAACTCATATTGATGGCTTAAGAGTGAGTTGAATTCTTCAAGCAGCATTTATGCATCATAGAGGAACATTTAATCTTTTAATCCAGCAGCATGGCTGTACTAGGGTAGAAAGAATGTTGGTACACACCTTTAATCCCAGTATTCAGAAAGCAGTGGTGGTACACACCTTTAATTCCAGTATTCAGAAGGCAGTGGTGGTGGACTCTTTTAATCCCAGCACTTGAGAGACTGGAAGCAGTGCTAACAACAAATCAGTGTCAGATAGGAAGTGACTTTGGGATGAGTCAGAGTGAGGGGCAGGCAAAGTGACAAATCAGGGGAAGGATTAGCAGAGTAAGTCAGAGTGAGGACTCACCCAACACTCAGAATAAAAAGCAGGCTGTTAGCTCAGCAAACACACAGGGGATAAGAGGCAGAGAGAGGACAAGACACAGAGACAATGAAGCCATATGACTGAGGATATGACTGCAGAGAAGCAGAGAGCTGACTGAGGCAGTATGGAGCAGCAAGAGCTCAGAGAGGGACAAGACACAGACGCAAAGGGAGGAGTCTGACACAGTCAGAAATAGTCAGCTGGCTTAGAAGATCAGTTTAAACCAGTCAGCTTGGAGAAGAGTTTGAGGCAGAACAGCAAGTGAGTTGAACCAGAAAGGTCAGAGTTCAGAAGCTTGGAGTGGCTCAGTCATCAGTAATTCTCGGAGGTTGATTAGATTGTAAGGAGGTATAATGGTATAAATTGTACGGATGCTAATGCCTTCCAGTTCTAGGCTTAAATGTAGATTGTACAGATTCCAAAAATGCACTAGGGCTCCAGGACTAGGATAAAAGATTGAATTAGGCAAAGAATAAATGGCCTTTTGAACTTGAATCAATGTCTACATCTAGTGAATCTATAGCTACAATCCACAGATAAAAAGAAATCTCCGCTTGGTGGTCTGCCTTGTAATGTTTATTGTGTCCCACTTTGTCCTAAGGAAATGCACACAACAAGTGGAGATAAAGTGATTTTAAGGATTCATGCTTGCATAGTATGATGGAAAGGACAAGTATCAAGAGAGGATATTTAATAGCAACTATAATAAAGATAAACTCAAATGTGTGCCCCATGATTCTGTAAATTTCTTGAATCAGTCACAAGTTCTAGCTTGTAATAATGATTTTGAGAAAGCTTTGAGAAGCTACTTTACCTTTAAGTTGTACATTTACAATGAAGCAAATTCACTGGTAGGGTAATATTTCTGTATAGTGCTTATATTTAGTTATAAAAAAGATGGCTTTGAGTTTGGGCTTTGTAATTTTTTATTTCAGAGTGTCAGAGAAAATTATTTTCTAATTAACCACCTAGTCATATAATTATGGGAAAACAATCTGCCACAACAAATTAGGTACTTTGCTTTCTTTCTTATTATTGATTTTTAGAAGGCAAGTAAGAAGTCACCATTTTTCTTATTAAAAATGAGATTTTACTTTTAAAGTGCATTTGGTATTCTTTGAGAAGTTAGAACTTCATAGATCCAAGTCATTGTATGTAACAGATCTAGCAGAAACCTATAAAACTAAGAGTTTTCTCCAAATATTTTCCTTTTTTCACTATTACTATTATGTTAATAAGAGTTGAGGTTTACAGGCATAATGTTCCCTAGATACATGGATCTTATGTGATGGAAGGTTCAGGTCAAAGGTAAAAATAATCTTTTCAGAACAACCAAATAATCAAACTGAAAACAATTCCTTTATAGACTTTTGGCAATGTTGTGTTCCCTAAACTTCTTAAACAGTGACTTACAAAGGAAGGAAAACTGCAATTATTCTGTCTCCAACAACTGCAAAAGTAAAATTAGCCATATTTCTCTTTGCTCTAGAATAATAATGTGAAAGCTTTGGAAAAAGTCTACACTTTCCCCAGAAAGGAGTAATTTTATATATAATGGAAGCATATGTCAGCATATTTACAACATATTATAAAGAGACTTTCTGTATAATACATCTACCACTGGGTTTCTCAAAGGCCAACATACAATTACTGTTTTATTGCATGCAAAAATTTGGAGAAAATTCTTCTTTTAAAAATTCCTCCCCCTTTCTCAATTTAACCAGTAAATTAAATATAAATGGAAAGAAATATTTATTTGTCATGCAATAAACACAAGTTCTGATGGTAGACCTCATATGTATTGTGCCACTAAATCTTATCAGAAGAAAGAAAAACAAAGGAAAGGAGTGGTTAGTGAGTCAAATAGATTGGCTTAATATGATACACTGTAATTTGATGTTCAGTAAGTCCACATTCTCTAAGTGAAGAGAGCTCTCCACCTTTCTTAAATCTATTCCCAAATGACATAGTAGCAAATGCATCCAGACATTTATGAAGAAGAATGGGCTATGATAAAGAATTATAATAGAGAGAAGGCATTGTGTCCTCTCTTGGAAGCTTATCATCTTCAGAAATTGAAATTAATATTCATGAAGTAATTGTAGAAGAATATGATCATATATATATATATATATATATATCAAAAAACATTGTGAAATATTTTTGCAGAACCTTAAGAAGGGTATGGACTTGGAGTAAAGAAGTATGATTGAAGATCATATAGTTATTTAAAATAGGAAGGCATAGTTGAATAATTGGGACGATGGCTGAAGGCATACCAATAGATGAAGAAAGAGTAAATGACATCTCTCTTTGTTGTAGGGACTTATCTTCAAGAGAGTTTATGTTCTTTCTTGTGGGTATAAACAGAATAAACCCTTACATGGAGGTCATGCAGCTTTGTTGAGTACAGAATATGATGAAGAAGTACATCAAATGCGTATCATTATAAAAGTATGTTAATATTTAAAATTCATGCATTATCGTCAATATTTAATTTTTAATTAATAAAATTGACAATGTCATACTTCTATAATACAATTCACTGTGTCAATGTATATGTTTTAAAAATGACTTCGTATAATAGTAGCATTATACCGGGCTCCAGACTAACAGTATAATAATATGGATCCTTGCATTTTGAATGGGGCTTTTTTGTGTGTGCAATAAATGGTGAAACCTTTCCAAGATGAATCTGTTGTCATGGCTTCCTTTCCCCATTACTATTCTCCCCGGTTTATTTCCCTTTTTATTGCCCATTGCTTTTAGAAGAAATAAATATTAATGAGTTCCACAATGTAGTTTGTACTCCTCTGTTAACACTGGAGAGAGTACCTACTCCCTATTGAGTAATCATTAGCAAGGCAGTGAACAGCTAGTGCCAGCCACAAACCATTTCTTTTACATCCTTACATAGCAGGAGTGTGCCTCTGAAAAGAAATGCTATTCATTCTCCAGTGCACATCCCTGAGTGCTAGTTTCAGAATTCCTTCTGGTGCTATCAGTCATCTACAACAGACTCCACGAAGTAAGTGCTTAAGGCTTACAAAAAGAATACACAACACAGCTACTTGATCACATCATGGTAGGAAAAATTTTATCCTTCATCTTTCTCTTATTAATAGAAGGTCCTGTACTAACAGGTATGAATTCTTTCCATCTCTGGTAATAGGTCTGATGTACAATAAAATAATGCTGTCATCCCCAAATTCCCCAGCAAGACATAGCTATAGATATACAGTCCAGTAACCTAAAACAGGACTCAGAGAGTCTAGATATGACAGCTTCACTGCTGAAGACAAGCAGTGACTTCTCATTCTCCTTTTCTCCCTGGTTTTAGGTTAAATCTAGAGAATCATGGCTGCTCAGATATAGATACTTGACTGTCTATTTCTCATTTTAAAGTAGTGATTGTCTTTGTCCATATACAAAGGCCAATAACAGTGTTAGAATTAAATAAAGATTAATTGAGAAGCATATTAAAAGCTTAAGGTTCAGGGCCCATCACATGCAGGCTTTTCCAACTCTGTTAGCAAATAATGCATTTGAAATTGTTCACTCATTGTCTTCTCAAATAATTAGAAAATCACTTAAACTGTATCAGCTTTGGGACTCAGACCTGGGCTCCTCCACAATTTCAATATTTCCCAATGCTTAGCAACTAGGTTTTAAGAGGCAATGTATTTTTCTGGTTACTATTGTCCAATACACACACACACACACACACACACACACACACACACACACACAAACATGGAGATTTCTGACCAAGAGAAACACCACAACCTCACTGGGTTACATCAGAGATTTGCATTTTTTTAAAAGTTTTTATGTGGTTCTTGAACTACACATTGAGGATATAAGCTTTTGAGAACAATCATTTACCTGATAATTAAGTCCTTGTAATGGTTAAAATTGATTCTCAACTTGACAAGATCTAGAATCACCTTGGAGAGGAGTCTCTAGGTATGTTCATTTATGAGTTATTATGTAGATAGTTTAGATCCTCTGTGGAGATTGTTTAGATTAGGTTGAGATAGGAAGACCCACCTTAACTGTTTTCCGTTTCATGGGACAGAATTCTGTACTGAATAAAAAAACAGAAGGCAAATTGAGCACCAGAGTTTATTGCTCTATGCTTTCTGATCGGATACAGAGTGCTCAGCAGTTTTAGCCTTCAATTGCCCTCCCTTCCTAACAAAGTTGGACATCTCCACAAACTATAAACTTGAATAAATCCTTTCTCTCGTAAGTTGTTTTTATAAGGGTATTTTATCGCAACGATAAAAAATTAACTAATATGGACCACTTTTCTGAAGGATAGACTGCAGTGTAGCACATTCAGAGCTTAAGTGGATAGCCCTAATCTGGCATGCCCATAAAAATTTCCCATGTCAGTCTCATGAAGGGTAAGCTCTGAACTTCAAATAGAGAAGCTGCAAATGCAATACTCTCAGAATTTAAGATTTCTGATGGCAAGGACCAAGGCTGTTTGTAGAAAATTCCATCTTCAACGTATCAACCTTTGATATAGTTGTTCATCTACAATCCATTTAGTGGATGAAAGAATGCCAAGTAGAATATCTGAACTGATGACTGAAGAAAAGTAACACTGGAGAGAACAGACACAGAATAAGTTCAGTGTCAAGTACCTTATTCCACTGCTGCTTCCATGAAGAAGCATTTACTCCTACAATCAAGCCAACAATTAGCATAGGGCCTTAGTAATTATGATTGTTATTGTCAATACCATTACAATTATTTTATGGTGTGTGCTATGGATTTAAATGTAGGTATTTATATGTATAGCAATAAGCTTCACATTGTTGGAAATATTTCATTTTTATAGCTTCTTAATATGTAAGCATTTTCCTTTTATCTTAATATTGTCCCAATATTTTGACAGCACATCATGTGAGCTTTGTTCAAGAAATATGTATAAATACTAGATTTTCACCCACTCTGGAAAATAATTCTTTGACCACATATATTTATATTTCCAATTAATAAACTAGGGATGGGGAGAAATAAATGAGAAAGGAATAGATAGAAGATATTCATAATATTTTTGCTGTTTCATTTCTTCAATTTTAAAAGTATATAATCACCTGAATACACTATTGAACTATAGTAATTAGGCAACAACTAGTAGTGACTAAACTCTATTGAGTCTAATGTTTGGAAATGTAACATTGTACTCTGAAGATACTGCAGAAAATTCTGTGAAATTCTGATTATTAAAGAACATTTTCTATTAAATATCATTCTTTGATGCAGCATTCATTCTTCTAGTCATGGTTTCCTTAGGAAAGTAAAATTGATATCCTATTTGTAGACACAGTACTATACATACTATACAAAATAGATCCCCAAAAATTCTACCAGAAAATTTCTAGAAGTAATTAACACTTTTAGCAGTGGCAGGACACAAAATCAACTTATATACCAATAGCAAACGTTCTGAGAAAGAGATCACAGAAACGCTTCAATTACAATAGTTGGAAAAACAAAAATCTAGGAATAAACATAACCAAGGAGGTGAAAGACCTCTGTAGAGGAACACTCAGAAGAGGTTTTTGTTATTTTGGTTTCTTTAAAAACGCAAAATGGGACTTAGATTAGGTTTGAGTTCACACCCCAGCTGTGGAATAGTTGTTTATGAGCTGGGTTTGGAATGCTTGATGCAGGTGGCTATAATTTGGTTAGGTGCAGCCGTTCTGGCACCTGTAACTTGTTTTTGGGATTGGGTGCCACATGAGTTTATGGAAACTTTGGCTTAGGGTATAAAAAGTCTGAAGCCCCAAGAATAGAGGTGGGCATTGGTTGGTGGTTTGTTGGTTGGGTTGCTGTCGTTAGTTTGATAATTTTTAAAAGAACAAAGGTTGGAGAGATCGAGTTTACAGACCCTCAGCTGAGAGGCTAGTCTGACTCACTGTCAGCTAGAACTCTTCAAGCTTAGGACAGCCTAAAAAGAGGCTGTGAAGATTTCCTTCCTTCCTTCCTTCCTTCCTTCCTTCCTTCCTTCCTTCCTTCCTTCCTTCCTTCCTTCCTTCCTTCCTTCCTCTTCCTTCCTTTCTTCTTTCCTTCCTTCCTTCCTTTCTCTTCCTTCCTTCCTTCCTCTTCCTTCCTCTTCCTTCTTTCCTTCCTTCCTTTCCTTCCTTCCTTCCTTCCTCTTCCTTCCTTCCTTCCTCTTCCTTCCTTTCTTCCTTCTGCTTCCTTCCTTCCTTCCTCTTCCTTCCTTCCTTTCCTTCCTTCCTTCTGCTTCCTTCCTTCCTTCCTCTTCCTTCCTTCCTTCCTTTCCTTCCTTCCTTCTGCTTCCTTCCTTCCTTCCTTCCTTCCTTCCTTCCTCTTCCTTCCGTCCTTCCTTTCCTTCCTTCCTTCTGCTTCCTTCCTTCCTTCCTTCCTCTTCCTTCCTTTCTTCCTTCCTTCCTTCTGCTTCCTTCCTTCCTTCCTCTTCCTTCCTTCCTTCCTCTTCCTTCCTTCCTTCCTTCCTTCCTTCCTTCCTTCCTTCCTTCCTTCCTTCCTCTTCCTTCCTTCCCCTTCCTTCCTTCCTTCCTTCCTTCCTTCCTTCCTTCCTTCCTTCCTTCCTTCCTTCCTTCCCTCCTTCCTTCCTTCCTTCCTTCCTTCTTTTCTTTCTTTCTTTCTATAGCAAGGCTACTTGCAAAAGCGGTGATGATTTCTCTCTTTCCTTTTTTCTTCCCTAAATAGAGTAAAAGATTGTAGCGTACTTCTACAGATCTCTATAGTGAAAACTTTAAACCTCGTAAGAAACAGACAAGAAGACAGTAGGAAATGAAAGACCTCCCATTCTCATGGGTTGACAGAATTACTTTTTTGAGAATAATCATCCTTCCAAAAGCAATTTACAGATTCAATATAATGTGAACGAACACTCATGATATTTTTCACAGAAGTGGAGATTTGTGGGTTTGTGGACGAGTACACTGTTGAACTCTTGCATTTTCATGTTAGGTATCACCATTAGGAATTTTTATCTTTGCTCTTTTTTCTTTTTTCTTCAGGTGGTACCGTTGGTCTGGTACCATTTGTTATATTGTTTCCCCAGCTTTATGCACTTAGGACTCCCAGAGTAACCATGAAATTGAATGTAAAGCTAGTCTCACTATGGGCCTGCTGCCATGTGTTTTTGGAGAGGCTCACTTTCCCAGCTTGGGGCTAAGGCTAATCTGCTATGCTGTCAGCTCCCTGAAAGGGAAGCTGGGTTTCCTGAAGCACTCAGAGCTATAACCTCACTAGATGACACAGCATTATACTATTTCTGTGTCCTGCCCCTTATCCATTTCACTGCCCCTAAGTCACCATAATGCATGACCCTCAATCTGCACCATTCCCACCCCAGGGCGACCCCAGAAAGCATCTGCATAACTTTGCTCATTTGTTCTGGGAATTCCTTCATCAAGGTTCTGCGTCTGCCCTTAAAAGCATTTAAGACAACATTGTACCTTCGGCGCCTAAGTAGTTTTGAATAGATGTTTTCCAAATTATGTAGTCTGCCATCCTTCTGGAAATGGAATGGGAGAGCAGCTTATAAGTATGTATATTCATAAAAATACAATTAAAAGACATGTAGAAGACTATAAGGACAAGTAGAACTGAAAGCTGTCCTGAGTTCTATCTCAGGCACCTTTAAAGTAGCCTTAGAGATGAAACTATAAAAATAAAGTTCAGCTAGTTCCAATAACTAGAAAAGAAAGAATAAATGTGTTTTTAAATGTTCAAATACTTTTAAAATGAAAAAAAAAGTTTTTAGGTATCTAGACTATCAAAGTGCACTAATATTGATGTATCCTTTGATCTAACATCTCTGTTCAAATTCAGAGGAGCTATGAGTTTCTCCTTCAGAGGTAAAGGTCAGGGTGAGTGTGAATGTGGTCTCTGCCTGTGATGGATTTAAAGAAAGGAATGCACTCAAACAATGGAGCATTCATTTTTTCACACAAATTTCAAACAAACTGTATCATTTTACAGTGGGGGCTGTAAACACACTGAGCAGGGGACCTAAGCCAAAGACACAGGATCATCGTTTGCATATTTAGCTGACTTCTGAACTACTCCCATAGAGTTTTTCTTTGATTGTATTTTTTGTTTTAATACTTCCTGAAATGTCATAGGTAGGCTCTTCTCCCCATAAAAAGTCTCAGAAGTCACCTCTGGGTAAACACACTAACTACCTTAATCTAATTCCCAGCAGGTGATTTCACATTAGCATTTATCGCATTGGCTGAAACCCCTTAGCATCTCAGCTCTCTGTTCTCAACTGATCATGAGGAACCTGTAAAGGGCTTCAGTCCTTCGTCCTGTTCTCTCCAGAGGACTCACTGGAAAGAAAGATCTGATTATTCTGTGGTTTTCTTATGTTTTAATTATCTAATAGCATACTGCATTGCATCTACAGTGCAGACTATGTGTCCAAAATGTAGCCATTTTATTTCTGTTTCATTTTATCATATTAGGCTTAACCAGACTCAAAGTAGAACATTTAGACATGTGAAAAATTAATGAAAGTGCTTAATTTCTCACAATAAAAGAAGTGTTCATTTAAAAAAATGTTCATTAACAAACTTTACACACCTGTTTGCATGGCTATAATACATGAAGTATAATATGTATTATATTAATATGCATTAATGTAAATGTAATATATTTAATTATATATAATATAATATATAAAGTTATAATATATAAAATGTAATAACCTATCGAAAATCTTAGAAGTCAGTAATTACTATTTTCTGTAATCTGTACCCATAATGATATTCTATTGACTCTTAAGAAACATGAGGCCATTTACATGTCATGAGATAGCTTGATACACATCTAGGCTCCTAAGAGTGAGAATAGACCCCTTTTGCTGAGATGGTTTAGCATCTCAACAGTGAAGCTGTGGAGTCTCTCCCAGGCTCATGACACTCTGACACACATTTCTGATGGAAAAGTCATGTTAAATAGTCCCAGCCACCTGTTATCTCAAAAATGACGTACAGGAAAGGTGTGTCACTAAAGTTTAATGTATTGTGATGGTTACTTTCTGTAATAAGAAGGAATGAGTACTGGAAGCAGTTCCCTTCTTTACTTTTTCAAGATAAAGCCTTGACTAAAGAGTGGTCATTATTGAAACTAGAGATACAAAGTTACAGACATAATGAATTTGCATTATACTTAGTGGCAATGTGACTATTTTATACCCATTTCTTGGTAGCGCATGGAAAAACAGGAATTGAAAACTTTTTTTTTTCACAATCCAGTTTAATTGTATTTTCCTTCCATCTATTGTAAGCATGAATCCTTTCTGCTGTTGTTTCTCATCACTCAGGCTCATAGGCTCACTGTCTTCCTTAATAACCCAAGTCTCTCTACTCTTATCCAGGTGTTATATGGAGTATTTAATGTACTCCCTACAGAAAACTTGTTTTTCTGTAATGTAAACCACCTTAAGTGTGATCTAATCTTTGAGACCATGTTTAACCCACAGCCAATGAAAAGATCTCTATTATTGTCCTTAAAATCTACTTTAGTTTTCCTTTGAACTCTGAAAGTATTTAAGTTTGTCCCTACTTCTTTGATGATAAGCATCCAATGATGAACATTTTTAGCAGCTGTTTAAGATAGAAACCGGTCACCTCCTCACAGGCTCCATCCTGACACATTCTGAGGGTCGATTTTGCCCTATTATGAGCTAGAAACCATTTACAGCTGCCTGGAATCCTGATCAGGTGGATGAACAGGAAATGTCAGGGTTTTCACTATTAGCTCTTCTTCGTATGGAACTTGTCTGACCTTTCCTAGAGATATAGTAGTCCTCTTGCTGGATATTGTAGAAGAGACATTGTCAGGATTTCAAGAGTTACTACCGACAGCAGCATCACATACATTAAGTGTGAGTCCTCTCCAATGTCAGCTGGAACCATTTTTCTATTGCCTATGGATACAACCACTAGCTTATACAATATTCTGATGATAATTCAACTGTCACAGTTAAAGCACATACAAAACATACGTATACATTAGTCATTTATGTTTTAGTTTTATTGACATTAAGGCTGTCAGGATTATTTTTGTGACCAGTGCAGTTTGATTTAGTCAACAATACTCCATATAACAATGAATAAAATGAGAAATGTGTCCCTGTCTTCATGATAATATGGTCAATAATAGTCTATTTCATAATGAGATCTGTCAAAATAATAAAGAAGTTTATGTGAACTCCATTATCACCTGCTTTCTTTGTGTGTATGTGTAAGGAAGTTTATTTTGAATCAAGTTAATTCTATTTTGAACTGATACTAAAAATATCTTTTTACTTGTAAAAACACATCGTCTTTAAAACACAGTGTGAATCTGCAAAAAGAAAGAGTGGAACTTGTTGAAATAAGTATAATGTAGATTTTTCCTGGAGTGAATTGTTCACGGTAACACAGTCAAGATTTCTTAAGATTACTGTCTTCTAAATGGGTCTTGGATGTAGAGTTGATTTGGGAGTTCTCTTTTTCTAAGTAAGATTTGGCCTTTTAATATTTACTGAAGGAAAATGGGCTGTGAGCACTCTCAGAGCCAGCAGTCTAATGGCCCTCCATTCACTCACAGGGGTGACATATGTCACCTGTAGGACGTTGGTGTCTTGGATTGATTCCTGTTGGGAAATGTCAACAGACCCCAAGGGAAAACTCACATGTCCTATGTTTGTTTGTTTGTTTGTTTGTTTATTTATTTTGAGATCCTCCTGCCTCTGCCTCTCAAGTGCTGGGATTAAAGGCATGTGCCACCACCAGATAATGTTCTATTGAGGAAGAAAAGCAGTAACTTTTAAAAGAGCATTAGTTGGTTTTACAAAAATAAAACACAACAACAACAAACCTCTACGAGGTTTATTAATATTCTTAGTATACAAAGGAATACACACTCCTCAGCCATGCCTGCCATGCATTCCTGTCATAAATATTCATTTTAGATGAAGTCATTATTTTATATATCTACTGACCTTTCTTTGGCATTTCCTTTATTCTAACAGACTCATCTTAATAATAATATTCTTTTTGTGTTCCTATCATTGCTGTATTATTTTCAAGTCTTTGCAGAGGTTTAGAATAGGTGTGAGAGACATTGAAAAAAATGATTTAAAACATAACCAGTTGCAGTTCAGAATTCTCAAGATCTTTCGAAAGTAATAACCTACAGGACATAATTGACATTCAGAAACTGAAATCTGATCTACCTCGAGCAATGAAATTATACTACTCTGAAAAGCCTGCTGTAATAAATCTACCTAAAAGTTTTAAGAATGCAGCCATTAAAGTGGCCAAGAAAATATTAATGTACTAACATTTGTGTTTTATGCCAGCCCCTTATAACCTCGAGGTACATTAGTAGTAAAATATATCAGAAGGCTATATTCCTAAATGAGTTGGCATGCTGGGTAAAGTTAGTAAGTGCGGAACAATTAAAATTCGGAACTTGCAAATACAAAACTTCAGTACTTATCTTTGGTCACTGATGTTGCCTCTTTTTTTCTGGGGCTGTGGAGCCACTCTTTGTTTGGAAAGCATCCATTTCTCTCTCTTTCTCTCCCAAATACCCCTATTCCTGATTATTCTTGTTCAGAATTCTTCTCTGAGTATCCTCATTTTTTTCTCTTCCTTCATTTTCTTTTATCAACTAGTGTTTTTATTTTTATTTTTCCATTTCCCAACCTACACACTTCCTAGGAAGTTCTCTTCTATTCCCAGTTGTCAAATGCTCAGTGTGTGTGCATTGTTCTGACTTTCCTTTAGCATCTTGCCTTAAAACACACTCTCTGCCAGAAACATACTCCTCCTGCAGTCCTCAGGCTCGCCCTCTTTTCTCTAAGTTGCTGGCTGCTCTGTCAATCCGCTCAAGTGCAGTTCCCACTAGGTTTTCTCAAACATGGCTGTATACATCATCATAGTGTTATAGCTATTGCTTGATGTACCATTATGATGAACTAAAAATTTCGTGACATGAAATTTATGTTGATGCATTTATCCTCACTAATTTATACATCTTTGCATCTTCGCTGATATCCAATAAATACATGTTGAATGGATTAGTGGTGGGAGTCTTGTTGGCCCTCAGACAAAGGGTATGTGAGAAGATCTGCTTACACAACATTTGAAAAGTACCCAGTATAAACTCGATCTGATAATGATGGTAATTCTACTGTAGCCCTGGCTATTTTGAATTCACTTGCTCTTTTACATACTTGTCCATCCAGCCTCCAAACTGAGATTTTTAAAAAATGATAAAATGAGGGGTCATTCGTATTCTCATCTGTGAGTATGGGGGATAAATCATTAGAAAGTAGTTAGGAATTGTGTTTGTTTGGTAAACTGGCGTTCAGAGGTTCTCTTCTGAAATCCACGACAGCACTAGCCTCAAGTGGCTGGCAGGTTTCCTGTACCAGGCATGGCAACTACTGACCGAATCTAAGTTTGAGAGAGCACAGCAGAAGGGGAAAGTGGAAAGACTGTAAGAGCCAGAGGAACAGAAAGTTCGCTGTGACATTTTGTCTCCTAGAAATGTCAGGAAAGTTATACCACAAAGCCTCAACAACATGGTTTCCTAACCATGAAGGTGCTAACAGAAGGGGGAATATCTCCTGGAGACTCCACCCTAGTAAAGAACTACGGACAACTAAAAGAACGTCAGAGCAGGAGAAACAGTCCTCCCAAGGAGGAGTCACCAAACTAGTTATCCAGCGCTAGGTGGTCAGTTCTGAAATCATATTCATTCAACATTATACAGACTGAGAAGACTTCATTTGCTTATTCAGGACATATATAACAGCCTTCTCAGTCTCTATATAATATAAATATATACAGCAAGTTATAAGAAACAAATTACACGTATGTAACAAAATAGAAACCATAGAAAACCAAATACACATGAAAACGCCAGTATCACGATTAGTATATTTTTAATCATAGTTTACCAAAATGAGATTTAAAAAAAAAATTGATTGTAAACTTTCTATCCATTTTTTGTCTTATTTTATATATTTACACTATGTGTATATACTTAAAAGATAAAATTTTAGTTTTATAACTAATTATTCCTTCTAAATTTTGATGCAAGAGGCTCTTTGTTTTGTTTCGTTCTTTTTGAGACAAGGTTTCTCTGTTGCAACTTTGGTTGTCCCTGGAACTCACCCAGTAGATCGGGCTGGCCTCAAATTTACAGAGATCCGCCTGCCTCTGCCTCCCAAGTGCTGGGATTAAAGGTGTGGGCCACTACTACCCAGCTAGAGTTTTCTTTCTTTCTTTCTTTTTCCCCCTCTTTTTAAAAAAAGAGCAGCCTGTCAACAAATCTAACCTGACCAAAGACAGGACTGTATTGTTTCTTACTAGCTCTCATGTACGTTACCCTTTAGCTTGCTTGGACTCCAACCACAGTGTGAATAGTAAGGGCTCTTCTTGTCCTCTGTGGGCTGTCTATGTTTTCGTTTCTAAAGAGTAATTACCTGCTCACTGTCCGTCAGTGAGCCATGTGAGGAGACTATCACATACCTTCTTTTTCCTTTTGTGTGTTTAGGTGCGAGAGCAGGTTGTCATTGGTTTGTATGCAGTATACTTCCCGGGTCTGGACGCCCCCTCCGCAGAGGGCTGTCTGGTTGGCACGCCTCTTGTCCTGCTGGCTGAGCAAAGGGTCTACGTGGCACTCTGTCCACTCCGTCGCTCTCCAGCCATACCTAGAAGAGAATGGCATGGTGGAATCAATGTTTACTTAGGAAACATTTCTTCACTCCTTTCAGATTTTCTTCTAAAACTTAAACTCAGTCTTTCTCTGGATCTGATACAGACTCCCAGTCTGATGCAGATTCGGTTTCAGCTGCTTCGTTGTCCTCAGCTGAGCCTGCTTTGGAGGGGTTAAATGTAGAGTGAGTCTGTTCTAATTGCAACTACTGGAATTTACTTATCAATATTTTATGGAATTAAGAGCATAACACTGAAAACATGAAATTTTATGTGCAATTAAACTGAACTCACGGCTTGCCCTTTCTTGATGCTTGTAAGCAAAGGAAGGCTGAATCTGAAAATGCCAAACATTCTAAGTGATGATGAGCCCAAACACTTGCTTTGCTTTTAATAAAATGCATGGAAAATTGCTTATTCATATTGGAGCAAAATTATAATTGCATGCCAGGATTTAAAAATATAACAGAGCAATGCAGAGCTTTCTTGTTACTGTCAAGAATCAGAAGTTTTCATGTACGTGCTCTCTAGAGCCCAGCATCCCTGACGATGATATGAATGATGGGAAGAGCTGACTATGCCATTAGCTGAGCCCGGAAAAGATGGTCCCTGATTCTCAGGGCTCCAATCAAGATTACGATGTGAAAGAAGTGCTGGGGGCTGTCAGGCTGACTCTCCCTAGGAGGAGAGATAGACAGGGAAGCACTTCCTCATGTCACCAGCAATAGAAAGTGATGCCATTTCTCCACCTCTAGGAAAACAGATACCTTAAAAGCCCAAAGGAAATGGCTCAAGTAGCACTTTGTCACTCTAACCGAGATGCTTCCCTGTGGATCAGATTAATAGCTAACATAGATAGAAATGGATGTGCTCATCTCAATTAGACAAAAAGGTTAAAGGTGCCCTTAGATTTGTTCTGGGTGCTTGGCTTTGTCAACGATGAGTAATTTGCTGGTGAAATTGAGATTTTTTCCCATTTTCATTTTTATAAGTGGGGCTTGGGGGCTGCATAACTGTGGGATTGGTCTATCAAGAAACAGCACTCAACCTTGTTTATGAAGGCGGGGCATGTCTAGAAGCATGGATAATTGATACTTGGTTGTAGGAATAGGGTAAAGGAAAGGAAAACCAGAGACCTCATTTTCTATGAAGTCAGAAAAAACGTTAAGACGCATTAAGAAAAAAATAAAACAGAATGGCACACCAGTTTAAGACATACCGAGGAGTCCTGCGATAGAAATAATATAGCGAGTTGATATATTCTAAGAAAAGTGCTACGTAAGAAATGGAGAAGATAAAGACAACCAAGTATATCTGTTTATTTTATCAGTGGTACTTGAAATTTTGAGATGATTAAAAAAATGAGGCACCACTGTGAGACAAAAACAGAAGCAACTACTAGGGTGGATAACATCCTAGAAGTCTGGGCAGTATCCTTTACCTCCTCAAACAGAGAAGAACCGCCATTGTCAGTGGGACCTGGAGAGCAGTTTCCTAGTTTATGGGCAGATTGTGGATGACCCCAAAACACTGTAGGATGGAAGACCTCCCGAAAAACTTTGCTATTTTTGTTATCGCGTCTAAATGTGCTAAGAGCACTAATTTGCCTCCACATGGTTTATGAGATTCAAACTGTATCCATGTCCGTTGAACCTATGGATAGTCCAGAGAAGCTCTCAGTGGAATGTGCACACTGATTCTCTAAGTTGCTTTATGAATATTCTATATTCATATGAAGAAACAATATCGTTAAGACAATCCATTGTAATGTCTTAGAAATATTATTTATCTTTAGGAAAATTCCTGTGATACTGGTAAATATTTCATCTGACGTCAATGAACATTTACTAGGCATGTACTGTGTACTAGGCCCTATGACATATGCTAGTGATGAGACAACAAATGAACAAAACATCCAAAACCCCAACTTCTGACAGCCTCCTAATTTTGGTATAGTTATTAACTCTATTTAATTAAAATTTTTATACACACTGCTAGCTTCTAACAGGTCATAGGAATCTGTGATTTTAAAAGCTTGGAGGTTGACCAATGGCAGACCAAAATAAAAGTCAACTCATCCCTTGCTTTTGTCAATGAACTTGGTTGGATGACGGACACACTCATTTACACACGACCTATACCTCTACTGACTGTGCTGAATCGCTGCAACAAAGACATATGTAACCTGCCCAGTCTAATGCACTCATTGTTTGTCCTCTACTAAAATAAATAACCAATGAATATGTTAAATACACTAATACAACAGGTACACTAAGAGAATTGCTGTTGAAAGTCTAATCTTCATGGACATTTGGAAATGTAGTTATTAAATATTAAATACATTTTCATTCTGTATATATATATAAAAAAAGAAACACACTTTAATGGATAAAGTTTACAATGAAGCTGAAAACAGGCAACAAAACTGACCATTTCCATACTATTGAGTCTGAAATAGTATTTGAAGGCAGAATACTGATATAACAAGTATCAAACATTTGTGACATCAGATAGCCCAGGGGCCATGGCATTTCAGCTCTCCACACTCTTCCTTTACTCACGTGGCACAGAGAGCTGCTCCTTCCCCCTGAGACACACAGGCTTCTTGCTCCTCGAGTTCAGGACACTCTTTTTCACTTCCAATCGGATATTGCCTGATGGTTCTTGTCCTAACGCGAGAGCCTGTGGGTGAGGTCACATCATGACATGTTTTCGTACACGGGCTCCATTCCGACCACTCGGACACCTGACACTCTTTGGTGATCACACAGGACTGGAAGGTCATGGGCAGTTTGTCTTGTTGGCAAAAGCTGCAAGAAAGCAAGAAAGCATTGGTATTTTTACCTCAGATTCACAGGCAGGTAGGGATTTTGTCTTCTACAAAATCAATATAAATAAAATCAACTTGGACGGCTGTATTTCTAAGTGGATGCAAATTAGTTTCTCTGAAAATATGCAAACACTTTGAAAGTGCAGTGGCAAAATAAGCCGACTATTAATAACATTAATATTAATAATTAACATTAATAACTCCTTACGTCTTGTTTGGGGATGGGGTAGTTAAGTCATTCAGAAGTAATAGAAAATAAAGGGGAGTCAGAGAAATTGATCAACGCTGAGCTCACCACTTTGTTTCTTACTCATTCTAGGTTTATTTTAACTTAGAAAAGGAGGGACCCAAAACGGTTAACATATGTTAATTTCCATTCTATTTTACTTATTTAAATAAGCATGTCTGCTTAGCTTCAATATTTTTGGAGTAGAAAATGTAATTTAATATGTGTTTTAGCATAATTGCATGTCAGTTGTGACTTAGAGTTATATTATAAAGTTATATATATCAGCCTTTCTTGTTTATACTTTCTTAAATTTTATTTGTTATGGGTCTGTGTGTGTGTGTGTGTGTGTGTGTGTGTGTGTGTGTGTGTGTGTGTGTGCAGAGTCCGGAAGAAGGTGTCTGATTCTCTGGAGCTGGAGTTCCAGATGGTTGTGAATTCTTCCATGTGAGTGCTGGGAACTGAACATGGATCCTCTAGAGGAGCAACGAGAGTTTTTAATGACTGAGACATGCCTCCAGCCTCTCTAATTTACATGTAATCCTCATGAATATGCTGATTAAATACATACATTAAATACATTACCTACATTTAATACATTAAATACATTGCCTACATAATATAGAGACATACTCTAAACGTATCATTAATATTTACTTTACCAATAAGGTATTGCGTTCAAATTCTTGTCTTTTGAACTCTCTTTGAATCTGAAGCATATTGGATTCAAAATTGTAATGTCAACATGTAAAGCAAAACATGACATTATGGATGTCAACAGCTAATGGTCCAAATAATTTGAGTTTTCTTAGAATTGTACTGACTCTTACTTAGATGCTTGTCTAGACTCAGTAACCAAGGCTGTGTACTCACTAGGCAGCCTGTCATGATGACAGTCATCAGGCCTGATGGCCGAATCCACTGATCCTTCCATCTCATCATTCAGGCTCGATATGCATTTGTTCTAATTACCCTCAGAGGGAGGCAGGTCCATTACACTGTAACAACTTACATCCTGTTGTCTCAATCCTACCACCATTCACAGTTTTGAAAACTGTATTCCCACAAGAAAATTAGAGCTCAAAACATCAAAGTCAATTTGTTGATCTTGAAAAGTTTGAGCAAAAAAAAAAAAAAAAAAAAAATCTGAGAACAGTTGAAAAGAAGGCCTGTGAGTTAGCTCTATTTCCTTACTACAACAGAGCAAAGCCCACCTGTGCTCAACTGTTACGTAAGCACTGCCATTAACGATGTCCTTACGTATAAAGCTAATTATGAAATTTTCTTTGTGTTGAACAACCTTTCATTCTCACTCTGAGAATTCCTACTGAGAATCAGATGAAAAAAATGACCAAATAATGTTCCCTATGATTCCATTTTTACGAAATGTACATATTTAATTATTTTCTTTTACATAAAACTGTTTTGTTCTCCATGAAATACTTAAAAAGTTTACAGTCTGTGTACAGGTCAGAGATTAAAATATCTCTTTTAATTCTTTTTTTTTTTAAAGAAAATTTCATCATTGGTTTACTGCTTTTTATTACAGTTACCTTGGTTACCTGATGCAAACTGATATCATGTCACATTGTTTTATAATAAGATGAGCCTTTTAGTTCAATCCACCCACTTTCTGGAAATATAAATACCTGGTAGGCAGAGAGTTCTGATCATCTGTGAATGTGGTAACACTCAGAACAAACTTTTGTTCCATTTCATTTTTTAAAATTAATTTTTTACCTCTCATATAATATATCCCAATCCCATCCTCCCCTCCCTCTGCTCCTCTCAGTTAACCCATTTCAGCTCTCCCCTAGATCCCAACACAAGCCCAGCTTCCCCTCAGAACAGAGCAGGCCTCGCAGGGTTATCACTCAAACAGGGCATATCAAGATGGAACAAGGCCACACTCAAGTCCCTGCATCAAGGCTGGAAGAGGGAACCCAGCAGGCAGAAAAGAGTCCCAAGGCAGGTAAAATGGTCAGAGAACTCCCAAACCAACTTTTAGGTGTTCTGTAAGAACACCAAGCCAGATAACAACAAGGTATATGTAGGGGACCCTACAGGCACCATGTTGGCCGCTTCAGTCTTTGTGATCCCTTAAGATTCTTGGTCTGTTGATTCTGTGGGGCTTGAACTCCTGGTGTTCTCAAACTCCTGGTCCCCACAATCCCTCTTCCTGCTCTTCATCAGAGTAGTCCAAACTCCTCCTGGTGGTTGGTCCTGGGCCTCTGCATCTGCTCCCCTCAGCTGCCAGTGGGAGCCCCTCTCATATTGATCGGGGTAGGCAACAATATATGAGCACAGCAGAATATCATTAGGAATTAAGAGTTATCCTGTTCCCGGTTCCTGGCCAGCTCTGCAGTGTCAGGCAGAGCTCTTCCTTGGCGTGGGGTTCTTTCCTTCCATTGCCCCAGCAGATCCTGTAGGCAGGTTAGGCTATGTAGATTGAACGTTTTGTGACTGGGTTAGTATCCCAGTCCCACCACTGATTAGAGGAGATGGTTATCCAGGCCTAGTTACAGGAGATGGCCTGTTCAGACTCCATGTTTTCCACTAATAGGGATCCTCGCTAGGGTCACCGTTGTAGATTCCAGGGAGTTTCCACTCTACCAGGTCTCCAGATCACCCCTTAAATGTCCCCCAATTCTAGTCATCTCTCCCTATGTTCTCTCCCTCCATCCTCCCCTATCAGATCCTTCCTGTTCCCATTCCCATCTTCCCCCATTCCATCTACAACATCTATTCTATTTCCCATTTCCTGGGAGAACCATGTGTTTCCATTGGGTCCCTCCTTGCTGCATAGTCCCTCTGGGTCTATGGATTGTAGTACAATTGTCCTTTACTCATAAGTGCGTACATACCATGATTGTCTTTCTGGGCTTGAGTTACTTGCTCAGGAGGTATCACTATTCCTGATTTCAAGCCATATTACAGAGTTATAGTAAGAAAAACTGCATGATTAACAAATATGTTGATCAGTGGAACAGGATTGAAGATGCAGACATAAATCCACACGCCTATGTACACGCCTTTTTCTATAAAGAAGACAGCAATGGAAAAAAGAAAGCATCTTCAACAAGTGGTGCTGATCTGATTGGATGTCTGCATGTAGAAGAATGCAAATAGACCCATATTATCACCCTGCACAAAATTCAAGTCCAAGTGGACCAGACTTAAATATAAAACCAGATACAATGAACCTAATAGAAGAGAAAATGGGAAATATCTTTGAACACATTGGCACAGGAGACAACTCCATGAACACAGCATCAATAGATCAGTCACTAAGATCAACAATTAATAAATGGGACCTTATGAAGCTGAAAAGCTTTTATAGGGCAAAGATACTCTCAACAAGACAAAATAGCGGCCTACAGAACGGGAAAAGATTTTCACCAACTCCACTTCTGATAGAGGTCTAATATCCAAAATATATAAAGAACTCAAGAAATTAGACATCAACAAAACAAATAATCCAATTAAAATATATGGGTATAGAGCTAAACAAACTTCTCAAAAGAGGATCTCAAATGGCTGAGAAACACTTAAAGAAATGTTGGATATCCTTAGCCATTAGGAAAATGCAAATTAAAACCACTTGGAGATTCTGTCTTACACCTGTCAGAATGGCTAAGATCAATAACACAAATGACAGCTCATGCTGGCTGGTGAGGGTGTGGAGCAAGGGAAACATTCCTCCATTGCTGGTGGCAGTGCAAACTTGTACACCCACTGTAGAAATTGATATGACTCTCCTCCTCCTCCACCACCAACTTCTCGTCCTCCTCCTCCTCCTCCTCCTCCTCCTCCTCCTCCTCCTCCTCCTCCTCTTCTCTCTCTCTCTCTCTCCTGTCTCTCTCTCTCTCTCTATGTTTGAGACAGTGTTTCTTTGTTGTAATTCTGGCTGTCCTGGAATTCACTCTGTAGACCAGGTTGGTCTTGAACTCATAGAGAGCCACCTGCCTTTGTCTCCAGGTGCTAGGATTGAAGGTGTGCACCACAACCACCTGGCAGTAATTCTTCTTAACAAACCCTTATGGAAAGTTTGAAGGCTAAGACTATGGGATTCCTTCAAGAGAAACTGACTCCAGTTTTCTACAAAGTTCTTGATCTATATACTAACATATTCCTATATCTCCCATCAGATGAAGAATGTGACAATTAGGGTAGGTTCTGTTTCCTGTTTCATTTCTTTCTAAGTGGTTTTACAACACATGCTATAGGTAGTACTATTGTTAGTGCTATCTGTAAATCATAAAGTTAAAACTGGAGTCATATACTTAATTTGATTATTCCAGTAACCTTTCTCTGTGAGCCAGTGTTTACTCTATTTTATAGGGAAGATTCTAACAGAGGTTAGGGAGCTTGCTGAGGTTCTTGCTGCTTTTGAAAGGTGGGCTGTAATTTGAGCTTAGGTTTTTCTAAAAGCAGAGCCTACTCCTTAGCCATCCCATGCTCAGCCACTCCTCATAGCTTTAACTGGCTCTAAATCACAAGGATTTTGCAGCTACTGTGTTAGCTGAGGCAGAGGCTAAAGTTAAACTGTGAACCAATTGACATCAGTGTTTCAAATATCAGGGCTTTGTGCCAACTATGTGTTTCTCAAGTGTTCTGTTTGCCCCACGGGGACTTAGTAGTAACTACAAAAATCCCAAACAAATACAATTTGCACACCCATGGTCTCACCGACGATCCGATTTAAACTCAATGGGTTTCAAACAAGGAATTAAAAAGAAGTATGGATATTTGTATAGAAGCTGTAGGCAGAAAAGGGTAAGCTGAGGTGGGGTGCTAATAAGGGTGGGAGGGAAATGGAGAATGGGGTTATAGTAATAAGACTACCAGAATGTACTTCATATATGCACAAGTTTGTCAAATAACTAATTCAATTAAAGATTATCATGATTTCAAAACAGTTTTCTAATAGATGTTAATTTTCAGTATGTCTCAAATTCAGGAATGTTAAACAAACACGAACACAAGGATGATATAAAATTGTGATTACATACTTCTATGTAGGGCACATACATTGTGTGTGTGTGTGTGTGTGTGTGTATGTGTTTCTGTGCGATTTCAAAAATGCACTTGAAGAATAGGATTCAGAAATGCAAAGACAAAATGATAATAATTCAGTTAGACCCTATAAGTCTATGAAAGGAGGCACAGAATGTTATATGGAGTTAGTATGGTGAATGTTAACCATATATTAGATGTTTTGGAGACTTGAAATGGATTAGTAGATGACAGTAGTCGTAGTAGGTGATAAGAAGTAGAAATAAAAAATACACCTTAAAAACTTCACTTACATTCCAGACAACCAAACAGGTCTAGAATGCTTTTAGCTTTTGAGAGCTCTTCACATTGATTCCCTTAGTGGCTGCACTGATTTGCAATCCCACCAACAGTGCCTGAGAATCTTGTTTCCCTGCAGCCTCATCAGAGTTTCCTCTCAGATACTATTCCTCTTTTTGTCATATACCCAAAGGGACTTGCTATCCTACCCCAGAGATGCTCAACCATGTTTGCCCATTGCCCTTCTCATCATAATAGCTAAGAAATGGAAACAACGTAAATGCTCTTCAGTTGATGAATGGATAATGAAAATGTGGTAAATATACATGACTGTTTAGCTATAAAAAAAAATAAAACCATGAAATCTGCAGGTAAATGGATGCAGCTGCAAACTATTATACTGGGAGAGGTTAACCAAGACCCAGAGGGACAAATGCTGCATGTGGTCTCTTATTTGTGGGTTCTGGTTCTGAATCTTTAGATTTGAATATATAACCTGAAGACTGGCATAATGAAAAAAACAGTTGGCGTGTCAAGATGGACAGAAGAAATTACACAGTCCCACTCCTAGACGAAGAGCTACAGAAAGTCAGTAGCTGCTAAGAGAGGGAGCAATCAGTTTCCTCCACAGACTAGATTCCACATAGGTTATCCATGTATATACATACAAGCAAGACTAAATGTGCTCAGTCTTTGTATATAGATGTGCGTGCACGCGCGCACACACACACACAGAGGAAGTTAGGAATCTGATAGGGAGAGGCATGGTCTTGGGAGGAGTTGGGTGGGTAGGAAGACTTGGAAGTGATGTAGATATAGTAGTGCTCCTGTATAAATTTCTCTCTGTCTGTCTGTCTATCTATCTATCTATCTATCTATCTATATTCTTAAGAGTGAGTATCCCATTAAAAGATTTGGAACAAAAAGAGTTATTTGGATTTTATGTAATGCCAAGCAGCAATTTGGAAGAATGAACTATAACATGAGATTGAAGACAGAGACTTACTGATGATTAGTATTCATGATAAATGCAGTAAGTACTTTCTGTCTGTCAGATACTCTTCTAACCTTTACATGTGGGAAATAAAGCAGAAAATACTCTTATGTTCTGAAAAACTTAATGAAGAAACAGTTGCTAATTTAACTTGGCTTCAGATGAGTAAGCTTGGGATAGGGGGACATAGGGAGGATTTTTTGTTTTTATTTACCCCTACACATTGAGTTCTTTCTTAGCAGACTGTCAAGTCAAGAGCTGTGAAAATGGAGTTGTTTATCATTGCATGCCCAGAGAATCCTGTACTAAGATGAAGCTCCTGAGAACATGTCATATACTCATCCAAACTACTCCATAAGGGAGAGTTCCATACTATCATTTTTTTGGTCTATCATCTATCTCTCTATTTATCAGTCTACCCATATTCTATGTTTAAGAGTTATTTGTAGAAATTTTATAAATGTATTGTTTTAAAAGAATGCTACATCCAGAGCTGTGAAGATAGCTTAGTCTGTATAGTCTGTAATGTGCTTACCTTGAAACGCGAGGATCTAAGTCTTATCCATATAAGCCGTGTTTTAAAAGATGTCAGACATGGTGGCACATACTTGTAATTCCCCAAACATGGGAAGGCAGAGATGGAAGATCGGTGCTGCTAGTCTATCTTATCTGGGAAGTTTCAGGCCACTGAGAGACATTATACCAATTAAAAGGTCAATGGCACCTAAGAAATGATGAATGACACCTGACGTTGTCCTCTAAGCTGCACATACATTTGTGCATATGAGCCTGCATGTATGCACACAGGTGTACCTGCATACATATGAACATGCACACACAATTTCAGTCATTAAGACTTTCCTTAATATCAGCATCTTAAAAAAACAACAACAAACTACCTATCTTTTCCAGCTAGATTTAATTGAGTGTGATTTATTTTATGCATGAGGTATTAGAATTTTTGTGTATCCTCTTATCATTCAGCTAGAAAGTAATGGGGTATCAATGCAGATAGATCTTTCTATCTGCTTAAGGCATTTGTGAGGGTGTCAACTACAACTGTTATGATTTATTAAAGAAGGGGAATTAGAAACTTATTGACCTTGTGGACAGCAGAAGTTAAAAAGAGGGAAGGAGTCATTAAAATCTTAAAATCTTAGCTTTGAGTCTGGAAAACACGTCTATTCTCTGAAAGAACAACTGAGAAAAACCAGTTTTCTAGAAGCTCTTGAATAATCTCAGCATTCATATCCTTACTTGATGTAGGTGAATCTTGGATGCATCCAGTAGATAGTCTTATCCAAGGGGCTCATTCAGAATTAAGGAGCAGGGTGTTGGTGAATGTCTTGAATGACACACTGACACACACACACACACACACACACATACACACACACATACACACACAAACACGCATGAGTTTCTCAAAGTCACTGTGAGAGATGAGGATTCACACATTTGGGCTCATTTTAGACCTGTGCCTTTCACACACAAGCTTATAGATAACCAACAAGTGTCCATAAACACTCTCATATTAGCCGATTGGTGGTGGTGTATGCCTTTAATCCCAGCATTCAGGAGACAGAGGAGGGTAGATCTCTGTGAGTTTGAGCCAGCCTGGTCTATAGAGTGAGATCTAGGACAGCCAGAGTTACAATAGAAAAACCCTGTTCCAAGAAAACCCAAAGAAAGAAAAAAATCCTCTTTATTTCATGATTATTAATAAGACTAAATTGAATCACAAGATCATCCATGCTTACTAGATTATTCATCTTCCATCTCCACTCACTCCCTGCTTTATCCTGGCCATCAAATCACACAGCTTAAAGAGAAATACATTTTGGCTCCTTATGCCTTTACAAGATCATGCCCAAGTGGGAAGTGAGGGACATGGCAAGTGATGCTCTTGGCTATGACACTAAGGTCTCTGTGGCAGTTTTTCTTTCATTTATGTGGTGCTCTTAGGATAGCCAGATGGCCAGGACTGACTACAACAAAACTCTGGCTTTGAGGGAGAAGCAGATGTTAGTCAGTACACCTTTTATTGGAGAAGAGAATCAGATAAACACTGAAAATCCGACCAGCAAATTAATATTTGTGCTGAAAGACATCCTTGAGAGATAAAGAATGGAGACTTTCCTCAATCTGACAAATGCTAAATTCACTTTATTTCATCTCCATTAATCTATGCTATACTCTATGTAAAATGGAAGCTACTTAAATCTTCGCCCTTAAAATCAACTTTGTAGTCCATTGAATGATGAATGTCTCCATGAAGATTGCCTTCTTCTGAAGATTGCACATTAAATTTTCTGAAATATCACTGCCCTTCTTTACCTTCTTAAACAGAAACCTCCAACATCCTCATTTACTTAAGGTCAAGTTCAAACTTTCCCATCTGATAACAAAGGCTCTCTATAATCTGTCACTATTTTCATCATTTCTTAGGTTGTCAGTGGATAACACTAACTCTTGTCTGGGTTCTCCAGCAGCCTGAGGTTCTGCCCATTCTCTTAACTCTCTCTAGAAAGAAACAGGCCTAGGACTGTGGATCTCCATCTTCTTCCCACCACCTCCTTTGCCTCTAAGCAAATTCTGAGAATCTTGGTAATGTAGATAATTCTTAGAAAGTCTCCAAGCATAGTGTGAATTGTTCCTCTTCCAAACAGCACCTGCAGAGATCATCTTCCTCGTGAGCTGCAGATGAAATTAACAGACTACAAACTCAGTATCATAGGCTACTAGCAAACAAAAATGTGCCTTTAAGCTGAGAGGGGTAGCTAAGCAAACATATCACTTTTGGAATAAGTGTGAGAATCTGGTTTTAAATCCTCAATATTCATGTAAAGACAGGGGTGGCAGTACATATCTATAATTCTAGTGCTCCTTCAGAAAGATGGAAGGAGAATCCCAGGAGGTCTTGGGCAGATAGCCTGGCAAGTGTAGAGGAATAACAATAACAAAGAGACTGTCTCAAATAAGAAAAGTAGATGAGGACAAGGATTGTCCTCTCACCTTTAAATGCATGATGTGTCATATGTACACCAACACTCACACACATGAACATGCATGCACACTTGTACACACACAGAGGAATACACATGATGCACAAACATAAAAGTGCTCTTTACAAGTATGCAGCCAAAACAGACATCTGTGAATGCCATTTGAAGCATCTGCTCTAAAATTGCTTGTTCCCTCCCTCCCTCCCTCTTTCTCTCTCTCTCTCTCCTCTCTTTCCCTCTCTCTCCATCTCTCTCCCTCTCTCTCTCTCTCTCCCCCCTCTCTTTTTTTCTCTCTCTCTCCCTCTGTCCCTCTCTGTGTGTGAGAGATCTATCTGTCTCTCTCCCTCCCGTTTATATCTATAGATCTGAACATATAAAAAGTGTTTTATATTGTAGGTACTAATATTGAAAAAGTGGTAAAAATAAAAGAGACTATGGTTTAACATTGGACAGCATCATAAGGCCAGTGTTTCCAATCAGAACTCTAGCATTGGTAGTCTACAACTCTGTCAATGGAAGTCGTTCCTATGGCCTAGGAAAAAAAAGTAGGGTTTGCTCTTCCATTTGGGCTGTGCACCAACACAATCGCCTCTAAATGTGAGCTTGTTATACATGTGGATCATAAAATTCTTTCTAAACAAATGAACTAGAATCTGAACTTTAACAAAACCCTCATGAGTTGTACTTGGGTAATGAAGTTTTGGAATCAATAGAGATGATTCTCCTATATCCACTCCCCAAACCTAAGTCAGCTTATTTCCAGCTGGCAAATGAATCTGTACCAGGTATCTCTACCTCTTACAAACAGTAGAATCCAAGCACATATCACACTGAATAAGAATTAGTTAGCAGATGAGTGATTCACCAAAAACATTTAAGAATCTGGAGCAGAAAGCTAGGCTAAGTTTCCTGAGCAACTTTCGAGACTCAGAATTGCACTGGTGTTTCTCTGGTTTATAAGGTATTCTGTGCCTACAGGAAGCTCTGCTGTTTCTGGCACCAGCTGTTCCATGAAATGGATATGTTCCCTCTTTCTACTGCCCTCAGCTCAGAAGCCAAGCCCAGAACTAGCATGTGTGGCTGTTGGAATCTAAATTCAGACATGTTCAGAGACTTGGCTGCAAACACCTTTGGGAAAGATAAGTTTTAGCTTTCTGACTTTGCAGTGCAGAAATTCCATTAGACTGTAGGTATCCAAAACTGTGCTCCATACAAAAGCAAGGGATTTTTACAGGTTTTCTCTATCAGTTGAAAACAGGATCTAAGACCACTTTGTAGGAATTAGTAGCTGCAACCTTCCTTTGCATACACAGTGACCTCAGCTGACAAAGAAGATCTAGTATGTTTGTCTTGGCATGAACTACACACTGGATACAGTGGACATAGTAGGAACATGTTATTTTATCAGTAGGAAATGAAACAAAAATAAAATCGTAAACTCTGATCTTAAGCACAGGTAGTTTGAAAAGCTCTAAATTATAGGAGTTGGATGGCTGACAAGCCAACCAATCTGTGGCACCCTCTCCAGACCAGAGAACTCCTGACTCCCTGAGAATTATTCCACTGAGAGGAGTCTACATAACTGCTTGTAAATATGAATCGTTTTGATTTTAGGTGTATGTTATCTATAAACAGTGTAGTAGTATATCAATTCTAACCCCAGTAGACCTAGTCTGTAGCAAGCACTTAAAATATTCTTATTTCATTAAAGAAGACATTTTCTTTCTGTCTGTAAAGATGCAAGTAAATTCATTGGCATTTCTTAGTCCACTGAAAGGTTTTCTACAGAGGAGAAATTATATGTAACTATTGAATAGTTTTCATGAACTTTCCTCATATGTGCAATGTGAACAAATACAATTTGGTGCATTAAAAACAATCATTCAATATGTATTATACCCAATGACTAGGCTTTAATCCTTTGTCATGTCAGAATGCTCACTGATACTGTACTGTACTGTATGACTGTACTGCTCTGTACTGTATGACTCTGTACTGACTATATCTCTGTACTGAAATGACTGCACTAAGAATGAATGCACCTGCTTTATTCCTGGATAGCAAAGTATAAATGGTTGGACGGGAAAGAAAGTGGCATGCTTTTTTGGTGGATACACTTTTCTCTTGCACCAAGATTGGAAATTCTGTTATGCCTGTATTCTCTTCTCTATAAGCTTATAGTGAAATATTTCAAAATCACACTCAGAGATTTTACACTAGAACAGAATGCCAATAGGGAATGCATGCTTTTCATACTATGCTTTTTCAATATTAATGAGTGGAATGTTTCTCAGATTCCCAGAATTCCCAAATTCTAGTATGTCAGAAAGTGATGAACGCTATGTTCAGACTCAAGACAGTCTCAGCCTCCTGATCCTGTGCCACACAACACTGAGTAGCTAGTGAAGACTCCACTGTCGCCTCATTTAGTGAAATTATATTTATTAAAAGATCAACAAGGTTCCTTTCTTCAATAACCTTGTATGCCTTAAGTTTCCATAACGTAACCCACCAACCTCAATCCTGATTCATGTATATTTTAGATGGAATATTGTTTAGAGACTTCCTTCACTAGTAAGTATATTCAAGTTGAAATTCTGTCTTCACCATGAAATTGTGTGTCTTGTACTTTATCATTTCAGTATCAATTTAAATGAACACTTTCACAAAGTCTCTTAATTTTATCATCAAGAGTCCCTTTCACAGAACTCAACAACACAGACATGATAACGTCTATGGAAGCAAATGCATGTACATTAAAACTGCTTTTCTAATGAAGACAATTCTAATAAAGACAGTTGCGTTGCATTGATATTTGAAAATCTTTTGTTGAGTTGTTTGGGAATATTGCCAGCTGATGTCACCTGCCAGCTGGAGTAGTCATATGTTCCCCATTAATGCTGAGGGCCATGTTGCTGGTCAGCAGCTGATTTAGAGAATACCAGCACGATGCGTGTTTAGCAATGGGATAAGCTGCTATAGCAATGAGGCTTCCCTGAAAGAGCCAATGTTAGACTTTCCACCCGTTTGCACAGTATATGCCTGCATGCAGCTGCTCTCTTATCAACCATGTTGATCCAGGCAGTACATCATGGTGAAAATGAAATACATGGCAGACTCCCAAATCCACTCCAAATGAAAAACTGCTCTTAGAGATAGGGTAAAAAACCCCCTTTAAAACTATGAAAATAGTAGGAAATGATATGATTAATTTGGGGAATTCTTATCTAAGGCAGCCTTAGCAGTTGGGAATTTTGCCTGGGAGAATTCTGTTTCTCATACTTGTGCTAAGCAAGAGGAGCAGTTAACTGTGACTATGGGGATCATTTTAGGGATCGATTATTTAAAAGTAGGGTTAGCAAATATTTATTCAAAACTTGGCTAATTGTCACATAATTTGTATAACGAATGACAGTGACAAACCAAGAATCATATCTCTGAGTTAAGGAATGGAAGTTAGAGGCAAGAAAGTTTTAGCACAAGAGTAATGACTATGAATTCTTGCCTACATTCCCTAGGGTATGGTCTATTTTTAGTTGCTTGGACAGTATGGGGGCACAGGTGTCCACTCCATTTAAATTATTATAGAAACAAAATCACAAAATGCAGTTCATCACTCACAAAATTTTAAGATAGCGAATGTAATTATTGAAAAATAATGCCACACTTCCTTGATTTTGATCACTAATTGGATGATATTTACTCCATTTCTTTTTTTTAAATAAATTTTCTATGAGTGTTTCATAGAAAACACCCATAGACATGACCTCACCTAAAATAATTGTGGACATGATTTCTATTTCTTTCTGTGCCTTTCTGTGTGTGCATGTGGCCCTGTGTGCCTGGAGGTCAATGTTGGGTGTTTTCTTTTATTGTTCCCTATGTTATTACTTGAGACAAAGTTTCTTACTAAACTTGGAGCTCATGTATTGGTTAAGCAACATTACTACTGACTCTCCAAGATTCTCCTGTCTCCACCTGCTTCACTTCCTAACACTGTGATTTCAGGCACATACTGCCCTATCCAGCTTTTTACACTGGATGCTGTGGATCTGAATTGAGTACCTCATGCTTCTATAGCAAATAAATTTCCCAGTGAGTCAATGCCCCAGCCTCATGTGCTGATTGGTTTCTGTCAATCTGACACAAATGTAGACATACCTTGCAAGAGGGATCAATCGAGAGATTGCCTCCATCAGATCATTCTATAGGAAAGTCGATGGGCATTTTGTTGATTAACGTTTGCTGTGGGTGGTACCACGCCTGAGATGGTACTCCTGGGTTGCATAAGAAAGCAGACTGAGCATGTCATGGGGAATAAGCTAGTAAACAGTGTTCCTCCATAGTTTCTGCTTTATTTCCTGCTTGAGTTCCTGTTGTGACTTCCCCTAGCAGTGAACTATAATATATAACACAAATAAACCCTTTCCTTTCCAAGTGGATTTTGGTCCTGGCATCAAAGCAGTAGAATCCAAAAGAATATGCACCATGATTCCCATATCTCTTTCCTCTAAACACATTGACTCCTAAACAGTGTCCGGCATCATTCTCTCAATTCCCCATGATTCTTTATTGTCAAATCGCCCCTATGTGATTTAGTAACAAAGCATTCAAACTTTGGTAGGAAGCACTGGTTCAAATCACACAATAAACTCCATTTTCACTTTAAAGTCACAGACCAACTGTTCTATGTCTTCTGACAGGCTTAAGAGGTACTACCACACATCATTCAGTCAGAAGGCAGTTTAGAGATGTCTATATCCATTCCATAAAGCTTGTATTTGGAAACTCACAATAACTGCCTGGGACCCCAATGGCCCCAGTCACAATCCTTCCACGGACTTCCATGATTCACTCTATCTTCTCACAAGCACAGAAATGTTGGTGCCTAAACATCTTTCCATTGATGAAATCCATGTTTCTTTACTTTTTTGTACATGAAACATGTAATGAAACATGAAATCCATGTTTTCCCTTATTTCCCCTTATTTCCCCTAGTAATATAAATATGATAAACACTTTAAAAAGTCCATGAAGTTTTCATTAAAGTCTGGTTTTTATAAGAGATCATGTAAGATATTGAATTTAAATTACATGACAATCCTGGAATGTGTAGGGTTACTGTAATAGTATATGGCAAGTGACAGTTACCATTTAAGCTTTACATAGAGTATGGAGTCTGAATTTGAAATGTTAGTTCCAAATATCTGCAGTTAGTTTTCTCATTTGGCAGTTAGAAAATTCTCCTTGGAATTTTATTTAAATGGGTAGGTAATACAAGCACTGTCTAGCTTTTAAAATTAATTTAATATTAAATATTTTTTACTTAACATTTACTTAATATTAAATACTTCTACAGGGAAGTTTACTTTTCTAGTTGCTCAAAAATTAATTATAAGGCTTAAAGTACTAAAGAGATTAACATTTGGTTACCATTTTGTATAATTATTTAATAATACATAGGTTCATTTAAAAATTTGTTACCTCTTCTGATACAGAGAGGGACACTGGGTCATTTATTGACTCTCATTCTTCTAAAAGTCTGCATGAGAAGTAATACTTATTCTACTGTTGGCTTTTATACTCTCTCAAAGGTTTCAGTGTGTTCTTATTCATCCATTAGCTTGCTTTGCTTCACTGTAGGGAAATAAATGTACAGCATGTGCTTAGTTGATAAACTACACAATGCTGCAGACCAACAAGAAGAAATCTTCATGAATGTTGTAGGTGAAGGTAGTAAAAAGTATTTTATTTGTAATAAAATCAGAGACAAGTCTTGAAATTGGAATATAAAGAGTTATTGAGAAATAGATAGTACTTTAAAACATTTTACCCAACCCTCAATAACCCTTTAATGACTCTTTGAAATATGCAAATAGAACGGAAAACACAATATACTTATGTCTTTCTACACTGAGAGAAATAGAAAAATCTAAATACTTTGAAAGAAGATAATTCTGTTTGCCATTCTATTATACATCTTCAAAAGGATAAGGATAGAAATTCAGAAACAGGATTTAAAAAGCAACATCTTTAGATACATTTAAAAAAGAGAACAGGTAAAACATCATTTTGACTGTATGGAAATTACTGCTAGGACATTCGTTCTACTTGATGGAAGTTGCCCCGTTATACATTTAGCTCATCACGTCTCTACACTAGGTTCCAACATGTGGACTTCGTAACCTCAAATTTATTTTTCTTTAATGGAAGAGATTTCTCTTTTTTCCAATGATAGTTACATAGAAGAATATATTTAAGGGAGACTAATAATAAATGCAGGCCAGGTTCACTGTTTAGCTGCCTGTTTGATATGTCATAAGACATGTATGGTTTCAAATTTTAAATTGAAGTATAATCTGGTCTTGAGTAAAATCACTAATGCAAACATCATGTTTCACCCTGAGAAGTACACATCTGTCGAGATATTTTTATACAAATAACAAGATATTTTATACACATCTGGGAAGATACTTTTCATTAATTAATTGATTGACTGATTCATTTATTTATTCATTGGTTATTACAAGACAGGATCTCTGTAGCTCTGGCTGTTTTGGAACTCACTATGCAGCCCAGGCTGCCTCAAACTTACAGAGGTCTGCCTGCTTCTGTTTCCCATGTGCTGGGAATAAATGCATGCTCCACTATACCTGGCTTAGGGAAGATATTTATAATTAAAATTTTTCTTTATTACTTCAAGTGTTAAGAAAATCCAACTAAGTCAACATTTAAAGTACAAGAAAAAAATAAAGCAAATTATACTTTGAACAAAAAGGTAATGTATGAATTATATGCAGATGATATTTTAAAATATATAGATCTTCATTTGGAGGGGGAATAAATCACAATATTGTATTTTATCAGGCTACAAAATCTATTATAACTATTAACAAAGCTATTCTTAAGAGTTTATTAATTCTAATATTAATGTGCATTAAAGCAAAAAATCTTTTATATTATTTGCAAAAATAATTACTGTACATTAAATATTAATACAATAGTAAATATTAATAACCAAACTCATTAATATTAGTATCTATCAACATTGATTTAATATATTACTCAGCAGAAAACAGTATTATTTGCCTACAGTATTTGAGTACACTGTGCAGTTGTACTCTTATATTTATCCTATAAATGTATTGATTTAATAATATTTGATATAACTTATCTGGCTTTGTATTTTAAGAAGTAAAGTAACATATATAAAAACAGGAGGGTGTTACGATGATAGGTCAATCCAGGATATATTACTATGACTGACCATAAACTTCCACAAGGAAGCATATACGTATGCGTATTATCTTGCCCACATTCACATAATTATTGCTATGGACCCTTTAACCCTGGAAGTATGTCTTCCTGTTCCCTAAGAAACTGGGTCCTTCAGGAGATGCCTTCAGTCTCATGCTCTTATCTCTCAAATTTCCGAAGGGAAAGGTACCAGATTCTTGCTGCTGAGCGCACTCCAAGTATCCCATGTTGTCCTCCTCCGCAGTGTGGTCATCATGAAGGGCCCTTCAATATAAGGGGCTCTGTTGGTATTAGATGTGCACTGCAGGCTTTCTAGAGGATGACAAAACCCTGAAGACACTATTACCATCAAAGTATTAATCAGGCAGCTGTGACTCACCTAGATTCCCAGATCTCAGGGGACAAATAGATTCGAGAGAAAAACTCCTCACTTGGTTATATAGGTAAAACAGCAGCTTTCCTCACAGGAAATATTTCAAAAATCATTTCTCCATGTTTTCACTCACCTTCACATTCTTGCGGTAAACAGAAGAATCACTATCTACCAAGCAATAGCCCAAATGTCTTCTTCAGGACCTAAACTATCCTCCAAAGAGCCAATCAGATCAGATCGTGCCGCCAAAGAACCAATGGGATATGGCGCCCCCTAGCCCACCAATTCCTTGCGCGCCAAAACTTGATAGAACAGAACAACACCCAATCCGCAACCACTGGGTTAGAAACTCCCATCCCTTCCGGTAACCCTGATAACACAACCCTCCCCAACCCCAGCATGGGGCTCTTCTGTCTGAACCTGCTGGGTTGGTGGATGCAGAGTCTTCCGGACTCCGGCTCTCTGGATGTCTTTGGGGACATGAATTCTGCAAATGTCTCTATTCATGATTTATAGATTTATTTCCTAGAGATGTGTTTAAATCTACCTTCTAAATAGTCCTTATACAGACATTAATATTTATTTGAATGTATACATGGAAGTTGTTATTGATAACAGTCTCAGAAATTACCATGATTGAGTCACATGTTCAATTTTTCTGGTGGGATGGGAATTAAATGTAGTCATGTGCATGTTAGGTTAGGGCTCTACCACCAGGATGCATTTTCAACCCCAGCACCACACAGTTTAACAATACCACCAAAGCGTCTCCAGTGGGGCAATCTTAATTTATAGTTTCCATTTCATCATATTGTAACTCACAACTTACATTATAAAACATTATGTATACATATATGTACGTATATGTTTAAACTAAAACATACACAGACACACACACACACATATACACATATTGTTTAAACTAGAATAGTGACAAGTAACTAGATCTTCATTGTTTTTCTTTTTGTTGACTATTAGCAAAAAAGAACATCTTTTTATAAGCCAGTTGACCTTCTGAATTTTCTCCTTGTGATCACATAATATGGGGTAAGGAGTTTACTCTCCTTCCTTACAGGCACCTCTGTGGACTCGATTGTAGTTGAGGCTGCACGAATTCTGTTCACATCACTAACTATGTCCCTGGGTATCTGTAGAGATTCCTGCATGTCAATGATCTCATTAGAGAGGACCAAATACACTGAGTCTCAGGTCAACTGAATGCTTGAACTGAGAATCAGATTCAATGTAAATCCAAAGAAGGGCACATCAAGGTTCTGCACATTCCACAAGTCTGCTCAGTGCTGTTCCATGGGAAAGACAAACAGCAATACCTTGCTTCTCTAAGTGATAAGAAGGAGATAGAGTGTTTGATGAAACTCTTTGGATCTCAGACGAAGTACACGTGCATTCGGCTGGATTTTGTTTGTATTTGTTTGCTTGTTTTAAGACAGAATCTTGTGCTATAACCCAGAAGATGTTCTTTAGGCTGGCCTTAAACTCATGATCATCTGTCACAGCATCCTTAATGCCTGGATTATATGAGGAGTAACACCACACTGGACTTCTTTAGCTATTTGGATATGATCCACTCACTAAGTAAACTGTTTACATTGGCATCATTGAATGAGACTCAAGATGGAACAAATGCATTGTCAGTTCATTCTAGATTTAGAGTCAGTAGTTTCAAACTTTTCTATCATATGCCCGACAGACAAATTTGAAACAGGATCTAGGGTTTTGTGAAATCACACCTTTTCTTGATTTTGGAAACATAGCACCATTTCCTGTGATTGACATCAGTCAGTCTTTGTTTTCTCCAATCATATCAGTGTTTGTTCCTGGACAGGGAGGCTAGGCTGGCAAGAAGGAGGATATTGCATGTACTTTTTTTTCAGTGCAGTGGATACCATCATTCATCACCTGGTTAGTGGTGGGCAGTCATGATCTATGCACACCACGACACTCTAGGGTGCAATTTCAAAAGGGCAGCAGCTTAATCTCACCGGAACAGACAAATATTTTCTACTTTTCTACCATTTTTTTTATGCCAGCATTATCTCTAGGAACTTACTCAATGCCCATTCACAGACATGTATGGCCATCCTGTTGTTCTTGAATAGGGAACTTATTTTACAGCAAAAGGGTAAAGGCAATGTGCTAACTGTAGCAGCACTAGGTAGTCTTAGAAGGCATCCCATCACATGAGAGTAATTAACCTTAAGGAAAGAGAAAAAAAGTCAACAGAAATTTCAGTTAACTGGCTACTGGGAAATTCTCAGTGGTATTGGGACTGAGAAACAAATAAACAGTGCTACTTTTCTCAAAATGAACAAATACATTTCTGGACATTGAAAGACTTAAATAAGATAGAGTCTTACACTTCACTTGAAAATGTTGGTTGCCAATTCCCATGATTTTGTATCTAGAAATCATGTACCATAGAAATTTTAATTCTCTAGTGACGGGTGCTTCCACTTAGACAAGGTATTTCCAGTGATTTGGAAGCTATGGAAACCAACGGGTTATTTTTGGCTCTGTATACTAAAGGTCAACTGAACAAAGGGGGCTGGGGTATTGTGTTAATCTTTTCAAGCAAATGTTCTTCTGGTTCAGAACAAAGCTGAGTCCTTGGACTACTCTCACCAGGATTCTGAAGGCAGATCCACTATCTCAAACCCACTGAACATTAACACGGACATGTCCACTACATTAGGGAAACTGAGGAGACCATATTCTAGCTGCAGGCTAACAGAAATTGAATATTTACGAAGAACACAATTGTATTTTAATTATAGCTTTGCAACCAATTAGAGAAATCAGTAGGGTCTACTTTTTCTTCTTGGTTGATTAAATCTTTATGGCTTTAATTCTCTATATTAATCAGATTAAGGTTTCATTTATATATATATATATATAAACATATATATATGTAATACATAATATATATAATAATAAATATATATATATGTATAATAAGACCTATTATGCTAGACAATATAATGTATACTCTAATTAATTATGGATTACAATATAATTAGTGAAGAAACAAATGCCATCAAGAGATGAAAAACAATCAAAATGACGCATTGTGGGGAAGGCTGAGTATATTTTCCTTTGCAAAACAATGAAAGTTCAATAGCATGTTGCTGATATTGATATTGAAATGTCAGAGTGGAAAGACACTACAATTATTAAATATCTGAAGGAGAGGACCAGCCAAGGTAAATATTATATTTTGTTACTCTACTCCACCCCACTCCAACCTTCTGGGAGCAGTTCTTTCTGTTGGAAAATGGCAGAGGCTGAAAGATGAAGGATCTGTGTCCCCGCACCTCTTTAGCTTAAGTTCTTTCTACACATGACTTAGAGGAGCTAGGGCAGGTGAAATTGTGCATGGCTTAGAGGAGATGAGAACACAACTACATGCAGCTTAGAAGTGTCTCTATTTTATGTTGCTTCTTGTAGAATCTTGAGCCTACAGCTAACACTGACTCATGTACTAGTTTTCTAATTAATTTACTTAGAGCTGTAGCTACTGTTTTGGTCAAATTCTGTGCAATACCTTTTGATTATAATATGTGCATTTTCTATTTATTGATGGATTTCCTTTTTTTGGCTTGGTCCTATCTTTAGTAAAAGCACGTATTCACTTTATTTACTTGTTTGCTTATTTATTGTGTGCACAGGCTCATCTGTGTGCCTGTGCCTGCCAATGTACTCATGTGGAGGTCAGAGAACAAGTTTGAGGGAGGTGGTTCTCTCCTTCCATCGTGTGGAATCCTTGAATCAGACTCAGATCATTAGAATTGCCAGCAGACTGCCCTTACTTCCTAAGCCATTTGCCAGCCTGAGAATATATACTTTTGACAATCTATACTCACCATTTCTATATGAAGTAGTAATAGTAATGTAGTCAGTCTGAAATAAGTGGAAGAAGGCTGGTTAAATCTTGATTTGTCTGTTCGCACAGACTGTATTCTACCACCCTACTTTGAATTTTGGACTGCGATTTCCTCTATCACTATATTAGTTTAGTGTAGAAAATTCACTCATAAATTGACAATATTTATGCTTTCTTCTATGTTCTTCATTACTTATTGTAAAAGATCTGACTGATATACACAGTAGGATTATAAAATTATTTTTAAAAAAAAAACCCTTTGGATATAGCTCAGTGGCTAGTAGAACACAGGAATCAGGTTTAGTTTTTAGTACCTATATCCTTCAACTTAGGGAAGGGGAAAAGAAAGAAACCTTCACCTCTTTTACAAGCGGCCTCAATACAGAAAAAGAGAAAGTAGAAATCTTCACAGCCTCTTTATAGGCTATCTTACGCTCCAATCTCTCCAACCTTTGTTCTTTTAAGAATTATCACAACAACCCAAGGATAGCAACCCAACCAAAAAATCTGGCAGACATCTACAAAGTGAACCACCATCCTGGCCAGTGCCATACTCACAGTGGAACCCTGAGCTCTGAGCTCAGGTGTTCTTATTCTTTCTCCTCAGGTATGCTATTGATAGCACCTGCAGATCATTAGCAATTAAACAACCCCTCACAGAAATCCAACATGTGCAAACAATACAAAACATCCTAGATAGTCTCTCACCTAACAGTGCATAAAACAATTTCAAACATATTTTAAAATAAACTTCCCCAACAGTAGTGTGCATAGCAACTTCCAGTATAGTGAATACTAGTCAGTAGGGATGAAGGCTCTAGGTAGGCACTGGCTCAACTTCCCCAAGTTCAGTGAGTTGCGGAGGTGTTGTCTTCAGCGATAGGACCTTGCCATCAGTTTGACACACCCACTTTAAATACAAGTGTTTCTGTTTTTCTACTTTTCTATTTTTATGTATCAGATACATAAACTAATTTTTCTTTCTAATTGATAGAGCCATATTCCCAAATATATGAAATTTGAAAATTTCATGTATCTTCTTTTTCTTTCCCCCAGTATTGTCTTCATGTGTAAACATGTATGTATCATTAAAAAATTAACTCATTCATTTTTAATCTTTGGTCTTGTTAACAACTCTATAACCTTATTGGAAGCGCACAGGTTATAGCTGTAGTAAATAAATGCTAACAGAGAATAGATAATAAATTTTGAACATTTTTATTGTCAGCAAATACTGCACACTAGCATTCTATTACCAACAGTCACCAATTCCTTTATTGTTACATTATTATTTACCTTCATTAGATGTTAATGTCTATCTATTTAGTAAAGGAACCAGGAAAAAAGAAAATCAAAATCAACCATGTTTTTGATTAAATGCTTAACTTGCTGTTATTTAAATAATAGGCCATGTAAAGGTCCTAGAGTTAATTGAAAATTACCATTATTAAAGGTCTTCACTTAGCAACCAGAGGGATAGAACATATATTGTAATATCCTGTTTGATGACCAATAGGTCTCCTTGTCAGATCAGGGCACCAGTGAAAACTAATGGAGCACAGTTTCTAAACTGTTAATGTTCTGCACTTCGTTAAGCAGGATTTGGTGTTCGGAGATTCTGTTAACACAATGTAATAAGGTTTCTTGTCTTTTATTGTTTTATTACAGACTAATCTCAACTTAAAAACATAATAATTTTGAATATCCGAAGCATTTATATACTACTTGAAATTAAAGAACTCGAATATTATAATATTTCTAAACATCTTGATTTTGATCAATTATCAAAACTCCTATCCTAATAATTTAAAACAACTGCTTCGGTAATCTTAAATGCATCCTTTGCATAACAAAATTCCTTATTGATTGTTGAAAATTTATGCAGATAAAAATATGATGCAAATGAAATTACTGACACAAATATTTAAAAGGGTGGAAAAGAAATTTGTTTTGTTAACAATGTTATACACTGACAGCTTGTAGGAATCTAGTGAACACTTTTGGAATTAAAAAATTTTGATAGAGTGGATAAATGAAAGTCAAATATACAAAAATCGTTAGTTTTTATTCTAGTAATAAGCACCTATGCCTGGGAAAACTTTTAATAATTAGTTTATATTAGCAAGGAAAACCATGTAAGAAGAAGTGTAATGAGAAAAACCAAGCTTCTACACTAACACTACATTATTTTAAAGACCAAAATACATGACCATGAAATGGAAATTATTAAGATTATGATGAGAATAAATAATCTTACCAGATATTAATTATATCAGTTGTAAGTACAAAACATAGTTTTTCTTAGATGTGAAAACCCTGTTGCTCATTGGGAAAAAAATGTGATCCAGGAAGGGTAGCATATGCCTGTAATCTCAGTGATGAGGAATCTGAGGAAGGAATATCAAGAGGTCAAAGCAAGCCTGACTATATAGTGAGTTCAATGTGAGCCTGGGCTATATAGTAAGAGCTCGCAGAACAGGATGAAGGGAGAACACTTAGCATTGCTGGTACTGTGCAGCATGGTAGAGTCATTGTAGAAGATATATGTGGCATTGTACATGAACAGACAAATAGCTCAGCCAGAGATGGTGATATTCCAGTTATATGAAAGATTGATCCACTTCAAATTCTGCAGTTCAGGTGTATAGACAAAGCAAAGACTAAGGAAAATGAAGCTCTTCCTTACACATGCACTAAGTCAAGTCTAGATGTATTAAACACATAAGCTTAATATTAAACAACATAATGTAAATCTTTCAAGAAATCTAGGACGTTAAAATGATGCTCATTACAAGAAACACACTGCGCATCAGCTGCAATGCAGAAGTTGTGGCAGAAAGAGAACATATCCCCAACATTTAAAACATAAATGAGTCAGCTAATTAATTATAGAGTTGACATTCCTAATGTTTCTTATAGAGATGTAGTTACCATGAAATAATATGAATTACTATAAAGTGTAATACCACAAACAGAAAACACAGATTAAATTTATATTGCTTTATATCTACATAGACATATATTGATGAAAGAACAAAACAAGCCATATATAAATTTAAAAAAGCAAGTGAGTAGGGAGCTGACTCAGCAGTATAGGCATTTGCTCCACATGCTGGAGGAATGGAGTTTGGGTGCCCAGGATTCAGGTAAATGCTGGAGGAATGTTTGCCCTGGGCTCCTGTATATGCTCCCATCAGCTGCCTAAGGAACTCTCTCTGATGACCTAGGCACTGATCTACAATCTAGCAGAACATAACATCATTAGAAATTATCTCCGGGCTATCCAGTCTCTAATTCCTGGCCTGCCCTGCAATATCAGTCAGGAATTCCCTCCTTTGGCGTGGACTTTACCCTCCATTGTCCCAGAGAATCCAAGCCAGGATGTCTTCATCAACTCAGAGCTCACTGATTTGCATAGTCTATTAGTTAGCTTGCTCTGGAAAATCCACACATGTGGATTGGTTAGCCTGGGAGCCCAGCTCTTTTCTTTGGGGAAGTGGGGATGGGTGTTGGGGGTGGATCTGGGGGAAAATGGAAATGGAAGGAAGCTGGAAGGAGTGGAGAGAGGGGAAGCTGGGGTGTGGGGTTTATTGTATGAGATTAGAAGCAAAATAAATCTAAAAAAGAAGCAAATCCCTCTTGCTGAAGACAGTATATACTTGAGTCATAGAACATGGAGAAAACAAGCTGGTACTGACCTGGACACTTAGTCCTTACTGGCTTTCTGGGAGGCTGGAAGGCCTTTATACCTTACTGGCTTTACACCTTCTCCCTACAGTTCTCATAAATGTTCAACAACCATTTTTTGTTGTTGTCATTGTTGAAATAATCTAGTCTCTAGTACTTGAAAGACTTTACAGTCAGAGAGTTCTGTATAGAGGATTTTGTCATTTCAAGGAATAGTATGTCCAAAAAATCTCCTTATATCCAAGTTTATTTTGAATGTAGTACTTAATAAAAAATACAGAAATGCTGAACAAATAGATGAAAGTCTGTGATACAGCACAAAGTTCAACAACTTATTTTAATCAAAATACTCAGAGATCTTGGCAATCACAGATATACATTGAGTTTCTTGAATATCACAATCCCACAAATATGATCTTTACATATCCTTGTCATGATAGGATGACTTTTGCATGAAAACAATTTTATTTTGTGTTCCATAGAATATAGCTAAAGATAATATTTCTCAAATGATATTTTGGATATTTCTGAAACTTAGGGCAGCTTTTCTAGCTAGTGTGAGTAGAATTACAAATTCTATCACTTAGGCAGAATAAAAATGCATGCAGTTACAAAATATAAATCTATTTTTACTGCTAATTATATTCTATCATATTAAAGATGCATAGATCTAAGTGAGATGTTTAATTTATGGAATCACGTGTCTGGTTTATACACATTGACTCTTGTGCATGAATATTACTCTTCTCATTTGAAAGATATTTAGAAACCCTAAGTAGTTAACAGTTATTATGTTCTCTTCTTTCCTCTGTTTGTTTAACACAGTCTTTGGTCTTTAGCATCTAATTATTTTTGAAGCTTTCTTTTATTATTATTTATATTGCATAGCTGTCCTTGGTTCCACAGCCACTTTACATGCATAAGTTTGGTATTCTCATAATAATCCTGTCACCTATGCAACATGGGAATACTGTTCCATTTTGCAGTTAGGAAATGAGTGGTTGAGTCCTTACTTGAATCTAGGTTATCTGATTCTGTCTATTATGCAAGTGGTATAATACCATTTCTCTAGTGTCCAATATGTCTCAGTTTCCAAATGCTTTTGACAAGGGACACTATTCTTCTCTCAGACTAAGCAAAAAAGTTTACCTTAAAAAAGTACCAACAGGGACTAACTTGCCCTAATTGCTGTTTTTAGCATTCCTCAATATCTAAAAGTGTTTACTCAGGGTTACATAGTATCAGTTATGTGTGGAGCCATGCATTATTGTAATGTCTGGATTATGTAACCATTTTTGTTAATTTAAAATGCCAATACCCTCCCATGAGAAAAAGGAAAGCCCAGTGAAATTTTGACTGAATAAAGCAACACAGTAGCTCCTAAGCAAAGAGTGTGCCCTGGAAGCCATGTATTCCATCTATGCAGGATTTCAGGCTGGCTTATTTCAACGTTTGTGCCTCAAGTCCCTCTTCCTTGTGTCCATCTTCTCTAAACTACATAGCCCACTTTTCGTTGGCTAGAAGTTTTTTTTTTTTTTTTCCTCACCTTATTATGTTGAGGGAAGGGGCTATGCACATGCTGATAGCAGACATTTCCCTCTCATTTCATTAAAGATTAGAGAAAGAAAATAAATGTAGAAGACTGGAGTTACTACAACAAAGTGATTTTTCAAAACAAGTGGAAAATCTGGGGCATGAAGGATTTAACCAGCACAGGTAATTAAAGAATCAAAGGCTCTAGGCTAGCACTGACCTTAGAGATTGTAGAAGGAAATCTTAATGGTTATTGTCATGAAGTCATACATAGGTTCAGCCAAAACTCCATCTTGGGATACTTGATACTCGGTCCTGAGATACTTATAGTCAGAGTGTCCCAGGTTTTGCCTTGTTGAGGATTTGTAATTTCAGATAAAAGGCACAATTTGAATTCTGCTTTTGTCTTGAGACGTGAAACAATAAACTGCCAGAATAGGCAAGAAAAGTTCTATTTCTTTCTGCTGTTGGCTATGATGACCTGACCACCATGGAATATTCTCATTCATTTATCAGAACTCCAGAGTTTGGAGGATGTTAGTGGGCAGACATTAGAAGATATAATCAAATTATTACATGGAAATTGTTATTGTTGCATTTCTTATTGAGTTCATCCTCTGGTGTCTATTTTGATTGTTGATATCTTGTGTCTTACATGGCTATGATTTCCCCCAAAGATTACTGGTGGGGGGATCCAAATGTGTTTGACTATCAGTGCTGTTAGCATTGTCAAGATTATTTGCTGATCTTTCTCACGAGCTCCAACAATGAAGCTAAAACCAGTATCTTCTCTGCCTTCATTAAAAAGACAACAACAACAACAACAACAAAAATAAACAAAATAAAATAAAACAAAACCAAAAAACCCTGCTCATACCAGTTCCAAAATTATCTCAAAATATGGATTGATCTAGAACGCCATCTTTCATCACTTGGGAGTAGAGCTCATTTTCTAGAAACTGGTCGAATAATATCAACCTTACAAATGACTGTAGCTAATTTAAACTCAGTCTTTCTCCTAAATTTTTTGTTGTTTTTACTTTAGATTTTTCTGTTCGTCGAACACTTTTTCTTTTTATCAGATATGAACTCTGCCATGAGTAGCCCACGGTAGATACAAAATATATTTGCCAACTTAGATTCCAATCATTCAACTATTTTACATATTATTTCCTATTATTTAAATAAAATTAAAAATTCAAGCACAGGACAAGGCTTTATACAGAGTTGAAATTTGGAGGGATGACTCGGTTCATTTGCTTCTTACACAGTTTTGCTATATAATGTCATGAAGAAGTAGAACATGGCAGAAAAGTCAACTAAGTTTAAAAAAAAACTGAAAAATGTTGGGAGCTTCAAATGCATCAGCTCACTATCCAAATACGGTCAAATGTCATGCAGCTGAAAACAGTTTCTAACAAACTCACATTTACTATTAAAGTGAATATGTAAGTATCTATTTCGGTGTCTGTCTCTGTTCATATCTTCCCTCCAATAGGAATATATGCTTGTTTATATCTCTATGGTTTTGGTCTGGCTTTCATCTGCTGATGTCTTTTTAAAACTTTTAAGCCATTTGTGAAACTAAAGAAGAATAATTGGTGTAATCTTAGCTTCTGGTAGTCATGATGGATTTCCTTCATCACAAATTTGCTTTGTTTATTCCAGAACACTACACTATGCATGTCCGTGTTGGCATTACAAGACTCTACAGTACAGAGGCTTCTTGTAGTAAGTAGTGCTCAGTTATCTTGTTTATCTGAAATCATTCCTAACTCAGTTAGTGCTACTCAAAAATATTTCCATGATCACATCCTTTTGAAATTTAGTATCCGTGCCCATACATTTGAAATAAAAATAAAAAATATCTCTAACATAAAATTTTCACATAATGAAATTACATAAAATTAGTAAAAATAAAGTACACTGAAAATATAAGTATGAATAGAAACCTAAAATCATGACCAATGGATGAATAATAATTTAAAAGCCAATTAAATTAAAAAAAAACTATACTGAAATCCAACTTGTTAGTAAACTCTTCAAAAGTAGTGTATTCCTAATTAGATTATATGAATAGAGTCCTATAATGATTTATTTAATTTCTTATCTGATGGGAATTATTTTTTCCCCTTTTGAAATGTTTCCTTCCATTTAAAAACCTTATTGATTTATTTGTCAGAGGAAAACTCATTACTAATGATGTCGTCCTAGCCAAATTCTAGCAAATAATTGAAAACAATGGATGAGATCACTTTTACTGCCAAGGAGCTACAAGGTCACTACCCAGTTAGAGTCCATTCTGCTGGAGAGAGTGCTAGTTCCCATAGGAAACTTGCTCTCACACCCAGGCAGGAGTTCAGGCAGAGTAACTAATGGTATGATATTAACAAAGCCAACAGGAAAAGTGAGGAGAATGGAATGAACCACAGTTCTTGTGTGTGTGTGTGTGTGTATTTGTGTGTGTCTGTGTGTGTACATAAGTTTGCATGTGTGTGTGAGTGTCTGTGTGTGTGTTTGGGGGGATTATGTCGTACTGTTTCTGATCCAATTTAAGGTTAGTTCCAACTCCAAATCTCTTCCTGTAAGTTAAATATCAAAGACTTAAAATGGTCCTCCACAGCTTCCTTTTGTTTAATTGTTTAATTTGTTTAATTTTACACAGCCTTCCTCACTTACACAAGAATATTCTATGCTGAATTGCATACTTAAAATTTGTAAAAGAATAGATCTTAGATATTCTTGACACACAAAATAATATTAGTAAATCCCATGTAAAAAAAAGAATTGGGCAAAAACTTGGGAGGTAATATATACGTTTGTAGTCTTTATGGTTTCACAAATACATTATCACTAGACTCAGCCAACTGTACATAGCCTTATGTTTAAGGATATGGACATCTCCTGAGAGAAGGAAGCATCATTAGTTGATTTAGTTCATCTGCAGTCATTAAAGAATGTATTTATAAAAACCTAGACAGAATAGCCTATTATATATCTATTATTCATTATTGTAAGTGCTTTGCCTTCATATAACTGGCATCACGGTGTGTTTATATCATGACAAACATATGGACAAAGGATTAACTCTTATATTACAAAGGCTACAACATCACTAGGTGGTAAGGATTTTCAAGCTTTGTTGTAATTTTACTTTTATAACATTTTTCAGCAAAATGCTTTAATGTATCAAATGACTATATATTACATATGCACAGTTTCTATATGTCAATCCTACCTATCTAAAGTGATTTAAAAACACTTGAAGGAGGTAAGGACATTTTGGCTGAAACACAGTCTTACCTTAGAATTGGGAGGTGACTTTGATGCTCCCTTTGAAGGTTAGAATTTGCTAGAAGTTAACAGGTAGTACATTTATAATAGGAGGCTTGAGTTTGTATTTATCAATAAGTCAGTGATATTGGTGACAAGCTACCCATATGGATTCAAGATATAAAAACAGGGTTTGTGAGATGGCTAGGAGGGTAAACCCATTTGCTGTGAAAGCCAGGAAACAAGTTGGATCCTATGAATTCACAGTGAAAGGAGAACACTGAGTCCAAAAGCCCTATGACCTCCACATGCATGCCATGTCATGTATGTTCCTAACATATACACATCATAAAAATGGATGGATAGGTAAATAATTTAAATATATAAAAATAAAAGTAACAGGATATATAAGAAAGCATCCGTGTGCACATACAGTACAAATAATGGTACATTTCCCAATTTTAATGGGAAAATATAATTTTACCAATGTGATAACAATTACTTGGTGTTCACCAGGCACTATAATATTGAGATATATTCAAAATGATGTCTCAGGAAATAAACATGGGCCAATATTCCCTTAATTGAATTCTTTGGCAACATTCTTTTACATGTTACATAAAGCTCAAGGAAATACCATTTACCATAGTTCTCAGTTGACATCTTGTAATTTACTAACAGGTTCAAACTTTTAAAAATGGGAAGACTCCTTTTAATTTCAGTGCTTCAGTGTTTTCTGGGACCTGAACAGATGGTAGGCACTACTTTAGTTGAGTAAAAACTGTAGTGGTTAATGTTGAATCTTTCTTCTAGGAAGTTTATCTAGTCCTATGCAAACTGTAGCTATTTACATATATGTACACCTGTTCATGTGTGTCCTTACATTTATAAAGTATGACTCAGCTACTTGTTTGTTTGCTACTTATTTTTTTTAAAGAAGGGAATGAATTTGAGGGAAAGAACAAAAGGAAGTACATATGAATTTGGCAAAAGGAGAGGGGTGGGGTTATCCATAGATTCAACCATAAATTTGAGAGAAATGTACTTTAGTTAGTAAATCAGGTTAATTGAGGACTTGAATATAGAACTCAGGTGTCTTGCCTTGTAATTTTGATCACAGGAGGCATTTTGGATCTCAGTCCTAGTTAAGTGGAGAATTTACAGTTTTTAGCATTTGTTCTTACTGTTTGGTTATCCTAGTATTTTGAAATGAATGTAAACACTATTGGTAGAAGGGACATTAATGGGCATGTGTTTCATTCTAACTGATTATAGAGAAGTATATGCTTCATTTCTGTCTCACCATTACGCTCTGGGAACAGGCAAACAGTAAGTCAATGGAGACTAGCGCTATGGCAATAGACGAACCTTCTAAAGAGGTGCAAAAAGCTAATCTAATCAGATGCAAAAAAGTTGTTTCTCATGAGACAGAAGTCATTGGTATTATTTTTAAAGGATGCAGTTTATGTTTTGAAACACATCTATATCTGTTGAGAATGATAATGAGCTTCCTTAGTAACTGCATGCACACACACACACACACACACACACACACACACACACACACTTAGTAAATTAAAAATCACTAATGTAGTTTCCCTTATAACTCAAGTAAGGTGTTGACAAGGTAAAATGTTGGCTAAATATTTGTGCATCTAGTGGAACCTGAGTTTTATCCTTAACACCCATGTGAAAAACAGTAGGCATGGTGGTCCACATTTGTAATCACAGTGTTGAGAAGGAAGAAGCAGATAGATACTTCGGCCTTGTGGCCAGACAGTTTATCTTAATTCACAAGTTCCCAGGCAATGAGACACTCTGTCACATAAACCAAGGTGACAGTATCTGAGGAAGACCATCTAAGGTTGACCATCTGGCTTCTATATGTGTACATACATCTGCATGCTTACCTTTACATCTGAGTACATGTACATACATACATGAATACACAGTAAAAGATACTTGTTAAATGCAGCATAAATCCATAATGATTAGTGAGCTAGTATTTCCTTATCTCTTTACCTTAATGTTTTAGTTATTCTGATTTTTATAATGAAACATGTGTTTATAAGTCCCTGTATATCACACATCAATAAATAACACACACAAACATATGCACCCAAAGCAAACACAGAGAGATACAGGGACATGCTTAAACCTCATTACTAATAAATTAAGAGATGTTTGGACCCGGGAGATATAAAGTCCAAACATTTAAGCTTGCTTTGATAAGCTCTATAGGTTTCATTCAGCATATGCTAACTCTTCCTCCCTTACAACCAAGCCTGACATGTGAATAATATGTTGACATGATACAGTGAACTGATACTGGCTTCAGATTTCAGTGCCTTTGCTTTTTTTCTGTTGCCATATTTTTCCTCCATTACCCCCTTACTCAGCCTTAATAATATCTACTCAGTATTAATAATACTAGCTAATAGCATCCCTCTGGAAAGCCTTTCTGGATCCTATCAACTTCTTTTTAGGAAGAGCTCTCTGGTTGTTCTTTGCTTTCATACTCTGACCTTTGGCAACTCAGTATCTTGTAGTTCTTTAGAGGCAGTTTCATTACAACACAAATTAAGTACTTGAGCTTGAGCTTCACTTTGCTTTTATGTTAATGTGTGCTATCTTTGCCTTTTGTGGATCTGACATTGTATTCTCATGTTGCTTCCACTTAGGGCAGCAGAAAACAAGTTTCAAGTTCATATTTATTAATTTGTAAAGCTTAGATGTTAAGGAACATTTAATCTTTTAATCAGCATCATAGCTGTTCTAGAGTAGAAAGAATGTTAATATACTCCTTTAATCCCAATGTAGCACACACCTTTAAACCCAATTCAGAAGGCAATGGTGGCACATATCTTTAATTCAGCTCTCATATATAAAAAAGAGACAGTTGGTTAGATAATCAGTCAGATAAGACACAGAGGGAGTTCAGAAGAAGAAAACAGGAAGACTGAGTTTGGGAGAAAAAATCAGCTAACAGCAAGAATAAGTTTGAAGCCTAGCAGAGCAGTTCAGTCAGAGAAGTTACAGGAATCAGCCAGAGTCAGGTAGAGTCAGAAGAGTTCAGTTAGAAATAGTCAGTCAGCTCAGAAGGTCAGTTTGAATCAGTCAGCTTGGAGAAGAATTAGAGCCAGAACACTGAGTTGAATCTGCCAATCAGAAAAGTCAGCTGAGTTCAGTACAGATCTGAGTTCAGAAGGAGCTAGTCAGAATGAGTCAGTCAACAGTTAAGTCTCTTAGGCTGAAACATTCTAGACCTGGACTAGCATATTGAAGATTAGATTGTATGGAGGCTGAATAGATTGTTTGGAGAACAAAACCTTCTAGGACTGGGGATTGAATTAGCAAAGAATAAACTGTCCTCTACTATGAGCCCACGAGAATAATTATTTATTAAATCAATAAATTATTTATTAAATCATCAACATCTACATTTAATGAAACTGTTATCTACAAAAGAGAAATTGCCTGGTAATGATGAAGCACATTGGAGACAGGCACTGAGAAAATTATACTTTACAATGATAGGTGAAGCAAAGGAAGGGATTTTTTGTTTTTGTTTTTTTCAGAACCTGAGGTAGACCTCGAGCTGAGGAGAGGGCTGCCTTTGTTAGAGTTATTCGGCCACTGTTGAATCCCAACTTCTCTCTCCTTCCACCTTCTGGAATACTATTTCTCCTTCCTTTGGTAGAACCCTAGAAAGAAGAGGACTAGGAAGCTTGAGGAATATTCTGCTCACAGACCCTCCTGGGACATAGAAGCAGGGTGGAGAATGCCTGAGAGTAGTCTTCTCACCACTCTGGCATAATAAACTTGCCTGATAGTGCTCCATTCTGAGAGGGTTGAGGCTTTCTTGTTAGCTATCAACTCTCTAAGAAGAAAAGGAAATGGTCGCACTGACTGTTTCTAATAATAACTAAGAGGAAGCCTAGGCAAGCTCATAAGATGTGAGGAGGACTACCTGACAGGCATGTCAACACTGGAAATACGGGAAAATTGTACAGCTAAAAGTCATTATGTATGCATGAGAAGTAGTAATTTTATAAATGGGTTCTGAATAACCTAAAAGGAGTCAATGCTGCCTTAAATAGCAGGTAATTTTCTCCTTTCTTCTTGATAAGGGTAGAATTAAATTTGCAATTTCATCAGTTCTCAAAATCTTAGTGTTAGAAAGGGCCCTGGTAGCCACATAGTACACCAAGTGAGTGAAACTCTCACAGGCACACCCAAGGCTGCCGGGCTGATACTCCATATCCACTGCCTAGAAATGCACCCTGCTTCAGGATTAACTGATCTGTAGAACATGCTGAAAATTAATGAGCTTCCTTCTGAGAAAAATATACAAGAATTTATGTCCTCGATTTTAGATAGGGTTTTATTAATTTTTTTCTTTTTTTAATGAAGGCTCATTTGGGAATCACAAAATTTGGAAAGCTTTCAGAAATTGTTTTACTACTCCTCACTCACAATTTTGTAGAAATATTGCTCCATCCCAGAAAATGTACATGCCTTGTTTATTATGGCGCTGAACACCCATGAGGCCACAGATTCTCTATTCGTATATAGCACTTCTTTTTCCTTTTTAGGAAATGTCTTACTATTAGTGTGTGTGTGTGTGTGTGTGTGTGTGTGTATGTGTGCCTATGCACACACACACAGCAGAAGATATGGGTAGGGGTCGAGGAGGACAAGATGACAGGATGGGAATTTCATAGCCTGTATATGTGTACAGAAGTCAGAGGACAACTGAGATAACTTGGCTCTTGTGCTTACATCTTTATGTGGGTTTGGGGGATCAAAGTCAGGTGGCCAAGTTTGCCCAACAAGTTCCTTTACTTTCTGAGTTATCTTGGCACTCATTTTCCCACTATCATCTATTACTTTAATTTCTCTAGTTGTTTTGGGCAGCTTTCAGACTACTGTGAAGCCTGTGAATATTCATAGTTCCTGATATTTCCTGGTTTATTTATTTATTTATTTACTTTTTTTGAGACAGTGTCTCTACATGTCACCATGGCTGTGTTGTTCTCTCTACGTAGACCAGACTGGCCTAAATCTTACAGAGATTAGCCTATCTCTGCTTCCTGAGTCCTAGGATTAAAGACATGCAGCACTAGGCACAGCTTATTTTCAAGTTTTATACTGAAAACAATTAATGGATCAGTTGACAAGTGGTGTTTTAAGGTAATAGGGATTTTGTTGGTAACATGTAACTTTGCTTTTGTTGAACAGCAGCATAAATTTCTGATGAATAATTTTTTCGTTTAAAGATAAGAGAAGTTGTGTTACAAAATTTCTGACTTTAGAAAACTATGACCAGAAAGCCACCTAAGAATCATTATTTCCTGCCATCCAATATGCTGTGGCTTATTTTCCTAGAGACAGAAACAAGAATGAAATCAATAGCAGAAATCAGAGATGGATAGGCTCATGAGTCAGTATTCCTACATGTTACTATATTATTCTGGTCTTTTTATTTTTTTGTATTTGTACATAACTTTTTGCTTTATGCAATCTGGCCAGATCTACGTCTGTTGGTTTAACCACCAAAAATCCTTTTCAAACACAAATTCATTCTTATTCCCTCAGGAATCTCCTAGGCTGAATTTTCCACAGTTCCTTGGCAATGTTTCCAATGGGCTTGTAATTACGACTAATTGCCTTTGTTAGAAAATGTGACAAAACAAAGTGCATTTAAATGGAAGTATTTTCAAAAGTCGCCAAGAACTTCCACTAAATGTGTGTCTTGTTTTACTTACAGCACACTTCCCAGTCATTCCTGAAACTTTAATAAGCCGATGGCAGTCTTTACTTCTGCAAGCAAAGTCCTAGAGTGAAGTGGCTCTCAGAGAAGCCTCGAGTAGGGACCGTACACACTATGCATGCCGGTGATGGCTGCCTGCCCTTGAGCCTCTCCGAGCATCATCATGATGTCTTAGCTCCTGTGAACACTGATTTCCCTTCCAATTTTGTGTGATATGCTTTTATTTTAATATTTTTTTATTTTCTAGAGAAATTCTTGACATATTATCTCATCAATTCCTAGTCTCTATAAGATTCTATTCAAACATGGCTAAAAGTCACTGTTGCACAGTGACTGCACAGGAAGAAATTTGTGTTCTCCTAAGTATAGTGATCCTCATCCATGCCCTGTTAGGACTTTAATCTTTACCATTGTGTAGAGTCCAATATGCTCATCTAGTTGTTTCAAAAAGGGAATATTCTTAAAAATTTGAAGACTTCCAGATACTTAGACCCTATAATATTTCAGTAAAATGATAATTGCACATAAGTTCTCATGAGGATATGGACCAAACTTTACAATAAGTAAGCAAACTGATTATTAATTTTTACTTAGAATTATCATGTACATCATGTATACCATTCAACAACCTGACAGACTGAAGGTGAGTTTCCTTGTTCAGGCTTACCGTTAACAATTCTTAAATGCAAACCAATGACGTTTGAGCAATCCTTTTTCCTATTGCAGGCCTTGCTGTATATAGCAAAGAAATGCCCTTTCCCTTCATGCAGGAGAAACTTTGAAGTCATATAATTGATGCTGTAAAGGATTTACTAATAAACTTGCTTAGGAAATAAGAAGCTGGACAAGTAGAATTTAGCTAAGGGGCGCTGCCTTCAATGTGACTAGAAGACAAATAGTGTGCTAACCAAGCTTGTTAGAAACTAAGAAAGAAATTTGTACCACAACTCAAGTTTAGTGTTGCTGAGAAAGTTTCTGCTAATATTTGTTCATCAAGATGAACTCCATTAGGCTCTATTCTCACAACAAAAGGAGATAATCCTAACTTTCAAGGAGTCATTAGGCCCCTCTCAAATCAAAGAACACTCTTCTGATGGGCAGCTCAAGTGGGCAAGGCAAAGTCACAGGCACCAGTAAGTCCTGGCCTGCCATTAAGTCCCCTGTACTTTTATCAGGGAAAGTATTAAAAAAGAATAACCCTGGTGTAACTTAAGATATATTTCTGACAAGATCGTTGCTGTGTAAATTGCCTGTCCAACTAAATGGACAGATTTGCTGTCTCTTGTTACATTTAAATATTTAAATGTTCGAAATATAACTTGGAGATTAGACCTGAAGATTGAAGAAGGACCCCATATGTGGAATACATAAGCCCAAGGTGTATGTAGATAAGTCAGTGAAGTCGATTCAAGGCCAGCTTCCCTTTGAGCATTAGCCAGAGCCAGAGCACATTGTATTAAAAAGCTATTTTTTCTTATCAATCTCCAAGTGTACAGAGTGATTTCTCCTTGAGAAAGCATATTATTTCTATAACGCCTTCATCCCACAGAGAATTCAGGCTTCTGTGAGGGTTTTAAGTGCTCATGAAGTGGCAAGACGCAAGGCTCTCCGAGATTCTAATCTCTGTTACATCTGACTACCACAGTGCCCCAAACTTCTGGGCCAATACAGGTTTGAGACTGAGGAAAATTCAGCAGCAATTCTTTGAAACACTTTATTGGCCTAAAGTTAAGTTCTTTTAGTTACTGGAATTGATATTGCTAGTTTTATTCAATGTTTATTTAGCCTCTTACATCATAAAGATCAAATGATATGGAAGATATTTTAAGTTCAATGATTAAATCCTTGATGTGTGGTTCTGTGCCTCACTCCTCACTGGACTGGCTTCCTTGATGAAGTGGTATATAGTTTGCACACATGGCATGAAAACTTTGTGCCGATTTGTGCCACATCTTCACTCATCCTTTAATTTTATTAACAACATAATAATTCATACTGAAGAACAATGCCAGCCATTTAATTATTTTAGGACATAGCCTACTAATATTTATGTAGTTATCAGTAGGCTAAGGTAATCAGGTACGGTGTTTCTAAAAGGAAGCAAGTAGTTGACAAAAAAAAAATTCCCATATTTTTAAGGATATTCGCTTAGTTCGTGCAACTGATGCGAATACTAGGCTTTATGCAATGAAAGCTACTAACCTAATTACACACTTAATCAAATAGTCAACATTAAATTAAGCCTCTACAACATGATAACCTAATGACAGTAGGAGTCAACTAAAATCTGCATCAGAGGCTCATTCAATTACTTAGCGGGAGTCAAGCAACTAAGATAACTGTAAGACTGTAGGGGGAAATGATTGGGAAGCCATCAGAATAGAGACTGCCAGAACAGAACCAAACCAGATGTGTATTAATAATGCATACAGTATAGAGGTCTAATGTACATCCATGAAATGAACCTGGTGAATGCAGGTGGGGAAAACAGACATTCTCAGCAAGGTCAACGGAACAGGGAAGATGCTACTAAGGAGCGATAGGAGTAATTTACTGTATTGCTGAAACCAAATGCAATTGTATGAATTCAAGAGGGAAAAGGGTGGCAAATAGGTTCAAAAGCAGCTAGGACTGCATGTAGCTCAATGGTATAGTGCTTGCCTAGCGAGATCACAGCCCAAGGGTTAGTATCCAGCACCCTAAAATGTTGAAATGAAATAAAAGGCAACCAGAACAAAGCTATTACAAGAGAGCAAGGTATTGTCTTAGGTGAATCGATCATTCCTTTTTTTTTTTTGCTCATTTATTTAAGCTATAACCTCTTCCAAGAAGGTTTTCACCTATATCTGAAAATTCACAGCAATGAAAGCAATAAACAAGAACAGGTGAAGGAAAGATAAGATGAGAAAAAACAAAACAAAACAAAACAAAAACAATAAAGCCAGTAGGGTTTTCGAGAAAACAGAGGACATGCACACAATCCTATTTAGGTTTCCAACCTCCAAATTAAACAGGAAATTATAATCTGTTCCAAGATTTCCAGGGGCAACAAGAAACAGACTCCAGCTGCCTCCACAAAGGCATATGGGTTGTGGCATCAGTGAAATTTATCTTATGTTTTTAATCAAGAGAACAGGCTGCATGATTAAGGAGACGGCACACCCAATGTCATTTCTACGATAAGTGCGATATAAAATGCTGAGCGATGATGCTATAATTTCTTTGGTTGAGTCCAAATCATAATTTCATAAATATTTCAGGAAAGGCAATTATGTAAATGACCCAGATAAGCCACTCCCAGATGGTCTGGCTTATCCAAGAGCAAAATTTAGCCAGTCTAGAGAACATCATATCCTCTCCATCATCCTCAATGAATACCATTTTCACAACAAATGAATCATACATGAGGTAGCTTTTCATAATGCAGTCATTATGTACCAGAAGATAATCTGCCAAATAATTTCCATACAGGAATTGCTGCCAATTAATTACATTTTCAAAGCTAGGCCACTCCTGGTTAAATACCCTCTACTTACTTTACTTCCCGTTGCTTCCTGTTTTCTTCTCTGGAGAGAGTTACTTTGTTTTACAAAACGTGCAAGAATATTATTCTTAGGTATGGTTCCCCAGGTGGTTGTTAGGAGCAGATTTTGTTTATAGGGTAATTCTGAAAATGCCATAAACTTGGAGAGATTACAAGAGCGCCTTATTCTATTAACTCACTCAGATAAATATCTGTATTCTAAATCCCAATACTCCAAGTGATTTTACTTTGTTTCGTTGTAGGGGAAAACGGTACCAAAGGCTTAAAGACGCAGTGTTAATTTTTCTTTTGTCGTGCTGGGAACTGAACCTTGTGACCTCTCATATGCTAGGCAAGTGTTCCACTACTGACCTAAATATCCTGCCCAATAAGCTCTATTTTGTCATAGAGAATCGTTCATGGGCTAAGAAACCTTAAAGTGGTGTGGGGCCTACACATGGGCAAAATGAAAACACCACCATGAAATCCACAAAAGCTCAAAAGCTGTGAACTAGGAAATATCTGGCACATGGACTTCCACAGTCCAGGACAGTGAGTCCAAAGTCTCTGTTGCTTCTGCGGACAGGAGACAGGGGATGTTACTGGCAATAAACATTTACCTGAGATCCGCAGCCTTACGAGTCTTGTTCGTGCACATCACATCCCTGGTCTGGTACCCAATCTGGATATCCCAGTATCTGTTCTCCTGTCTGTTTTGTCTGTTTCTGTTTCTCTTCTTCTTGATGAGCTCACGGGCCTCTGGGTCCCTCACAGCTTTGCCTCTGTCCTTCTCCCGCTCCTTGTTTTTACCACGACGCCTGGCTTGCCTGGCTTGTCTTGTGTGTGGCAGCGAGCATGCGCTCCAGGGCCCCACCTGCAAGCTGTACATGCTCTCCTCTGCCTCACAGGGGCTGGACCGGCACACTTGGAACTCCGTGAGGTTGGGACAGCCAGAGCCTCCGAACTGTGGCGGTGTCACCACGTGCCTAGTGCGGTGCTGCAGGCCGCTGCCGCAGGTCCTGGAGCACTCGGACCAGGCTGAGAACTCGGAGACAATGCAGTCTTGCTGGCACGGGATGAGGCAGGCTTGTTCCAAGAGGGGCTTGGGCTCAAAGTACTCACAGATGATGTCCTCTGCCGGGATGTCCTTGTCTTTCTGAATGCATGTTATCTCTCTCACCTGGATGCCTTCTTCCCCTTTCACACACTCTCGGGGTCTCTCAAGGGTTTTGGAAATCACAGGCTGACACTGATTCCAGGGTCCCAACCTCCAGTCATATAACTCTTTGTGCCAGTCGCATACTCTGAAACAGTTTTGCTGGTTACTGGGTCTCCCAGATTGTTTGCAGTTCGTATGCAGTGTCGTCCAGCCTTCTACATGAGCACACCACACAGCCCGGGTCTGGATGCCGCCTGGTCCACAGTCATCTCCCATGCACCGTCCCCAGGGACCTAACAAAACAGCATAGGAGTCAGTTAGCAAGGGCTACGGGAAGACAGTGACACGCCATTCCCATTTCAGAAAGATGTCTCTAGACAGTACATTAACTTCCCCGACATCTTATAAAATAGGTCTCAGTACTAGACGACTGGAAAGTAATGATCGTCCCTGAGTACTTCTACAAGAGGGAACTGTGTCAAGGTGTCTATATAAGGTAACAGCTGGGGCAATTTCACTTCAGGCCCTTTTGGGATTACTAAAAGTTTGCTTTGATTCATTTCCTTTATTTCTGGTAGATAGAGATCGTTGCTCATAAAGGGCATCAGAAACTAGCCACAGTGCAAACCCATTACTCTTGCCTCACATCCTGAACTCTAGTTTAGTAAATTGTAGAGAAAATAGACCCTCATGATAGCCTTCTCCTTCAGGCTTTCTTTGCCTGGGCAATTAACTATTTTGCAGAAAGTGCTCTCCCTCACCTCCTTTTCTTTATTGTTACAGGCTGTGACTGCAGAAGTCTAATGGCTGTGTACTGTGTTGCCGTTAGAATTTCAAGTGGGACTCTATGGTAAAGGAAAGCTGAGAAATCAAAAAAAAAATTAAAAGTGTTTACTATCTTTAAATTAAAACAAAAAGACAAACCAACAACTTTGAATTATAGAAACGAGTTAAGGAATTTAATTTCAGCTAAGAACTCAATTGTCTGACCCTTTTGTTGAGCAATGACTTCGAGTTCTTGACCATTCATTTGTTAAATATGAATTAATATGGTGTTATAGAGTTACTTTATGGGACACTTGAGTTAATGGTTTCAGTATGAAAGGACTTGTTACCCTGAAACATGTTTAAAAAGAGACACAGGTATTACATTCCTTATGTTTCTTTTTCTAGAAGCAGGTAATATTATTTTCAAGATGTTTCCAAATCCAGTGTATTAAATTGAGATTACACTTTAAGATTTTCAAATAAACACAAAGATCACATAATTTCCAAAATGTCATGAAGATGAGGACTTCTTTGGTGACCTTTGACAGTTATCTACAAATCCTGAGGAGGTATGTTTTATGTGATGGCCATAGCGTTCTTTCAGACAAACACACACACACACACACACACACACACATAGAGCTTCTGCCCTCTTCCCTCAGTCCTGCTTCTGTAAGAAAAGGTCTGGATTCATATTTATTTTTAATCATGTCTAGATTATGCATAAGGTTTTAGTCTGCAAGAGGCCCAAGAAAAAAAAGTATAAACAATTTAACTAGGCCAGGGGACCCATTCTGTGGCTCAGAAAAACAGGACAGAAAGGAGGGATGATTTGCCAAATTAACATCTTGTATTTTAGATCCAGTTTTTCTGACACTTGGGCTCTGCTAAAGCCTAGGATTAGAGCTTTGAGTTTAGATGTTTTCCTCTGTATGGAACAACCATCAATCCACACAAGAAGAATACAAAGGATGCATTTATAGTATAATTTTAGTTAACAAAAAAGATGTTTGAGGGTGTCGTTTTTCTTACAAGTGACACAATCAAGTTGTAAACAGAAGAGTGAGACTTACCTGAAATATTGTGCTAACTAGTCATCAGTCATTTTAGAATCGTTAATGTACAGATGCGTCTCAATAAGGAAAGCTTGTAGTACGTATAAAACTTTAGAATTAATTCCACACAACTTTAATTTTAGTTTCCTCTCCTCATTGTGTTGGGACAAAACTTTTATCCTTTATTTCCTACCATAAACATCTCCCAGAAAGGCATGTTTACATTAGACTCAAGGCTGCACAGTATGCTGCTCAGTCAGTATTTTAAAGCACAAGTGCCTTGTGTTAGCTCGGACCCAAAAGCAACCCAAGAGAATTGCTTGATCTACTAGTATTTTCCATCCTTGACATTAATTATGTGAGTAGACCAATTAATCAATGTTTAGTATTTTATTCCTAGAATAAAACCAAGAGAAGAAATTTATAGAAAATATTCATAGCATTAACCTAACTGTAAAGACTGGTTAGTTGCTTTTGCATGCCTTTGCATGAGAAGATATGAATAAAAATCTATTTACCTCATACAGGGCACCAATGACAAACCACAGGAATGGTTCTATAAATGTAGATAGGAGTGTAGATTTATTTACTATTCTCCTGGGTTCATGGCAGATGACAGTTTAATCTTTGCTAATTCAATCCCTGGTCCTGGTGGATTTCGGCCTCCATACAATCTAATCTTAAAGATGTAAGCTCGGACCTAGAAGGCTTCAGCCTCTGTACAATTTAATCTGCAAATGTAGAATGTTCCAGCCTCTGAGACTTACTGACTGGGTTCACTCTGACTAGCTGTCTTCAGAACTACCTCTTTTCACTCTGAGCTGTACTGTGAACTCCAAACTATAAATCATAAATCATCTGCTTCCAACCCTTTGCTTCTCCCTCTGTCACCCAGGAGTAAATGTTTCAACTCATAAATAGTACCTACAAACACTCAATGAATAACTGAATTTTAAAACTCGTGTTAGATGCACAGAAATATATGATATTGTAAGTCTAGCTTATTAGAAAAGTAAAAACATTCTTACTTTGATACTCTTTTGTTAAATTTTTACATTTTTGATGTTTAAAAATGTTTCTACTATACTTAGTCATCGTAATTGGTCCTACCGCACATAAGGACACTCATACAAGTATATACAGGGTGTATTTGATTGTCTTTTTTGGATGGATGATATATCATACATATATATGTGGACCATCTTTCACATATGTTTGGTTATATTTATATGTATATAATCTTTGCACTGTCACTAATTTAGTGAAACAACTAGTTTCACTAGTTTGTGTCTTTTAATTTCCTGGTTTACTCTTATGTGAATTTCCTCAATTATTTGGTTCATGAAGGGCAGGAGTTAGTTGGCAGATACTAATATTGAAGATCTTACATAGTTAATGTCAGTTGCAGCAGAAAAAGAGACAGTTAAGAAAATTTTGAAAGAGTTATGTACTAACATAATAAATAAGAATCTCTCAAAGTACTCCAATCACCAGACAATAAGACATGTTACAAATGCAAATATGCTTCACTTCCATTTCTAATGATATGGGCATAGTTTCTTACTGACTGACTCCTCACATACAGAGCTGTTCAGTTTCACATACGCTTGCTTCAAGAACCAGATGATAGCATATCACATGAAAAATGCAACAGAGATCTGTACAGATACTAAAGAAAAGCATGCATGAGGATAACTGTAAAAGCAGAGGTGACAATACAATCATTATTGAAAGAACTCATCTACCTTGCAGGCTCTAACTGCTGCCTTATCTTTTCATTGCACCTTGGGTATTGCATGTGTGTCCAATTAAGTGCTCTCATGAAAGATCAGATTTTTTACCACCATATACTCGATGAATGACTGTCTACTTATGCCCTCCAAGCAGTCTTGAAATAATCAGATACTGACTAGAATGAAGACCACATCTAAAATTGCTCTTGACAACCAAGCACAGTTAACCCAATTAGGTACTCTGTCTCTTAGAGCACACATGGTTTAAAATGCAGCTTGGAAACACGGTGTTCAAATTCTCCTAAGGGAAACAGAAAGTCCTCTGCCAAGCACGATATGAGAAAGTGACATGTAGCATCAAATATCTCTGCACAAATGCTAAGATTCAGCCTCACAGCTTACATTACCATGAGTAAGAAGAGGTGTAAAAAGGTTGGCGGGGGGGGGGGGGGGGAGGGGGTCTGTGTACTTTCTAACAGGGACAGTAAGCATTTTCCATGATTTGAAACCTGCTTTATTCTTGTTCATGATAATTTAGAGGAAGTTGAATCTAATTGGGAAAACAAATAATAAACAGCTTTCTCCTTTAGGGCTTGGATATCGTCACTTTATGAATAGAAATGTATTCCTGTGTACAGATTTGTAGTACTGTGTTTATTCACTATCAGGCAAAATCTGTCTAGGATGTAGGTCAATAAATGTGTAAAACTCTGAGCTAGACAGATTTTATGCAAATCTGGAGAGAAACATTGGATGCCTTTTTCCACCAAAAATAAGTTAAAGCAACTGTTTATATGCCCAAAACATTTTTGTCATTAATACTTACAAAACAAATATTCTCAAAGAGAATACATGTAAAATTAAGTAACACTAAGACAAAAGCATTAAATGAATGCTACTTAGCTGAATTTCCATGCAGCTAGTATTTAAAATACAAGCTTATACCATCCTTGAAAAAAAAAGGCTGATAAAACAACAGATTATTTTTACTTTACTAAAGAGAATTTCACAATGCACCTATTTTCTTTATGTAATTAAAAATTATTTCTTTATTACAGTTGACAAAAGATGAACCTTTAAGTTTAAAATTAGCAGTTTTCTTTCCAAGTGAAACACTTGCTTTCTCTAAGACTGTTGATTTTCTACATCAAGGGCATATGAGCAATAAAAGGTTGAGTCTATAAAAGGCCACATTATTGACAGGTGGCCAGCAACTGTTCCAAAGAATCTTATAAAAGAGAAACACTATTAAAGGAACGTGAGAAAATTATGCAAACTACTTTCCATCCTTGTTTGCTATAAAACTCTTAAATGAGCCAGGTTCTTGTTTGGCTAAATACATCTGCATCTTTCAAATGAGACAATACGTTTCCCCTCCTAAAATTGGTTCTAGAATAATAGCATGTCCTGCTTACCACAAGGTCAAGGAGTATTCACAAAGCTCTATGTTGTACTGAATGCCCTGTCTTGTTTTGCTATAAAATATTATGCTTTAAAATGCACAGACAGCTAAATGTATCCATTTCTTTTTACTAAAGCAAAGTGTGTAAAATATTAGAAATTTCTGCTAATTAGTAGAGAATGTCTTTCTAAATTCTAAAGTAACTTCATATCTTGTCATCTGACTGGGCAATGAATGATGTATCTAAGTATCTATATAGAATTAGGATACATTATTAGTCCTTATACATCAAAACATAGCATAAAAATAATTTCACTTCAATACATACACACAGATTTTACTACTCACAGTCATTTAATCACCGTGGCTCTTCCCCTTCTGACATTTATAGCTAAGTTATGCTCGTAATACTTTGTTCTATCACTGTGTCATGCCTTAATTGATGTTCTCCTAATGGACAGCTATTTTCCAATGGTTTCAGTATTATAGAGAATACTAAAATGAGTGCATGGTAGGGTGATCAGAGCTTTCTAATTTCCAGTTTTTCTACATGTTGAAAGTGGCTATGGAAATGTACCAGTTATCCCTGCTAATGATAACATATGAGCACATTCACTTCTCCTCTCAATAACTGTTGCTCCAAATATGGATTCCCCCTGGTGAGGTTCTGTGTTTACTTTTGCCTACCTCCCACACTGGTTTCTATTCACTCCAACCCTTTGTGTCCTGTTATCTACAGAAAGGCCTGAAAAACTTCTGTGAAACTGTCAATGTCTTTTTCCTTAGCAGGGGACACACCTGTGTTCAATTAATCACGCCAAGATAAAACAGCCATTAGTGCTTAAATTGTCTATCTCGAAATATTTTCTTAACCTTAAAAGCACAAGCTACTATACCACATAATAACTGATTTGGAATTTGTATGTGCTCTGACTCACAAGACCCCTTCATCAGACTGAGGAACATACAACATAAAGCGAAGTTTCAATATTTACCAACTTCAAATAGGCATGCTTTCTTTTTAAATAAAACACATAAGAAGAGCTTGTGGCTCCTTTGACTTGAATTTAAATTTAATTAGATTTAAAGCCTAACTCTCAAATGAGAAATAAGTTTGGTGGATAAGGAAGTCAAATGTGCTTTCATCTTCAATAAGTAATTAAACTTTCATAAAAATTATAAGAGTACCAAATTAAATGTTCAAAATTGGAACACACTAAGTCTGATGAGAAAAGGAATGAAAACCAGTAACTAGGAGAGCTGTTTAACAATTACTAAATACAATGGCCTATTTTTAGGAACTATCATGTTTGATTCTTCTTGGGAAAATTACTCCATCTTCTGGGCTCTGGTTTTCATTTGATAAAATATAGTATAAAATGAACCATGTCATTTACTCCCAGTGTCTCATGATAACTGAGCTTTCATTTTTACAAAGAAGTGCATTTTTCTCACACAAAATTATTCACATCTTGATGTGACAATATTTTAAACACCCTCTTGCCTACACTTCCCAATTTTTTCCAAGACAGGGTTCCTCTGTTGTAACTCTGGCTGTCCTGGAACTCACTCTGTGTGTGTGTGTGTGTGTGTGTGTGTCAGTATATGTTTGTGTGTATATATATATATATATATATATATATATATATATATATATATTCATTCAAAAATGAAGTACTAGTATATATACAAGGGGTACAAGGCCAAGTGTTCAGGTGTCCTCCAAGTCCTCTAGTCACAGGAAAGACAATCCACATGACAGAAGTCAACTTTGAATGACAACATATTGCTATCCCATTGTTGGTAGGAGCCATGTGATATAGCCAATTGATTGGCTACTATGTACAGATGCATAGAGAAGAATGTTATTACATTGTGTCCACACACAGCAACTATCAATGATGGTTTATAATATCTATAGGAGCTGTATTGCCATAAGGAAACATATAAGGAATAAGAGTGGCATGTTGGAACTGGGTAGTGGGAAGAAGCTGTGAGGAAAGGATTTGGGGAGACAGTTGGAGGTTTTCAGATGGCCCTAAAGGTGGCTTCTGATAAGGACTTAAAGGAAAATGTTGCTTAGAGCTTGAGAATAGTTGATGTCCAAAGGGTTAATTTTAAATGAACTCACATATATGAACTACCTAAAATCTATAGAAAACTAAAAGGTAAAGTAGGGACTCTGGGATTTATGGGGAGGGGAAATAAGGAGAATTATTGGCTGAGGTGTCTAGAACTTCAGTTTGAAATGGTGAAACCATTCCGAATATAGAAATGTAAAAATATGAATCATAGTAGTTGGTTATTCTCAAAAACATGACTGAATAGTAAAATAGTACTGTTAAAATTTTATATATACCTTAACCATGTGTGCGTGTGACTGCAATAAACACTAGGCCACTCTTTACAAGCATATTTATATCCCTTTGAAATCTAGAGAACCTTACTTCTTATAGCAACATACGTGCAAGTTTCTAGCTCGTTGTCAAGTTTGAAACTTTAGGTGATTTTGAAGTTCTTTAAACCTAAAGACAATTTATTTGAGACCTTCAAGCAAAAAAAAAAAAAAAAAAAAGGATGTCCAATTATAGATTTTAATAGACTTTTCTTTGTCTTAGGAAACATAGGAAGGGGGAACGAGTAACTCAAATATGCCACCAGTGTCATCTGACCTCAAATGCCCAGTATATTAAGTAGGTAGTCATTAGAAATAATATATCTTCATTTCACCTCCTGCTGATATTACATTGTCAAGTACATGTCTGGTGAACTGTAATAAGGTTTTAACCAATAATATGGTAGCTATGATTTATACAAAAGAGAACATAAAAATTCAATTGGAGATGAGCGCACTCAGACTTCTACAATGTCTTCATTACACACTTAGAAACATTCTTATTACTCGTGTCTTCAGGATATTTTAAACCACACTTGGATCAGCAAATGTCTACAGAGCTGTTATAATTCATATTCTGTCAACCTCATTTACTGGTATGCATTAAGTTTTGGTGAGTATTTACCTATAATAAATCCCTCCTCTAAAGCAGGACCAACTTTCCTCTAAAGTGATATACTAGTTAATAAAGATGAAGAGTAAAATAAATACATATGAATAAAAATTTTCCCTGTTGGGCACTGGAGTAGACTGGCCTTCATTAGAAAGAACTGCTAAGGATAATAAATACAGAAACTTCTTGAAAACTGACTGTTCAGACTTTACAAAAGAAACCTGAGAGATACAACTTCATGAGATAGTAAATCTTTCATGATTATCTTAATCAGTGGCCATATGCATTGCTGATTATTTTTTATAAGATCCACATAATTTCTATCCCCAAGAGTTATAAGTTTTAAGGGTAGAAAAGTAAATGATAGAATCATCTGAAACATTAGATTTTCAGCATGCTATCTGGTAGATAAATAAATGTCTGTAGATGCAATTTTATGTTATCTGTATGTGCGATTAACTTGGCTAAGTCAAATTCATCTTTCCAAATTTCATTTGACAAGGAAATTGAATGCAGAGTTTTGGGTAATAATTTGTATCATTAAAGGCTTGGAAGTATCTGTTAGAACTTAGGTTGATATATCTATGCTGGATATAAGATTAAGCACTGGTTCAAAAATATTGTAAAGAAAACTAATAAATAGATGTTATGTTAAAGATCTGAATGCAAATACTTCAATTTCTAAAAGAAATAGGTTGAGAAATATTATAAATGTCAGTAGAATATCCTCAACACATTTATCATCAAAAATAGATGAGAATTTTAATACTGTTTTATGAAGATACTGTACTGAATGTTATAAATGTACTTTGTTATTTGAGTTCACAATTAGTTATTTAAGTTCACAATTAGTTTATCTATATTTTAATAATGATCTTACCAGTTATTTTATATTTATTTTACCTTCATACTATAGTTTTTTCATTACTTTGGTGACTAAAATATGAGACTTTGATCAGTTACAGGATTATTTAGGATTAAAGACATATTTTTCCCTTTTATTGAATATAGGTTCTTTTTTTCACATAACCCTGACTACAGCTTCTTCTCCATCTATTCCTAGTTTCTACCCACCTCCCCACCTATCCATATCCATTCCTTTTCTGTCTCTCATTAGAAAAGAATAGACTTCTAAGAAATAATAATAAAATATAACAAAATATAAGCTTAAACAAAACTATCATATTAAATTTGGACAAGCCAAGCCAACAGAAGGAAAGAGCTCAAGAGAATGCACAAGAATCAGAGACCCACTTGTTTGCACATTCAGGAATCCCATAAAAACACTAAACTGGAAGCCATAGTATATACACAAAGGACCTGGTGCAGACCTGTGCAAGTCCTGTGCATGCTGTTTCAGTGTCTGCGTTCATATAAGCTTTGCTCTCAAAGAGATATTTTTTGAGTCCTAATTATTCTATTACATGTTTCTCTTCCAGGCATTTTTTTCATAATGATTTCCTCTACAAAGTGTTCTTAAGGCTCCAAGTGCAGTGAGGAACACTGAGACTCTCTCAAGTGGTTCACAGGAGTGTCTTAGGAGGTCAGCCCTGAGCAAGGTCTATTTATACACACAGAGTACTCTGTCAACAAGCATGACAGCAGGATTGTCTAAAGTTCAGGTGAGCCTAATACTTTGTCAAAAAACATAGTGAAGTAGTCTAAAATCAGTTCCTCAGATTTTAAATACATTTACCTAACTTTTTGCTTCTCAAAACAACTCTGCAAAAACAACATGACATTGGCTTTCTTTTCTCTATTACACTGAATAGTCTACTGATTCTCATTTGCCAAAATAGTCACTATTTTGTAATATTTCAGGTAGGTTATTTCTTGTGTACTTAACCTTGTACTACTGTAAGTAACATTGAAGAGATGTAGAAAGACATAAAAGATATCCTACATAGGAACTCAATATTAAGACTTACTTCCGAACCAAAGTAGAGATTTTTAAAATTAATAACCTAAATTCTAGGCTCTAGAACAGTAGATTAGATATCTAGGGCTTTGATAATGAAATATACTATGTAAATATTCCTTAAGAATTAATTTTCGTCAGTGTTTTACACAGAGTAATTTAAGTTAGAAAATAAGTTATGTGCAAAACAGTCTGCATACAGTTATTAAACACATCACCATAACTGTATGTGATGAATACTGAGTATCCCAATTCAGATGAAAAGATGGACTGACACTATCAGATAATCAGTTTGCTCTTCAAAGAAATGTCACTCCCAAACGGTGTTGAAGTCACATCTAATTCAGTCAAATGGTCTTTAGTTACCATGGAAATTGCAATTCATCTTTAGTCAGCACAATTTCTTTTTACCTAAAATCCTGAGACCAACATATCTACATAGGGAGACACTCATCTCAAACAAATCAAAACAACGAAACAAAACACACATGATTCACAAAGCAGAAAGAATTAATTGTTGACTATTTGCAACAAATTCTCACTAAATTTTGCATTACATAATTGGTAAAAATGCCATGTACTAAATTTTGCACAATGTCCTACAGTCACTGTTGTGGAGTGGGGGTAAGAAGACATGAGCTGTTGGAATATAGTCTTCTTGATGTACTTTAAGTCATAGCTTCACCATAAAGCTCAAGTTTATATTTAATCCTTATAAACAGAAGGATGGGGGTCCATGGATATTATCTGGGGTGAGAAAAAAAAACTAGAGAAACAAGGCATTTGATCAGTGTACCAAGCTCACAGGTTTGTGGTAACCAAGGGGTTTTAGTTGAAAAGGTAGAAACGGCAATCACAGACAATGCATTTGGCTTGTTAAGAACAGTGAGTGGAGAGTCCTAGGAATGAGGAATATGAAGAAAATGACAAAAAAAAAAAAGCTGATGAATTGAGAAATGGGACAGAGGAAAGAAAACCTGAATCAGCGAGCTGTCTAAAATCTGCAAACAGGGCAGATAAATTGTGGATTAGTGTACAGGATCTTACGACGCTTTACCTCAAGAACATGACTCTCCTTAATATCCCACTGTAAGGGTTCTCACCTAGTCACCACGTGTGGTGTGTTTTCAGGAAGATCTCTACCATGATCTGTCCTAAAAGCGTCAGCATATGTTTCCAATGTATCTGCTACTGTTCCCTACCTTCGTAGTATGGGTTTAATCTAGTCAAAGATAGGCACACTTTCATGTTTCTAGTGTAGTTCCCATTGAAATGCTAGAGTGTCAATAAAAAGCATGCTAAAATGCATTTAATTGGTGTATTGTTCTATAAATGTTTGGTGAGCTGTAAGAGATAATGTAAGATTCTGAATTAAAAGTAGTATATTGATAATCCTTCTATTAGCAAGGAGCTAGAAAGTAGAGGACCTGGCTGTGAAGATCAAGGTCATAGAGCACTCTGAAAGTGATAGTAATGAAAATCGAGTATTAGATATTGTAGTCACACATCAACAATGGCAGTCAGTGAGCCCAATATGAAATATGCATTAATTATAGGGTTAATTAGTGAGGGAAATGAATTCAAAGGTTAAGGAAACTTGTACCTAAAATTAATCAAAGATTCAAGGAGCTACTCAAAGACATTGGTTATTAGGTAATTGAAATGTAAAATGTGGTTATCTCTTTTTAGATAAGGCTACCTACTATAGCTGAGAATAATAACTTAGCAAAGATTAAAGTTATTTTCCTGGTGGTTTACCTCATTTTCTCTGAGGCTGTCATCAGGAGGATTTGTGTCTATCACGTATATTTTATTTTAGGTTTGTTTGTCACTTGCTAATATGCTTGTGACCAGATGACTCCAGGGAGTGATGGGATTCAGTCTTCCTTTTTCTCTCTGATGGCGCTAATGGCCTACTCATTATTTCAGTGGCACTTTCCTCAGTGTCACAAGTTCTGTCTGAGGGTGTTCAACATTTTCATAATTGCTCCCCTTCTGAAAGCATCTTGGCTTTTCCATGTGACAAACTGTGAGATTCGCTGCTCTTAAAGGATATCTCAACCACTTGGAGGGATATAGTTATTTTATTAATGTTGAATTTTTTAATCCCTAGATAAGCAAAGTTTCAGAACTGTACACCATAAAATGCTCTGATCTGAGTTGGTTTCTTGCATATTCATGGCATAGAAAATTACAAAACAGAGCCTCTAGGTAAGAGAATTAATTTTTCCTACCTTATCCATAGATCCTGGGATATAGGTCAAATTCTACTTTTATTGAAAAGAAAATGAGCAAATATAAGACTTACTTGTTTTATTTTAAGGCTCCAAACAGAACTCAAAACATTACCTATGAGACGAGTAGAGGGTTGAGTAGAATTAGAAAGTTTTATACAGGTAGGTAGCTGGGTGGGTGGGTGAGTAGATGGTAGGTAGGTAGGGAATAGATAAGTGGGCTTGCACTAAAGATGTTGGAGACAGTTATTAAAATGGCTCGATGCTTGTTAGGTTTGATCACATTCAAATGTTAAAAGCCATGTCTCTCATTAATCGCTTGCCTCCTCAGTTCCCACCTATTTTTTGGTTGATTGTATCACCGTTTGATCATGGGTGACTTAACTCTGAGTGGCCATCCCTTTGGCTCTAGTGGGAAATCCCAATGTTTAAAGATAACCATGAAACTTGAATCACATGTGGAGTTGTAAAACTCCAAGCCACTCGTGCACTTCTACCCATTTCTAGTCTGCTCTGGACTGAGAAGCAAAGGAATCCTGTCTGCATAGAGAGCCATTCATGTCACCTTGTGCATTAATACTTGAAAAGTGATGATAATTTACAACACCTTCTGTACTAAAGGATATATTTCTATCAGAATGGGTGACATACTTATGATTTTAGATATAAAAGATTAGTATATAAAGGATTGGCATAAAAATTTATGAATTTATTTCTGCTTTCAACAATCTGAGAGTGTCCATTGATTACTGGTCAGGCGCTGTGGAAACACCAGATACTCCCTGGAGACCAGTGGGAAAGTAGATTATTGTCCTCTTGTTGTATGTCACCTTGTAAATGGACGATCACCTTAAACAACAAAACATATGTAGCTCCTTCTGCACTTACAATTAATGCAAGAGGTAACATCATAGTAAAGCTAATATAAATTAGATAGAAATCTACTAAAGAACTTCAAACTTCCTATCTTATTAAAATCAGCTTTGTAAAGATAAACTTTGCTGGGCTGAAAATACGGCTCACCAGTTCAGAGCACTGACTGCATTTGCAGAGGACTCAGGATCAGGTCCTGGAACCCACACAGGGGCTCACAACTTCAGTTCAGGGGTATCTGACGCACTCTTCTGGCTTCCATAGGCAGCAGACATGCACATGGTTCACATACACACATGCAGGAAAATGCCCATGCTCAGAAAATAAAAATAAGTAAAACTTAAAGCTACGCATTGAAAATGAAAGCAGTAATGCAAGCCCCTTCATGCTCTTATATATAGTCATATTTTGCTGTTCCATGGTAGGGAGAACCTTTGGTACCTAAATAAGTACAAGAAAATAGTTGTGAAATATATTTTAAAACAAACCATATGCATGTGTGTATATGTGTGTGTGTGTGTGTGTGTATACTCTATACACACACACACACACACACACACACACACACACACACACATATACGTTTCACATTTCTGACCCTGGCATATTCACTTATGTCAGATCAATATTCCTAAAGAGAGCAACTAGAAGAGTTGGAAGATTTTCTTAGAATCTGCCTGAATCTGCACCAGAGACGCATTAATACAGCTTGGACTGAAAGAGCTGAAATCCTAGTCCTAAAAGAAGACAGAACAGTGTCTCTGAAATATGTCTTAACATGTACTCTTGAGCTATTCACCTGCTCTTAAGCACAGTGAAGCCTTTAGCAGTAGTATAAAGTTTGGAAGAAAATATGTGGTCTACTATTAACCAGAATGAAGTATCCTGGGTGAACGATCTAGGCTGTGTCACAGTTTCAAAAGGTTAGCTATGGACAAAGGAAAATAATTGTCCTTTTAAAAACTAAAACAACCCTGGACCATGATATATTTATTTTTCAAATGAATGTAGCACTGAGGTGCTTTCACGGGGTCTGAAAACTGTCTATGTTCCTTGTCTTTTCATCCATTCTATTTAGTACATTGGTATTCTCTGATCTCAACACTTAGTTTAAATTATTCTTATTCATGTTTTATTGATTTTGGTACCCGACATGGACTCACAGGAAAGATTTGACATTTTTCAAACATCGGACATATCCAAAAAAGAATTTAGGTGTTAAAATAGAATTTAGACAATAGAGTTCTCAAAGGTTACATGTGTATGTTGTCCCTAATAATGTCGAAACATAACCCATAACGCTCAGAACAGAAAACAGAGAGAAGCCTAGATTCTAGATGAATTTGAGTTAGTATCAGTACCTGTGATTTACTGTCTCTCTCTTTGGATCATTTGCTGAACCTCTGGCAAACACATCAGTTTCCTTAGAACAGAAGATAATAACAGAACAGTTTTCATAGGGATATTGTAAGTTTAAAATAGATGAAACATTTAATTGTTTTTTAAAAAGAAAAGACCTAGAAATAAGAAATCTTATTTGACTTTTAGTTTCTCAGCAACAAGCACAAAGCAGACACTGAACTGCTGTGCGATTTGTGTGTGTGTGCAGCCATCCATGGTAGCATCACTGAAATCTGCTTTGCACACAGAAACATAAAACGTGAGAGAGATTTGGCTCCAAAGCATGACATTAGTCCCCAGCAAAGGGTAGCAGAGTAGATTTTCAAGTAAACGATTATACCATTAAAAGATGTTTCCTCAGCCTTTGATCACGGTCTCCCACTACCAATCACTGAGAGCAGAAACAATCCTTTCTTTTAGACACCACCCATGGATCACCTTGGGAACCTCTTATCTCTGTCACATTTTCAGTCTTTTTCTTATCTTCTCTTTCAGGGGTAGAATGGAATCAATAGGACCGTGTCACTTTCTAATGAGATAGATGCTCATCAAAGAAATGGGAAAGGGTGACCTAAGTATTAAATTGACTGGTCTGTTACTTCTAGCCGAATTTCACAATGCAGGAGCCAAAGGCACCAATTCACAGGTGGAGGAGCTGCAAAGACTTTGTGATGTCAATCAGAGTTTATGTAGCTGCTTCTTGATGGCATAAGTGTGTTGAGATCTCCAATAGAATATGAAAGGGGGGGGGAACCCAGTTCTTTCTGCATAAATAAGGGCACAGGGCAAAGCTTATTTCCAAGGAGAAAATGAGAATACCAGGAGAGCCAGCCTGCCGATCTTGTTATTATGCCTGGCACCAAAGGATTTTTTTTAATTTCTACTGAAAATGTTCCTGCCCATTAATGTTAATTACCAATAATTTTCAGACCCTGCCAGCTGCAGAACAGCTTTTCAGGAGTATAAATTCAATAAATATGGTATGAGTAGAACTAATAAGTGGTGGGGTTGAGACCTAAACCCCCAGAGGAAAAAAAAATAAGGCAAATGGGAACTGGGCTTTTCTAGTGTCCTTAATTGAACCTCCATCAATAGGTTTACCACATACACATACTTCCTGCACTGAAATACTGTTCTCATAACTTCTCAGGGCTTTTCTGTAGTGTGACTATTACAGGCGTCCCTGGTATTTTTACACAAGGAGCCTGCAGCATTTATCTCCTGGGGTAATCTCTAATTGCGCATGAAACACATTTTGCCATAGAGAGCGCTCTATGAATTGTGGCATCTGTGGATGAAAACTCGAAAGTCTTGCAGGCTGGGAACTAGATTTTGTGCAATCTAAAGCTCCAGAGACAGAAAGGGAAAAGGAAACAAAGAGAGGAAAAAGAACAGAAAACCAGAGGAAAGGAAAACCTACCAATGCAATCAAGGTACACAAGTAACTTGCTCTACAGAAGGATAAAAAAGAAGAAAGACAAAGTGTCAGCTTTTCAAGGACAACCTGTGGACACGCATGATCACATGACTATGGACCACTGTCCTTCCTACCCTTTCAGAAGGCATCTGTGCCACAGAAGGGCTTTCCAATGCTCAAGGGAACTCAACTCTAATTCAGCAGGATTGGGACAGCCAGGTTCTTTTCTGTATTGATTCCCAATTAGCTGTTTAGGCTTCAAAAGATTGTGAGGAATAAATGAAAAACAAAACACCATGATAATTTCACAATTTGTCCTGGGTAATGCTTATAGGTCTTCAATAAATGTCCAGGATTAATTTACCTTGTGGTTAAGTTACATGTGCTTTGGGTTTTGTTATTCTGCCTATTACAGAAACTGGAGCTGGAGACCACCCAACATCTTATTGGATAGTGTTGTATTATGAATTAATTCTCAAAAGGCAGGGTGTATTTAGTTGTTGAGTAGTGAAGAAAATGCATATTCCCTTAAAAACTCTGCTAATATAATTTGAATTTTTCAAAAAATATATGTTAAGGATATGACATAAAATATACTAAAAAGCATATAAAAATCTGTAAAAATATGAAGACTGACACTTCATTTCATAGTAACAAAATATTTCACTAAAGAAGTAATCAAAGCATTTGAAATTTTATACTTGTTGCTGCATTTAAAGTCACTTTTTGGATGTAGTGCAATCACATAAAAATAAGCCAAAAAAATCAAAACCTAGATTCTCACCAGTGAAGTCTGGGTAGTTTCCTTGTTGAAAACCCCAGGTCTACTAACAAGTGCTGATGTGTAAATTTGCATAGGTCATTCATTAAGCATTTCATGAGGCATCCTAGACTTTGTTGACATTTTCATATCTTTATGGATTAAATATTGTCTTAACTTAAAACCCTAATGTTTAAATGCTCTATTTCTCATGGTTCTTACTTCTAATAGTCACTTTAATCACATACTGCTTTCATTCAAAACAATATTCTTAGAATGGAAGTTACAGCAAATAAGAAATGTGTAAGCAGTAGGTCGAGGTAGAAGGAAAGCAATCATCGGTGCTCTGTGAAGTAGTTTACGACATTCAGAGTTCTGGCCATATTGTAGTAACAGTGGCTTCATAGAGGATGCTTCTTGGGGGCCTAGAGCTTAGCTGACTGTCAGTGTGAAGGTGAGAAAGTATGTTGTTACCAGTATTAAATCCATGTGCAAATGGAGGATTTGAAGTTTATGCAAAATTATTGCTCTTTTTTCATAATTCCCTATGATTTATTTTTAAAGTTGAGCAGATTCACCTTTGAGGGGAAAAAAAGCAGGAAGGAACTGCTTATTTGCTTCATTGAAAGTAATAATTTTAAAAGACGCCCAATGTTGACCTTGCACAAAATTATACTAATTTGTACAAAACACTATATTCTACATAAACGTTAATGAATTAGTTAATTCATTTAGGAATGTTCCTCTAATGCTTAGGAGTCAGAAGGGGGCATCAGAAACAATTTATCAAATGCTTCTCTTATGTCTATGGAAACTAGAAGATGAAATATTGCTTCCAAAGCAAAGCTGGGTTCTGATGGCAAATGATACCAAGATCTACATATTGTTGAGGCCAGTTGAAGTGCTCTTTCTGCTCTCAGAGTGAGATCTGTTGTGTTCTCCCAAAAGAAATGGGATCATTGGTTTTTGGAATCAGTGTGCCTCTGAATAATTGCAAGAGGATAGATGATGAGCTGACCAACAAATGAGCATGTTAAAGACTTGACAGTGGTTAGTAGGTCTGCCCTTGAGAAACGCACCACCTTACAGTGTTAGTAAATGTTGCGGCCTAAAACAGAGGGTGAAAACATGGACGGGAGTTCATCCAGAACGATATAAAATTTCATATTTCAATAAAAGCCAATGGTTTACTTAAAGCCAAAGAATTTTCCCAATGTTACTGACTATGTACCCTGATTAATGTCTTTCCCTGTGCCTAATATTCTACCTAGCCAACCAGAGGCTATCAGTTTCACAGCAATGCTGTGCAACAGGACTTTTAAATGAGTGTGTCCTTGGCAACAGCCATGTTATGGCTTTCAGCATTTTGCACAGTATCAGGTTTTGACATTTTCTCCAATTCAAGTGATGTATCACTTAATACTTCAACTTTCCCAGCCCACAAACCAATAATACTATGAATTCAGAAATTCTCCACTAAGAAATGCCTCACGGGGAGTGGGAAGCAAAGTGTGAATATGTGAATTCACTCATTTTAAACAAGTTATCCTGAAGATAACTAATTCACACAGACAACTAACCTCATCACAATGAAGGAAGAGACACACACCACTGGTCTCCTCCAAAAGAATTTCTCATTGTGATAGGACATAAAACCTACAAAGGTGACTGTTAAGTCAACATTTTGTCATTTACTTAAGATTGTCTTTTCTTTGTGATAGCATGCCATTGGCTAGAGATACAAGGATCAGGCTGCACTTCAGCAATAATAGTCTAACTACTGTAAATGAAGGAACATGTGATTACAAAGTAAACCAAATGTGCTATAAATGCCAAAAAATAATGAGCTGCATTTGAGTAATTAAGAGAGCTAGGGCTACCTTACTCTTTGATGATAATTATTGAGTATTTAACATCAAATATTTGATTTTTAAACTTTTATATTTGGAGGTTTTTATGATCATTAATTGGTATTAATTATTCACAAGTTGATTTAATATTTAATATAAATGATCCATGCCTAGCAAGAATCTAATGATTTCTGTTGTCTTAGTCACATACACATGATTATTTTGTCAATATAGTTCCATAGGAACTAAGAAATAAAAATGCTCTCTTTCAATCATAATTCGCCATCTAAGGATCTAGTTCCTACTGATCCTTTCTTGAGCTTCAAAGCTTTGTCACTTCTTTGGAATCATTAGCACCTTTCTATCCCCCTGGTTACCCTTCCTGAACTTCTTATTACTAGGTACTTTTATGTGCTTTATGCATGAATATGTACACAAACATATATGTGTGAAAAATATGAACAGTACAATTTGCACATCATTACATTCAACGAACATGAAAATAATTGAGGAAAAAGTACTTATAGCCGAAGCAGAAAGCATAAGAAATGCAAAAAAAGAAAAAACAGAGATCCTTGGATTAACTTATGATTAGAGAGTCCAGTTTAGCTACAAGGTGGGTAATGGGAGAGGAAACTGGAAGCTTTGTTTTACAAAAGGTTTTGAAGAGCCTGAAAGGCTGGGCTTAGGAGGCAAACTTCAGCTTCTCTTGTATAGACAGGGCAGAGTCATTAGTGTATTGCAATCATCACCAAGCAGGCAGAGAGGAGGAGTTTACAGACCTGTGATGATTGCATAGGAGACAAATACTCTAATCTTGAGTTCTAATTTTCTTTGTACAAAAAGATAGATATGTTTGTATTGTTTCTGAAAACTGTTAAACTAATGGATAAACAAATACAACTAAATATGAATGAGTTACAATAACCTGATTTTTTTTAATGTCAATGGTTGTATAAGCACACATATAACATTGTCATACTGGAGCCAAACTGACCAAAAGACATGACCTTAAATGATAGCCAAGGTAGACCTTTCCAAAACTCTGATAATTCAACAAAAGTACTCAGGTGCAGGGACAGACATTGAAACACTAGACAGTATCATTTTACTTTTCAGCAGTTTACATTTCAAGTTCTTGCTTTCAATCTACTCACAGAATTTCAGTCCCTTTCCTTTGATTTCAGATTATCTTCTTCCTAAAAAAAAACTAGGTCTGAATTCTCAAACTTTCCCCAAATATTTCTAGCTCTTTCCTGCTGTGATGTTAGTCTAATACCTTTTGCTAAACACTCCAGCAAGCTGCACAGCACTGACCCTGAATCTATAAAGCAATGTGTTTTCCAAAGGATTTAACAAGTTTGCTGATGCTTCAAGTTTGATGAGAAGTGTTATTGTGTACAGCTCTGGAGGCTATAGAGATAATGGTGAACACTCCTGTCATGTCTGTGGAATACCTGAGGGCTACAAAAGAACATTAACAGACTTTCAAGGGCACACGGTGGGGATAGAGACAGCAAATGTTTTTACTTGCTTTCCTGATCCTGTTAGCACAAGTGAAATCAATCTTCAAAGTGAGAGGGAAACCTAATGACTGGCTTCTGGTTGTGCCCTTGGCTTTCAATGGCTTTGTGTTTCTAAGACATTACAAACTCCTAGGATAAAGCAGTTTACTTTTCAGTTGTAGTCATGATTCAGAGCTATAAATAGCTTGATAGAAATATTCAAAAACTTCTACATTCAAATTACAAGAAGAACAGGAGATTTTATAACCATGCGTTTTCTGAAGTCCATAAGGTACACTCTTGCTGAGAACCTCCAATGGAGCTGATCTGGGTTCATTCATTATTTACTGTAATCTGCAGCTCCCTGAGTTGCTGTGAAACCTGTTTACAGTTTTACACTTCCTTTTAAAAGATAGTCATAATACTGTTTTTTTTGTTTTTTAAATTGTGATGTTAGTTTATTTATAGGCAGACAACGGGAATAATATAACATATGTAATGTATTAAAACACAGACAGACAGGAAGTTCAGTTAAGCAAATATCTTGGGTTCTCACAAGCTCTTTCTAGGGCAATGAAACACTGCACACATTTCAGACTGGAGATGAACTTGTGTGGTCAAATTAGGATGATTAACTTTTTTCCATAGTAATTTCTGTTTTTTCATTTTTTGGTTGTCTAATTACCAGAGTCCCACAGGGAGCAGAGCATTTATTATCAACAGCTATACTGGGTGTATTTAGGATGAACTTTTTATTCCCACATTTCATTCTGCTTTATTCTCATTTTTTAAAAATTAAATACTACCAACAATTATTGATAACACTCAGAATGATCAGGGACTTCTTAATTATTAACCTTTGTAAACATACTCTTCTTCTAGTTCATGAAATATCCCAGGCCTTCCAGCACACTGAATATCAGTGCACTGAAGGCTGGTTTATTTTCTCATTATATTGCTAATTACAGATGTGTGGTTTCTCTCTTGGTTTCTCTTTTAGAAATTCAAAGGGGAATTGTATGCCAAATTCAGGATATAACTTCTAATATTATTTTTTCTAAGCTTCTATTTTTATTATTGCTTGCTACTAAGGAATAGTTTATAGAATTACTACCTTTGAAATTACTGCAGAGTTTTAAATTTGCCTGACTTTGTTAGCTATGTATTAGATATACTGCTCAGTATACTGTTAAAATCCTCTCGTTGGGCCGGCTGTGGTGGTACGTGCCTTTAATCCCTGCACTCAGGAGGCAGAGGCAGGTGGATCTCTGTGAATTCAAGGCCAACCTCATCTACAGAGTGAGTTCCAGGACAGCCAGAGTTACAACAGAGAAACCCTGTCTCGAAAATGAAAAAAAATCCTTTCATTGGATAATGTTGTATATTAAAGGTGTTAATCTGACAGTTCTGATTCACTCTAGTATTCTTGCATTTTGAACAGTTTGTATAATTACGTTCATACTATATTACATGACACTTTCAAGAGTATGAATGTTAAATTTTCACTTTTCATATACAAAGTTATCTTTATTTTTCCTGTAGTTTTTGCTTAGAATTTCAATCTGGTATGATAATGTCACATATTTACTTGTGAGAGGTTGTATTGGTCATTGACTACATAGCCATCAGATGCATGTGTGGAAGCAAACTCAGTCTTCTTTCTAGTATCTACATCTTTCTGTTTTACATTCAGTGGAGAAAACTGACAGGTGGATAAACTTCCTTGACTAAGAGACAGGCAAATAATTCTAACCAGCTTCAACTGATGTAAAATTATAACAGTGTTTTGTTACAAATAAGACCTGATACTATTCAAACATTTGCATCAGCTATAACACTCCAGAAAAATTTATCCATAAAATACATTAAAACCTTTAGCTAAAAGGGTATCTTTTCCTTTTGGTGTAGACTCTGAAGTGACTTTCAACAGTGGCTATCACTTAAAATTCACAGAGAATATTTTGAGGGGCCAGAAAGACTATAAGATCCTGAGGAGGAGGAAATCACCTGTGACATGGCATCTTATAGAAATGACAGGGAAATTTCACCCTAGATCTCACAACTACCTGGTTGTCTAAGCAAGATCTTAACAATGACAACACCAGGAAAAGGGGACATCTCACTGAGCCCCACCTTTAGACAAGGAAGTAGAGGCAACTACATGATCTTAAGAGCAGGAGAATTAATCTTCTTTGGGGGTTGTCTGAAAACAATTGGTCAGCTCTGGATGCAAATATTTATAGTAATATGCTGCTGTGGTGGCCCAGCAAGGAGACAAGGAGAGATTCTCATATGTGCTAACTCTGCCAGACCTCAACAGAGGGAACTACCAACATGGCAAAAACCATCCTCAACAGTTGAATCTCTAGCGTCTGAGCTCAAGTGGTTTAATTGATACAGAACTCTACAGGTGTTCTACTGATAGCACATGCAGATCATTAGCAATCAACATCCCCCCACATAAATCCAACACATGCAAACAATACAAAATGCCAAGACCTAGAGTAGCCCCTTACCCAACAGTATACAAAACAATTATTTTGTACATAACTAAATATAAATTTCCACAACATGTGTGTGTGTGTATGCAACACTAAACAGATTTAAGAAGTTGCATTTATATATTTATGCATATGTATACATATAGGTAACAATAATAATTTTAAAGAAGCCAGAAATCTGAAAGGGAGTATAGGGTTGGGAGAAGTGAGAAGCATTGGAGCAAAGAAAGAGAATTGAGGGAAATGATGCAATTATATTTTAATAGTAATAATAAAAAGTTATATTTGTTCATGATAGATTTTGCATCAAATTTATTTTTAAAAATATTATATCAAATGCCAATATTTTGATTATTGAGGGATTTTTTTCTTGTTCCAAGTACATTTTTTACAATGAAATGCTTTGCCTATATCACCATAGATTTGGTCTTTTGCCAAATTTGCCAATTTGAAAAATAATACTACAATATAGGTTTAGTAAAGAAATTAAAATAATTTTCACAACAAGTAAGGAAATTTTGAAATATTTCAGCATAAAATTAGCCATTTTAGTTGTGTATGCATGAATAACTGCATGCTCGCCATGCTGACTCTGACCTTAGAGATCTGTGGGTGAAATTTTATTATAAAAAGAATCAGAGAGAGAGAGAGAAAGAGAGAAAGAGAGAGAGAGAGAGAGAGAGAGAGAGAGAGGCAGACAGACAGACGGAGACAGAGAGAGAGATAATCAGATAAAGACAGAAAGAGAGATGTCAAAGCCAGAGACAGAGAGAGAGAGAAAGAGAGAGAGAGAGGGAGAGAGAGAGAGAGCACATTTGTAGTCATATTTCTAAATATGAAATGGATGATGGTAAAGGACTCTTTGTAGTAAAAGACAGAGTGATATTTTCTGTTACAGGAAAGGGAAACTGGGATTTGGCTTTGAAGTTCAGAAGAGCGATTACACTTTCAAGTGTCTTTCATTCCAGCTTTGACAGTGTTGTTAGAGTATTTCTGTCCTCTTTGTGTAATATTTTGGCAAGTGAAGGGTACTAGAATGCCAGCAATTCAAACACTCCCGTCCCATTGATGCTGACATCTGCTGGGCTGCGTCTAGTCATTGGTTATGAAGTGGACAATGAGGATGACTAGAGGCTTCTGACAGGTCAGAGCCAAGATTTGCTGTGAGTTGCTTTATCTCAGAACCTCTAAATAGCACTGATGAACAGGCCTCACCTAACATGGACCTCTGGAACTCTCTAGGTGCTGGGACTGAAAAATCAATATTGTTTCACCATTTCCCAGAAATTACTAGGTACATCCTGGTTTGGAACTCACTGCCTTGTAGTCTAATGGATTTGAAACAGGCTTTCTCGCCATTCCTTCAACCCACTGAGAAGATTCCCTGGGAGAGCAAAGGGATGCTTTTCTAGAAAGGAGGGTATCCCCACACTGAAAGTGGAGACCCTTCAAGGGGTACAATTTAAAACTGAAATGAATGTGTGGTTTCTGATTGCCTGTGTTTTGTCCAGGTGCCTGCATGATGTTCAGGTATCTGTGGGTTGACCCAGTGCTTGTGTGATGCCCAGGCATTTGCAGGATGCCCTCAAACCTGCAGGGTGCCCTGGTACTTCTAGGAGGTCCTGGTGCCTATGGGATGCCCGGGTACCAGCAGGAAATCCTAGTCTCTGAGGGATGCTGGGCCTGTGGGATGCCTTGGTGCTAGCAGGAGTATATCAGAGTTCCTGCTTGATGCCAGGGTGCATGGTGGAGGTCCAGGTGCTTGCAGATTTGGGCAGTGAGGCCAAATACTGGTCCAACTTCATCATGCTTGGTCTTGGGCTAGTAAGGGGCAGGTGGAAGTCCATGATCAGAGCAGCCAGCTGCCTCCAAAGACCTTGGTACTGCCCATGATCCATGCTTCTGTCACATAAGCTAGACTAAATTTTCTTTTATTTGATTCTTTTTGAGAGCACAGGGGTAGTGGGAGGGTGGAACAGAGAGCAATGGGAAGAAAGTGCTATCGAGATATATTGTATGAAACTTAAATTACTAATTAGTAATGAAAGTATTATAAAAAATCTAAAAAATAAGAGCTATGGTAGAGCTGAGAAAACAGCTGAAATAAAGAATGACATTCCAGACACAGAGAAAAGCGTGCAAACATTTTGAAGAAGAGGGAGAGGCGGATGTTAGCAGAGCACAGGGACCGTGAGCAGAAGTGAGAACCCTGTCTCAAAAAACAAAAACAAACAAACAAACAAAAAACCCAAAATCTTCAGTGGTTGCACTTCAGACAGCCTGCAATCCTTCGTCTTGTATTAACATAATAAATATGCACAGAGCCTTTAAAATCCAAACAAAGTGGGGTAAATATAGAAGCTTCAGTTACAAAGAGATATAGTGACAGGCTGCATTGGGATTTATGTGGACGTTGTATAAGGACAGATTTAAAAGAAACCTTTCTCTCTTTTTTCTATGTCTTCTCTAAAGGTGTGGGGGGGGTGGGCAGCATTTGACAGACTTGACTTCTGTATTGATTAAAATATGGATGATGACGTTGTAAACTTTGGACCGGTTGGGGCTGCATAGATTAAACTCCAGTGCCTGTGAGTGAACCCTTTATTTGCAAATGTCTGCCCAGCAACTACGATCAAATTGGATAGAACTGCTGGAATGGCAACTATTATGTAAGGTCAAAGCACTCACCGGTTCATTGACTGCCTTAGATATGATAGCATACAATGAAATGCTTTTCTCTTAACTGACATTTTCTGTAATTGCCAGAAGTAAAAGTGATTATCACTAGAGAAAGATCATGACTTTAAACAACTGATAATATGGGAATACAAATGACCTTTGTGACCTTGTCATAGTCTATGGGGAAAAGGTTTTCAAAAGGTTCTGGAAGCATAGAAGAAGCCCCTCCCTCTCTCTCTCCTTGCTCCCTCCATTAGTCTCTCCCTCAAAAGTAAAATCATAGCTTTTAAAAAAAATAAATTTTTATGTTGTAATTCTGAAGCATCATCACAAGCACCACAGGCTAGCATTTAGTCTGGATACTTTGGATGTTCCTTTAGCAAATGTAAAAGCCATTCCCATTTGAAATTTCCTTCAGGCAAGAAGGTAAACCCAAGTTTTCAAGAACTGGAAGAGGTCAGACCTTTAGAAATCAATAGTAAATGGAGTGAGGATAAGCTTTATATGATGAGGCCTATGCCAATTAAGAAAACCCTCATCCACTTGCTAGGACCAAGGATCCACTGTAAAAACTGTGCCAAAATTACTGAACTTCCCTGCCAAGCCACACTCCAGGGGCTTAGATCTGCTCACATTAATTCGAAACTCTATTGCTACTACGCCAAGCTATAAATCTGATTCTCTTTTAAGGAAAATGTTATGACTGGATTAGCGGCAGAGAATTCACATTAAACAGCCAATGCAGTCCTAAATTCTAAATATGACCACAGAGTTCTAGAATGGAAAATGTCACATGACTAACTCAACTTCCCTTCCTGAGGACTTAAACTTTCTTCAATTCACCATTCTGTGGCATAACTTGCCTGCTATATTAGATGGCCAAATGCCTCACTACCTGTATTTTTTAATTGTCTGTCGCTAATCAAAACTAACCAAGTGATGAATAGATAAAAAATAAATATACTTGCATTGGTGGTAGAGTAAGATCTGCCCATCTATTTTTGATGTGTTTGCTCTTTCTCAAATCCAAATGTGAATGGCAGGTTGTTATTACATACGGAATATAAATGTGCTGCAGTGAAGATCTCAGGGCATCAGTGGAGACTTCTTGATGAAGTATGACCCTTTATATAAAAGTTTAAATAAGGAAAATAAAAGGCAAAAAGATGTGCATTTGGAACAACAATATAAGGCTACCTGGGTCCATAAAGGTATGCTCTTTCGAAACTTATCACATTGATATTAGATGAGGCCCTTTAAACTCTAACGTGTAACATGTAACTGTAATTATTCTCTATTTATAACACTCCACTGGTAATTCAGAAGTCACAGTGTATTTTGAATGAGTAAGGTGTTGAACCAATCATTAGATTGAATGACTTAGAAAACATTGATGGACTTTAAACTTCATATATGAGTAAAAGTTTGCCATGAAAATAATATTAAAATGAAAACTACTATTTCTCTTAAAATAAAAGGCTTAACCTTATTATTAGGATATATAATTTTTTTGAGATGGTATATGTTAGGGTAACACTCAGAGAGGCAGTATGTTGAAAATGAGCCTTTTAGAGCCGCACGTAACATCACTGAAACAAGAGTCAATAAACAAGAAGAGCAGGTAAGAATTCCAATCACACCTTAAAATATAAAGATTATTCAGTCGTGATGGCGATCAAGGACAATGTCCTGGTAGGTCTGATGGGCTCTCTACATCTCAATTTCAGCTCAGGAAGGGGAAAGTGAGGTCTAGAACAGAAGTCAGGATTTGTCTGAATAATGCAAAAGTCAGGAATGCAGACACTAGTATATTATTTGACGAGCAATTCTCTGTCATTTCCCATGGCAAAATAGGACAGCCTTATTTAGGTCAGTGCTTTTAAAATATTGCTTTCTCATTTTAGCAAATGGATGTGAAAGACATATAATTAAGAGCAGGCAAACTGGCTCAGGAGGTAAAGTCACTTGCAGCACAAGACTGATGACCTGAGCTCTGTCCCTGAAGCCTACTGTGGGAGAGAGAACTGATTATCAAATATTGGTCACTGAGATCCATACTTGCATGATGGCATGTGTGTGTTCAAGTGCGAGGGACACACAAGTGGAACAAAAATTTAAAGTATACAAAATTAAACCATCATATTAGGCGAGTGCTAGATGCATAATATATGTCAGAAAGATATATGGGAAGATGGCATCAGGTACTGGGTATTTCAGGGCTTCCTCCATGCTAGTCAGTCAATCTGTTGATGAGCACCACTCCACCACCTAGTGCTACTCTGTTTTGAAAGCATGATAAGCCACAGTTCAGTGACCCACACATTTGTCGTCCTTTCCTAACCTTTCCACCAAGAAGCCACACTATTTGTTGTAAGAACATGAACCACTCACTGCTGTAAGACAATGTAAAGAAAGTCGTTTTAAATGGATGAGGGCATTCTTGGGAACTGCGTTTTCAGTTTCCAGACATAAATATTAAACTGTGTGCATAAAAGACCCTACATGGTATCTAAACTTGTGGGAAATGTTACACTTTCAGCAATAATTTAAACCTGCTAACTGAATGACTTCAGGAAAAGATATTATTGATCAAGCCTATGGCTCCCAAGAGGACTCTTAGCCTTTCATTGAGTCACATCTCTAGATACTAACATATCTTGAAAGGAAAAGGAATCTCTCAACCTATAACAAGTTTTGCTAGGAGAATACGCAGTTGAAATTTTGAATGTATTCCTTATGACTCTTCATCCTAGTGCTGATAATTAAGCAGGATAAGGAATTTGGGCAGGAAAGATGGTTCAGTGGTTAAGAGTACTTAATTTCTTGTAGAGGACTTGAGTTCTGTTCCCATCACCCACAGTGCAGCTCAAAACTTGATATAAATTTAGCTCTAGGGGATCCAACACTATCTTCTAGCCTCTGGAGGAACCAGGCATAAACTAGTGCACATAAATACATCCATACACACATGAATATATAATAAATTTTTTAAAAAAGATAATCAGCTTTAAAGAAAACTTGGCTAGAATTATTTATTTGCCTCTGTCTTTATTCTCTGTTATTCTCAACAGGAAAACAAAGATAATAATTACGGAATCATTGTTAGCTAAGAGAATATGTGTATATATATATATATATATATATATATATATACACACACACACACACACACACACATATATATACATACATATATATGTATATATATGTACAGGCTCTGTCATGTATCAATTCACCACTTAGAACACATGAGAGTTGATACTATGGATTACAGGCATTATTAACATCACAAACATTATCTCTTAAATAGCCTATAATACATGAACTTGCCCTAAATATGTTATCTTATTAATTTAAAGAAAGTTCAATAAATATTTTTGTATAGCTTCTTCCATAAAAGTAGGAGAAATCGTTTAATTTTAACATTTTTCTGAGCAACCCATTCATTGAATTTGTAAAGATGCTCAAAAGCATTTTCAGGTTAAGATTTGAAGGTATACAATGAACAGATGCATATGTGAAGGTAGTGAAGGGTTTGGGAAAAAATAAATGGTTCTCCACTGTTTATCAGGGGCTCTTTCCTTTGTGTATCTTGCCCGATTCCAAATGCCTGGTGACTTCATCTGTTCATTTTTATGGTGTCACTCCTCAGGATGTCCTTTCCAATAATGGCTGCATGTCTCTATGTATTACAAGCATGGAAGAAGAAAAGTACCCTGAGTCTGCTGTTCCCAGGCCACTAAAAGCAACAATTTGGCCCTCTGGCACCAACTGATCCCCACTGGAGACAAACAATATTCACATATAGTTTCCTTTCTTGTTACATGTCAGTCAACAAAATGCAAACTCTATTATCTCCATGATAGGGTTTCCTGGTTACACTGAATATTCATATAGTTCAAGCACAGGGTAGAATCTCAATAAAGGTGCTTATACAAGAGAGCAGTGAAGTGTGTTCTCACCAATCCAATATGAACCACAAGAGATTTCAAAAACCAGAAGCCATAGTTCATCATCCTGTTCAGTGGGATGATCACATATAGCTCACAGAGATCAGAAAAGGCATGACCGGGACTGTATCTGGGGTGAGCAAACCGACATTGAACATAGGCACGTTAGCTGAATTTAAATATTAGATATGCTTCCTATTCCAGCATTTTAACCCAAACATACTAATATGTTAGAGTCTGTGTCTTATAAGTTTAAATTAACTTATAAGTCTTTTCAAAGAATTAGAAATCTAAATCAGATTCTGGAGGGCTATTTTGCATGATTGTTGTGTATTACAATGACACAATGCATCCCAGAATATAAACTTAAAGTAAAAAATATTGAATATTAGCTAGCCATGTGCCAGATCATTCTGAATATCTCTTTCAATAAAAAAAGGAATCTTGCATTCAAATATTATTACTCATATTTTACACATGAGGAATAAAGAGCTAGTGAGACCCGTAAAACTATCATAATCATATAGGTAACATTGAAATGGAATGAGATATTAAATTTGCTCTGTTGGACTTTAAGGTTCATAGATTCTCATCACAGAGTTATGTTTCCTATCCATCTCCTACTGATCATAACACACTTTGATTAAAGTGGAATGCTGACAATGCCAGAAATAGAAAAGTGAATGGTTTCAAATTTATGAAAAGTTAGAGATGCTTAGTGGAGAATGATCAATTTATTGACTTATTCAATTAATGTTTCATGCATGCCAGAAGATGGGCAGTGTCTGTTGTGGATATTAGGGTTTGAAATACATTGTGTCATCCATCACCTGTCTGATTGTTTCAAGATATGTTGAGTCATAGTAGTAAATGAATAGGTAAAAATGGATTCTGAAAGATAACAAGCTAAATAGTTGGAAATTCATATTAAATATCTCAGTAAAACAATGATATTTTAAAATTGGAGAGACATTATGACAAAAATCCACATTTTAAAGAGACCTTCCAGCACCAGAACAAAGAAAACGCAGGCAGTGACTTAGGACAAAGGGATTAAGGGTCTGTTGTATTTACCATGTAAATGAGAATTAATGTTGATAGGCTGTAGTGCGGATAGGGTCCTGCAGAATGGAACAAGTATGAAGTCCTGTGAGCCCGTTGGGAAGATTTCCATTCTGTCATTTGGAGAATGTGGAGGTCAGTTACCAAGCAAGGAAATGGATAGTGCAAACTGTTTTCCCAAAAGGTAATGAGTGCATTCAAAATATAGATATGTTGCCTTTGAACAGATGGTGTGAAGAAAAGGATCTAGAAATGTTCCATACATGTCTGGAACTATGTGGCTGCACGGATGGAGAATGGAGTTTGTAACTATGATATATGGTTGCATTAGATATTTTTTCTTTTCTCTGTGTCCAAATGCTTGGGATTAGTAACTTGAGAGAAGAAATGATTACTTTGGTTCACAGTTTCAGAAAAATCAGCCCATCATGGTAGGGATGATTTGATAGAATTGAGGAGTACGCATCATAGCAGATCAGAAAGTAAGGGGAGATTGCAGTGCTCCACTGGCTTTCCATTCTCCCTTTTATATCTGTCCCTGGCCCTAACCAAAGAATCACTCATGTTCGAGGTAGGTTTTTTTCTCTCATTTAACTCTTTTCAGAAATCTCCTTAACAGACACACTTAAGGTATACATCCCACATTTCCTAGGTATTCTTAATCCAATCAAGTTAGTAATCAAAATGAACTATCACAATGATAAATATTAACAATTTGAAAAACATTAGACAATTATGTGAGTTCATTAAGTATGTTGAAAATAGCTGGGCTGTAGTGGCAATAACTTTAATCCCAGCATTTGGGAGGCAGAGGCAGAGGCAGAGGCAGAGGGAGAGGGATCTCTGTAAGTTCAAGGCCAGCCTGGTAACCCTCTGCAAGTTCAAGGCCAGCCTGGTCTTGAGTTGCAGGACAGCCAGAGTTACAACAGAGAAACTCTGTCTTGAAAAACAAAAACAAACAAACAAAAAGAAGAAAAAGAAAAAAAGTATGTTTAAGATGAATACCTAGAAGAAACAAGGAAATAAATGTCAAATCAATATAAGGAAGAACTCATAAGAAGAACGGTGAAAAAAGGAGGGGCTGTTGTGGAAGTTTATTTTTAGTTGTGTTTAAAATAATTGTACTTTGTGCACTGTTGGGTGAGGGTCTCCCTAGGTCTTGGCGTTTTGTATTGTCTGCAGGTGTTGGAGTTATGTTGGGGTTGTTTAATTGCTTATGATTTGCACGTGGTATCAGTAGAACACCTAAGGAGTTCTGAATCAATAAAAACACCTGAGCTGAGATGCTCGGTGTTCTACTGTTGAGTGAGGTACTGGCCATGATGGTGGTTCCCTCTGTTGAGGTCTGGTAGGGCTTCCACCTATGAAAATACCATTGTGTCCTCCTTACTGAGACACCACAGCAGCCTTACTCCTACAAAGGACTATCCCAGGAGTTAAAATTTAGTAGTATATAGAGAGAAGGAGTTAAAATTTTCTATACATGTTAAAAAAGAATCCCTCTTATACAGTCAGGCTTGAGAACTCATCCTTACAGGCACTGGGCAATTGGCAAAAATCATTGAAGAGAGAGCACACAGCCTGTCTGGAGTGATGTGAGCCCAACTCTAACTGACTATGGTCTTGACAGGATATGGATCCACTGGTATAGTTTGGGCCAGAAGTATAAGAAAGCTGCCACTGAGAATTTAGTGTGGAAAATCCAGTTTTTAATGAAGTCAGTAGATCTAGAATTGAATTTCCAGGCCAGATTGTTGAGCATTCCTGTGGATTTAACAGTAGATTCTGATGACTTTTCCAACTATGAGTTTCATTTAGTTTTATTCAACCTATGACCAAACAAATATTATAATCCTCAGTGTTAAAATATATTAACATTTTCCTGTATTTGAGTACCACCCTCATGACTCTCATTCTCTTTAACTTTTTTATGCTTGCTACATGCTGCTGTTTTGCAAGTATAAATTTCTTAATGATAATGATGACTGACATAATTATATGTGTTTGATGACATTCTGTGTAATTTGATTTTTAGTGAATGCTAAATATTTCTTGAATGACTCTAAAGATAAGTAACAGGAGAATATGTAACTAGATAAACAATCAGAGCAAAGGAGTGAGGAAATTCTAGTTCTTATTTGATTATTAGATTCACCCAAAAGGATCAGAATCGCTACTGATCCTTTAAGGATTACAAAGTACTCTCATATGTCCAGTCATTATAGAGCCTAAAAATAAGTCTTCAAGATGAGGGAAGCAGACATTGTTTTTAATCTCCTACCTAGTTAATGACCTATATATACTGAATGCAGGGAACTGAGCAGTTGGGTAGATCTTATAGAAGATCACCTAATTTCCTACTTAGCTGCCTTACTAGGAAAGGAAGTAACAAAGTTCCTCCACCAACACAATTATTAAGTGAATTTAAATAGCTAATGCACATTGTTGTCTTGTAGAAAACTGCTCAAGCATGTGATACGTAATGTTTCACCTACAGGTTATTACAAAACTTCTCCCTCATCATCTGGAAATTGTTGACAGTACTTAAAATATAATTCTATTGATATTAATTCATTGATAATATTAATAACAGCTTTGTATAGATTGACTCAGTTTTGTAAGACAGCTTGTATATTTGTTTCCATGCAATTTCAGTTGTTTTAAAAATACAAATCTGTTGAGTGTAATATATTTAAATGCAATACAATGATTATTTCCTCCTAAAATATTTCAAAATCAGGAAACCTAAAAACAAAATGTGCAGTCTATCACAGAAAATACTAGCCTGATTTCTTATTTGGAAAATAAGATTGTAGTAGATAGAAGATTCTTGGTTTTAGAGAGTTGAAACAATGAATCTAAGAAGTGTTTTTTGTTTATTTGTTGGTTTGTTTTTACTTTTCCATTCTTTCAAATCGCATGAGTTGGCAAATTAACAACATTGTATTTCATTTCAACTTTCACATAATTTATTCACTGCTGCAAAGAGACAAGACACTTCAGGGATGTCCCAGATCTCTGTAAAGTTACCTCTTACTGTAGTTTCCATTTCGCTACAGCTGACAGATGCCACAGAATTGCAAGTCGCCAGGCAACTCCTCAACCTGGGCCTGCAAAAGCAACTCCCACAGCTGTACAAAAAAAAGACTGCAAATTATTCCACACTCAGGTTAAATTATTTCAAGTTAATTTGCACTTGAAGTTCTCTCTCCAAAGACACCTTTATTCCTCTCTGCTTCATGGAGCTGTTCTGGGCAGATTCTATTTAGGTTCAAAACAACATTTTAAATTGGAAATCTTCCAACTTAGAAAGGAAACACAAAGACGAAGGAATTTGCTGATTTCAAAAATAGAAATATTAAGTCAGAAGAGAACAATGTTAATTATAGAAACTAATAGTTCTAATGAATTCAAATAATTACCAGAAATTGGAGAATCAGGTCAGCTTTTGTATCAGCTATCAGCCCAGGTGCATTCTTTATGTTACATGAAAGGGATTTCAAATGTAATCATATCTGAGTATAGGTGCTTTCTGATTTGCTGATATTTTTGTTCATTAACAATTCCAGGATACCATAACATTGCCATGGGGCAAATAACTAATTAAGAGCCAGAATTAAGAGCCCAATTTAGAGAATTTGCAGCAAAAGGTAAATGAACCATTGTCATGCTAATAAGACAAGGTGACCTCTGTGTTCAGATCATTTTTAGGTTGACTTTTGGGCATGGAATTCCAGCTTCTATCTCAGTACTACATTCTCTCTCTTTCTGTCTCTCTCTCTCTCTCTCTGTCTCATGCACAGACACATTCTCTCTCTCTCTCTCTCTCTCTCTCTCTCTCTCTCTCTCTCCCCTCTCGCTCTTTCTTTTTCTTTCTTTTCTACAGAAATTGACATTTGTCACTCATTTTCATTCTTTAAAAGATTGTGTCTCATTTATAGAAAAGAGAAAATTACACATATAAATACTTTTAAAAAAATCACTCTTATCCCAGAATAGTCAATTTATTACATATGTGTGTGTGTATGTGTGTATGTGTATTAATGTCTCCCCACAGATAAAAGCTACAAAAGAAACTTACTTTAGAATACTTTTCTAGTAATACAAAAGCAAAACAAACCAAAATATACCTATTAAAATCTCATTTAAAAAAGCCAAGGTTGTGTCTTTTGGGATACCTACATTTTTAGTGGTATTTATGTTTGTCTTACATTTTCTGATTTTATACAAACTCGAGAGTTTTATATACTCAAACTATAAGTGAAATATAAATCATAAATAAGCATAAATAACACATAAAGAATTATTATAATTTGAGTGTTTCAATTACCTTGAAAGTAATTATGGTTAATTATTTTCACAGTTGCACCAATTTGCCTTTTGCCTTTCATTCACTGTGTGGATTTCATTGCCTATACACACCCTCCGAATGAACACAAACAGTCCTGTTCATCTGTCTACATCTAGCTTATCATGGAACTCTATTCTCTAATCAGCTACTGAGTGTCAAATTAAAAATTCACATTAATTCGAGCTCTCTCAACTATAACACAAACTAATTCATGTGAAGTTGCTCATGCTATTACTTATCTATCATTCTAACTAATAAATGGATAAATTATATCATCAACATTCATCAAGAGCTTGAATGACTATTTGCTTAAATGACCTATACGATAGCACATAATACGATTCATCTCCACTCCTTTGGCCTGGAGTGAAATAGGTCTTAAATAAATGTATGAATAAAGAAATTCATGCATCGTTCAACTTTTAAATTGTCTTCTAACATATACTCAGTTACAGAATATAACAGTTTTGCTATTCATTAGCATCATTTCATTTTCCCACCTACAATGTTGTAGTATAACAGTTACCACAGAACTGACTGCAATATCTCATGTCAATAGCATGTGTTATAAAAGGGACTATAAATTGCATTGATGGAAGTGTCAGGGTATGGCACAGTCTGTCAGGGTATGGACAGAGAGACCACAAATGGTCTATATCAAATCTACACAAATGATCTAAACAAAATCTACACTGAATCTCTCTCATATAAAAAGAGTATTACAACAGTGTAAAAAACACTTTTTAAATGTTTAAATAGGCAGCAGTACCTATTGACATAGTATAAACAGTCATTTAAACTTATATATATGTATATATATATATATATATATATATATGTGTGTGTGTGTATACACACACACACACACACACACACACACACACATATATATATATATATATATATATATATATATATATATATATATATATATGATCGCTACTTTCAGACAATCATGAGAGAATTACAGCATGGTATGGTAATAGTATTGTCTGTGTCAGCAAAACTTCTATCAGGCTACATGTGGTTCTTGCTAGATCACCTCCTGGAAAGTGTCCAACTTATACCATAGGAAGAAAAAAGGTGATTATATAGAATATTCTCTTTTGTTCAATAATGGTAGAAAAACACAGTTAAAGAAACTTCAGATATATTCTCACCATTTGGTATTGGAGTATTAGATCTGCCTTACTATTTATGGAAGTAGTAAAATTTTTGAAATTCTGTTTTCAGGTAATAAAAACTATTGATTAAATAAAAATATATTCATATCTAACACAAAGATTATTAGTGCCAATGAACAATTAGGACCTATGACTAATGAAAAATTAAATTACATAACAAAATGCCAAGAACTTTGTATGTAAATTCCTAACAAACATCATGACAAAGCTGCACTTGCTAAGTTTCCATGTCAAACTTGTTTATACGCAGCCTTCTCTGAAATAGATGAGGACAAAATCAGTTCCTCAATCATTTCTGGAAATTGCAATAATTTATTTTGATCTTAATAGCAATCTTTTATAGAGATTGCATGCTCTGGATTCATGGTTGTTTGCTCTGGCTGCCTTATCTGTCTGACAAGCAATACTGTATTCATGATTGCTCCACAGCCTGAGGAAAACTAACAGACTTCGTCTACAAGTAATTCCAGTTTCCACTTGGAAAAAAAAAATGTCAATTTTAAAGAACTCTCTATATTTAAATGTATCTGCCTAGGTTGTTTGCAAATCCTTCTGTAAAGAAATGTGGCATTTGAATTTATTAATTCTATTTTACATGAAGATGAAATATATCTTCCTACTTCATGGAATTGATTTTCAAAACTTTCTTCCCTTACTTCTGATCACTTTTAAAGGTGTATTTGCAGGACATGACATAGCACGATTTGCTTTAAAATTTCTACATAATAAGATTTTGTAAGGTCTTTCTTATAGTTTTTTAGGCTTGCATACAAATCAAGGTATAATTAAACACATTATCTGCAGAGGGTTTTTTTGTAATGTGAGCTGTGTGAGATGTGTTAGACCACATTCCATACAATATATATTTTACTGGGTCTTTCATATACCATTCAGCTAAAGCAACACTTATGCTTTCTGTGGGAAGTTCTTTCTTCAAAGATTTGCAAATCAATTTCCTCCTACGGTACACTCCATGTGTTTCATCTTTAGAACACACTAAGCTATTTGTATCACTGCAACTCATTCGAAGGATGTTTAGTAGCACAAGGTAACAAGATTTCCAAGTGGTACACTCCATGTGTTTCATCTTTAGAATACTCTAAGCTATTTGTATCACTGTAATTCATTCAAAGGATGTTTAGTAGCACAAGGTAATAAGGTTTCCAAGTTTGGTTCCTTTCCCCTCAGCCTCTACTTCTACTAGCAAGGTTTTATACAGTAACTACTTTTTTCCTTAGTTCAACATTTTTCAAATAGTAGATGCATATACATCAATGCCAGTGAAATGTTCTTAAAGGGTGTACGCTAACTTACTAGGTCTAGGTTGGAAACTGACATTTGGCATCTCTAAGAAGAAGTTCCTAGGTGATGGAAATTTTTATTGGTTCTCAAAACAATAGCATCCTCATGATACTAATTAGGCAATGGAGACATCTCACTTTTCACTCAGGTTGGGTCTTTTTCAGTCTCTCTCAAGACTCAGGGACATCTGAGATCACTCACTCAGGGACATTCTTCCTCTAGGTGTCCTGTATTGTTAATTCCCATGGCTACCTTGTTGTTACAAGACCTAACCTCTGTCCCCTGTCTAGGTCTAATTCTTGGGTGTGAAATCTGTCCCATTGCCTTAATCTATCTTCTAATTCTATAGAGCTGACTTAGCATGTGCCCTCAGCAACTGGATGACAATATTTAACTTTTAATTGCATCTTAACAAATCACCATGAGGACCTATTTGAAATAATTCCCATTTATCAGTTCACGTTTCTACAGGAAGAAGTTGATTCTGTGTTGCTGAGTTCCCTGCTCAAGGTAGGTCAAGGCTGTAACTAAGGTACTGACTCAATTAACCGTCATAATATGAAGAACTTGGGGGAAATCTTTTATGATCCTCATTTAGAATGTAGACAGAGTCAAAATCCTTGATACTATATTACCATGATTCTTCCTTTCTTGTGTACCAGTGAGGAATTGTCTCAAGTCATCTCATCTGGCTCTCTACATCATCTAAGCATTAAATCCTCTCAAATCCTTCCTCTGGGTTATATTTTATACTTTTTTTTTTTTTCTGCCTGAAGACTGAGAAAACTCTGTGTCTTTAAAGTGCTTTTATGATTTTGTTAAGCAAACCTACTTGGAAAATCTTCTTATCTATGTTAATTAAACTGCAATTTTAATTATATCTACAGAAATTTATCGTCAGCAGTCTACATTTCAGTGTTTGATTGAATAGCCAGGGGCTGGGTATCTTGGGGAGTCATCTTGGTTTCTGCCAGAACAAACCAAATGTTGTGGCCATTCTACCTGTAAATGATATGTAGCCTCCTCTCAAACAACCTTTGTAAAGGTGGAAGTACAAATATAGAACATTTAGATGTCAATCTGGCTCATGCTAGGTATTCAGGATGTATTAGCTACAAGCGTAATCATTGATATTTTGGTTACTAAAATGTCTGGTTGCTCTTGCTTCCTCAAACTTCCTCCTGCCTCTGGTGACAGGCAAACTTAGTGTGATTTATCCTGCTTTCTTAGGGAGAAACACATAATTATCTTGCCTTAGCACTCTGGGGACTCTCTTAAGAAGCAACTCTATTGAATATTCTCTGTGTGAATATGCTGGAAGCCAGTTGTCTACAGGGAAAGGATGTGCGAAACTCAGCGAGTCACTTTTGGCCACAACGCGCTATCCGAATAACCCATGCTTCAGTACCCAAACTTCCCAAGTGAACTAGCCTGCGGATCATTGTACACCACTATCACAGGCTTCCTGGCTGGATCTGAAGCTGTCGAGGCTAGAAAGCTCTTATTTTGACCTGTTTGGTTGCAGATGTAGGCATTCATTTGCCATGTTTCAGAAATGGCTTCAAATTAATCCAGACACTCAAACCTGTGTGCATTATTAACTGTCTGTACATTACAGGATCTAAAAGACTAGAGATACTTAATTTCTATGTTCTGTATCCAGTAAGTGGCAGCGGCAGCACAGAGACTTGGGCCAGTAAAGGTTCAATGTCATAGTACTGCTTCAGCCGTTTATTAAAGTGAGAGTCACTATTCTTTGGGAATTATCATTTGAGATTATTGTAGAATATATACATTTCTTAAATCATCATAAAGCCCACTGATGTGTACCAATGTAGTGTGCAGCATAATGTCTCATACGGAGTGTGCATATAAAACAATTTTATTCAGAAAATGCAAAAATCAAAATATGCAATGTAGTATCCGACTATACTTGACCTTCTCTTCCCTTTGATTTCAATTCATCCGTTATATATTCTTAATGCACTGATCAAATATGCTCAGTGGACAACAGAACACATTAAAATGCAATGAGTGAATCTCTGTGTGACATATAGCTTATCATTTTTTGAAAGATATGCAAAGCTAGAAGATCAGAGAAGCTTCAGTTAAAGGCACTTCTCTAGTGCAGTGAAAAAGAAAAAAGAATTTCTCACACTGAAACTAGAATTAATTGGGATATAATTGGCAACAGACACAGACTTTGAGTTGAAAACAAAACAGGTTTCAGAATGCATTAGATTATCACTTAATTAGTGGTATCTTTGAAGCATAAACCAATCTTTATTCTAATTCTATACACAGCACAAGTGTTTAAATGAGAAGAACAAAGCACTGGAAGGCTCTCACGACAGTTATTTAATACAAGCAGGAAAACTATGATGGGTTTTTATCTACAAATTACTTGAACTTTTAATATAACTTTAAGGCAAAACTACAAGTAATGACTCCTGCTGCGTATATCATTTCTAATATCCGTGAGCATTTCAAGTCTAAAAACATCATTCTAAATCAAAATATGGAATTAAAAGAAGAAATGCAGTATTAGTAACGTATAGCAGAGACATAGGCATCAGCATTTCTGACTATATCGTAGTATCATAGTAGCACAGTAGCATGTACGTTAGATCTCTTAACAGTGTAGGTAGTGGGGATACGGATAGAATATGTGGAGTCGCTGCTCAATGAATTACTCTGACATGTAACGAATGGGAAGCAGCAGAAATGAGCCATATACACTTATATTCAATGTGAAGTGTGCCCATGGCTAAGCAAGAGCTATATTAGGGACTCACAAAGGAGATTTATTTTTCACATGAGACCTTTGGAAACATACCTAAATAATAAAGTGTTCATAAGCTGAGGTCAACTGAGGTAATGAATTAAATGTGTTATGTATTTTTTCCAACTAAAATCCTTTCAGAAAATCGTCTATATATTAAAGTATGTCCATGGCTCTTGATCAAGGGAAGACTAAGAAACTACTCTCCTATAGCTTCGGAGACATTTGGAAGCATAGCTTTTGAAGATGTCTGGATGCTTGGGAGCTATATAATATGGCACCCTAAAGAGAATGAACTATGCCTGATTTGAACAAAATCTCCAAAGTAAAGGCAAATGGTTAGCAGGTGATTTGCCTAGCTTTTGTTTAATAGCTGCCTGTCACGAAGAACTAATTATCACAAAATTCAAGGTACAAGTTGAGATATTACAAAAATATCAAGAATTTGACCCTGTTAATCTTTAGCTCTATTACTCTAAATGTAACCCAAAACTTCATCATGATCATGTTCAATTATTAAGAGTATCAGAAACGGTTAAATAACTGTCACAGAAACAGTTTGAAAATTGTGTTTAAACTACATAGATGAGTATATGGAATATAAATAATAAAAATATGGATTGTACATTTCAATGCTTTAACAAATACATGCTCAAACTAACCAGGCCAAAGTGTACCTCTGACTTCTGAAAGTTGGTTCAGTCCAGTCACATCTGCTCTGGCTGGATTATGCTGACACTAGCAGTCCATGTCACTCATATGGGGCCTGCTTCCTCCTTCTCCTGTCTGTCAGCTTGTCCTAGCCTGGGCTGACATTGCACCCCTTCACAAATAACACCAAAAGGATACATAGAAATCAAACTTGGTCCACAAGCTAATGTGACAGGTACTTTACCAACTAAGCCATTCCCCAAAGCCCAAATAAATATTCCTGGTAATTCAAGTACCTATTCTCCATATTGTTCCATATTGAACACCTACTCAAAATCCATCTTCCAGCTAGCCCTTAACGCAAATTGAATGAAGAAAATGAGCCCATAATATGTCACAGCTGCTGAATGCTCACCATTGTGACTATTACCCTGTTGGGTACTCAAGTCTCTATGACTTGGGTTATATTTTTCATGAATTCATTGTGCAATCGTGTTCATCTGGTTCTCAAGTGCTATTTCAGTGGATCACAGAAGAATATTTGAAGCAGAAAATATACTTTGGTTTTGCGCATAGTAATAAGAAACTACTTCCCTCTGAAAGTGTGTTTGCAAAAATACTTCTAATGTTTTGGTCACCACATGCCCACTGTTTTTAGCAAGCTGAGTCTGTTAAGATAGGACACCATGTCTGCTCATGTTAAATAACAGCATCTTCACTTAAAATCTGATGGTCTATATTACTTCCTTGATAAATTCTGTTATCACTTACATTATCAAAATCACTGAGATGTTATGCATTTAAATGAGCAACTGCTTAGCAGGGCCACATTTGCTTCTTAAATCAAGTATGTCGATAAACCACTTGCAAGAATACAAAGAAGAGAAAATGTGTTCTAATCGCTCTCAAAGATTAAGCTTGAGCTTTACAGAAAATCATTAGAATATATCTATCAGAGTCTAAAGAAGCAATGACTTCTTAGCCAATAAGTTATTCTTCACATGCTTGCCATTACCTCAACATTGCAGACGCCAGGCAGCCACATCTCTGAGTCAGCTCTCTGCACAAGGATTTTGCACTGACACAACTCTTCTTCATTAAATTAAAAAAACTGGAAAACCAAAGTACAATGTAGAGAAAACTTTTGCATAGAGTGTGCAGCCAGCTTAAATATAAAATGAGTTTCTAAACAAATTTGGTGGCAGAATTAGTGACTCACACTGAGCTGGGAAGGTGAAGTATTCCTGTCAGTCCCTGTGTGCAAAGTCAACACTCTGAAACAGACTTCCGAATTCTCATCTACAGCCAAGATGGTCTCAGATTCCTTCCATTGAGTCTCTTTGAATTCGTGCCCAAGAAGCTGTAAATCACAGTGGAGCCACAGTGGGAAGGTAATCACAGTATTTGTCTTTGAGAGAGTTTTTGCCCTCCTGCTTTTACTACTGCCTCTCAGTTACGGAGCTATTAAAGTTTTACAGAGCTTCTGTTTACCCTGACACCCTGTGCAGTATGCCAAGAGTGCTGGCTGCTTGCCGAACTGGTATGTATAATACCGTTGGGTTGGGGAAATCGTGGAAAACCCTGGGCATGTTATTAGAAGAGGAGCCCCAGCTGACTCTTGTTTTGCCATTTGTTAGCTCAAATCAATACATTCTAATCTCTGCAAAACCTCAGATGTGTCTTCCTGGCAGGCAAACCCATCAGAGAGACTAAGATTTTCCCCAGACAGGGGAGAGCACTTATTTTTTATTTTTAATTAATATAAAATGCACATCCAAACCAGAGCCTTTGATACCCAAAGGAGTTTTATTCTAAAGCTGTCAGCAGCATGTGGTACACTATCGTTTCCATGGCTGCATCTTTCAATACTGATTTGATATTCCTTTGAAATTCTCTTGGCTTGGGCCAAAAATAATCCTCGAAAATGAACTGATGGAAAGAAAATATTTTATTCAAGAATCTCTCTGGTTTACATTAATTTATTTCTTAGCACACTGACGAAATTTATAATCTGCATGTTTTATATCTTCCCCATTCATTTCTTAACAAACCACCCCCCCCAAAAAAAAAGTACGTCAGTAAACTCACTAAGAAGAACATGGTAGCTGAGGGATACCACCAAGGTTTGCTTATGGCCTTTGTAATGTCCTCCTTTCACCCACTTCTGCAGTCTAAAAAGCCATCTTAGCATCTTTGCCCAATCTTGCTCCATTAACCAGCAAAATTCCTGGCTCAGAGCCTGGAGGTACAGACAATAGATATTTTCTAGAAAGCAAGGATAATTAGGGATAATATTTACAATTTGTAACATGATTGTGAACTTTTATAACTTTACCTCTGTGCTATCTAAAAATATTTGTTATCGGTAATTAGTATTTTTATATGATCATTTCATTTTTATTAATATCAGATGGGACTTTTCTGAGGGAACCTACAGATTTGAGAAGATGTCCATGTATTCTAAAACAACAAAATACTGAGCAAAAACCTTAAATACATATTTATTGCTTGTGTTTTAGAATACTCGTCTAGTATATTTCTTATGCTATTGAGGGTATAACAGGAAAATATCTCTTCCCAAAAGAACTTCTAATAAGAGCAACTGAACAATCAACACCTCTAGAAAACAAAGTACTAGTCAACTTAAAACCATAAAGCATTGGAAACAAATCACATAATTTCCCAAGAATAAGCTCCTCTTAGAGATGACAGGAAAACTTTTGAATAAATTCCATTTCAATTCCACCCTGGCCTGGGTTTCTGTGATAGCATATTTTGTCCACTCTACCTCTGAAACACCTGCTTCTTCAGAATTAGAAAGCCTTGCCCAACTCAACAGTGTTCTGCTGTGACTCATCACATTGCCATGTTATGAGATAATAACATGAAAAAATTATAGCATTGTGTATTATGGTCCACTATGCTGACACAAGCAACCATTGCAATCATTAGCAAATAGTTATTTTTGACCAGCTAATATAAATTCTTATGGTATTTAAACCCACTGTGGTGGTTTGAAAGAAAATGGCCCCCACAGGCTGATAGGGAATTGCACTATTAGGAGGAGTGGTCATGTTAGAGAAGGTGTGGTCTTGTTGGAGGAAATATATCACTAGGAGTGAGCTTTGAGGTTTCAAATGTTCAAGCTAATATCTTTCTCTCTCTCTCTCCCTGATGCCTGTTGATCCAGATGTAGACCTCTCAGCTCCTTCTCCAGCTCCATGCCTGCCTGTGTACTGCCATGCTTCCCACCACGACAATAATGGATCAAACCTCTGAACTGTAAGCCAGCCCCAATGAAATGTTTTCCTTCATCAGAGATGCCATGGTCATGGTGTCTCTTCACAGCAATGGGACACTGACAAAGACACACGCAAAGTATGATTAAACAGGATCTTTATATGTCTAAATATTTTATGTTACTGGTTATCAATGTAGGAAAAAATAAAATCTAAGCAATATGTAACCCAATGCCATGGAAACTTTTATAAAATGTTATAAAGAAAATTCAGAAGCAAACCCATTGAATAATTTCGATGTATTTTGAATTTACTATACACTAAACTCTATATTAAGTCCTGAAAATAAATGAACAATAGAGTCTGAACTAAGCAATGATGAACACATGATTGTAGAGTGTTTGAGACTCTTTTTGGAATTATTTAATTACCTGAATTGTCCTCTTGTGTTGCTAAGGTTCCTTGCGAGATTTATCTCAACCTTTGTGTGATGCTCTGAGTCTGTGAGTACCCCAATGGATACCCCTTAAATGAGTGATTCTTCTTAACTACAGGAATTTATACCCACAGGTATTTTGCCATCTCCAGGTCAGCTTGAGATAATAAAATGTACCATCATGATTTACACACTACCTGAGCACTGGGGCTGCAGGACTTCCTGATTTATCAATCTCAGAATTTGGCCTGGTAAAGGCATTATGGTGAGTTGAATCGCTTATGATTCAGATTTGATCTCCTGGCCATAACTCATAGCTCTCATTGAAGAAACCAGAAGGAATTTATTTTCTTTATCCATCTCTATTGCTGCTTCTGTTGGTCTCTTTTTCAATCAATACTTGTCATATTATAAAACATAAAAGTGAAGGTTTGGGAAGACTCACATAGCAGTAGCTTGTTATAACTTTGGCTATGGAATATTAAATATTTTGAAGAAATCAGTACTTGGAGTCATAGAAAATATTTTGTTTTCATCAACAGAAAATATGTAAAAGCTGAATAATGGCTGAGAATCGGTAGAAGGAAGAACAATTTGTTTTATCAGTGGAATATATCCTGTTAGTTAAAGCTGGATATCTTTCCAAAGTAAATCTAAACAGAGAGTTTTTTTGCTTCCTCATGGAATTGAAACAATTATATGTTCCTAAGTGCACAGAGGTATAGCCAGACTTGCTAAGCACTAGCTTTTAAAAAGGCAGATTAAAGAAATGTGCTATTCACATACCTCCAATGTCACTGGACATAAGCATCTTATGACTTGAAATGTGTCTAGTCTTATAATCTGACTCTGTAGAAGACACTTTTTATCAAGTAAACTCATGCCAGAAAATGGAGAAATCTGTTATATACATAATAGGGTGTTTTCTCAACTTTGGAAAGCACCAAAATCTCATAGATGCTAATCAAGGTATAAATTAATGGGGCCCCATATAAAATACTCTGAGTAATTCTGGGATGAGGCCCAGACATATTACTATCTGTAGCCAGTTTCCATTCAATAGTGATATTGGTGGGCTAGACAAAAATCCTTGAGCACTACTGCATCAAGGACAAGATACGTGTATACAGCAAGACAGAAAGAACAGAAAAGTAGATAAGGCACTTGAGCAATGTTTCTTGTAGGAATTTAATATAGCTAAGGCAGAGTCACTGTGCAGTGACTTTTCTGTGTTCAAATACATGAATTTCCAAAGTCTCTCATACATTTGCACCACATACAGAATCTGAAGAGATTGCCAGCAACTGGCTTTGTGAAATCTACTGATCAAGGCTAGGTCTCAGAAGTAAAATTGAGTGGCATGTTATATAAGTCTTCATCTACAAAAGTATGAAGCAGAATTTGTAAGCCAGAGTTCTCAAGAGGGCAAAGACCTGAATTATGGGGTAGCTGTAAAACTCGGCCGGGGTAGGTATCCCCTACTGGATTCTTGCATGGTGAATTAACAAGCTCTTCTTGAGTTCTAATGCAAAAGGAATGTGAATGTTGACCTACTTCTCAAGAAATTATGGCTGATCTAGTCTGGCAAAGTGCTAGGGAAGTAAAAAAAAAAAAAACATTTGATTTCACATAAGAAATCAAAAATTTTTCTGAATAATTAAATTTCTATTACCTGCGTGTGTTAATATACTACTGTGTGTTTTGGACCACTAGAGTTTTATGCAGGCTATGACAAAAATGATACGATAGGATAATAGACAACTGAGTTTCAATAAGTTATAGCACCATCATTTTATATTTGCCTTTAAGAGGGTAATTTTGTATATTTACTTTTTCTGAAAAAATAATATGTTTGAAGAGAGTAGACAAATTATATGTTAAATTGCTTTAAAACTCGTCCATATAAAGTAGATGTGTTTTAAAGAGTTGTCAGACAGCAAGCATTGGGAACTGCAATTTCCTATGCGGAAATCATGCTATAGGAATATTTCCAGTTTTCCTCTCTCTCCTTCATCACTTCTTCCTGGACTACTATACTATACAAAGTCCTAGAGAAATGAATTAATATAAAATTAGTCAGTAAAGAAAACTAGCTGTATTATTAATTTTTTTGAGAAATATTTAATGATTTTGTGTCTCAATCATTTAAATCTCAAGTTTGCTTCTCACAGTCCATGATATGCTATAGACAGAGGAACTTGCAGAAGATCAGCAGATTAGCAGTGAGTGCTTCCTGGTCTCACCTGTGTAGGACTTGAAATAAAAACTTTATACCCTGTGGCCTACTCAGTGCCATGCTGTTCCTACCCAGGTAGAGCCTCCTAAATGTTACTTCAATCATAAACATGACATTTATCTGCTCATAAAAGTCATTCTATATCTTATTCTTGCATTTATTTGCCTATCTCTATAAATCGACACATCATATTTTAATATCCTCTATTTCCTCATCATGGAATTGACATTTTTATTGGCTACAGGATAAGACTGTCATTAGTTATATGAGATAGTAAATGTAAAGGTGAAGAATAGGTACCAAACATCATAATGTTTTCATAAAGAAGTAAAAATGTAAGAGGCAACAAATGAGTAAAAATTAGCAGAAGACAACTCTGTAATTCTAAGAACAAGAGGTGTTGCAGTTTCATCCACAGTAACCAGTCAGGACAAGAGAAGAGATGCCAACTGTCAAACAGCATGCGAGTCCCCTAGGTAGGATAAGAACTAATTGTTTGCACCTTTGCATCTCTTTCAGTCATCTTTCTAGTGCTCATTCACTTTATTTGATTCCTTTGTCACTAGAAATAGTTAGCTTTTATAGTTGTCTGACTAGGCCAGACATAGAATAGGTCTAGTTGAAACATCCCTCATGGCCAAGAAGTCACCATGGGAAGACAAATATTCAAAAGAAGTCTCAGAAAGAGACCATATCAATATAAACACAGGAGAACTTTTGAACTTCTGTTCACGCTATACGTCTCTAAATCATCTCCCAGCCAGTTACGAAGCATACATTTATTGAAAGAGAACAATGACAGCATCATCAAAATGACAGGTCCACTCACGTACAAGCTACTGGATTCCATATTAAACACAAATATCTTATTTTACAATGCAAGGCTGTATCTCCAGAATATTCTCTATTAGTTTCCAAACAGGGAAAGGAACAGATAACTTCTTCCAATCTGTCACATAACAGGTCTGTTGGTTGGGAGTGTAGATCAACCAAACCTTACTGAGCATTCACTCAAAATATTTACCTCTGAAGAAAGATCAACATTCTGAGGTGAATAAGCAATTTTCTAGCTACCAGATTTTGGATATGCCCCCCTAGATATCAATAGTTTATTTTTCCATAAGCCAGGTATTAGAAATATCTTAGCTATCCATGACCTCAATGACTCTAACACCCCACAGACCAAGAAGAATCTCAGATTTGTTGTCTCAATCTTTGACTCTGTATCTCTTTACCTATCATTTTCCATTACTATCACATTTTTTACTTACATATTTCCTACTTGATTCTAACATCAAATTTCACTTTCAAGTAAAGGTTCATAGATGACTGGTGTGAACTGAAGATTATTTTAGATACAACCTCCAATATCTCAATATGTCCTAGCACGTGAGTCATATCAAAGGGCATAATTCATGCACGGAACAGGAATAATCTATTCACAATGAATGCAAGTCTCATTCAACTTGAATATTCTAAGTCTAGGAAGAAGCACGACATGTCTCCCGACGTTGAATGTCCATTGACTTACATTTCTAATTGTTTCTGAACAGTCTTTATTTCAATGCGCCCAGGCATATGGAAATAATGATTGAATAAACACATAATTTTCTTAATTTTTCCAAATAGAATGCCTGTTTTTCCAAGCCATGATTCCTTATCAATTCAACTTCTGGAAAGCAAATTTCTGCTGAGCCAGTTAGCAGTCAGATAAAGACAAAGGTTACCTCCTGAAGTATGGGATATTGTGTTTTCCAGCCATTCCCAAAAACATATAAAAGAAAGTTAGTGGCTGATTTGACTCTACAGTGTTGAAAGCTCATAATCTTTTCCCTGAAGGTGATACATTCACTTCTGCTAGGACAGGTTTTGGTGTTGGTGAGAAGCTTAATTCATTTCTGTCCTCTCTGTCATAAATAAGATTCTATATTCATTTGTTTTTTGAGAATGAAGTCTAAATTTTCTGCCATTCTGCTCCTTCAACAGGTTCATGAGGCCAAAATAAGTATAACAGGAACATAAAAAAACCTACTGAGTGTATTATATGTATCAACATATGTATAGATATGCACAAATATTTTATACAAACATATATTCTACATATATTTGTGTATATATTATACATGGGAATCTTAATTTTTTATGATTTAGGGAAATTTTTGCCCTTGCTCTTTACTGAAGAGATCAGAGAATCATGATGATTGAATTGTGAAAAGCCAGTGATTGTTAGTTAAATGTCAAGTTCTGAAAATTCAATATGTAAGCAGAAGTAAGAGGTTTTCATTATTTATACCATAATTTTTACCAATGGGTCTTAAACTCTTAGAATGTCTACTGCAGTTCAGACTATTAATTGTTCCTCAAAGGTTCACTGATGTTATAGAAGTTTTAAGAGCCAGGGCCAGGAACAGTATAGTGAGATCACAGGGTTCCATTTTTATGAATGGAATAATACTGTCTCCTGGAAGTTTTTCAGATTTGGCAGAAATACATTAGTTCAATCAACAATAGGTTGCTACAAAAAGACTGGGTATGGTAATTTACTGATTTCACTCTCCCAGTCACATCATGTAATCTTGAATGTAAGAATTCCTCCCATCTGCTTGTCAAATAGCCAAGAAAATGTAAGCTCTTGGACCAGAACTGTGAGCTAATAGACCTCTTTTCTTGACAAAATATACAGCCTTGGGGTTCTTGCTATAACAGCCAAACAACATAAAGGACAACATAAAGTCTGCAAATGCAGACTATATTTTATTACATGGAGTGGCAAAAAGTAGGAGACAAAAATACCCATCTCGCAGTGTTAATTACCTTAACTCTTAATCTATTAGAATATTGATAAGAGGTTAGACACCACTCCTACCGTCCACTTTGTGCTTATCAAATACATAGTATACTCTTAACAACAAGGAAAAGACCTCTCTTTAGTTCTCTTTGCTTGTTTATCAAACACATAAGAAATATTTCCTCAATAAAATCAAAAACAGCAAAAACAAAAAGGTGTGTATATAACACCAAAGCCTGCCCATATTAGTCAAATTATCTATTTCAAAATAGCATTTAACGAAGTTTGGCAGAGAATCCTCTGGACACTAATTATAATTGCAGAGAGTACACTGTTTTCATTTTTTTGTGACACTGGTCAGTTCCTGTCTGGATAGGTAGTTTCTGTATATGTTTCATGCTTTGCTTTGAAAGAAAAGTTGCTTGAATAACTTGACTCTCTACGATCAATAAACATTGGCTTGAGAATTCAATGCACTCATTACTCAGGCAAAGAAAAGTAACCATTCACAACTGTGTTCGAAATAAATGGATCATTGTACTGAAGTTACGCAAATTAAATTCCGTTTTGGAAAAATCCAATTGTTTCCTTTTAGAAGTAGAGAACCACCTTATTTATGTCAGCTGAGGCTTCTTTTGTGAAGAACTGGAGGGGCTCATGCTATAACAGGCAGAGGGTAATTCTACAAGGACGCTCCAAGGCAAAGTGAAAACAATTTGATTTGCTAAAACAGTATAACAGGAGCTTTAAGAAATGTAGAAAAATGATCTTGAAAATTGTTTAGAAATGATTTTAAACTTCCTATTTTATGTGAATTTAACCAGCTTATTTAATGGCTAAAGTGGTTACACTAGCTAGAATGCTGTATGAAAAATGTTATCTTGACTCTTACTTTTTCTGTTTACCAAAGATAACTTGAAAATTATTGTATAATTTTATGGCCTCTGTTTAAAGTACTACTTATGTTATAAATAATAATTCTTACCTTTGCTGTTTAGCTGGGATATGATATGACTTGAATCAAAGATACAGAGTAAGTTTCTACAGACCTCTTACTCTGCTGTACTGTTTCTATGGTAGCAATAGTGTACATAGGTTCTAGGCTGTGTCCCTGTGATGGATAGTTTTAATTTTTAGCTTTATACATGCAAAATCAACTGGGAAGAGAGTCTCTGTGATAAATTATCTAGATTCCATTGTCCTTTGGGTATGTCTGTGGGACATTATCTCGAGTATTTTAATTGAGGTAGGAAGACCCACTGGCTGCTGGGACTGACATTACTACACAGCACCTGAGTTGTGCAAGTGCAGACAGGGAACAGGGAGCTGGGCATGCATCCTTTGCTGCTCTCTATTTCTGTTATTTCTATTTCTATGTTTTTTTGGATTGTTTATTTTATTCTTCTTTCATACAATACATCTCGACCTCAGTTTCCCCTCCCTCCACTCCTCTCAGTTCCCTCCTCCTCGCCCCCAGATACATTCTTTTGTTTCCCTTCAGTAAAGAGCAGGCATCCCAGGGATATCAACCAAACACAGCATAACAAGATACAGTAAGGCTAAACATAAGCCCTCATATTGAGGCTAGATAAGGCAACCCAGTAGGAAGAAAGGGGTCCCCAAAACAAACAAAAGAGTCAGAGATGCTCCCACTTCCTCTGTTAAGAGTCCCATAAAAACACCAAGCTAATAACCATAACATATATACAGAGGACCTAGCACAGACAGGTGCAAGCCCCGGTGATTGCCACTTCAGTCTCTGTGAGCCCCTATGAACCCTGCCTGATTCAGTGGGCCATGTTCTCCTTTGTCCTAGACCTTTCTGATTCCTATAGTCCTCCCTCCCTCTTCTGAGGTTCCTGGAGAAGTTCCAAGAGTAGAAAACCTATGGAGAGCTCCGATTTAGGCTCTCATTCTGCCTAATGTTTAGTGCAGGTCTCTGCATCTGCTCCCATCAGCTGTTGGATGGAGCCTCTTGGATCATGGATGCCGTGTGACCAGCTGCAGCAGGTTCCTGTAGCTGTGATGCCCCTTCCATGATGGACTGTCCATGATGGACGGAAACCTTGAGCGAAATAACCCTTTCTGTGACTTACTTTGGTCTGATTACTTTAAATCCCAGCAACAGGAAGCAAGAACAACAACAAAATAAATAAATACATAAACAGATAGATAAATAGATAAATAAACAAATAAGATACTGCTTCTCTCATTCCTCACACCCAAACTCTCCAGAAAACAAAATAAATAGTAATCATGGACGTGTTGTAATACTAAGACTACTTTGGAAATATTAGAAATCATATAAAGCTTTTCTCCTGCAAACATATGAAAAAGAGCAACATTTTCATTAAAGTCAGAAACAAAAATAAATATAAGACCCAGGGAGGAACTCTGTACCCTGACATGGTAAAAATGGAATGACTAGGATTCTAGGACCAGCAAGACTCATTAGAACTTGATAACCTGTCAATAAGGGACCAATCGCCATACCTTCTTCCCTACTGGACCACTGGGTGGCATGGGAGTCTATCATTGGTTCCACATAACTTTCTCTTTAGTCATATTTCATGCTGTTTACATTTTGTTGTTAACATTTTTGTTATCACCATCATCTGCATCTGTGATTTGCACATACCTCGGGGTGGAAGTAGCAATCCTCTGATTCTTTCTCTTCTCCTAATGCCTCTGACTCTTTCAGACTCCAGTATCCTGTCTGCTTCATCCCCTTAGCTATGCACAAAAGATGGTCATGAATGGAGAAATGAGAAATCACAAGCACATTTCGGTATCATTAATGGAAATATGCAGCCTGTGATGGGTAAACAAAACCAAATCAATGAATCCCACCTGTGGTCCTACACGCAACCAGGTTTCCCTAAGGCTGGACTCCTTCCTTCCTACTTTTTCCCACCAGTACTTGACTTTTGTGCATTGATAACTTGGAATTCATCAGTGGCCCTCAGAATTGTTTCCTTCCTATTCTTTAAAAAGAAACTCAAACTGTCTAGGTCAGCAGTTACTGACTTACCCTCTCACTCAAACACACACACACACACACACACACACACACACACACACACACACACACACGGTATATTAATTCACATAGAAATTGAAGTATGGTTCTGTTATTGAGAATACTATGGTTTGCTTATTGAGAACCTAACTTAATTATGCATCCTCACATTTTATACTGTCTTTTAAAATGTTTGCAGATTGAATGATGGTGCAGTCTATAGTTTTTAAATATTCCATGGGACTAACAAGTAATACATTCAAGCTTGTGTTTACTATTAAACGCTAAGCACAACTGTGAAAAATATCTACCTTTGTTTCCTTTAGTCATTCATCTGTAGCTAGGTTGCTTTAATCAATAGGTCCTGATATAGCAGTAAACTACTGAGTGCATTGAACTAGGATAAGGAATTGACCAAAGAATTAACTGATAAGAAATCCTCACACAATACAAGATCTCTTTAAAAAGTGACTTTTAGAGGGAATGGAGAGATGGCTCAACACTTAAGAGTGCTTTCAACTCCTATAGAGGAGTTTGGTTTGGTTCCCTGTATCCATGCCTAGCAGCTCACAATTGCTTGTGACTCCAGATCCACAGGATCGGCCACTTCCCCATAGCCCCCATGAGCCTGTGCACAAACGGTATAGAAAATCTCATACAGGCACAAGTCCATATACACATCAAATAAGTGAAAAATAAGTAAATATTATTTAAATGTGACTCTGATCTTGTTAGATAAATTAAATCAAGATAAAGTTTAAGAATAACGTTGGATTTTCTTGTAAAGTTCCTTTAAAGTTTAGTGCTTAAGTTAAATGTCAACTTGGAAAATAAGGTCAATTGTGCAAAGTAAGAAAGACAACACTGAAAGCACCGGAAATATTTATTACTCTACTTAGTGAGGAAATGTATAGCTTCTATTGAGAGAAGAACTGGGCTATATGCTTCCTGTGCAAGCAGTAGCTATATATGTATGCATGTGACAAAGTATGCATTTTTCTTAGGAAGTCTGTAAAAGGCCAAATACCATGTCTTCATCCCCAGGAAAGCTTGTTGTCACTGAGTCACATATGAGATCCGAACTTGAAAACTGCTTGCAACTCTGTTCTCTTTCCTATAGTGCTTCCATCTTCCTGCTTTAACCGAGCCCAGGTTTCCTATGTATCCTTTACTTTTGTTTCCTTACAAAATTCCCCAGAACAAATAATTTCTTCTCTGCTCAGTGAATGCTGGAATTTAGAAGCATGCTCATTCACTGTCCTGATAGTTTTTTCAGCATGTCTGTCATTCATGAATCTTAAATACACTTTCATAAAGTCTCACACTGGTCCTCTTTCCTTATAACTTACTTTTTTTCTCACTTACTGGTTGCTACTCTCGCTCATTCATCAATAATTTGAACAACTTGAGTTTTTCCAGGGAAAGCCAACCATCATCAAAGTGACTTTGAAGTTCACATGTAACACCTGTCTCCCTAGGGCTGTTGTCACCAAGGCTAGTCCTAATGGGTGCTTTTCCTCTCCTTCAACTCCATTTTTTCCCTTCATTCCTAGGCAAAGATTATTCCATAAAAAGAGTAAGTACATATGATACACACTGGTATATATACATGTAATTCATATCCTAACTCAATGTATTACTGAAGCATACATTTTTATTCTGAGTGGGTAAAGGGTTTTTAACTCATTGGAAACATTTCAGGATGCCAAGCTTTGAAATGGAAAGTTTTTTTTTTTTTGATTTGAGAATTGAAGTTGAGAATTTTATTTTAATATAACAATCATAAGTACCTGAATGCTCATACCAATGTATAAAATTGAGGTGATTATATGCAACAGTGAAAATCCACTGGTTAAACCTCATGTGGACACTGAGTGTGGCCATCAAAAGTGCCATGAGAAGTTCCTCCCAAGTTCTACTAAGTAAGCAGCCTGGCCACATTTTATCTTTTAATGCTTAAAGGAAACTTTCTGGTAGAACACCTGTGAAAGAAAAAAACGCAGAAGGAATAGAAGAAAGAAGAGTAGGAGGTGGTGAATAGGGTCACAGTCTGTGAAGGTATACTTCAAAGAAATAGTCTGTGGAGTATATTCTAGTATACATGTCAATAAAGTGCACATCAAAGAAACTCTTCGAAATGAAGAGCAAAGAAATGTGAGCTGCTTAACCTTTCAGCAGTTCTCTATGAAACATGAAATCACAGTCATATATAGCTAAATAAGAGACGTAGGGAGACGGATCTCTTTAAATGTATTTCGGCATCATCTCCTTTTCTCCATTGTAATTTTACAGCATCTAATCTGTCAAATGCTGAAGTTTAAACAAGACAGGTAAAACTAATAATTGAAAATAAATTCTAGGAAGTACGTCTTGAACGTTGCATGTAAATATAAAATATAGTAGAGATTAACATTTTGTTCTTAGACTTGAGATGTATCGGGTACAAATCAGACTTGAGAATAAGTTTGTTCAAGCCTTGGTTGCCGTCTCTGTGACCGGAACTGTATGACTTCAGGAATGCTTTACTTCTGAAATGTTTTCACTGTTATAATTTTAAATGACACACTTAACTAGTTTGGCTTTGAATGCAAACATTTCTATAAAACATTCCACTCCCTCAACGTATTAATAAAGTTTTCCTTAGTTTAGATCTGGATTGGAAAGTAACGTCAAAAGGGTTATATTAAAACAGAAAACAATTTTTAATTTTTATGATTGAACTTTGTGTGATTTATTTTTTTTTTAATTTTAAAGTTTTAACTTATGTTTAAATTATTTCCCTTGTTTTCTGAGATCATAATATGATTACATCATTTTCCCCTTCCCCATTTCTCCCTCCAGGCCCTCCCCACAAGGAAGAAACTGCTATAGATTTGCAATAGTCTTATTTTACATCTGGAAACGATCATGATGATAGCTTTCCCATTTAAATCTGAACATAAAGTAAATATGTTTGCACCTACTCTAGTATACTGCTGTCTAAATGTTGGTGAGTGGATTTTGCTTTCCCTGAACTTTACAATTAGCAATAGTGCTAGATTTAGATTCATAATTTGGTTCATGTTATAACATCCATGTTCATGTACCGGGGTCTTTAAAAAAAGTGTTGTGCTTGTGTGAATCTCGAGATTTTATTTATAAGAGATAAGTAATTAATGTTATGATATCAATTTTTCCTTATGTGTATGTTGGAAATGTATTGAACATCACTCAGAAAACAAATTTTATCAGTTTTTCAACAGAATCAAAGCTCTCTAAATCAAGTTCTTTTCACTGTAGCTATCAAGAGTATGTTCAAACCTTAACATTATTAAAATAATAGTTATAGCCAGACATAGCTGTGAATGCCCTTAATTCAAACACTCAGGAGAAAGATGCAGGTGCATCTCCATGAATTTGAAGCAATCATGAACTACAAAGAGAGTTCTAGGCTAACCAAGCTACATAGTGAGACCCTCTCTCAAAAATAAACACAATGATAATATTTGTGAAGTAGTTTCCATAAAAGTGAGAGTTAAAGAGTTTCATAGTTAGACTGTCAAATAACCTACTTTTTTGCAAAGTTGTGTGTCATTGAATGATACAGTTGATTTTGGCAGCTGGAGGCAGAGTTCAAAAGGGAGCTGTGAATAAAATATCATATTTTATAATCCTAATAGAAAATGAACTTTTCTATTAATAATTTGACAATGACAATCCATCACGCCTCACCTCATCTGCAACTTCTGCCACACATCATAATTTTAGGTCTCAGAAACAATGATTAGGTGCAGCTGTAAAACACACTGATTCAAAATGAAAGGTTCATTAGTCACATAATAGGAGCTGTGCAATGAAATCCAGGATTTCCCTTTTGCCTACTTTTCGATACTCAATCTGTTTTGGCCTGAGGTCTGCATGCAGACAGATGCCCAGAATTGATTTTTCGCACCCTAATGATTCCCTTTCTGGCCTTTGCCTTCAGTTGATGGAGGTGGATGGTGATTGTGCTGATATTCTAAATGGGTTGTGACTCCCTTGTGGCGTACCTGAAACAAGGATCAGTGCAGTCTGTATGGATACTTTCTCCACATTGGCTCTTTCACTTGTGTGTACCACACAGACCTTGAACAGTGTGTGAGTACTGCTGAAATGAGAGTTCTTTGCGCACTGTCTTCAATAGGCTGAAGAAATAACACTGACTAGGGAATCATAAAACACAAAGACTCCATGCCTGCAGGGTCTCATGTTTTCTAGATCACCTTTTCAGTCATCTAAGAATAATTTCCCATGTCCATCCTAGCCTCTGCTTTGTAATGAAAAACCAGTGGTTTGAGGCACACGTGCTGAGCACTGCCATGACACGCCATGGCTGAGCAGCAAGGCTCACTTCAGGGGCATTCAAATCATTTCTGCATTCACTCTTCCGCTCCTAAGGCTAATGCTACTTCACATGTCAAGTATTGTGTTTCTAATGAAATGCAGTGTAACATTCCAGCTGCAGAGATGAGTAATCTGTGACCAGATCAGGAAGGAAAAGGGAAAGGGTGACAGATTTGTGTAGTTGCCACTGGATTTTTGGCAAAATCGTTAGGCATTCAGTTTTTACTAACTTGAACTCATCCTACATTCCTTTCTTAGAACCTCTTTGTCCCCCTCTGTGTTACCTTCTTTTAAGTCATTTGATTTCCATTTTTCTTAACAGCAGCAATATCCCATCTTGGTTTCTTTCTCACTGTCAATAAACTATGAAATCTCAAGTCACCAACATTTGCAGTAATGTAATAAAGAGTTCAAAACAGCTACATAGTGGCAATGGGCTAATAAATCTCCAGAAACACACTTTAAAAGTATATACTCACTTACTAAGCTTCCTGGAAATCTTTTGGGGTTCAGAATATTAAAATAATCAATAGTGTAACAAATACCAAATTAACATGATGAGCAGGTATGGGCCGTCAAATGAAGTTTCATGCTTCACTCATGGGAAAGGCCATCAACATATGTTACTGGTTTATTAAGAACCACGTTTAATATTTCTTTTTTAATAAATAGCCGAAATTTCCTCAATATTTACAAGCATTCCAATAACTATAGGATCTGTTCATATGCAATAATAAGACGGGTCTTTCTTTTAGGAATTATTTGTTATTTTGATTCTACACTATTGTGTAGATTTTGCCAGAAATTCTACACTACTATGTGGAATCAACAGTGTATCTAACTCCTTCAATATCATCACTGAAATGGCTTAGTAATTTTTATCTCATTTTCAAAGATTAATTATTAATTTATCTCTGTATGTGCATGTGTGTGTGTTTGTGTGTGTGTGTAGACACATCAGTGCAGGTGCCCACAAATTCAGAATAGATTGTTAGATTCCTGCAGCTAAAGCTACAGGCTGTTATAAGTCCTCTGATGTGAGTGCTAAGAATCAGCTCAGATCCTTTGCAAGAGGAGTATACATTCTGGCCTGTTGAGATAGACTCCAGGCTCCTATCTTTTTTTTTAGGATACTTAAAATAAACTTGATTTTTATTTTGTCTCTTAGAAAACCCTTAAGTGATATAACCCATTGTTTCTGGCTGTCTTCGAATCGGAAGTAAGTTTCCTAAGGTTTCACAGGATGTGTAGAGTCACTGTAAGATCCAATAACTCCAAGTGTATTGTGTGAATTAGAGGGCTCAGATTATCCAGGAGCTTGGGAATGTAAACTCTCAAAATCTACCTGCTACATACTGTGTCAGAAAAAGTCAAATAATTTCAAGGTGTTTCAGGTGAACGTTGGGTTCAAAATGTAGCTCAGGCTGGAGTTATACTTGCAGCAATTCTTACACCTCAGTTTACTGAGTGCTGGGATTAAAGGTGTGAGCTATCAAACCTGATTTCTGATTTATTTTTGTTTGGTTTGGAATTTGATTTTCTGAATCAGGTTTCCCTATGCACCTCAAGAAGGCCTAGAAAAGCTGTGTAGTCTTGATGGCTTTAGACTTGTGTGGGCTCTTCTATGTCAGATTTCTGGGTGCTGAGATTACATGTGAGAATCAGTGTACCTGGGTTTCTCATACATTTTTATCTGGAAATAAATGAATTATATGTTAAGAGGATCCAGCACACTAGTTGACATTGTACCTCTCATGAATCCATGGCTCGAATGTGTATGAAAGCATCTTTAAAGAAACCAGGAAGAATATTCCAACAAGTGAATTAGAGACTAGAGGAGTGGCTTTCCCTCCTTTTTGTCCAAGTGATTTTTCAGCTATATTGTGAAGTATAAACAATATATTTTCCTTGATGATAAAAATGTTCCACCAAAACCATAAATCATTGACCATATTATTATAATTAACCTTCAAAAATACTTGCTAATGAAAAAGCAGACATACATGATCAATCATAAATTTCATTATTACAAGTTCTGTAAAGATTTAGACAATTATCACATTAATATGAAAACATATTTTGGTGTTTTTCGTATGTCCATTGCTTTCAAAGATCATATTTTAAGGGGACATTGAAAGCTTTCTCTTACGAACGAGAAAAAGATGCAAATACTCAGACATTTTACACAATGTCTCTCAGGAGATATCGTGGAAAAGCTATAAAGATATTTAATCATGTCTCCAATGCAGTATTCTAAGCAAATGAGGTCTTTAAGTAGAATATATAATTCTCTTATAGGACATCGAAATTTGTTAACTTATTTGAAAAAATAATTAAAGTAAGAATTTTACTAAGTTTAGAAGCTGAGAAAAACATATGTGAGGTCTTCCAAATGGTATGCCGGACAAATGATTGACATTACCAAAGAGATGAAGCTGGGGAAGGGAGAGTTGAGGTCTGCAATGTGGAGAACAGCCTCAGTACATTTTTATGATTAGTGATGGAATCTGTTTTTGCTGTTATGGCTTTGCAAACATGGGTTATATTGTTCTATTGAGTTCACCACCTTTGCTGTGGAATTCTTGTGTCCTTAGGATAGGTTGAAATCAAATTTTAAATTTAACTGAAATTAGGAAAAGCATGTTGCAATATTGTATAATAAAATGTTTAGCTAGAATTTAAAATTTTTTGGAAAGTGAGGGACATAATTTAGAAATCTATATATATAATTAATATATATATTTATTTATATATATATATATAAAATATATATATATTTATATATATTAGTTATATATAAATATATATAATTAATAATTATATATACTGTATATATACTTGAAGTTTGTGCATAAAATATTGAATAAAGATACAGAGTTGGTTCAGCAGCTAATAGCACTGGTTGCTCTTTCAGAGTACCTGGGTCTGATTTCCAGCACCCACATGGTGGCACACAATCATTAGTAACTCCAATCACAGTGGAGGACATCACAACATCCTTTTTGACCTCCATGGGCACCAAGCATGCATGTGATATACAGACATTCATTCAGGTAAACTTTATACACATAAAATAATAAAATAAATAAACTTTAAAGAAGGAAGCAATCAATTACTCAAGGACTTAAAAGTATCTTTAATAATTCTCTAAAAGCTCTGGTTTTATCTGCTAAAATAATTAGATTCCTTACTGTGCAACAAATACACCAGTAAATATTATTCTTTTGAAAACATAAACATATATTTTTATTTTAATAGAAAACTCACACAATATTTTGGCAATCCCTTTAGAATGTGTATCTTAAATTTCCCATCCATTTCTTCAAGTATGGGGAATCCTAATCTTAAAATGTAAATGGATGAACTACAATTCAAAAATGCAAAATAAAATAATGAAATTAGGTGCAGTCACCCATGTGGCATACTTCAGGATACAATGCAGAGTGAGTAAAACCTTGTAAAACACGAAATTAATTCTTATTCATGAGTTTAACTCTAAAGGGATTATTTCTCTAACCTTGTATTTCAGTGCCCTTTCATCTTTCAAAATATTCAGAGCACATTTCAATGTAAAATATATTTTGTAATTTGCCTATAGCATATGATTTATGTATAAAATATAAAGCAAAGCATGTATACATGTATTGATGACCTTTCATTACTAAAACAGCAACAAAAATAAATGTGATCACAACTCATCTATAGGGTACTGCCTAGCCTTGGATCCAGAATCAATTATCTATTTCTATAGCTTTAAATCTACCTGTTAGGGTCTATGAAAGTGGCCTTAATGGTAGGATAATCAAACAGAGTTGAGGGCATATGAACTATGCTTGAAAGCCTATTTCTTTAGATTAACCACTGTCAAAGTTCAGTCTATTTTCTATCATAGATTGTTTTGTTTTAAAAGTATAATTTCAAAAAAAACATGTGCATCAAGGTGACAACACATCTAATGTAAAGTATAACATTTAGTGAGCATAAAGTAGCTAATAGAATTGGTTATTGTTACTACCTAGTATTTTAAATTAGCATACCAGTATGACACAATATTAACTCTCAGGATATACCCAATGTTTATTTTCCAGCTAACAAGCTCATCTATCTCATGGCCTCAACTCTGAGGCAATTGTTTTCCACAACAGGGGAATTGTTGGTGTTTCAAGTGAGGCTAACTACAGAAGCAACTGAGTAACCAGAGGGAGACTTATATGTTCACATGTGATGGACAGGTGAAGTCACTCCACTACCCATTATGCCAATGTCAGTCTTACTATTATCCCCACTGCTGAATTGTGACTTGATAGCTCCAAAAGGCAGCATCTTGACTTATCTACACTGGCTAGGACTTCCTCGTGATTATGGGAGATAACAATTGAGATCAGAATCTTCAAGAGACTTATGCATAAAATGAATGGAAAAAGTTATGGCACGTGTTCAAAAATAATAGAATTTCAAAATGTGATTACTTCTTCTGACCCTGCAGTATATTTCATGTAGGTCTTTGACAGCAGGAGATAGCAGTAATGAGATTGGTCTGGCTACAGTAGAGTTGAGAAGAATGTGATGGGGAAATGCATCTTTCAAGACACAAGAGGCAGCTTCAAACAGAGGGCAGGAAGTCCAGATATAAAGAACCAGGTCCTTCACTGAGTCAATGCTAAAGGATCTTCAACTGTGAGAGAGACGGATGTGTCCAGAGGCAGTTAGGTAGACACAGTGCTAGGTAACGTAGAAACTGAGCTCACAGACATCATAGGCAGTCTCCTTTTTCTCTTACAGAATATTCATAAAATATTTGATGTTCAAAGATGTTTTACAGGTAATAGACTGAAATAATTCATATGGTGTTGTCAACATGAAGTTTAATGTGCCCATTTCCACCCCTCCCAACTTAAACCATCCTGTAGCCTCTCTCTCTCTCTACTGTTCCTCTATCTGGTTTTTATATTTCTTCTTTTTTTGCTTTTCTTTCCTCTTTCCTTTTCTTCTATTTTTCTTTCCTTTCTTTTCTTTCTTTTCTCCTTTTCTTTCGGTTTTCCTTCTCCTCTCCTCTCCTCTCCTCCTCTCCTCTCCTCTCCTCTCCTCTCCTCTCCTCTCCTCTCCTCTCCTCTCCTCTCCTCTCCTCTCCTCTCCTCTTCTTTTCTTTTCTAGGTTTTCTTTCACAAACTCTTCCTATTCAGCTCCCCAAAGGCAGATATCTCAGAGTTCTGTGACTTTCACCCCCTAACTTATTTCTCAATATCTGCTTTCAACACCTTCCTATATTCTCTCCCCTTCCTGGTAATTAGCTGTAGTCTCTACTTAGCATCTACTTAGCTCTCACATCCTAAAATGCCAAATGTAAAATATTTTTAGAAATATCTTTCCATTTGCACTTCTGTGTGTAAGAAAGTCATGACTTGCCCTCATTTAGTAGCCTTTAACTTGAAATTTTGCCCTGTTTTAAATCATTCATACCTCACAAGTAAGATAATTGTTCCTAGCATGCAGACCATTAATCATCTGAACAAATTCATCTGGCTCTCCTTTTGAGAATAAAGAAAAAATTATTATAGCAAAAATTAAATATATCCATAATGTCATTTAAAACCCTGAAATAGGCACCTTGCTTTCTTGATAATACTTAACTATTCAATGTAATCAGTTCTTCCCTGATAACCTTTTGTGACTGTGTAGTCGGGTATGGCCTCTTCCTCCTAAACATCCTATAACATTACCTTTGCTTTTCTCTTAGAGTCCAGACAATGATCTTTCTTTTGCTGCAAGTATTTGCTAAACTATTATTTCTTGTTTTATAATATAAACTACTTAAAGAAAGAAATTGTTTTCATGGACAAGAATTTCAAGGCAATAATGTTTTCAATTTCCCTCAGATAATCAGTGCCTTAGAAATATAAGAGTTCAAAGATGGCAAGAAAGTACTTGAAAAATGTATGTAACAAATCATTTTCTTCTTCACTGTGCAGTAATTTCATAGAACTTTTTGTTACTGGCTTTCATTGCTTAGAGGACCAGATCCAATTCATTAATTTTTGAAAGCCGAACTTTCTCGTTTCCATAATTTCCAACTACTTTCTGTAAAAACACTATTTTTAAATAGGCCCTGCCGTGTTCACATAGCTGGCCCCAAATTTCTCCTATGTATTGATCAAACCTGGTATGTTCTCATGGGAGTACTCATGGGAATGTTACTGGGTCATTTTTAGCAAAGTTTTCCTTCTCTTTTACAGACAGCTGTGGCAATGCATTGTTCTGAAAACATCTCTTGCCTTCAAAGAGGCTGGCATTTTGCCAGAACTTGCAGCCAAGTTAATAACATTCCTTGCAATCATTTATGACTCTATACTTAATCCATTATCCTACTATATGTTCAGCCTTTTTAAGTTTATCCTACTTATATGTTCAGCCTTTTTAAATTTAACTTGCCTTTAAGAAAACAATGTAACCAATATTATACGCCTTGGACTTCTCATGCAATGAGTTTTTATAACATAAACGAAGTGCATAACTTTAATCTTCAATTAAGTATTCTTCAATGTCTCTGCTCCAGAATAATGTATGTATGTTTGTTGTGGTGATCATTGCCCAATAGGTTGAAAGCAACGTTACACAAAGAAAAATACCTTGTAAGTGATGGAAACAACATGTAGACATAGGTTGATAATATCTGTGTCCAATTTTGAGTGCTATCTGGGTCAGCTAGAGTCAATAAAATAATTTCTCTCTTTGCAATACTCTGTTGAAGACTTCTGTACAAAGGCCACTAACATTTCTTCTCCATATCATGTTTTATATGATGTTAAATAAATACAAAGCAAAGCTTTGAATGACCCCTTCAATCTTGGCTTTCAACTGCTACTGATGCTGTACCTTCACCAATAGTCTCTCTGGGTCTCTCATAGTGCTGAGCCCCCAGATGCTCTCCAAAGGCCCTTTCATGCCTTCAAAATTAGCACCACCTGGGTGACTCTTATAGTACCAAGTTCAGCCACCAGCAGAAGATACAATATCAGCCAGTTCTGGAAGACAGTTTCTGTGTGCTGACCTTGAGGAAACACTTTCCAGATAAAGTCTGGTTTACAGGAAAAATAACTGGTCACTTTGTCTGAAGAAAGAGTTCCCTCATGGGGTAGAGTTCTCATCACTATAGCAGATGTGTCTTGTCAGGACTGCTTCACCTTACCAGTATCTAGACAAGTTTGCAGAAAATAAAACAAAATGCACTCTGTGAGGTCTGGAGCTTCTTTTTCATTCTTCCTTGTCTCCATATTGGCTTAGTTAGAGTGATATAGTGCCCTTCTTTACTTGCTGTCTACCAAGTTGGATAACATTTGTAGTTGTTATGCTTCTGTGTAGTCTCAGCAAGTATGACAAGGAGGCATATTAATTAGGTGCAAACCTTTCCAGACCTCAGCAGAGGGAACCACTTTCATGATTAGTGCCATACTTGACAATGGAAACTTCAGTGTCTGAGCTCAGGTGTTTTTATTTGATTCAGAACTCCTCAGGTGTTTTACTGATAGCACAAGCGGATCATGAGCAATCAAGCATCCTTCACATAATTCTAACATTTGCAAACAATACAAAATGCCAAGACCTAGGCAGCCCCTCACTCAATTGCACATAAAACAATTATTTTATACATAACTAAAAATAAACTTCTACAATAGATTGGTTGAAACTGACCATCTGAGCCTCTGAGCTGACTGACTGTTTCTGACTGAACACTTCTGATCAGCCTTACTCTGGCTGATTCTCTGACTGCCTCAGATCGAACTACTCTGCTTGGCTTCAAACTGACTCACTCTACCTGTCTGATACTGACTTCTGACCAGCTGTCTTTGTATCTCTGACTCTCGCTGACCCATACTGCCACAGTCAGCCTCTGTTTCTTTCCCTTATCCTACATCAGACCACTTTATTGTCTCTGTGTCTTGTCCTCTGTCTGACTGCCTGCTTCAGACTGCTTGCCTAATACTACCTGCTGTAACTGACTCTATTCTGAGTTGAGAGCCCACCTTTCTATGGTGAGAGTTAGGTGTATCTTCACTCAAACTTATTCTGCTAAGTCTTCCTCTGATTTGTCACTTTGCCTGTCCTTCATTTTGACTCATCTCAGACATCACTTCCTATGTGACACTGACTTCTTCTGAGCTCTGCTTTCTGTGTCTGCTTTCTATACTCTGTTTCTGTTTCAGGGATTAAAGGCATGCACCACCCCTGCCTTCTGAATACTGGGATTAAAGATGCTTACTGTCACTACTTTCTGAAAACTGGGATTAATGGTGTGTACCAACATTTTTAACATTCTTTCTACATTCCATCTAGACCACAGAGGCCTTTGGATGTGATTCCTTCATATAGATACCTGGAATACAGACTCTTCCTAGCTTTCACACAGGCCTACTCCACTACAAACGACATTTTATCTACTGTTTTTTACTTTTTATATTTTTCATATGAATGCATAAGAGACAGAAGTGAAAGCATTCTAACATAACATTAAAATTATTGACATTCATTATTAGGTGGATGATAGCAATTATAATTCATAGAATGGAATTAATAAATAGATTTGTTTATAGTATGAGTATGTTGATTATACATATTTATTAATAGTAGTATATTAATAGATGGAAATGGATTTCCACTTGAAAATATTCTGAGTAGAATATATATAGAAATATATATATATATGTATGTATATATATATATATATATATATATATATATACATTATAATGAGACTATTTGATTTATTATACTCAAATGGCAGTGTTTCACATTCTTACATTTTTACTAAACAAATTATATTTGAACTTTTAAATATATTCACATGGTAAATACCTTTTACATAAATCTAAAAGCTCAAAAATGTATTTTTATGTATCTAATGTGTAACTTAAATTTCAGATTATCATAAGTTAAATAAGTACCAAATGTAATGCTTATGTATTATAGTTTAATATTAATATATGGAGCAACAGTTCTCAACCTGTGGGTAGTGATGATGAGAAAACACATATTTCTGGTGGTCTTAGGAACTGAGATACCACTCAGTAGCAAAATTGTAGTTATGAAGTAGCAATGAAAAATAATTTTATGCCAGGCTGTGATGGTGAATGTTTTTAATCCCAGCACTCCAGAGGCAGAGGCAGGTGGATCTCTGTGAGTTAGGGACCAGCCCGGTTTATAGAGTGAGTTCCAGGACTAGCCAGAGTTACAATGGAGAAACCCTTCTGGAAAAATAAAAACAAAACAAAAAAAAAATGAATGAAAAATAATTTTATGATTTAGGTCTTTTCAACATGAGGAACTGTCTTAAAGTGTCACTACATTAGGAAGGTTGAGAACCACTGATGTAGAGAGTAAATTAATGACATCATTTGGCTAAAGCCATAGAAAGTTTAAGATTTGATAAATAACAGAAACTAACAATTCTAGGCCCGCATATATGTTAAAACAATGTATTTTATCTTCACTAATAGCTAATGTATTTGATACAATCAGCACAGAATTCAATTAAACTTTCATTTCCAGGGTTGTTCAAATGTATAATGAAGTTTTAATGAAAAGGCTTTGGGTGCTGTTTTTATCTTCATAGAAGCAAAATCTTAAGGAAAACCCACTTTTTTTTTTAATATGAAACAGGAAGAGCTAAGTATACCCACAACCATTCCATATGTAAATGGAAAGCTCAGAAATGATAAATGATGAAGAAAAGGTACTTTGACTTTTTCAAACAAGGTTGAAAGTGACTCTGAAAATATTTCAGCATCTACTTCATTTTGCTGACATAACAAGGAGACCATTTTTATAAAAAAAAAAAAAAAAAAAAAAGAAAGAAAGAAAGAAACAAGAAAAAATAAGAGAATATCAGAGAGCAGGAGAGGTCAGTTCATACAGCTAGGAGTGGCTGCCCAAGACAGAAGCTGCTTTATGTATGGTGGCGATGGGGGATGGTACTGAAGATGCTTCTTTTGAGATTTATGTAAATGAAGAGCTGGGCTCTTGGCAGGTGGTGACTTCTGGGAAGGTCAGAGCAGGACTGAGGGTTGGGATAGTGAGAATAGAAAATCCATGGGAGGGTGGTTTGATCTTTCCCTGTGCTCCTTCTTAAGACTTGCCAGTGCTAAATATATTTAAACAGTTTAATCTGTCTGAGGGAAATCTCCATAAATTTTGAGACAAAGTGCCATTTTGTGCTCAGATATGCCCCGTGCATTGCAAAACCAGAGGAGGGACCCAAATTTCTTCAGACTTTGTGATTTTGCTAATATATCATGTTCTCCAATGAGAGAGTTCTCCTGGGAGTATTTGAGCCACATAGATACTATAATTTCATTGTTTCATATGTTTAAATAAAATTGAAATTAACAAATAGTAAATATTTCGAGAGATATTACAGATAAAACACAGAAGGTGAGTTCACTTTCAAAACAGTTCTCTAGTTATATAAATTTGTAAATGAGGATGGTTGTCAAGTATATTACAGAAAGAAGGTTAGCCAGTACAATCACTGAATATGACTTTGTGCATAGTAGCAAACAGAAAATCGAAGCAGTCTAATCCGTGGCTCACCGTGGTAAGCACAACGGCATTGGGAAAATGAACAAAGCTTCATAGATTCCATTTTTCAGTGCGAATAGCTCTGTATGCATCTAACAGCATTTATACATGTAGTATATTTACCTGTATAGTTAATACTATAATTTGGCATTCACTGTCTCTTCTGTTAAGAGTCTTAAGTTCTTCAATGTTGGATCTGTGGTCACTTGAATGTTATATCCTTAAAGAAAGTTAGCATGGTATTTTAAGATGCATATTATATAAATATCATCTAAACCAATACTGCTATCTAATGTTGCACCCAAAGAACACAGGCAAGTTATAAAAGCAATGTCTTATTCCTTTAAAGTAAGAATATGCTTTAGTGGATAATCATATTGGTTTTGGAGTTGAGCACTTCTTTGATAAATCTGCTAATGTCTCTGTGTCTTAGTCCTCACTCTAAATGTTAATGACCTGCGGGATGAGAAGAAACACACCGCATCTTCAATACATAGATGTCCTAGTACCTGACACCTGTGATTCCCAGAGTCCTTTAGATGGAAGGAGAGGGCAGGAGAAAAGGTCACAGAGATTTGAGAATGTTTATGCTCAAATGTGTGATTAGTCAACAGCAGTTGCTGGAAGCCAATAAAGTACAAATGCTCACATTTGCCGTAACCAGAGAGTAAAAGTGGCAAGGGGATATGCTTCCTGCTAGAGTCCTTCTGTCACCTAGATGGTGGCGTGAGAAGCACCATTTCAGATGACACGAGTTACTCCATATCAAGACATTTATCCTGACGTAGAAAGAAATACCTATCCTTTGTACATTTGTCTTTCTTCTGCTATTGCTCATAGATTTATCTCCGACTTTTACCTCCTCTATAACTGCAGCGTATAATGGTAAGGAAAGGAAAAGCTAGACATGGAGAGTCATGAGGCAGAGGCAAGAATAAAGGGAGGACCGAGATGTGTGTACATTGCTCTTGAAACCGTGGTGACCAGGAGTGATCAATGGCTTCAGAGTCTGGAGCAGGGAGAAGAACTCTGACTTGTGCCTGACAGTAATATAGTAAACCTCCCTTATTCTGCTAATCATACCACACTTGATTTTCCTTGTATGGAGCAGGCAAATCTACTTTCCTGTGGATGGAGTTCTACTACTACAGTGTCTGTTTCTCTTGATTAGAATACAAAATCCATAGGGCCCAGGAGTTGTTTTCTATTATTTTACAAGTAACTGTTGTACGGTAAACAGTAGAAAAACATATGCTGAATGAATAAATTGCTTGAGTTTACTATAGTGTGTGTGTGTGTGTGTGTGTGTGTGTGTGTGTGTGTGTGTGTATTCATTCAACCATACTAGAAGGAAAGGCATTTCCATTTATTAAATGGTAATCACAGATTTCAATCAATTCACCCTGAGTCCTATGCACTCTGCTAGCTGTGTAAACATGTTATACAGTTCCTTCCTGATAGTGTGAAATGCTCATTTTCTCTGTTATATTACTTTGGATTGTGGTTTTGGCTAAGAAAAGATCATTTTAAATAATTTTTGCTAAGAAAACCTCCCACTTAAGAGGTTCAAAAGAACACAGACTCTTTTCATCAAACAGCATGAGCCATGCCAAGTTTCGAATGCATCTCTCCTCATCATTCTGTGCTCCTTCTTGTCCATCATTGTTAGGTATTGAAATACACTTTATGATTAACTCTACAGGGTCACACACACACACACTACGCATACATGTATATAGACACGTGTGTGTGTGTGTGTGTGTGTGTGTGTGTGTGTGTGTGTGGGCGGGCGCTAAAACAACTGAAGATTAGAGAAGTAAGCTCATAAGTAAGGTCTTTGGGTTATATATTTAATAGTTTTTGCATAGCGTGTGAAATATTTTACATACAAAAGAGATAAACTGTGCTCCTTTAAGAATTATAACCTTTGAGCATTCATTGGCCCAAACAATTTGAAAAGTAATTTTTAATTGTGAGGCTAAAATTTGTAGGAGGGAAAAAATAAAGTAGTCAATAAGACATATGTTCTTATACAAGTAAATTTTGAAATAACTATATTGGTGACAGAAACAAAAATGTAGTTAAGCTTCCATATTAGCCCCAAATTATTTGTCAATATTTTTCTTCTTTTCTCAGTAATAATATTAATAAAACCATCTTAAACTTTTAATGAATTACTGTTTCCAGTGCTAATATACACACAATATCTCAAGTGATTCTTACCATTCCGCCTCCCGAGTTTTGTATTGAGTCATGCCGGCAAGGTTATTTTATCTAATGATGAGGGTCCTGATTCCCAAGGGCAGTTGACTTTTTACTCACACAAGGTTTAATCTAAGACTCAAACTAATTTCCTAAATTCACGTTATTTTTATTCTTTTAACACGTCTTTTTCTTTAGTTTTTAACTTCTGGAATTGTAATGGGTTGAAATATCAAAGCCAAACCCACCATTCCTTGGTAATTGTCTCTTGGTTTTCAGTGGAAGCTATCACGTGCAAAAGCACTTACAAGGAGAAATGTAAATGGAAAAAAAAACAAAACACATAACTGTAGCCAAGCTTTTGATTACAACAATTGAGGTAAAAACTATGAAATTAAATAACGCTAGCTTTTAAGTTACCATTTTAAAATTAGATTCTTCTTTCACTGGTTTATTCAGCAAAATTCATACCTTTGGCTTCTGGCTCAATTTTCCTGCCCCTTCAAAGGGAAATAAAGTCTTTAGTGACCTTTGCATTCATTCCTAGAATACAGCCCCACTAGTGATGTAAACACCTTCAATTCAAATGGTCAGGACAACAGCTGATGTCTTATTGTCCTGTTTTCTGGGAACCCTTCTTTATATCCATCCCAGTTGATGAAGCAATTACCTAAGTGACCCAGAAATTCTGTATCATTTCTAAGAAATTTTCAAAGAACATTTACATCATTTCAACTGAAAAGGAAACCCTTTGTGCATGTGATCTGCACTTGGGGTGACTGTCAGAGAATGGGGGCTGCCATTAATGAGGATCCCTGCTGCTGCCACCCTGAGTGATTTATCACCTTCACATCTCAAGTGGGAGGAGGCCAGATCAGCCAGAGGAAACCATTCATTTAAAGGTGGCATTTCTCCTTCCGCAGACAGCGCTTTAAAATACAGTAATTCATACTTAATTAATGGCTGTCTTTTGTAGCATGGCAGTCCTGTCCATTGAGGTTTACAATGCAAACTGCTACTCTGGAATATAATTATTTAGTGATATTACCATCAAGGTTAGCAGGATACTGTAGCAATAAGAGTTCATCTGCTTTATGGAAAAATTCTGCTAAAACCCAAAGGTTTATTTGATGGATAAAGATTGAAGAGCCTTATGGTTTTATTGCTTTTCTAAGGTCTAATTTATACTCAGTGACATTTGTTTACCTATCCTCTTTCATTAACATTTATGAAAGCATACACATATTTTATAGCTCTAATAGATGAGATACTTAGTGGTGCTTTAGGGGCTTCTGTTATCTTTACAAGGCAGCTCAGTGATAAATCACTGTGGTGTTTAGAATGCAATGCCAAATCTGATCTTACCAGGACTGTTCTCTTATCTCTGAGACCTGAATGTATAGCAATTGAAAATAAATTTATCACCCATGGGGTCTATTCATCTAAGCTTGAGAGACCATATTTACATTATGCATGTTCTTTAGGGGTCCCATCAATACTAGGATAAGTGCAAGAGAGAGAAATGTTTTTTTTTCTTGTCTTGTTTTTTTTTTTTTAAAGAATATCAAATAATTGAATTGAGATTTCCATTCATTTTTGTAGACCCCCCCCCCACCTATACTATCCATTAAGGTTTCAAATTTGTCTTTTTGGTTACCTCACTGCAATGTATTGTTTTTAATATGTAATGAGTTTTCCTGAGAAAACAGTTCCTCAGAAAAGTACTATCCTTTCCCTTTAGAAATACATATCATTGCCTCATGGGGAGACCACAAAGAAAGTCACGTGGAAACACCTCTTATGACACGTGAAAACACTTCAGGTCTTGTTGATAGAGCGAGATATGCCCAATTATGCCTCACTGTAGTGAGGAATAATTTTTTTTTAAATGTCCCTTGCTCAGTTTATGTGACATTCCTCCTGTCCATATAGGGTTACAGGTTTGAATTTTTTTAATTGAAAGTCATAGACAAATATAGAAAATTATCTTAGATCATCCCAATATTAAAGAAATTCTATCCATATTGCTACATTTTGACTCCACCCACAGTGTCCACCCCTCCCCATACCACCACTTAAATTCTACCACTTAAGCATACCAGTTGCCAGACACTGAACACAAGAAGGACAATGACCAATCATCAGAGCATCGTGGTGCTCATTGGAGTCTTTTCTGATACAGACACTTGATTTTTAAGGAGTCAAGAAATCATATATATATATATATATATATATATATATATATATATATATATACACACACACACACACATCTTTCATGACTTGTCATTCCATGACGAATGTTTGCAGATAAACTTTTTAAATATTTTATTTTTGTTTCAAAATTACATTTTCTGTATATGTGGAGTTTTCCTACACAGTTCATTGTGATTGAGTTCCCTATCTCCCCTCTACTGTACCCTTTTCCATCCAATACATCCCTATCATCTTTGTTGTACTTTTTCTCCACCATCCTTTAAATCCTCTTTTCTTTTCTAGTCTCATGGCCCCCTTTCCGCTTTCCCAAGCTTTGCCCATATTTTCTTTACCCCGAATATAGATACATAAGTTAGAGGACAGGAAACATATGAGAGCCTGGGTTACCTCACTAATTCTTTCCAGTTCCGTCCATTTTCCTTCAGATTTTACTTTACTCTACAGCTGAATAAAATTCACATCATGCTTTCATAATGTATTCTTAAATAAGTTTATTGCAAACCCTTTTAACAATACCATGGAAATGGAATAGGCCTAGATGTCCTTCGACAGATGCAAATAAATATTAATGTGTTTGTCCTAACACAGTTCTAAAAGGGGAGCCCGTGTAGTTTTTTATGTAGTTGATTATCTGAAATGTAAGATGAGCTTGCTTTTCTTCTGAAAAGTTTCTGACAGGCATATGAAAGTACACAAGAATAAAATTAAAGAAAGCCTCTTGACCTCACAACAAAAGATTGAATAATAGACACTCATTGACATACTTTCAATTAAAATATGTAGATTAACATATGTTTGAGTCAATTTTCGTGTTACTAGGCTTAATTGTCCTTTTAATTAATAAATTCTGCACTCTCTTGGTATTTGACATTGTTACATTACACTTGTCTTATATTTTGTACATAAGACTTTATTTGTAATAAATAGTTGCAAAGATAATATATAAGTTACTCTAAAACCTTCATATAATTTCCCATAGTGTTTACATTTTAAATTGCCACGTTGCATCTGTCAGAACAAAGAAACTAACGCCGCTATGTTAAATTACCTGACATTTAGACTTTCTCTGCATTGCCACCTGAACATTTGTTCCTATTGCCGAAAACTTCCTAGGCTCCCACACATACCAAGTATTATGGGCTGCAGGCTCTCTGTGCCTTGTGGCAGCTTCTCATACATTCTTTGTTTCTGATGATTTTGTCTGTCTTGAGTAGCAGTAAAACCTCCCATGTTTTATAAAATATTAATTTGGACCTGCCTAGTAATTTTTTCGTTGTTAGCTTGTGTGGTTTTGGTTTTATGAACACATATATCAGAGTCAGCATATTCTCATCAGAGCATATGAAAAGTATATTTATTGACACGTTCACAAAAGTGGTGTTGATCTAGGTAAGACATCAGGCTTGTCAGTGTTCTCCACTGTATGGTAATTATTTCACCTTTCCACACTCCATTAGTTTGATAGGAAATCAGCCATTAAATGTATTCTGAGTTCTGGAGGTGATTTAAATGATATCTTAAGGAGGAGAGATATCTAATGGATAGCGTTGAAGTTTGTGTAAAAGATGTGTCCTTTCTCCTGTTTCTCTTTGAAACAATGTGAAACTATTGAGTACAAAGCCAGTGTCTCACACCAGTGATGGCCTACTACACGTAACTGATCCATGAACTCAGCAATTCAGAAGGAAAGTTTTTGTGATAGTTTGAGGAATTGTGTGTATGGCTTTCCTAATTATCAATTGAATGGGCATTCTAGCTATTAAATAGTGCTTTTTTTCTACAAGAAGAAAGTACTGATATTCATAATACCTTCATGTCTATATCTCAATGAATTCAGATATAGAAGACTATTAACTATCTGATCTTCTCTGTTAGACTCAGAATAACTATTCACATATAGTCCTTGTGGAAAAAAAAGCTGACTCAAAGGAAGAGTTTCCAAACCATTGCCAGAAAGAGTGGAGCAAACAGATTAAAGTGATTTGCATTGGTTAAATATGGAGGAAAAAAAGAAATGAAATTCATAGTGTGGGCCATAAATGGGGATGAATCAATTTTATATTTACAATGTTCAGAGCCTGCTTCAAAGAAAAATGATTAGATTAGACAGTCTGCATGTCATCAGACTTTTATGCGTCACACTGATACAATCTGTTTCCTAATATGAGAAGCAATACACGGGCAAAACTCAAGAATAAATCTGGGTTTTCCCATTGTTACTACCTAAGGACATTTTAATAACACACAAGTGTGCAATACACAAGTATGTATACACACATATACATATGAAGATATCTAATTCTATATCCCATATCTGTTTAAATCTTTCTATATATGTACATATTGGGCATTTCTAAAACTGCCTTCATTCCTGGATTTAGTTCAGCAGGTGGCAAACTTGCAGCCTCCCAGACTAAGTGTCCAGACACAGTTCTTACTTCTGAGGACATGTGGCTCATGATGTCTGAGAACAGATACTACTTTAGAAAGGGAAATTTGTCTTATTTTTCATCAGAGATCATTCTGGGTTTCTGAAAAAAAAATGGCTATAAATAAAAGACCAAGACTCAATGAAATGAAAATTTCAGACTGCAAAGGTAAATGAAATAACATTAATAAAATTGAAATAATCCACAAAGTTAGAGATAATTTTGAAATAAAAAACTGAGAAGGTATTCTCTGACATGCAGAAACTCAATGCTTTTTAATTGATGTTATAATATTTATTTTATTTAATTTTTTTGTCAAAGCTGTAAAAACTTATCTAAAATCCACCTTCCTCCCAGAGGGTGTTATACATAATGTATTATCCTGCTTTCCTCTTTCTATATTTACATTTTTGTGACTAAAGTAGAAGGCAATCAGAAATTAATATTGTATTTTGCGCCAAAGAGGAAACTATTGCCTGAAGTTATTTTAAAAGTTTTGTGAAACTTTTAAAGGAAATGGTGTTTAATTTAACTTATTGAGCATTTACTCCTTACACCAAATGAATGTGGATTTTATTTATCTCTGAGTGAATGCTCAGGAAACATTCAATTACATAGCTTCCAGTATAAAGTTACTGTTACTATAAAACATTGCAGAGAAACTGGGAAAATAATTAAAAGCTCATTGGTATAAATGAAAAGCTAGGAATAACTTTACTCAAACACTGTTGGTAAATCTATCAGATCTGCTTTTATGTTTAAGCACAGTGATAAATCTGAATTCAGTAGCCATGATGGAATGAAAGCTATAGTAGAAGTGGCACAGACTCAGCTTTCCAAAGTCTATGCGCCAGTGCTAAGCACTGAGTGATGTAGTGTAACTGATGCCGTAATGCCAATGTGCTCTTCCACTGTACTGTCCTACAGGGAAGACAGCATTACCATAAAGAAACTCAAGAACTAACTGCTACGTCCAAAATCTCAGACCTAGCCCTACATGTGTTGGTATTTTCAATCTAGATCTTCTAACTTCTAGCCCATTTCTGAAATGCTATGAAAATTTATTAATAAATTTGATTAATAGCCTCTTCCCATTCCTCCCTAGTCCATCCTCCTACCCTTGAGCCCTAAAAAAACAAAGAAAAGAAAAGAAAGAAAGAAAGAAAGAAAAAAAAAATAAATAAATAAATAAATAAATAAATAAATAAATAAATGAATAAATAAACGAATAAAATAAAATAAAGTCCAACCCAGTGCCTGTGTGAAGTCTAGGTGTTTGCATGATGCCAAGAACACATTTAAAATGATATTTGGGTAAAAGAATTATCTTTTTAGCAGCTAATCTATTAAGTCAGTCCATGACATTTGGACTGACTTAGCTCAGGAGATCATAGCTCAGGAGAAACAACAACGAAAACACTTTTATATAGCACGGAAACCCATTCTAAATGGTTTAAATATTATCCATGTATTCTATGAAAATAAACTTTAGGATAATATTGTTACAGTTAGCAGGCACCACACAGCAGATATGTGCAAACACTATTTTCTCAGCTAAATGAATGACTTCTTTTATACCTACCCTCAATTATATTACGTTTCCTGTTCCCACTCTATTCAACTTGTTGTCTTAGCGAAAGTATCAGTTCTTGAGTCATTCTATGCTACAAGAGAGGTAAATTAGATGTTCTCTCTTCTGTGTTTGCAGATAACACCATAAATTTCACTATATCTTGGGTATATATGTATCTATACATATATCTATATCTATATCTGTATAGATATATCTGTATCTATACATGTAAGTTTGCATAAACACATGTAAGTATGTATGAATAAATGTATATATGTCTTTTTTACACAGAAATGAAACATAAAATGCAGGAGACTACCTAAAAATTGTCAACTCAGAAAGATAAATTTGTGGATAGTTAAGGAATGTTAACAAATATAATTCAAATAATAAAAATATGTCAGGTAACTTTTTACATGTTTTGAACTTAATTTTCTTCAATGATTACAGTAATATTTGTAGCTGATTATTAAGTATAGCTCTTAAATTTCTAGGAAAATTGCATTTAAGTAATTGTTATCAGCTCTTATCAAAAGTCTCATAAGTTGTACATTTGGTTGGGATTTAAATGTGATAAGTTGTATAAAAACATGTCAATAACCTAAAATATGCTTTGTGGTTACAGTCATCACAATAATATCATGACTACTATTAATTGTGGATGAGATGTCAGATTCTTTGAAACTTTTAATAGAAGTGAAACTGATTGACTATTAATATTCATACCACTGTTAACTTTAATCCCTATCTCTAATATTTCTTCTTCCTAATTAAAAAGCAGCGCACAAATATAAAAGATGAACCTTAAGAATAATTTTAAACATACAAATAATAACTTATTGTTCTCAGAATTTGCTTTGCTACAATAGAATTATTCAATCCTTCCTTAAACAGGATAACTTATATGGAGGCATAAAAGTATAGATTGACCAGGTCAGCATTTGACAACATGGGTATATTTGTTATTAAATACCAGTTGAAATTAAATATAGTAAATATGCTAAATGGATGAAAAAATAAATGGAGAAAGTAAATAAATGAAGAGATAGCTAATAGTTTCTCTTGTAAACATGAAGGAAGAACCAAACTCTGATTTGGGCCATAATTATAATTGTCAATGATTAAAAGGCTGAACTAAAGTAATAAATGTAGGCCCTAGAAGAGACTTGAAGTCAGTTTGTTCAGCTCCAGCCTTCTGGAAAATATGGCATTTCTAATAAAGCAATTAAAGTAAAGTGAAGTAAATTTCCCTAACTCATTAAATCAAATGGAAAAGCTATAAAAAATAGAATAAGGATTTCAAGAGGGCAGTTTGTCAAACCCTAATGTAACAAGTAATGGTTTGAAAGTGTGTAATATTACAGAAATTCAGTAATGACCCTGAGTGGTAAGGGATATGGTAGACTCTGCTAAACACAGAGGAGTGTGCAAGATAAATAATGTATATCTTCTTATTGAGAATGAAAACATCCACCAGGAATGAAAATCTATTTTGTATAAGAAACATATTTTTGAAAATATGTATGTGAGCTATAGAAAAAATAGCATATTTGAATGAACAGAAAATGATTCAGGGGTTCATTAACAACAATTTGACTACAAAGGTGTAACATACAAGTTTTATTTATATCCTTATTTTTTATCCTGCACAGAATGCACTTTTCATGAGCTTATCTAAAGTTATCTTATTTTAGGATGCTTCCTATAAAATTATGAATTCATTTTAAAGTGACCCAAGACCCAGAAAAACTTGGCAGAATCAGTGTTTCAATCAGGCAAACAGCTGAAAGACTATCTCTCTCCATCACTCTCATTACTGGACAGATGACTTTTGAGATCAGCAGATGAAAGAGGTTGAAAACAATTAATTTTTTAATACCAGTTATACTACTATTTGTTTGCACTAATGCACACATAAAAATATGTGTGGTTTGTATCACCTATGTAGAGGAAAAACTCTAGGTACCAGTACTTTAAACCTGTCTTTGTAATATTTGCATTTGGGTCACTATATGCATTTCACGGGCTTGTATTTACCCCTTGAAGGAAGGTTGTCTATAGATTTATACAACCATATTGCCACACTCTTCTGTCATATTCTCAAACAGGCTATGCTCCTACATTTCTGTCCCTCCCATTCTGTACAGACAAAATGCATGCATGGCTCTGTTGGAAAGTAAATCCAATTTTCCTTAGAAAAATCCAGAACCAGAACAGTTTAATAAATATTGAGAATTACCCAGGTTTTTGTTCCCATCTCAAAGAATAAACAAATTATGTTCATTTTACACATAAAACCAAACAGTTAATAATGTAATGATAAAATAAAACATATTCTCACTATTTTGGGGCACGGTATGTACTCAGTGAGCTAGACTGTTTTGGGGCACGGTGTATACTCAGTGAGCTAGACTGTGGGTAAAGAGTTAAAATAGAAAAAAATAATGTCACTACTTTTATGTCGAAGGCCATTGAACGTTAAAGGATTTATGAAATCCTGTGTCCCTTGACTTTCTCTTATTATTACTGTGTGTGATCCTGTTCAAGATGAATGGTGTATATCTTTATCTATGACAGTCTATTTAGCAATCACAATATTTCCTATAACTTAGATAAATTGACTAGTCACTTAACAAGAAGTAAGGTCAACATCAGTTGCAGCAAAGGTCACTCAATCCAGTTTTGTTGTGTATTAAATTGTCATCAGATCTGAACAGTGATTTCATCAATAACACATCTAACTTGGATGTCCCAAACTTTAGAAATCAACTACTCGCCCCAAGGGATAAATGAAGGAGATAAATAAGATATAACTTTTCAAGGCAAATATACAGGTTATTGAACCTCAAATTATACTCCTGTAAGACCCTCATTTATCATTTAAACAAAAAATTGCTTTAGAAATAACTGTGTTGGTTCAAGCATTTGTCCTAATAGAGATCACACAGGCAACTGTCAATGTGGACTCTGCTCACACAGATTTGACTTTCTCTGCCTATTCAAGCAATTAATATATGGAAAAAGCAAAGCAGGATATAAATGTATGTCTGCCCTCCAAGTCTATTAGAATAAGGGGTGACCTACGGGATACATGACCTGGATTCTCTCAGAAATTACATACCATGAAGGACAAAAGCAGAAAGATGAATAATGTGGAGAATAAGGATTGTTCAGGAAGTGCATTGACTGCATCTTGGATTATACAAGATTATGAAAAAGCATTTGAGTGATCTCAAGGAAATTTGAAAACTGTATTGAAGTTGTGACTATTGTCTTAGAGGTCATGTGATGGTGTGGCTATGTAAGAGATGTGTGTTTCTGGAAAGTATAAAGTAAAATATTTACAGGGGATGGCCCATCTGTGGACAACTTTCAGTGACTTGTGTGTGTGTGTGTGTGTGTGTGTGTGTGTATCCATATATGACTATGCTTTGAGCAACTGTAGCACAAACTCAATAGTTCATGGAACAAAAATGAAGTAAACAGTGATAGATTGCATTTTAACATTCCATCAATTTGAGATAATTCCATTTTTATAAAACCAGATCATGTTATTCCTGTGCCCAAAATCCTTGACTGGCATCATATTATTTGAATTCAAATTGACCATCTCTCCGTGGCTGCATGATCAAGAACTTTGTGCTATCTGGCCACTTTGCTACTTTTCCAGTTTCACAAATACCCACGGTAATTTCTTGAAACTTGAGTACTATCAATCTACACTATCAATGCTTTCATTAACAACACCTCAAAGAAACCAACTCTGAACACTGTGTAAAATTGTAGCAAATTGCAACATACTCCTCTATATTTCCACATGATTTTAAAACTTATATTTGGTTTTACTTTTATCTTCAGCTTCAGCTCACGATAAGACCAGAGTGAAATTTTCATAGAATATTTGCACTGACAGTCCTACACGAAGATCCTGACATGGAATACCATCTTAATTAATTCCTGTTGAAAGTTTGCTGAGTGAAGAATTCATTCCGTTACTTAGAAAATGAAAAATAATTTCAAATGGCTCGGGGAGTCCAAGAAAGAAACAATAGCATATGAGGAAGAAGGACAAAGCAGTCTCAATGGATGGGGAGCTAAAATGAGTGATGACTTCAAGATATTACAGATGCATGCTTATGGCAAAATAAAAGGAGAGGGCAATAAAAATGTTAAGTACTATCTAAATATTTTAGATTATGAGGAAGATCATTCAAAGTCAAAGGATTTAAAATGTACATAATTCAGAGATGTGCATGTGCACCTATGCATACATGTGTGTATGAATGTGTGTATGTATGTGCATGTGTGTGCATGTATATATGCATGTATGTGTGTGTATATATACATGTATGTGTTTGTGTGTGTGTGTGTGTGTGTGTGTGTGTGTGTGTGTGTGTGCATACATATATGTGTGTATGCACAAACTTGCTGGGGAATCTGAAAACATTTTTCATTGGAGCATAATGAAGAAGACACACTATTTCCTCTGCTTCAATTCCTCCTCCATCCATCCCATCAATATTCCCTCCAAACTCCATGTGTTCCTTTTTTATTAATTTTTTATAAAATAGTTTCATCATACTTCCCCTCCCCCAACTCTTCTAGATGTTTCTCATCATCTTACACTTCCAACTTCATGTTCTTTTACTCTGCTGGGAATAATGAATATCCTCATGCAGAACAATGAAATTAGACCCATAGCAATCACCCTGAAACAGAAATTTTTTTTCAAGTAGATCAAAGACCTTACTTTGAAACCTGAAACACTAAGACTGCTAGTCTCATGTCAGAGAATCAGGCAGTCAGTTAGAGAATCAAGTCAAATAAGACACAGAGGCAGTTCAACAGAAGGAGAGCGAGTTTGGCAGAAAGAGTCAGCTAACAGTGAGAGTCAGTTTGAGGCCTAGCAGAGCAGTTCAATCAAAGAAGTTGCAGAAATCAGGCAGAGTCACAAGAGTTGAGTCAGAAACAGTCAGCTGGCTCAGAAGGTCAGTTTAAATCAGTTAGCTCAGAGAAGACTTTGAGGCAGAACAGGAAGTGAGTTGAAGAAGGCAACCAGAAGAGTCAGTTGAGTTCATTACAGATGAGTTCAGAAGGAGCTGATTCAGAGTGAGTTCAGTCAGCAGTAAGTCATGAAGGCAGAAGCCTTACAGTTGTAGGTTTAAGATTAGATTGTACGGAGGCTGAAAACTCTCTAAGGACTGAGGAATGAATTACCAAAGAATAAACTGTCCTCTGCCATGAACCAATGAGAATAATTAAGTAAAATCAATGCATACATCTACATACAGCTGCAGCAGGATTGGGATAGAGGTGATATGAAGTCTCAAATGGGATAACAGAAAGGGGATCCAACTGGGGATGAGGGAAGAATATCAGAACAGAGGGAGAAGGAGAGGCAAATAGCACCAAGCTTGTTTGATAAGGCTGCAAGTAATCATATTATTTTCTATTTAATTAGGTTACACAAAATACTTATAAGGGTATATACAGAGAGAAAGAGAAAGAGAAAGAGAGGGGGGAAAGAGAGCGATAGAGAGAGAGAGAGAAATCACTTGGGCTGACAGTGCTTTCCACAAGAACAATAGCATAACAAGAACCCCAGAACCAAACATGAAAAACTTCTTCCTTTAGAAGATTTGGTCAGGAAAGTCCAAGTGGCGCCAAAACAATATGAATTATTGATATAGACCTTGACTGATTCTCCGGACTTGAGAGTTGGCCCCTGTTGCTGAAGAAACTACACACTCAGGACATAAAACTCAGATGATTCCAGCTGGATCTGACTTAAAAACCTCCTTTCTGTAGTCTGCCTTCCACTGTTACAGGAAATTCTAAACACACTATCAAGGTTGGGAAGCAATTAGACATTCTTTCCAGCTGCATCACCTATGACCCACAACCATCACAAGCATGACAAGATACACAATACAGACATCTACGTTAGGACCAATCACTCCACAATTGACCAGTAGTGGGACTTTGTCTTAATTGCTTTCTACTGCTAATAATGAGCTTGTCTGATGATAGTTGGGAGATTCACTAATCTATAGAATGATTCATTCGTTTATAAATACGAAATATTTCTATTAGGTCACCTCTTAACTTTGACTTCAGTGCATCAATGTCATCTACACCAAGTGCAACAATTACTATTGTTTCATATATCTTGAAAGTTAAATAATGCAAATATCCAATGTTTTTGAAAATGATATTTTATTACTATGTTAAATTGTGTTTTGTTTTTACTGTTACATCATGCTAATGTGAAAATTCATGAACTGTGTCAAGAGACATATGCTAAAAGCTGGCTTTGAAGGCAGTGATCTAAACATTAACACCAGTTTTGCATGTGTTCATGCTTTACGATTTGTTACCTAATTCTGTGATCTTCATGCAAACAAAATATATGGAAAACTACAAAATTCATCATTATAGCTCTTTAAATCTGGTCACTTTGAGTTTTGAGTTTTTTCATTATCAAAGGCTCATTTCATCAATTATAGCATGATCTTATTAATTTTAACTAATTAAAAATTTTAAAATTAATGTTTTACTGAGAAAAAAATATTTTCCTAATAGAGAAATCTATCATTCTGAATATTCCATTTTAATTATATAGTAATCTGGAATCTGTTTTAAACTTGGGTTTGCTCAAAATACGATCCAAAGGAAACCATTTTATATACAACATAACACAATGCATTTTCTGTCTTCAAGAGTGTTCTCTAAAAAGTAAGTTCATTTTGACAGCATGTCACACTTACCAGTGTTCTCTAGGAAGAGGAGCAATTTTATCAGGTGGAAACCAACAAATGATAGCTTGCATGTGACTCTTGAACTTTATCATGACTGACATCTTAGAACTGTCTCTTCAATTCCAAGGACAAACCACAGCATGAAACTGAACCATAACGGAGACTTACATGTATTCTAGCTTATGAGATCTGTAATATTTTATACTTTATTTTTTGTGAAAAATGTGCATAATATCTTTTGAAAATAGCAAATATTTATGAACACTGAAAAAATGCTTAAGTAGGTCAATATTATAGATTAATATTATTTATATCCAAACATACCAAAATATCTTGGATGTCTAAAATTATTTATTATATAATAAAAATATTATTTGCAATATTTTTTGTATTTTAAAATATCAAAGAGAATAATTGTATATCAAGGAATAAACCCATTATTATTGAGATTCAGCTTAATGAACATTTAAAATGCATGTGTTAAAATTATTGGCAAGCATCTCATAACACCTTTTTTTAAAAAAATTTATTTATTTATGTATTTTATGTTTGAGTGCTTTATCCGCACATATGTCTCTATGACAGAAGAGAGCATCAGATTCCATTACAGATGGTTGTGAACCACCATAAGGTTGCTGGGAACTGAACTAAGGACCTCTGGAAGAGCAGACTATGCTCCTAACTGCTCAGCCATCTCTCAAGCCCCAATACCTGTGTGTTTAGTTGCCTTTGATAGGTAGTTCTTTCAAATGTGAGAAAATATATAAAGTATTTAAACAAGCATTGGCTATAAAAATTCTCTAATCTACTGAATATAATGGGCAATCTTTATAGTATGAAACATCTAATAGACATATTTATACTCCTCATTTATTTAAACCAATTTTGTAATTTTCAGGTTGGTAAATACTAGACATATTTGAATTTTATAAACAGTAAATTAAGAAATATATAGATGAATAAATTAATATAATATAAATATTAATAAAATATAAAAATAATATAAATATATAAAATATATTTATAATATAAATAAATATATATAAATAATATGTATATATAAAAAAAATAATTAGAAAAAATATTAAACAACAATATTGTTATTGACAATGTTACAGAAAGAAAAAGTTTAGTATATGAAAATCTTAGTGTATATTCAACACATAAAAAGCCCATTTTAAACATTTGAAAACTCCAGGGCTCCAGAACTAGGGCCAGTGATTAAATTGTGATCCTAAATCAACAACTACAGATGAACATTCTTGAGATGTTAAAGGATGCTACATTCCAGTCAGGGTAGCAAAAATACCTAAATTTGACATGAATTTAGTTAAATATAAAGTCAAAGGTTAAACATTTACAGAAAAAAATTGCTAATAACCATGACAGACAGTGAGAAATTTTTTACCAATTAGAAAAATAATAAATCTATGCCTAAACGAGAAAAATCAAATATTTGAATACAAATAGTTTTGACTACGATGGTTAATACTGAAAGAGAAATGAATACGCTTCAGGAAAAGCTGAGCAGGAGGATTGAAGAGACCATTCATACAAATGCCTCTCAGGTGCAAGTTAATGAATGGAATTTGTTAGACATTTACCTAACAACAATTAGCAAATTAAAATAATAGTTTTTAACAATGAAATCACACAGATTTAAATAACAGCGCTGAGCATTCTTGGAAGGTGGTGCATTTACACTGGTAATAAGAGTATGCACTGTAACAGGAATTTTGTAAAACAATTTGTCAGAAATGCTATAGAGATTTTCAAGGTGAGAAAATTCTATTTTGTATAAGAACAAGGATAAACACAGTAAGTTAAACAATCCACTGTCAGAAACAGAGGTACTGTATGATTTCATTTAGCTAAAAATAATCCAGCTCTTAGAAGTAAAGAAAAGAACGGTGGCTGCCAGGGCCTGGGAAGAAGGAGAACATGGAGTCATCGACTTCGTTAGTTGTGTTCTACATAGCACCTGTAGTTACCAACATGGCCGACATATGGCATTGTGCATTTGAAGTGTATTAGAGGGTAGAGCTTACGTTGAACCTTGTTACACACACACACACACACACACACACACACACACACACACACATGAAAGCTTTGGAGTTTATGCATGTGTTTATGTGTTTATGCATTACCCTGGTTTTATGTGTATGTTACTGGTGGCACGGTGTACGCTCATGTTCGAATTAGAGTATGCATTTATGACATGGAATCTCTACGTGGAGATGTATTATAAGAAAATCTAAGAGAACAAGTTTTTCATTACACTTTGATTTGTAATAAAGTTTAATAACCAGTGTGATGTGATGAAAATAATATTATTCAGAGATAATAAAAATAATAATAATATTCAGAAAATAATATGATCTAAAGAGAATGTGAAGTTGAAACTCTTCATGCAAGATTGGTTCAGATAGAAAACATAATAGGAACCAGGCAAAAGAGCATATCTACTTTCCTAACATGAACAATAGAATTATCATAGGATCCAGCAATTCTAACTCTAGGTACATACCCATAAGAATTGAATGTAAGGCCAGATGTTTACATCATTGTATTCTTAACATCATTACTCCAAACAGACAAAAGGCAAAAGCAGGTCATTTACATACTGGTGGGTGAATAGAGATGAATAGGAAAATACATACAATAGAGTATTATTCAGCCTTAAAGTAGAAGGCAACTTTGAGCACATGTTACAATCTAAATAAACCTGGAATGTATTATACTCTATTATATCATATAAAAACAGATTGAAAACATAATCATAGATAACTCTATCTATATGAAGTAAAGTAATCAATTAGCAAGAATCAAAGTAGAACGCTGACTTAGAGGGATTTGAGTCAGAAAAGAATGGAGATTTATTGTTTAACTGGTCCAATGTTTCAAGTCTGTAGGATGACAGTTTCTGAAGATGGATAGTGTTATCGGTTCACAGAAATGTGACTAGGCGGAACCATACATGAAAACCCCCGACCCCGGTGGCTCATGACTGTAATCCAGCACTACGGCAAAAGAGGCTGAATGATCAGGGAATTGAAGTAAACTTTAATTACTGGGACCCTGTCTCAAAGAAAACCATGTTAATAGGGTAGGAAGATGGCTCAGAAAAAAATCACTTTCTACCTGAGCATGAGGATCTGTGTTCCGATATCTAGAACCCATAAGTCTTAATTTCTTTTCCAGTTTCTGTAATAAAATCCTATCACAAAAGCAATTTAGGGAGAAATAGTTTATTCTGGCTCATAGTACATGGGTACAGTCCTATGTGGTAAAGAAGTCAAATTGGCACGATTCTGAGGCAGCTGGTTATATCACAAAATGAATGAATACTACTGGTCATTTCTTTTTCTCCATTTATATGGTCCATGACCCAAGCACAGAAATGACACCACCCATAGAGGGAAGTATAGAGGAACATTTAATCTTTTAATCTGGCAACATGGCTGCTCTAGGGTAGAAAGAATGTTAGTATACCTTTATTCCCAATATTTAGAAAGCAGTGGTAGCATACACCTTTAATCCACAAGACAAAAGCAAGTAGAAGCAGAGACAGGAAGCAGAACTCAGAAGGAGTCAGTGTCAGACAGGAAATGATGTCTGTGATAAGTCAGAGTGAAGGACGGGCAAAGTGACAAATCACAGGAAGAGTTAGCAGACTGAGTCAGAATGAGGACACACCCAACTCTTATGAAAGAGAAGAGGCTCTCAGCTCAAAAAATCAAGGCAGTCTGAGGCAATCTGAGGAGTCTGAGGTAGAGACACAGAGGCAGTTCAGCAGAAGTCAGTATCAGATGGGAAGAGTGAGTCAGTTTGAAGCCAAGCAGTGAAGTTCAGTGAGAGAAGTTGCAGGAGTCAGCCAGAATCTGCCAGAATCAGAAGAGTTCAGTCAGAAACAGTGAGCCAGCTCAGGTCAATTTGAACCAGTCAGCTTGGAGAAGAGTTTGAGCCAGAATAGTGAGTGAGTTGAATCATCCAATCTGAAGAGTCAGTTGAGTTGGGCACAGCTCTGAGTTCAGAAGAAGCAAGTAAGAGTGGCTCAGTCAGCAGCAAGTCTTGGCGACTTAAACTTTCTAGATTGTATTGAGGCTGAAGCCTTCCAGTTCTAGGCTTAAGATCGGATTGTGTGGAGGCCAGAATGCCCCAGGGCTCCAGAACTAGGACAGGGGATTGATTGACTTAGCCAAAGAATAAGCTGCATTTGAACTTAAATCTATGGCTACAGGGAAGGTCTTCCCAATTCATTTAACACAATTATGAAAATTCCCCACTGGCATTCTAAGAGGCCCATCTCTGAGGTGATTCTAGTTTATTACTGACAATTAATACCAACCATAATACCTTGTAAAGCAGACAATTAGAGAACATCTGTATTCCCAGCACTCCTCTGATAATATGGAAGAAGGCAGGAGAATCCCTGAAAGCTTAAAGGCTAATTAGCCTAGGTATGAATGGCAGAGCTGAGATCCTGTGTCAAACAAGGTAGGAGGTGAGGGTTGACACCTGAAATTGTCCTGTGGACTCAGTATGTGGGTGGTGGCTACTTGGGCCTGCATTTGCATTTATATATACACAAATACAGACATATATACACAGATATCATATATACATAATCACAAATGACAAAGTTAATAAATTCTTAAAAGTAAGACTATAATAGTGATTTTTGTGTTATGTATACATTGCCAGAGTTTCAAAAGAAAAGAGGGAATCAAAATAATTGCCTCATAAAGTTAAATTATAAACAGCTACAGACGTTCAAAACAAGTAAACTTTTCCATGTTTTCTAAATTTGTGTCCAAATGCTCCCACTACCCAATAATAAAGATGCTGGGTTTTTTTTTTTTTTTCTGTGTGTGTGTTAAATAAATGGTGTTAGTCCTTTTCAAACATAAGCTGATAGCTAAGCAGGCTTCCTTTGTGAATCTTGTCTGATGGTGAAGCAGATGTTTCCTAGGTTGTGACTGGCCCAGGGGAGCTATAATTTCACAGAGGCAAAATGCACATGGTTCTCTGGGTGTCTACTTGGTGTGGAGGGGCTGTTTCCAGACCACCAAAGATCTGAAACATGAAAGTTGGGACATATGTTTCATTTTCTCCTCCAGGGCAGCAAACACATTTGTGGGAGTAGCTGTTGTCACTTATGAAATTTTGCCCTAGAGACTCAATCTGCATAGGAAGAACCCGTTTCAATAATGGGACACACCCAGCTGCTCTGGCTACAATGCCTAGAAGGGAAATGTTGAAGGCTTTGTAATTTTTAAGAATTCCCAAAGAGAAAGAGAAAGAAAGAGAGAGAAAACAAATAAAAAGAGCCCTTGATTTATTATTTGGTTAATTTTCTCAGCCTTATTTGCTAATAGAAATGGTAGTTCCTTATAATCAGATCTCATTTTCTATTCCATGACTTCAAACAAAATCTACTTTATATTTATATTATGCTGGATGAAACACCATATCTGGTTTGTCTCTTTTTTTTCCCCACTTGACAGCTAGCTACATTTTGTGAAATGAGATTTTTATCATACACTTTTTCAAGAACAATTTACAATATTTAAAAAAAAATCCTTTTGAAAAAACAGACACCTATCTACTGGATGAAATGAAGAAAACCAAAAGTGTTCAAGGAGAGATAAATATACATTCTGACCACCAATAAAACAAAAATCTTAACACTGGAGATTTTGAAAATAGTCTGCAGCAATTTGAAATTATGAAGTGGTATTTCTAGAAGTCCTCTCTCATTAAACTTCAAAGAAATATAAGGTGTTTTATTAATTACCAGCTTTTCACACATCACTGTAGACTTTGTTCTTGATTTAACACAAAGAAGTAACTGCTGTGCATTGGTGCATTTAGGTATTCTTTCTATGCATAGTCTCAGTTGTTATAAGAAGCATTATCAGATATAGTTTATGATATTTTAATATTGAATGGAAAGCAGTGTTTATTATGCATGACAGAAAATGATCAGAAATAATGTAAAAGCAAGAAATACAAAGTAGAATCTAAATTGCCCAGGTCAATTATTTGTTGTTGTTTTTGTTTTTTCAAGGCATAGTCTCTCTGTACTTGTCTGGCTGTCCTAGTACTTGTTTTGTAGATCACGCTGGCCTTAAACCTGCCTCTGCCTCGTGAGTGCAGGGATTAAAGGCATGCGCTACCATGCCTGCTGACACCCAGTAAAATTACTTAAATGCTCATTTCTTTCACAACATGTGATGTCATAATTGTACTGACCAGCAAAAGGGACAATTGGAGCCATGTGATAAGATTTTTGACAGATTTATTGTAGTATTTTCTATTATGAGACCAAAACTGGATAATGATTATGTCCACATAGCCAATCACAGAGAGAATATGAGAGCAAATAGAACAAACTCTCTAAAAAATTTTTGCTCTGGTGGGATGTTATAATAAAGCTGTGCTTTATAGGTAGATTAACACACGCACACACTTGAACTTGTATCCTTAGATCAATTTCAGACAGAATCTGTTAGTCTTGCTAAAATTCAGTCTTTCTATGTATGAACAGAACCAACCCCTTACTTCTTACTGAGGGCTCATAAAGGGAAAAAGACCTTGACTTCTGCGTCTTGCGTGTGTGTGTGTGTGTGTGTGTGTGTGTGTGTGTGTGTGTGTGTTTTTATGTGTGTGTGTATTCTGAATGCTTAATATTCACATAAAAACAGCGGTTTAATTATCAAATTTCTCACCATTTAAAGGTCATGAATATAAGAATAAAAGAAAGGCTTAAGTAAGGTCAATTTTAACAAACTCAGCTTAAATTAATATTTACCAGGATTTAAAAAAAATGGTGGGGGGAATTGTGCCTTGGCTAACTTTGAACCCTGTTTAATTCTTCCTATTATAAATCTGAACTTACTATACTATTGGGCTATTCAGATTGTACCCCCTCCTTTATGAAAACTCCCCATGTGTTAAATACATGAACAGCTTTGGCCTATAGTTTTAAGAACAGGCTTTGGAAAATTATTTGTAATTCAGAATTCACCAAGTACATGTTTATTCTCATTAGTTTAAATTTTATTTTATTTTAACGTGTATGGTTGTCTTGCCTGCATGTATGTTTCTGTACCATGTACCTGTCTAGAGCCCTCAGAGGCCAGAAAAGGGCCTCCAATCCCCTTGAACAAAAGTTATAGTCAGTTGTGATTTCCACATGGTTTCTGGGAACTGAATCCAGTTCTTATATAAAAGTAGCCATAGTTCTTAACCACTGAGCCATCTCTCCATCTCCAACACTAATTATTTGATGCAGGCACAAACAATAACATGAAGAGTCATAAGGAATAGAGTTGAGAGTTCAACACCATATTCTAGGAAAATTTGTTATAGTTTCATTCCCTTTTATTTTCAAAATATTTTAGTATTTAGGGATATGACTCAAAGAAAGGCTAAGAGCCCTCTGGGGAGTCATAGCACTTGATCAAAAATACCTTTTCCTGAAGTATTTCAGCTACTGGTCTCAAACTGCTGCTCAAAATCCTCTATGCACACAGTTTAATACTTACGTCAAAAATCTACCCTAAAAGCACAATTCCAGGATTTGCAAGGCCTTCCCAAGAATGCTGTCTTCCATTTAAGTCTACTTTATTTGCATTGTCTTACAGCTTTGAGTATTTCATGTTCTCACAAAAAAATACTGACGTTTCTCAGTGGAAGGTTTAGGAAAAGATGGCAAATATATGGTTTACTGAACTGTGGCCTAGCACCCTTTTTAAACAGAGTAACACTAGGTGGTGGAATGGAGCTCAACCTTAGATTGACTGACTAACATGCAGGAGGTCCTGAAATACCTACCCCAGTACCTGTTCCATCCTCCTACAGTAGCTTTTTCTTATACATTCTCAATATTGAACATTTGCCTAATATTTTAGTTCAACTGCATATATATTTTAAAGTTTTATTGCATTTATTTGCATGTGTGTATATATGTGTGTGTGGAGAGAGAGAGAGAGACAGAGAGAGAGAGACAGAGAGACAGAGAGACTTGTCTAGCACACGTGTGAGGTAAGAGAACAATTCGTGGTGTAGTGGAATAGCCCTGTGTGAAAGCTAGGGTGAACATTCCAGGGGCTACATTCAAAGGCCTGTGTAGTTTGGATGGAATGTAGACTCACTTTTAATTCAGTATTCAAAAAGCAGTGATAGTCCATGCCTTTAATCTCTAGAGGAAAAAATACAGTGAAGCAGACACAGGAAGCACAACTAAGTGTCACACAGAGAGTGATTTCTGAGATGAGTCATAGTGAATGGCAGACAAAGTGACTAATCAGAGGAAGAGTGAAGAGAGTAAGGACATGCCCAACTCTCACTAGAAAAGGCAGGCTCTTCGCTCAGAGTTAGTTGAAGAGTCAGTATGAAGATTCAATTGAAAAGCAGACTGAAGAATCAGTTGAGGAGCAGTTACAGAGTTAGTTGATAAGTCAGTTACAGAGGAAATACAGAAGCTGGGACTGGTGTGAGTTACAGAACAGGCAGTTGAAGCAGTCAGTTACAGAGGCTGGAGCAGTGAGAACTCAGGGAGAGACACAGAGACACAGCAAAGCTCAGCAGAAGAAGCCCAGAACAGAGAGTGAGTTGAACCAGAAGAGTAAGAGTAGCTCATTCAGCAGTAGACCTTGGAAGGCTAAGGCTGAAGTTTTCTAGTTCCAGACTAGCAGTTTAATGGTCTAGATTGTAAGAAGGCTGAAGCCTTCTAGTTCAGATATTAAGAGTAGATTATAAAGAGGCTGAAATGCTCTAGGGCTCCAGGGCTCCTGGCAAGAAATTGTGATTTTAATTAGGCAAAAGAATAAACTGCTTTCTGCTCTGAACCAACCACCAGTCTATATCTTGTGACATCTACATCTATTACCTACACATTGGGGTTGGTTCTCTCAGCATCAACTTTTTGATATGGAAATTTTACTATTCTTTTCAGCAAAAAGGGTATGCTGATGGCTAAGATCAAAGAAGAAAGAGGTATTGTGCTCACTGTATTGATTTATTTCAATTATGAAATGGTGCTTATTTCATTCTTTCTATAACTTACTACTAAGATGTCGTCTATCTGTTTCTCAGAAATGTTGAATTCCATTCAGAGTCAGCACTCCTGTTTGTCTCCCTTTGTCTCTCTCCCCCTCTTCCTCCCTCCATTCTTCTTACTCCCTCCTTCTGTTTTCCATCCTCTTTAATAGGCTCCATCCCAAATAATTTGAAATTATTTTTTTTCTCCATGTTTCCCACTCATCCCTGGATACTTCTTTGAGCTTATTTGTCTGATGATACATCATGGTAGTATGAATGAGAACTAGGTTCATTATTGAGCACTGCCTGACTCCATGTGTTTTACTATCTCTTTAAAGGGCAGATTCTTTCTATAAGCAGACACAAAAGTCTTCTGAATCATCCACAGTTATTTTTATCCAAAACTTATCTAATCAGTTGTATAGCTCTCCATCTTTCTCCCCACAGCAATGTCTATTTCTGCTCCATATACCTGGGCCTCATCCTCTTTTGAATGAATTATTACATTAACCTTCATATTGATTTCCCTACTTCTAGTCTCTTTCCTTTCCGAGGCATCAATCATCGAGCAGCCAAAATATTATAAAACACAACTAAATAATTTATGAACATAATCTATGTTATAAAGAAATGAAGTAAAATTTTTGACTTTCAGAAAATATTTGATTACTGTCTATCAGAATATGAGTGTTGATACCAAAGCAGCAGGTGACTCTAATAATAGGCTCCTCATCATCCCTATCTCTGCCTTAGTTTATACTTCTATAACAAATTCTCACAGGTTGATTTCTCAATAAACATGTATTTTTGTATGGTTCTAAAGTCTGGGAAACTCATTTCCAAGGTTCCTGTAAATATGGTTTCCAGATTCATGTCTATATCCTAGATTTCAGATGTACAGTGTCTTGCTCACTGTTCTATTGCTGTAAAGTGACACTACGACCAAGTTAACTCTTATAAAGAAAATCTTTTAATTGAGGACATCTTTACAGTCTTAGAGGTTAGTCTATTATCATCATTGGGGTTGGGGGGCATGGCAGCACATAAGCAGATATGGTGCTGCAGAAGTAGGTGAGAGTTCTACGTCCTGATTCACTGACAGCAGAGAGACCCATGTGTACAGAGAGAGAGAGAGAGGGGAGAGAGAGAGAGAGAGAGAGAGAGAGAGAGAGGGAGGGAGGGAGGGAGGGAGGGAGAGAGGGAGGAAGGGAGAGAGATATTAGGCCTGGCACTGGCTTTTAAAACCTCAAAGCCCACCTCTAGTTAACACAATTTCTCCAAAAAGGCCACATCTCCTAATCTTTCTAATCCTATCAAAGAGTTCCACTTCCAGGTAACTAAGCATTCAAATATATGAGCCTATGGGGGCCATTCTCATTCAAATCACCACATTCCACTTTCTGACCCCTATAGGCTTGTACACAGACCACAATGCAAACTGAATTTAGTCTAATTTCAAAAGTTACCAGTCTTTCACAGTCTTAATACTGCCTAAGAGTTCAAAGTTTTTTCTGAAATCAAGGCAATCTTTTTGCTGAAACTCCCTGTACAAGCAAAAATCAAAGAACAGATCATGTATTTCCAACATACAATGACATAATATAAGATACATTTCCATTTGAAAAGGGAAGAAAGAAAGCATAGTGAGGAAATATTGGACCAAAGCAAGTCCCAAACCCTGCAGAGCATGCTCCAAATTCTGCAAATCCATGTCTGATGTCAAAGTGCTGTTCAGATCTCAGACTCCTTTTACCTTTGTCGATGGCAACATCTTCTCTCTCTTGGGCTGGCTCTACACCCTGTTAGAATTGTGCGTTGGCAGGTATCCCACAACTGTGCTATCTCCAACACCATAAGGTTTCCAAGGCAATCCAGCCTCCACCTTTACAACTTCACAGAAAGGCTTCATATCCTCCACGCAAGGACATCCCTGACACATCTGGCCTCAGCCACTTTCCGTAGCCATGAAGACTCCAAAACTCTTTTCTTGTATTCTCAACTCTAAAGCCAGAACCACATGGCTGAAGCTGCTTGATGGGACTGGAACTTGCTTCCTTCATTCAAATACATTTGTATCAGCTTTCTGTTGTTCATTATTTCTTTCAGTGTGCAAGCTTTTCTTGAATTCCTTTTTATAAGTTGGAAGCTTAGCTGGGTGTGGTGTCTTTCACTGAGGTCACCCTCCCTTTATTGCACTTAGAATCAAGCTTTTTATTAAACTTTATCTCCTTAAGAATAGGACTTGACTTCAACATTATATTTCCTGCTGTTTTTTTCCTCCTTAAACTGTATATTTTGTGTTTTTTCCTTGTTCAGCTTACTCCTTGTCATTATAGATCTACATAAAAGTGACCATTAATAACAAAACACATGTCAGAGCCAATCCTAGGCTGTCTTGAAATCTCCTCTGCCAATATCATTAATCCAAGTCTTCAGTTTAGCCTCAGGCATATTTTTAGGACAAGGGCAAATATATATATATATATATATATATATATATATATATATAACATATATAATATAATATAATATTATATAATATATGTATATGTATGTAATATAATTATATTATATTCTGTCTCAAGACCACTTATTAATATTCTTTCTGTCTGAAGCTTCTAGAGATGGACTCCCACAATTCAAACTGCCCTCAGCACATGTCTTTCATGTCTTTCATACTAGGGTAGCCCATTAAGCCCCACTTAATGGTCAGGCTTATCACAGCAATACCCTACTCCTGATATATCAACTTCTGTCTCAGTCACTGTCCTATTGCTGTGAAGAGACACTATGACCAAGGCAACTCTTATAAAAGAAAGCATTTAATGGGGGCTGGCTTGCGGTTTCAGAGGTTAGTCCATTATTAACATGATGGGAACATGGCAGCACATAAACAGACATAGTAGAAGTAGCTGAGAGTTCTACAACCTGATCCACAGGCAGGGGGGACTGGAACTGGCATGGACTATTAAAACCTCAAAGTCACCTCCTGTAACACATTTCTTTCAAAAAGGCCATGCCTCCTAATCCTTTTAATTTTATCAAATAGTTCCACTCCCCTCCCATTGTGACTAAGCACTCAAATATATGAGTCTATAGAAACCATTTCCATTCAAACCACCATAGCTCTCCTTGCATCCTTAATGGACTCAAGCAGAGAGAAAGTGAAAGGCCTTATGCCTTCTTATAAGGTGCCTCATCCTTTTTATAAGGGTACCTAGCATCTTCATATTAGAGTTATACATATGCACTTAGAGAACAGAAACTTTTATGCCTTCAGTGTGTTTTTGTATAGTTTCCTTTCACACTGAATAAAAGTGACCCACATTTCAAAAGAATATTATGTGTGTGTGTGTGTGTGTGTGTGTGTGTGTGTGTGTATATATATATATATATATATATATATATATATATATATTCTGATTTTCATTTTTCTTTCTCATGCATTACTGATACTGAGGGAATCTAGTCATGATTTGATGATATTTGATATATAAATCCATGTGATAAAACCAGGCTCTAGCCAGAAATTAGCTATGATATACTGGGAATCTGAGTGAGCCATCTTATAAATGAACTCTGTAGGTCTAGTCAAAAAGTCACATGACTTCTACTCAACCCAGACTTTGAACGTAATCTCATGAATGGCTATAAACCTAAATTAGTGAATAATTTAACCCTGTCAATCCTAAATCACAGAAATTTTGGCATAGTTTTTCATTGTTTTAACCAACTGAGTTTTGAAGTAATGTTTACAGGTATATGAAAAATGTAACAAGACTTTTAATTTACAGAGAAAGCTAAGAAGTTATGAAATATCTGAATCAAAATAAAAACTTGAGTGATAAGCATAATGCATTGAAAGCACATGCCAGGTAAAGCAGTTCACTCGGTGGGGAGATAAAGAAAAGCCATTTGTATTCACTACTTCAAAATAAAAGCCCAATGCAACAAAACAGTAGGTTACATTATGCTGTAAATGTTTCATGTGTTTTCTACAAATATAACAGACATTATCAAAACTTAGGTGTATCCTTAATTAAAAGGGTCTGTCAAGTCACACATTTCTCTTATTTTCAGGGTCATTGAGCATCTGTTTTCACTGTGCAAAAACAAACAAAATTTAATTTAGAATCTGGCTCTATATTGATGAAAACAAGCCAACTACTCGTTTTGAAAAATTGGTTCTGACGAATTCCAACTGGAAAAGTTTCCATCAAAATGTATCTAAATTTTATCATTTATTGAAAATTAAAAGACATGCATGCTCTTTTAAAATATAAAATGCCAGGGTAATATACAAACACACATACGCATACACATATACATATACATATACATACACACATATACATATGTATGTATGTGTGTGTTTGTATATGTATATGTATATATATACATATATACATACATATATATATTGAATTGGACAATTCTTATTTCTGGATTGTCCTATGTGCTGTAGGGTCCTCAGGAGTAGCCCAGCCATCAACCCACCACGTGCCAGTATGCTATCCCCAATATTGTGAACGTAAAAGTTATTTATAGAAATTAACAAATGTGATCAGGATGGGAAGCAAAATCTCACACAGTGAGAAAACAGCTATAGGTATAATTATACAAAGTAATTAATTATTTACTCAAAATAATGTTTTTGACAAGCAGCAATGTTTCCATCTGCTCTGAACCATTTCATTCCTAAGAATGAAATAAAAAAAAAAAAAATCCAGGACCTCCAGTTTAGGTTTCTCTGGTTAAAGAGTTTAGTGCCATCTGCTATAGTTCTAAAAATCTGACAGATTGCTGCTACAAACTGTCAGTGTATGTTGTAAACCATTAGGAAAAAAAAAAAACTGATTTTAGATATGAGTATATGGTAAAATTCTTTTTGCAGAAGATACAAAGAAAGGTTTAAGTTTTACAAACATACACACATACATATATATTCACTCTCTTAGAGAGAGAGAGAGAAAGAGAGAGAGAGCATCCATATTCATTCCTACTGTACAAATTCCTATAGTCAGTGTCTGAATGAATTAGGAAAATTTTAAGAAGAAAGTCAATGATACTTAAGTTATAGGAATGACTTAAAGTCCAAGGGTTCCCTATTGTTGAGTTTTTCAAAAGTTGAATATACAGTGGTCATCAATTAACTTAGCCAAGTCTTGAATGAGTTGAAACATTGTGAGTCTTCTACTTAGCACCATTAAAGACATTTCAGCTGTCACATGCCAAATATGTATTTTGTGGCACTTTTGTTTACAGAAAACAAAGGGATGGATTTTTCCCTAGTACTAGGGATGTCTCTGCCACATTATATATTGCAAAATTCTTTGCTACAATGAATACTAAAATGATATTTTTTTTCTCTTTAGTTGCATAATTGGTAACTACTTTACTGGAATTTTGAGAGTGAAAACGGAAAAAATGACAAGCTATGCTATTTTTGCTCAGACTCCCATAGAAGCCAAAATTCATACAAAGGTATATGCATACTTTATTTTCTGGTAAGGAAGCAAGGTACAGGGATTGGAAACCGGCATTACAGAAGGAGAGACAGTCAATAACGCTTTCATAATTTAACCTTGACTGGAAACAATTAAAGTCTAATCCCACTAGGGAAATGCTTAAAGCCAGTACAACTACACAATCCCATCATCCTAAGAACAGCCTGTAAGAGTTAGTTATGAGGTTAACCAAGAAAACCTCACCACTATATTGGTAGCTGTATAGTCAGTATCTTCTTTGCTAAACCTGCTTAAAGCTACAGCCTGATTCTTTGGTTTATATCAGAAACTAATGTTTCAGGAACTTTCCTAACTGTGCCATCACACATACTCACTAGAGAAGCCTGCATCTTCAAAAATCTGGGCTTTGTTATTATATTATTTGTATCGTGCTTTTGAAACGTCTCTCGGGGGGCAGGTCTGGTGGCTCACACATGTAATCATAGCACTTTGGAAGCTGGGGGGGGCATTATTATGAGTCCCAGACCAGCCTAGACTGCAGAGTGATATCTCATTTCAAACAATGAAAATATACAAACAAAGAAAAAATAAGGATTATGGGAAAGCATGATCTAAAAGAGAACTCCGGTCCTGTCATAATTTGGAATGTGCCACCCACTCATGAAGATGATCTATTAAAATTTCTTTAAATAGAAGAGGAGGCCAGAAATGGAGAGAGAGGAGGGGAGGAATGTGGGAGGAAACAAGGGATAAATTGGGAAAAGGAATGGGAATGGAGAAAATTATGTAATTATATATTAATAATTTTAAAAAGTCAAAAAATATTTTTCTTTAAGTATCTGCAACTCAGAACCCAATGACCTTCCCACCCTGTTCAGGTCAGCTTGCTCCTGTATCTCTGTCTCTGTCTGTCTCTTTCTCTCTCTCTCTCCCTCTCTCTCTTATAGTAACCTTTGCTTTGCCAAATTAACTTCTGCTTAAATTGTCTGTGTCTCTCAGCTGAATTGTTTTCTTGCAGAAAACAAGAATGAAAAAGAATCCTTCACCTGGTAACAGTTTCCGTGAGGAGCAGAGTAGCTGAAACATTCCACACCTAATCTCATTAGCTATTGTTTGAGTTCTGCTCTAAGCAACATAATTTCCTGACATTTATAACCTAAGGTGCAGCCAGGTTAAGCACTTCAGAAGCCATTGAAGGTGTTCAGGGAAGGTGAATACATACGGAAATTGGCAGTTAGAAATCAATTATCTAGTGATCCAAATGGGATGTCTCATTAAGCACTAACATCAGCTGCTACATTACACTTCATATTAAATAGTAAATGCAGTAGACTAAGAATATGAAAGAAATATTGCCTTCTTGCATGTTATAGTTTGAAAGTGAAATGTCTTTCATAGACCGGTGTGTTGAACACTTGGTCCGCTAGCGATGATATTTTGGGAGACTAAGGAAACTTATAGACAAGAACCTAGTTGGGGAGGTGTTAATTATATCTCAGCCCCTGTTAGGGGGCTAAGAGCTCTACTTCCTGTTTGTGGACATGTGAGCAAGCAGTCTCCTAAGCCCACTGCCATGAAAAAGAACTACTAGTACTACATGAATTCCCTAAGATGAAACTGCAATATAAAGTAAACCTCCCCTAGGTGACCTCCATGGGGTATTCTGTTACAGTTTGCAGAAAAGTAACTAATAGATATGTATTCCTACAGAGAAATATTTCCCTCTCCCTATAAAACCATGCCTGTCTCTAAAGAGAACATAAATGAAACTAAAAATAAAAAATATATTCATCTTTGGTTCAATAATTTATTAATTACTAATATGTAGACATTGGTTCAGGGCAGAGGTTTTTTCAAATTCTTTAGCTAATTCAATCACCAGTTCTTAGTACTGGGGCCCAGGAGCATTTCAACCTCTTTACAATTTTCTCTTAACATTTGAACTGGAAGCCTTTAGCCTCAGCCTCCATACAATCTAGAACATTTAAACCTCCATACAGTCTCTGAGACTTAACTGCTGCCTGAGCCACTCTGACTAGCTTCCTGTGAACTCTGACTTCCGGTTCAACTCACTGGCTCAAACTCTTCAAGCCGCTGGATCTTCTGAGCTGGTTTACTGTTTTTCCCCAGAACTCCTCTGACTCTCACAGATTCTGGCTGATTCTCTGACTGCCTCAGATTGAACTGCTCCTCTAGGTTTCAAACTAAATTACCTTCTACTGAATTGTCTCTGTGCCTCTGCCTCAGACTCCCGAGGCTGCCTCAAACTGCCTTGACTTTCTAAACTGAGAGCTTGCTTTTCGATCATGAGAGTTGGGTGTGTCCTCACTCTGCCTCACTCTGCTAACTCTATCTAATTAGTCATTTTTCCTATCCTTTACTCTGACGTATCACAGACATCACTTCCAATCTGACACTGACTCCTGAGCTCTGCCTCTTGTGTAACATTCTTTCTACATTCTATCTGAACCACACAGACCTCTGAATGTGATTCCTTCATAAAGTCCCCTGGAATATAGTCCCTTCCTAGCTTTCTCCACAGGCCTATTCCTCTACACCAATACATAGGTCATATCGCTTATCCCAATTATCTAATTTCTTGGCATTGTTCTATGCCCTTTGGTTTCCTCAATAATCTAAGTGACAATTGGCCTATCAGCCTCAGTTTACTTTTAAAGTTAATGATTGATTTTCAGTTTAATTTCATTTTTGACTATTAAAATTACCTTTCTATTATTGCGAGTTCATTCCTATTTTGATTTTGTTTTGCCTTTCTAATTTAGAAAGGGTAATATCTTATTAAATAATGTTCCATAAAGTTTGAACATTCTACTTCATCAGTGTATCCTGATCTTCTATCTGGTTTTGATCTTCACTATTAATCTGTTTTCCCAATACATTCATTCTCTTACTGTTTTATGTACCCCGTCATACTTTAGATCCTCCATTTACAAGGTATCTATGATCAATAATTAAAATCACACCATGACACATGCATGTAGATTATCTTTGTGTCTACTTTCACAGTCACGAAGACTGAGTTCACTCTGACCTCTGCTGAACTTCATGTGCTGTCAGTATCGTTCTACTAAGAATTGGTGAGAAAATGATAGACTAATTGTTCACTTTACAAAATAAGTCTCTAAAACTCAAATGTGCTTCTTGGCTAATTCACAATCTATAATTCATCATTCACTGAATCTTTAAGACATTCCTCTCCCCCTGCCCCCTGAATCTCATTTCCCATTTCAATTTAAAGTAATTTCTTTTAAACTGGTTTAGGAGTTATGGAATAACTCTGCATAATTAATCCAACCCTTTTTTTCCTTCTCATCCCAGAGAATAATTTGTTTTGCTAATTATTATCTTTTCTTCTGAATCTCCCATTGTTCCTCCAGTAATTGATTCTTCATCTTGTTCTCAAACGCTTTTTTCCAGCTCTACACTATGGCAGACAATGGCCCAACCAGGCAAAACCCACCAGTAACCCCTTTCTGCCTTGTCTTTCTCCCTAATAGAAGCAAAGCAAGCCAGATAACTCAATACTGCATCTTACCTGCTGCTAGGGACCACTTGGCTACTTGGTCCTGGACAAGAATCCACTGCTAAAAGACCTTGGGGAGAAATTCTTTCATAAAATAGGAGAAGGGTGTCCAGGAGCAGTGCCTTTGGCTCCTTGCTTCTTCCACTTCTGCCTGAACATGGTTATTAAGTCTTCAGTATGGCAACTCTCTTATGATAAGTTGTTACTTTCAGAAAAAGTAGAATGGGAAGTCTAAAGCTTTGATGAAGATGAAGCTAAGATGAAGCTGAGAGGCAGAACTCCCTCAGTTTTTCACCCAGGCACTAAGGAAAAACAATCACCCTTTAAAATGAAGTGAGCAAATAGAACTTAACAATAGTTTGATTGTGATAACTTATAGACTAATGTAATATTATTAGATGCCTTATTTGATCTCCCTTGCCTCCACATCCAAAAGACAAAAGATAAACATTACATAATTCATTTTCCATGTGTGTTATCCCTATTTTCTCCAATCATTCACACTCACTAGGTAGTAGTTGTGACATAGTGTTCCTCAGGCAAATTAGGACCAATTTTCTAGGTTCTATAGTTTCTACAAACTTTGTATTAGTTACTAACACTTTGTCATAGTTACTTTTCTATGGCTATGAAAAAACAATGTGATCAAGACAGCTTATAAACGGAACCATTTAACTTGGGGCTCATGGTTCCAAAGGGTGGTAGAGTCCACGGGCTTCCTATTTGGATACACATAGGCATCCTGTTAGGATGTTCACATGGCAGCAGCCAGATAGGTAGGATGCTAGAACAGTAGCTGATAGCTTACATCTGATCCACAATCACCAGGCAGAAAAAGGAAGGCTCACTGGAAGTGACATATACTTTTTAAACCTCAAAACCCACTCCCAGTGACACACCTTTTCCAACAAGTCCATACCTCCAATTCTTTCCCAAACAGTTCCACAAACTGTGGGAACAAGCATTCAAATATAAAAGCCTATGGAGGCCATTCTCATTCAAACTATGACACTTTGAATTTAGAAAATTATGGCTTTTCAATTTCTGGGGCCATTAAAAGAAATGGATAAGAGAACGCTGAACGACCTGTGCCTTCTGAGAGCCTACATGGCCAACCTCATATTGGGGTTGTATAACAGCTGTGTCTAAAATTAAAGCAGAAATTCCAGGAAGAAAGGGCAGTCTTTTGAACAAATGCTTCTGAGAAAACTGGATATCTACAAAAACAAAACAAACAAACAAAAAAACAGAAATAAAAATGAACATTACAAATTAAGTCAAAATGCAAAATATAAAACTTTAAAATGCCTACAAAATAGCATAGAAGGAAATGTAAATAACTTTGGGAATAAAAAAAAATCACTTTTTAGGTACAACATTAAAGACATAATCTGTGTAAGAAAAGCTGACAAACTTGACTTCATTAAAATAAGTTTCTCCTCTCCTGGGAAGTCAGCTGCAACTTAGAATAAAATATTTTCAAAGTGCATGGCTAATTGTTCCACAGTGTTGAAGTTTTCTCCTTTTTACTTAGATGAACACCATGGCACAAAGCAACTTGGGAAAGAAGTTGGGTTGCTTGGCTTACATGTCCTGGTCCCAGTCAATTATTAAGGGAACTCAGGCAAGAACTCGAGCAGGACAGAGGCAGGAGCCATGGAGGGAAGCTGCCTACTGGTTTGATCTTCAAGGCTTGCTCATCTTACTTTCCTGTATTATCCAAGACCATCTTCCCAGGCTAGTCTGCTTGGCCATGGAGGCCCAAAAATCCACTTTTATTTACAGCCCTAGCACTGACATTATGAGAGCAGGCTACCATGCTTGATTTTTTGTTTGTTTGCTTGTTTCTTGTTTTTGTTTTGTTTTGCTTGTTTTTTTAATGTAGGTTCCAGGGGTTCAAATTCAAGTCCTTGCATTTGCAAGACAATCACTTTACAGACTGGGTGTCTCCCTTCTACTCTGCCACACTGTTTTCTATAAAGCATAACTTTTACATTGCTACTCTCCCGTTCAGATACTTTGACGATATTCCCACTGCCTAATCTTCTCTGGAATACCCATCCTTATAGTCTGGTCTATCCAGATTTATATTCATAAACTATTCAATATTATCTGCACATGACCCATTTTTTTTCACTGAGAGACATTTGGTTTTATTTACTGCCAGCAAAATCCTTTCCTTTCAGCTGCTACCCAAGCTGCTTATAGCCTTGCCTGTTATTCAGATCCTAAAATAGTTTTTTAAAATATTAACAATTATTAGAGTACACTCAGAGAGTCATGATCTTTCCTATACATTTCCAAAGAAGTCATTCGATGATGGCTCAAAGTACAATGAGGATTTATAAACTTAGACGCTCAAGGATCAGGCTGCTCTACCATTCAAGGGGAGACATTTTGTAATTTCCTTTCCTGATCAGATTTCATTATCAATTTAGTGGAGACAATAATATAAATAAATAATATAAATAAACATTTAATGTTATTCTAGATTAAGCTAAATCAATTAATATATGCTTGCAGTGTTCACGGAATAAATACAAAACAAGTACCAGAAAATAAATGGGCAATAAATGTTAGCTGTTATTGTATTCTAGGGAGGAAAATCCATCAAGAAAAGCATAGTTACATAAACAAATAGCTCTCAAATAGCAGTAAGTACCAGGAGGAATACTCCACCAAGGGAAATAATTGGAAATAATTCCAGGTGAGGAGGCAATTAAATGGAAGGCTTCCCTGAACAGGTACCACTGCAGTAGAGTCGCGAATTACCCACAGGCTCGAATCCCCCAGAGAGACAAAGGAATGTACTCTTTGTGCACAGAGAAGTAAGTGCAGGAGACTCAAGTGGTGTCACTGAACCACAGAAAGGCCATCATGCTGAGCATGGAGAAGAGCCTGAAGAAATTAGATAAGATGGGCAGTCGACTCTTCGTGTACAACATCAGCTTTCATTCTCAGGGAACAGGGAAGCTTTTAGGGAATCCTAAGCGGGGCATGCGCGGAAGCCTGACTGTACTACAGAGGACAAAAGTAGAAGAGGTAAGACCATAAGCCACTAAAGTCAGTTAGGTTTAAAAAGGCAATTCACCCCTTTTTGCCTTCTTTTTCCTTAAAGAAGTACCTCTATCTGATTATAAATGATACTGAAAATGTATTTACGTATTTATTAGTCTTTTCTTTTTCTTCTCTCTATAATGGAACAAAATGGTCCATCTTCCCAGCAAATTTCAATATGTATAGTACTGTACTCTTTATTAAGGTGATACAGAACCTGTTGGGAATCAGTTCATCTCACTGAACTGAAATTTCAAATTTGCTAAATATCAATGTCATGTGTTTTAAAATCAAATTTAAAAGTATCCTTTCTTCATTCCCTTTATCTTAGATTTTTGTATTATTAGTATTACTAGTGTGTATTATTAGTGTCATTTCTCCCAGTGTTCCCTACAAGGTCTCCTTGTATTCAGGACTTGTGTGCTACAAACTGTAATGTCCCCAAACCGTGTTGTAATAATTCACTGAAAAAAATCTTTGTGTCTGTTTGTTGTAAACAAGTATCAAATACTACAAATCATTACTAAAAACACCTTGGCATTTCATCATTCTGCATTTCTTTCAAGATCTACTTGAAAGTAAATCTTAAGGATATAAAAGGAGAGGAGGCAAGGAGACACACACATATGTGTACCAAAATAACCTGTTGAGATTAAAAAGAAAAATTAGCATTTTATTGGCTTCCAAATCAGAGGCAAAGTAAAAGCATGCACTGTTTAAGCTAAAAGTACTTAGTGTTTTATAAGGAAGATAACTAAACCATGACTGAAAATCAGACTAAACAACCCAACAATTGCTGTACTGTATGGAAATTTTAAGAAAATAAAGGACATGGTTCTGTCTTTCATTGAATTATTTAGTAAACCAATGTCTTAATTATGGTTACAATTGCTATGGTGAAACACTATGGCCAAAATCAGTGTAGAAATGGAAGGAGTTTTTGTCTCACATATCTTGAACCTACTGAGGGCAAGCCAAGGAAGGAATTCAAAACTCTGCCTAGAAGCTGGGGGCAGGAGCCGATGCTGAGGTCATGGAGAGATGCTGCTTATGGCTTGCTCCTAATGGTTTGCTCAGCCTGTTTTCTTATGGAATCCAAGACCAGGGTTAATACCACTCACAATGGGTTCGGCCTTCCCCCACCAATTACTAATTAAGAAAATGCCCTACAGCTGGAATTTATGAGGGCAATTTCTCAATTGAGTTTCAGATGACTCTAGCCTGTGTCAAGTTGGCATAAAACTAGCCAACACAACCAGCAAGATAGAAAAAGTAAAACAAATAAAGCTCTATTCAGAGGAATTGAGTTGTAAGATGATATTCTAAGAATCTCAAAGTTTATGCACAAGGAACAATGGGCATGTTGTGCGGAATGCTGGAGTAGTTTTGGAGAAGACAACTCTTTCTTTACTTGGCATAAAATGCTGAAACTTTAAAGATTTGCATATCATGTCATTAAAAGCTTTAGTACAATCTGCAGTATTGATCTGTATAAGACTTTAATACAAGGAATATTTCTGTAAGAAGAAACTTAAAATTACATTAAAAAGACACTTTTATGCTTTTTTTTTTTTGGCTGAGGACTCTTAGCATGCCAGATATTGCATATACATGATCAGTCTGGATAAGATCTTCCTAATATTTTAAAACATTTATTTATTTATTTACTTATTTATTTTGGGTATGCATATGTGTAGGGGTTTCTCTCTCTCTCTGTCTCCCTCTCTCTGTGTGTGTGTGTGTGTGAGAGAGAGAGAGAGAGACAGAGAGAGAGAGAGAGAGAGGAGAGAGAATGTGTGTGCATGTCATGATCATAAATATAGAGAGATAGATATATAGATATATAGATATGTCAAAGAATAACTTGTGGGAGTCAGTTCTCTCCACCAGGTGGGTCACAGGAATTGAACACTGTTCACTAGGCCTGGTGACAAGTGATTTTATGCTAAGCCATATCACTAGCCCATAATCATTTTCATTACAGAAACTGATTCAGTTACAGGTGTACAGGTATATGTATACACACGATGCCGTATTTTACAGGTTTTAAAGGATAATGCGTTGTAGACTTATCATAGTAAGTAGTAAAACAATAGGTATTTTCATTTTCTAACTTTATACAGAAATAAAGTTCAAAATGGCACCTTTTTGCTCATTTAGTTACCTTTCTCTGCCTGTATTTTGCAGAACAAAATTTATTGTCAATATTCACGTTTAAACTGTAGGGGAAAATGAGATAGATTGTGAAAAATGTTAGAAGTCAAGTCTTACAAAACTCCATCTACTAAGTGTCACAAAATCAAGTATAAATGAAAGTCACATTAAAAGCTTATTTCTGCACAGAAATAATGTGACAATTCCACTGACGTGAATTTAGCGAGTCTGCTAGATAGAGAACACCTGTCATTGAAGGTTATGTAAAATCCTGACCTTCACGTGGTTCGTAGCCAGATCTATGCTGCCTTTCCTTATTTTCACCAGGACGACCAGGTACTTTGGCAGGATGTTATCTTGCCAGCTGGCATTTGTGAACCCATAGACAGTTTTGAAAATGTTAAAATGCTTTTCTGGCATACTGATAAGCACGTTATTATCCCTCATATCTATATTACCCCTCCTCTCTCTCCCTCTCTCTCTCTCTCTTTCTCTCTCTCTGTCTCTCTCTCTCTCTGTGTCTCTCTGTCTCTCTCTCTCTTTCTCTCTCTCTCTCTCTTTCTGAGGAATATATGGAGTCCAGGTATTAAGATCAGATTTGCCCCCATACCCCATGAAGATTAGTGAGAAGTTTCAGTTTCCCATGGTCTGTCTTTAACGATTTTCTGTAAGGTGCATTGTATGGCGAGTTTCCTTAATAAAGTTCGATGGTAAATTCCTAGCCGAGGTATTCACTGAGGTCTTCTCTTCAATAATTGACTTTAGGAAAAAGAAGGTATAACTTTGTAGTCTAGTTTGCTTCTTTCGATTTAACCTTATGTTTTGGTCCAGAGGCTACTTATTCTTTTGTATAAGCAAATGAAAAAAATGTGTATCTTAAAGACCTAGGAGACAGTATTAAAAGAGAGGGCTATATAAAGCACTTTATCTCCTATTCTCCCATTCTTGGATCTTCTGCTTCTTCTTTCCCTCTTTCTAGACTGCCCTCTACTTTGTTGTATTTCTTGGTGGTATCCCCAAAGAATTTCTCCTATTTTTTTTTTATCAAGTGTTGTTACATTTTCTAAAACTTTACAATGACTCCGCACGAACACAGCTCAGGATAGCTAAAAGGTGAAAAAAAATCTGTTCTTTTTAAATCCATCCTTTGAAGTGTGTTATCCAATCATAAGTGTATCCTCTGGAGTGGAGCTTCTGGAATTGACTCTTCCTCCCTCCACCTTGTTATCAGTTGACTCTTAATGTTGCTCTTCCGTTATTGCTTTGCTGTTTCTTGGCCTTTCTGGATTATATTACCATGAGTTTTAATTAGCTTCTAGCAATGGAAACACTTTTCACCTTCACCGTAGTGCTTCCCTACAGTCATTAGTGATGTATCGGCCCTAAAGCTAAACCTGACTGTCATTTTCCAGTGTAAAGTCATTGATGGCTTTTGCAAATCACTAATCAGCAGGCATGAGTCATAAGCAATCTGATTCCTGACTTCCATGAGTTTGTGGCAATTTGCTCTACTTGCATGTGTTTTGAAGCAGGCCTTGGAGTGAGGTATCTGATCAGAGATCAATTACAAATGCAATATATTTAAGTGTAAATTCCATGATCTCTGTAGTCAAGGGCATTTGTTCAGCTTATGGAATGAATGCCCCTTAACTATTAAATGCAGGAAGCATAACTTTAAAAGATAATCAATGGTCTTTGAGAGAGAAATGTATGGAAAATCAAAGGCAAACAAATGTAGTAATTCTTCTAATAATAAAGTGCCTGGTATAATCAAAAGCCATCACGCGTTTTCCATAAGGGGTCAAAACAATTGTTTTAAGACTTTTTTGTCCCTCTGTGTTTTTTTTTTTTTTAGCTCAATAATTCTACTTTCCATTGGAACACAGGGGTTTCTATAGATAATGTATTAAGCAATGGAAATTGAAGTTTTCTAATTCTTGAAATAGACTGTAGCATTATACTTTTATATGGAGAAATATATGGATTTAGATGGTGCTGTGTGTTTTGTAAGGTATCCCTGGACACAGGAGAAGCTTACAATAAAATACCATGAGCTTTTCAAACAGATATAAGAATTTCACAGTCTGAATGTAGAGAAAGACAATTTAAGGGAGAACCTAATAAGCATATGAGATCAGAGATTCTATTGAGGGAGATAAAAGATAGTAATGTCTACATTTGAAGACACCATTAATAATGACAGAATTAATATATAGTTTTTAATGTAGAAAGATCATAATTAACAATGCTTAAAGCAGTAGCCTCATGGCAAAAACCTCAACCAACTTATAGAGTAGGTAAAGGTAAATATGAAGCAGCAATGACAGCTACAACATACAGAGCATAGAGAGTCTGCCAGCTTAATATTTGTGTCTCTGGGTAAGGAAAAAGAATTATTTCCACAAACACAAATACAGATACTAAAAAGTAGTAAACAAAACCTAGAGAATCTTGAAACCATGGTAGCAAATTGTGCAATCATTAGTTCTAGAAATCTAAACTAAGTAAAACCTGCAAAATAGAAATCAAACCTCAAAGACCATGTATTAGTATTGAAAAGCAGAGAAACACCAATGTCAAAAATCACAACTACTCAAATGAAAGTATTATGAGTCATTAAATGGATAATGGTGTGTTCAAAAGGCAAGTGTAAATGTTATGCTGCACTTTTCAGGTAAAAAAATGTCATGTACAAATTTATGTATATTGTCTTTGAACTCTTCAATTAACCTTAAGAGCATAACCTCCAATGGCTAATACTGGTGTTTGTATCAGTTTCATCATATATATTTTTAATTTTTAACAGAAAGACAAATAAACAACAGAAATAAAACCACAAACATGTGCACATTGGTTCCCCATCAGGTGATTAGATTACCCATTGTAACATAACCTAAAGTTTGGAATACCTTAGGAACAAGGAAAAGTTGACACATTTTACATCAACAATAGATTTGAAGTAGTGAAGTTACAGAAGAAAACTGAACAAAAAAATGTTCCTAGGTGAATAAAATTTTTATGTTCATTATATTTAAATGTTTTTCATTTCTATTACATCAATAAACACAAAGGTCACAAGATAAAAGATCTGTGAAGTTAAGATCCATGGGTCAAACTGGCTTCCTCATTTTTGTTAATATAAATGTAAAGTTGTATTGGAGAGTTGCATAAGAAGTATGACTTCTCATAGAAGCGGAAAAATTACCAGTGCTTGAGTGTTTAAACAGTAAATGATAGGGTTGTTTGTATAACTTAACTGAGAATTTTTCATTACATCAAACTGAGTAGTAATCCCTTGGCCTACACTCAAATCCAAATCAAACCTATGCTCAGGAATTAGTGCTCCTTAGCATTGTCTTTTAAAGCAGATATAAAGGAAAGTACGCTCCAACATATACATACACTCCTTCCACTGCTTGACTTCAATTTTTTTTTTTTTAATCAGGCAACATGATACAGGATTTAATTCAGGTCAATCACTCACTAATCTGCAGCATTGCTGAGGGGTCTGCAGGAGTATTTAAGCTTGCTTAGTTTTCTAGTACGCTTTAATACCGTCGCCTAAGACTTAAGGATCAATAATAAGAGGCTTATCCTCACAAAATCACTTGAAACCTGTGTCTTTTGGCTTGAAAGACAATTTCCAATGGCACTGCCAGTTCTCTTCCATTGTACTAAAAGCACATGACATTTTGGCTTCTTCAAAAGAGATGCAAGATTCTATTTATCAGAACATTTATGAACCTAGAGTTTATTTTCAACTGATCTATATGTAGAGTTACACAAATGGAACAAAACAGGATTTCAATTTTATAAACATTAAAAACATTTGAATAAATCGAATATATAATAAACACTGTCATCGTCTTTTAGAGCTCTTAGCCTTCTAAACAAATATTAATAGGACACACACTGAATACTTGTACGACTAGAAGTTAGAGGATTTGTGTTAAGCTATTTTTCAGACAGATTATATTTTGATAGAACGCTACAGGGCTTTTGGTTTATAAATTTGGTTAACTGGTTTTGTAAAAGTATAGGCTGCATAAAACTTTAGGGAACGTCCTCTCATTTCAAATAATTACAACATTCTGAAGAAAATTAATTACACTTTCAACGTTTAAAATAATACACTGTCCTAGCTTGCATCTCTCTTTGATCTCTGATCAAAATCAACTTGGAGAGGAAAGGGTTTCTCTCCTTACAAGCTCACAGCAGGAATCTGCATGCAGGAACTGAAGCAGAGAGCACAGAGGGATGATGCCTACTGGCTTGCTCACCTACCTTCCTTATGGAATCCAGGACCACATGTTCAGGGCTAGCATGACCCACACTGTGCTGATCCTTACCACTTCAACCAACGATCAAGAAAATGCCTCACGGACATGTTCAAAGACCAATATTATGGAGACAATTTCTCAGTTGAGGGTTCCTCTTTCCAGGTAACTGTAGTTTGTGTCAAGTTGGCAAAAAACAAAACAAAAAAAAACCCACATACAAACATATAAATAAATATATATGCATCATATACATATTTTTCATTTTTACAAAGAAAATAAAAATATTTTTTAAATTCGCAATAAGATTCTAATAGCCCTGAGTTCTTCCGAACCACCAGCATTAGTGAGCCATTCATGGCTTTTCAAAAAATGATGCTATCCTGTACATAGGACATCACACAGTGAAATCGACATTATATAAATAACACGGTTTCAAACTATTTTTCTGGGGATGGGCTGTAGAAACCTAAGTTTCTCAGCCATCATGATCTATAGACTCCATTCACTAGAACATGCATTAGTAGTCTGTGGGATTATGCTTTACAAAATAAAGCTGAAATAAAGATTTGCTTGTAACTCAAGCACAGTATGTTAGTCCACAAAATGCACATACATTTCCAATTACATGCGTGGATGTTTTACTGTTCTTCGTTACATTTCCAATCTGCTTCCTGACAGGGATGGAGACCAAAAATCCTTGGAAGAATCACAAAGACGCAATAAATTGCTGGAGGAACAGGGCCAAGCAAGGCTGGGGATATAGTTCAGTGGTGAAGTCTTCCGACTAGTCCCCACAAGAGTCTGAGTTTGACTCCCAGCACTGCCAAGCAAATAGAACCCAGAAGAAATAGGTTCTGGAAAACATGGCATTTTGGAAGACAGAGGAGTAAAACTATGGAGTTAAAAAATACTTAGTTAAAGAGACAGAAATAACTGAGTGAAACTAACCAACTTCAAATTTTATATAAAGCCGATCATTTTAAAATCAAATCAAATCATTACAACATGTATTACTCTTAACTATGCTCACATGACATCATAGAACTCTGTCAAAACAACTGTTAAAATTTCTTAAACCTTATTGAAATAACATCTCTAATAATGACCTGTAAAATAGTATCAGTATCTACAAAGGTTTAATAATGTAGACACATTGGCAAGCACAGACAAAGCTCTTACATTCATCCCAGGGTTCAAAGCATGGGCGCTCGTAAATGTATTGTTTTAGTGTATCTATGAATGTGATTCTGGATTATACTCTTTCCCCGTATCTTTCATGTTTCTATTCTTATTGTAACAGAGCCCCAGGCTTAGTAGGCCATGTGACCTTTCTAAAATGGACTCCAGGGTAGAAGTACCATTCAGGCTACACAACTCAGAACATTCATAGCATCACTTGCCAAAACCAAAGCAAAAGCCAAATCCATCAAAGTCCATAGTTCTGGGAAAGTCTCACAATGCACTAACCTTGCTTTTTGGCTTCTGTAGTTCTGCTTCTGGCTAACTGTCCTTGTTAACTGAAGTATGTCAATCCAGGACATAGTTTTTGTGCCTAAAAGCTCATCTTGAGGAAGACTTGGGGCTACACTGGGATCCTGAACAACCAGTGTAGTCACCAGCCAGCTAATAAAGACTTTCTACTGGCTTACACCCCTGTCCAAGCAATTGTCTCTAGTGAGTATCCTGAAATACGTATGCTAAAATGTATTGTTTCATATAATAATATTCACTAAATGCTAATGTGTGGTAAAAAAAATAATAAACCTATTCTTCAACTTCTCTTCTTAAAGAGTACACTGGCATGTGTTGCACACTAATTCTAACATACAATTATTTCTTAAGAGTTTACTCAATATTTCTTAAGAGTTTAATACTTTTATCAAGTTAGCACAGAAAACTTAACTCAGACATCTACACATCCAATCTAACACTACCACACAAAACATGGATAGGCAGAAGGGTACCAGGTAAAGCCAGAGACACTGGCTGGAGCCAACACACATTAGAAGGCTGCACAACACTTGATTATGTTTCTCCTAAAAAGATGATCAGAAGAAAATGTCAGATTAGCCATAGCCCTTACTATGTTTCAAAATCTGTCATTTATTGGTTTTTGTAGCAAGGAAACATGCACCAAGTGTCTACATTTCATGTGCCTTTGATGGACATTCATGTTTCTAGCACCCATTGCCATCAATATTTAGGTGATTTGAGCAACATTTTTATGCATCTTAAAAATATCAACAAGGATGGAGCTGAGTACTATGAGCACCTCTTATGTTCTCCTGTGACATCAGTAGGAAAGTAGACAGGTCAGGTGAGCTTTTTTACATCCTTGCATTCGCTTGTCAATTCAGAATTAACAAAATGCATGTGCAGTGATGAAATAGCATTGTGAAACAGTTGTTTTATGGATGCTGATTGTTTAGATACAACCAAAAAGTTTAAATGGCTTCTCATCCATTTCTCTACTTAGTTTACATATTTAACTTAAATTTGATTATAAACTACTTTCATAATAAAGGTCATAAAATGTGTAAAGAACAATATAGTATACTGTTTTTATGATGTTGGTTTTAAACTACATCATACTCCAAACTGACTGAGTCCATAAATGCATCAAGAAAACATTAATGTTCACTGAGTGAAGCTGGTTACAGCTTATATAATAAGACTTAAAATCAATTTAATAAGAAAAGAAAGATGATTTATTCCAAATGTTTTGATCTTCTTAAATCAATATTATCTTAGATTATAATTCTTGTTGTTATTCTAAAACATTCACCTGTATTGTTTCATGACAGCGAAAGAAATACACATGAATTCAGGTTCTGTCTTTCCTACTAAAACACATTGACACACATTTCTTTTTTAAATTAATTTAGACAGAAAAGTACAACCTATTGGTACAATGTATAAATACTATTTGCTGTCTGAGAAAACACTACAAATGATTTAAGAGCTTGATATTATTACAGACAAAACCTGTAGCACTACGCTACAATCTTTTACCCTCAATTTAGGGAAGGAGAAAGGCAAGATAGAAATCTTCACTGCTTTTACAAGTGGCCTTAATACAGAAAGAGAGAAAGGTAGAAATCTTAATAGCCTCTTTTTTAGGTTGTCCTAAGCTCTCCAACTTTTGTACTCTTAGGAATTATCACACTAACTAACTACAGCAACCCGACCAACCAACCAACCACCAACCAATGCCCACCCTGATTCTTGGGGCTTTAGACCTTGTATGCCCAAGCCAAAAGTTCCCATAGACCCATGCAGCACGAAATCCCAAAGACAAGCTACAGGTGCCAGAACAACTGCACCTAACCAAATTATAGCCAACTGAATCAAGCATCCCAATTACAACTTGTAAACGACTATACCACAGCAGGGGTAGAAACACAAACCCCTAGTGACTAGTTGGTTAAACCAAAAAGCTTTTCTTAACATAAAAATTCCAAGTGTTCCTTTACAAAAATCACAGTTAGATCATTACAAGTATTAAAACTAAGATTGCATAGAATTGTAGATTTTTGTTGTAACTTTGTTTAAAGAGCTCTTTGCCCAACAGCAGTTTAGATAATAGACATTTGTAGTTTATGGGATATTATTCCTCCTTGAAGATGAAACATCATGTTATATACACACAAGCACTCATGGTTATGCTGATTGCCATAACGATATATATACTCTGTGATTCAACTACCAAAAGGCACATAAAACAGTCAAGATCAGAAGCAGAAAGTAAAATGGTTTTTGATAGAAACAGAGGGAAAGGAAATGGTGAATGGTCTTTCAATGGATAGAAAGTCATTGTTATTCAGGATAACTATGTTTAGACTTCTGCCCTTTATATAATAACCATAGATAATAATATAGCATTGCACCTGATGAGAAAAGAGATACCTTGTCTTAACTAAAAAATAAGAAATCCACATAAAACAAAGTCCTTAAAACACATAAGGAGTGTTATGGAGGTATTGAATGTCATCATGTTTGAATAGGAAATTTCTCACATAGATTCAGGTGTTTATCTACAGTCTCTAGAAAATGACATTATTGTAAGAGATTCTGGAAACTTCAGGAAGAAGATTCCATCTGGAAGAAGTATGTCACTGGGAGTCGGTCATTGGTGATATTTCACCATTGTTCCCTTGATACTGAGCGTCCATAATATTTCAGTACATGTGTTCATTTATTTGCTAAAAACACGGTAAATCTTTCACATATATTATCGAGTGGTGAAAAAAATTTGTGAAGTGTACAATATAAATTATGAAGAATCCCATTAATTGAAGTGTAGCAAGCTTGAGAAAATTTTCCCATGTAAAAACCCTAGAAAGTAGCAGAAACTGGACTTTAATCCTTCTACACTAAGGTTCAGAATTCACACTGTCTATTAAAATATTGCAGATTTTGTATTAGAATAACTTACATTATTTAACGAGTTTAAATTTTAAATAGTCACAACTACACCTTCAAGTTGTAAATTATTTAATAAGAATTAGGAGTGCTTTTGCCTAAATCTGAAAATATGAATAATTTAGAAGCTTTCCTTTTGTACCAGAGAAAATTACTCAAACGACAGAAATGTAAACGTATAGAACAGAGAGAGAGGCTGGAGTGACGGCTCAGCTATTTAGAGTACTTGATGCTCTTACAGAGGACCCAGGCTCAGTTCCCTCCATCAGAAACATTCGTAACTCTAGTTCCTGGGTATCCAATACCTCCTCCTGACCTCCTTGGGCACCATGCATGCACATGATGCACATACACACACATACAAGAAAATATGTATACACATAAAATAAAATGAATATTTAAAACATTAAAAATCATAGGACACAGCCAAAAGGTCTCCTAATGAATCCTATAGTCATATATCATTTATTCAATAGCAATAATTTAAAATCCGATATTCAAGTATGTGCTTCTAATTGGGCAAAGCTTGCTGCAACATCACAGTAATATCCTAAGAACATGTATGAAGTCTCATGCTGCAGATACTAGAAATAGATTTAAATTAGGTCATATAAATGACAGTTAAATTATTTTCCAACATGGAGAATTCCTATTTCATAAGCCAGTTTGAAGTATGAGATTTTGTATCATTGACAGCCCGTCTGACTATTTTATATGATGTAATAATGTCTATTCATAGTTTCTTTGCCATGTACTTCACAAATTTTTTTAGTCTCCAAGAATGATACCCGACTTTCTAGAGAAATTTCCTAAATCCGATACAGGAATCATTTTAGTGATGTTAACTATTTTATTTTTTCTATACATATGAAGCTATTTAAAATCATTTGCACTTCCCAAGTCATTTTGGGATTTTAGGGAGTAACTTTGTCCAGCTTTGAAGCAATCACGACCTTTGCATTATCATTGGGTGTGAGGTTCATGTAATTGCATTACTTGGGCTTTGCTACCATGTTACTGAGTTGGGGAAGAACAATATCATTACTTTTGGTAACAAAGAATTTGATTAACACAATCTCCATCTCCATTGGTTGGGAGCTTTCAGATTGCAAACCTGAGAGTCAGAATACATGAGCCCTCCACTGAGAGAAAACCCAAAGAAGGGCACAGCAAGAAAGATTCCCAGATGTGGAAGAATTAGTTTCTTTGGATCTATGAATAATACATACATAAAATAGAAGGATCGGGGCACAGGAAGAAAGACTGGATTAAGAGAGAGTTGAATGATAAGACTTTTATATTTTCTGGTTCTCTTGGCCATCTGCTGTGACAATTAACCCTCCTGTGATTACAAATTGTGATGAGATTTGGGACTTCAGCTCAGGGATGAACTGTTTGCCTAACACGTGCAAAGTTTAAGGTTCCATCCCCTCAAATATAAAGAAGGAAACAAACAATGCATAACAACCATGAGAAAAGAGTCCTGTGAAAAACAGGTACTAATAAAATAACCATGCTAATATTAAAGCACATTTGTGACAAATGGAAACATAGAGGGAATTAAGAAGATACACGTAAGTTAACTGAATGGGATGAAGACAGCAAGCATTTTCCTGAGACAATCTGAAGGAAGCATTGTTCAGTAAGTAGAGGCAGAGCATGTCTGTGAGCAGTGAGGTTTGTACTATTACCTCTTTTCTCATGCTGGCTGGGTGTCACATGTTTAAAAGGCACTAAGCTTTATGCTTGGAATTTCCATCAATATTTTATAGTGAGGAAAGTAATTTCCTAGAAAAAGTAAGTACTTGAGCATAATCACAAGCAATTGCTGCATGTAAGAGGAGAACTTCCATCGACCAGTTGCAATGTCTAACCCTTCCTTTTCTCTTTGGTCAAAACATGTTTCAAGGTACAACTTAAGCTAACATTCTCTTCAGAGTTAACATAAGCCGAGTCAGCAATGAAAGAGCAGGACTTTATAACACTGGAAAGGAGGGAAAAGGGAGAAAGGAACAGTGAAGTAGAAGGTATCTCTTAAAGCACGGTTTTGCTTTTGAGCGTAAATATGAGACTTTCTGGTGGCAGTTAAATCAAAGCTGTGAAGGCTCCTCATTTCCTGCATGGCTACACTAGATAAAGAGTCCACACACTGTAAGCTGTGATAATGCTAGTGGAACCTTTAATCCAATGAAGGCTTTCCCTCTCTCTTCCTCCCTCTCCTTATTCTTCTTTTCTTCTTTCCCTCCCCTCCCCTCCCCTCCCTTTCCGTCTTACTCCACCACTACCTCCTCCTTTTTTATTTTTTTATTGCTTGGCTTTTTTGACCTTTGGACATAGAATCTATGCAGCCTAGGTCATCCCTAACCTTACAGTATGGAATATTTTGTCTTGCTTACCATTCTTGAACCCTCAATATTTTCACCCACTTCAGAAAATTAGGTAAATGGCATTGATTGCTTGCCAAGGCTAGAATTTGAATGAGGCCCATCTCGTAATCACTCCTTCTGGGATTGATTGTCCTCTTTCCTTGGACCCATGTATACCCAAACCTCCACTGCTTATTTACCATTGATGCTTTATTCATTTGTGTTCCTTAAAATGATGCCTTTAATACTGAAATTCCATTTCCTTTAAAAACACATTAAAATTTGTAATATATTTTTTGCAAATATTTTTCTTTTAAGGACTAACTGTGGCAATCAGAACCATGCTTGTTAAGGAAGATCAGAAGGCTCTAGACATAAACCAGTTATAAAGTAAATTAGTTCTTGAGAAAAATATCAAGTCCCTCAGTATTTCTATTCAGAAATGGTTGGTTGTAATCTGCTTACATTCAACATTATTTATGTATCATTGTTTCTAAAATATGGCTCAGCTATAGCTTGCATAGATCTCAATATTTCATGTGTTTTGACTGCAGCTAATAAATTATTTTGTAGAAGGCTATTATGAATTATAATTGCCCTATGGGATGACAGCAGATATTTGCAAGGGCAAAACACCAAAGATTCGGTGATTGATCATTTTTATTTTGACCTTCAAGAATCAAAAGCAGCTCTGTCTTCTTTTTTTTTACCTCTAACACTTATAATTTCACATTTTTTCTTGTGAGGACTTACACACATTTGATTTTTTATCAGCAAACCAGGATGTACCATATGCCCTGTGATCAGCTGAATAATTCATGCGTGCATTCTTCTCCACAGAGCTAACCAGCATCACACAGGTCTCCCACTGTAGCACCTCTTCACATTATAAAAAAATATTTATTTCTAATTGTGTGTGAACCTCAACTGATACAATTAAATTTTCTTAATTTTTATGAAGAATAAGAATTAAAGTATATAAGCAAAAAAGGTTTCAAGAACTAATTTTTACAAGATATGCTTAGTTCACATTTAACATTTATTTTAAAAGCAAGCAGAAATTAAAACATTCCATGTGAAAAATGTATAGCTTAGAGAAATGGACCCCATTACCCACAGCATGGTAAAGTGAAAACTATTCTAAGATCTATAAATAATGTTGTGCTGCAAAGTTTTAAAATAGTTGTTGGCATAGAATTTATGTGAGAAATGTAAAAAGAAGAGTATGGTAGACCTCATGTAGAGAAATAGCCCTCAATATGACCGACTGATGCTGCTTTAACACTTCCTGGATGCTCAATCCACTACTGGAAATTCCAGATGGAAGCCTCATCCAGGACCTGAACAAGCAGAAAGAGAGGTTCTTGGGGGTAGATATGGGCCACTCCACAGGTGGGGGAGAGGTCCTGGTGTGCAGCTAGAGCAAGGAGGTGCCAATCATCAGGGAGGCACCAATCATCAGGGAGGCACCAATCATTAGGCACTTCTCTGTTAGATTCCTGATTGATCTTTCAAGACTTCTACCTACCTCGCCCAACAGACACTCTCAGAATATTCTACTTCCCTTTCTGTGTTAACTTCAGATAGTAGAGATAGCTCTTTGCCTGCTCAAAGTATTGAGTAAAGCATTAGAAGAATAAAATAATTTCTATTTACTGAACTGCGTGTGAGTGTGGGTATTTCATATTTTATGCTTAACAATGGCAAGAATCCATGTAGCCAATGCAAGTGCTTCTTACAGCAAAATGATTAGACAAAAGCAATGTCCTTGAGCTGTATCTGGAACATTTTTTCCCATAGGAGGTTGTGCAAAATCCATTCCCCAGCCATTCTGCATTGTCTTTGGTAATGAACAGTGGCTCTAGAACCAAGGTTACAGTGGCCACATCATATCCCTCATCTTCTTAGACCTGTGAGAGGGTGGGGATTGAAAACAATCTGATGGAAATTTATTTGCACTGATATTTACAATCATCAATTATCTATTCATCAAGATAGTGTCCTGAAATAGGACAGCAAGGGAAGAGAGATGAGGGAGGGGGAGAGAAAGAGACATATCACTGATGTTGGGTATCTGAAGCAGGTATAATTATTTGCTATATTACTTATCAAGGAAAGTTAAGTTTTCTTACATGTATAAGTGAAATTGAAAGAAAATTTTAAAAGAGAAAATAGAAAGGAACATGAAAGAGAGAGACAAATTACTGGTCTCATCATTTGAAGATTTATAGAACTGAACTAAATACGAATAATAATAAGCACTATACTTCTAACCCATCCAAACTCCAACTTAGTTTAAGTAAACTACTTAAATATGACATGAATTAAAGGATTAACTAATGTATGAGATTAATAAAATATTTGATTCAAATTTTCAGGAAAATATTTTTTAAAGCTTGATCTTATTGTACATTCACTCTAGAATATCCTCTGGATAAATTTTGTATTAGTGAATACATTGCAAAAACTAAAATATACAGATATAAGTACATATACATACATATATATGTACATGTATATATATACATGATTCTTTAAAGTAAAAATGTATACACACACACATGCACATACATATATGCGTATGTGTGAGTGTATGTGTGTGTTTTAAAGCTTTCTCAAAGCTAACTTTATAAGCCTATTTTCCTGGATCTCACCTAGCACCAGTGACTCAAAACTTCAAATCAAAACATTTGATAGCAAACAAAGCGTTGTTAGAGCAATATTGACATTCTCTCCACACACCTAACATGAGCACCGTTACAGAGACAATCCCTGGGGCTCCGCAGAACCTGCTTCTGCTCTCTGAGCATCTGTGATTAGACTTAGTTTCTATCTTCTTAGGAGAAATTTGAAAAGAGATATAAAGTGAAAATGCCTTGAAATTTCACATGCTAGGAAAAGGTTTTAGCTTTTATGTCCATCCAGTTGTGGTTATGTGAAATAGATATCTTTATTCCTTAGTACTAATCATTATATACTCAATAACAATTTTATAATCTTTACTGAACCTTAAACATGCTCATCCCTTTAATTGTATCCTATGAAAAACTCCAGATATGTACAAGAAGACAGAACTACAGGAATGTAATCCACAGCAGCTTGACTCTAATAAAGGAAATAACTTGCAAAGTCAGTATTAAAGAACAATGAACATTCAATCCATACATTAATATGACATATGTTCTTTTTAAAAAGAATACATCAAATTTCACTGGATATTCAATAAAACAAGAAAGCCACCCCGAGTGTCAGAAAGTGAAACTCTGTGATACATAGCTATGTATTCTACATGAATATTCATCAACAATTTATCTATCAACCATTATGGAAACTTAGCATGTAAAAGATGCTTGGGAATAGAGCGAATGAAGCAATCTCTGCCTCTAGGAGTTTCCATTGTAGCAATAAGGGTAAGAGACACATAAATAATGAAATACAAATCCCATGCACCTACAAAATCATTGCTGGTGTTTTAAGAGAAGCACATACCAAATGTGCAGAGGTGTCAAGAAAATGAAATCAAACATCAATGTAAATGCTGCCACACATTGGGAAGATGACTGTTGCATATCACCTAGCTACTTATTAAATTTTACTAATCAAGACTACCTTTCCCTCTCAGTTTGGTTATCCGTAAACATTTATTTTTAAAAACATGCCTCACTTATTGGAAAAAAAAATTACAGCCTGAGAATTACACTTATGAATGTGTTAAACTATGTTTTTCTGAAGCAGAAAAAAAAATCAGAATTAACTGTGCTAAATATTACCATAAACACCTTTATGACATTTAATAAAGCTCTGCTTTTTCTAAAATGATCTATTTAAAAGAATTTGAGAATTTGTCACCTCACCTCATTCTAAGGCCTAAAACAGATGCTTATTTGTTTTCTCACTAAGATCTTTCAGCAGGTCTTCGCTGTATCAAAGAGTAAAATAGATGTGATACAGGCTTCAGGACAAACAGAGCTGAAAGCTGCAGTTAGTAAGAAACTTTAGCTATTTGACGCACCCAGGATCATGTAGAAGGTAGAATTTCTGGAACAGTGGAGAGATTAAACAGCAAGGAACAGAGGACCTTGGAAAAGCAGGACCAGGAATGAAATCAGCACCTGAAACTTGAATGTCCCCATGGAAACACTGTGAAATGCTGAACAGGAAGTAGAAAACGGCACAGACTACAGCTGCTGACACAAACTCATCAGCTGTAGGAATGGAACCTAGAGAAGTCTGGTGAGAAACCCAGGGGGACCTGTTTAGAGCACAGGGAAGGGGAGAGCTAACCGTTCTGAGCGGAGAAAGCACTCAAACACTTACTGCTTTTCTTTACACAACATCCCTCCCTCTTTCAAGTCTAAAATTTTTTGCTTGTCGTTTGGAAACCAGCACAAATGTAAATGTTTCCGTCAGGCTTGTCTTGGTCTCCAGCCCAAAGTAATTGATCGCTCCCTTTGGTATCCTGAGAGCACTTCAAACATGCCTTCCTGATAGCCCCAATTATCCAGATTTATGGTTGTTATGCCTCTGCATCTCTTTCAAAGACATGAGCTCATCAATGATAGAGAGACCAAATCACATGTCCATTCTCCTCTCTGTATCGAAATAGCATGTGACCCAGAGTTCAGTCAGAGTATGTGGCATAAATACAGGGGTTTAGAGTACAACACACTAATGCTGGTATCACTAGCATATTTGCAACATTAAAATGGACATAAGTGAGATACATACAGTGTAAAAGATAAAACATCACTTTGCTTCACTTTTGGCTGATCTCCCTAATCTAGATAAGTTAACGTGATGCAGCAAATGATGGGAAATATACAAGTGTACAGGGAGGCAAAAGTCATTGAAGGTATCAGGGGTCTAACAAACACTTTGATTCTAAGTCCCTAAGATCTGGCTATTTGTAAAGTTTTGGTTGGAAGGAATCATTCAGAAAAATATTGATGTTCTAAAATAGGCCTTAATTTTTAATTGAAGTATGGAAACAAGACCTCTCAAATCTTGCTCACTTCTGCCATTTTGCCAACTACATATTTCTCCCAGAACTTCCTCACAATTCTCTGGGAGCAATGCATGTTTATTCACAAGTGAAGGCTCTGGTGTCCTTCAAACTTCAGAAGACATTCCAATTAAATTATGCAATACATAATGTTAGTGTTAAGTGCACTGTGCTGTTTCTAAATACTTAAAAACTTGGTGATTTGTGTGTAATGTCTCTTCTGTCCATTAACCAATATTTGATTAAGAAGTTAAATTTCCTGTACACATTAATCAACAGATCTCTCTCTCTCTCTCTTTCTCTCTCTCTCTCTCTCTCTCTCTCTCTCTCTCTCTCTCTCTCTCTCTCTCTCTCACACACACACACACACACACAACTTATAATATAGGTATGTGCTATACAAATAGAAAAACAAAAAACACTCCAAATTTCTTCAGAGATAAAATTGTTGTTGTCTTAAGACTTAGGTAATAAACTGATACATTTGGGAGATGCTCCTCTCACAGATCATCAAGAGATAATTTGACACAAGTCCATGTTTAGAATGAGCCAAGTACAGATATGAATTCAAACTAAAAAAAAAAAATGTATTTCTCCAGTGGTAGAAGCTCCAAGTCACATAGATCTCTGAATATTGAAGGACTCACTTTCATCTCTTTCATCACATGCCCTGAGATATATAGTATCCTCAGAGAAGTCATTTTTAAAGTACACAAGGCTGAATGAGACTGTTTGCAAAGCCTATTTACAATAATGCTTGCAAAGAATTTCTTTTGAATAAATTTACACTAGTTCTTTTACCTGAAATAATAAAATTTAGCTCGTTTCACAGCTGCTCTCTGTACAGCAGTCCGCGCTGAATATATCAGCTTAGATGCCTTCAGACATGCATAGTGATGCTGTCAAGTTTTCATTTTGTCTCATTCTGGGAAGAAAAGAAAAGGAAAACTACAGCTGGAATGCCAGCCTCTCATGCAGGATGCTGCGGAAATCAGCATTTCTGTTGTTGACAAATGGTGGTTCAATAGAGTATATCAGTTTACAACACTTAGAAGAGTCCCTGAAAATAAAGGTAGAATGCAGGCAGATGGCCAGATGAGAAAAGCTGCAGAGAAAGAAGATATCAGCAAAGAGGAAAGTTTAAGGATTGAGTGGAAGAAACACGAGATGGCATAGAAGGAAGAAGAGATTCGTATGTGGGGGAGGGGACCAGAGAGAAAGAAGAGGAAGGAGGGGCTGTGCGTGGGGGTGTCAGGGGAGACATACTGGTGAAGAAAGATTTAGGATGCTCAGTGTAAACTCCCGTGTTACAGATTCAAGAATGGCCACAGTAAAAAAAGGATAGCAAGATAGTGAAGATGAATATTCAATGATGACTTGAAACCAGAAGCCTCAGTGGTAAGACTCATTGTATCTTGGAACAAGGTACAATATGCTTGCATTTGATAACAGAGCAGTATGTTATTACTCTGCCAGATAAGTGAAACTGATCGGCACAAATGGCAAAGTTTTAAGAACTTTGAATTCATTTCTCAGTAGAATTGAAGAGTTAAAACTATTTATAAAAACACAACTTGTGAAAATTCAGCAGTTCTTTGTGCTCTTCTCAGAGTTTTAACATCACATCTCTGTTATATTATCTGTACTATAAAATGCTAATTTAATTTAAGGAACTTACTCTTCATATAACTTAAGGACATTTTCTATTTGGCTTCTACAGTTAAAATATCACAAATTATACCTTAAAGGGGCTTTTTTTATATTTTGAAATCTGAGTAAAATTACATCATTTTTCTTCTTCCCATTCCTTCGTTTTACCCAGCTCCCTCAATCCTTCCCACTCTCAAATTCATGACCTCTTAGTCATTGGTGTGTGCCTGTTCCTAAATATCCAATTGCAATCTGCTCAGGCCATATAGTGTTACTTGTAAGTACATCATTTCAGTACTGATCATTTGTGTTGTGTCATAAAATATAGGATGGGATACTTTAGTATGAAAAACGTGGTGATATAGAAGTTTATTTTTAGTTATGTATAAAATAATTGTTTTACGCGCTATGGGTGAAGGACTTTCTAGGTCTTGGTGTTTTGTATTGTCTGCAGGTGTTGGATTTTTGTGGGGGATGTTTGGTTGCTTATGGTCTGCACCAAGGAGTTCTGAATGAATAAAAACACCTGAGCTCAGATGCTTGGGATTCCACTGTCTAGTTAGGCACTGGCCAGGATGGTGGTTCCTTCTTTGAGGTCTGGCAGGGCTTCCATCTATGAAAATGACTCCATCTCTTCTTTGCTGTGCTCACACAGTGGCTAACTACTTCAATGTGGTTTAGGTCACATCACTTAATCTCTGTTATACATATTTACTCTTTCTTTAAAGAAAAAGGATGTCACTTCTGGCTCTGTACTAATGAAAATTTTATAAACATTTTTTCATTAGTATGTGAAAGAGCAGGTAAGTTGAATATTTCTTTTCTGGAGCAGGAATCCTTGAGGTTCAAAGTATAAAAAACTTACAAGGCTCAGGAAGTAAAAAACAAAGTCTTAGGAAGCTCCTAAGACTTAACCAGATTCACAAAGTCCTTTCCTCCAAGGTTATATTACCAATAACAACTGATGGGGAGAGAGGCTCTGTCCTGCCCAGCTGTCTGAGGAAGGAAACATATGCAGACAAATGAACAAAAAATGTCAGTGTAATAGACACAAGGGTCACAAAGTAACCCAAATGTCCATCAACAAATGGATAAATAAAATTCAGTTGGTTTATAAAATGAACCGTAGAGAACAATCTAAAGAAGGAATATGTTGATGTGTATTACAATATAAATTATAGAGGAATAAGCCCATGTGATAGATATGAAGTCATCAAATCCAGTATTGTCTATATGAAGGGATCCCATTCAGAGGCCTGTGAGGTCTGGATGGAATGTAGAAAGAATGTTAAGAATGTTAGTACACACCTTTAATTCCAGTATCCAGAAGGTAGTGGTAGTGCATGTCTTTATCCCAGCACTTGGAAGACAGGAAGCAGAGCTCAGAAGAAGTCACTGTCAGACAGGAAGTAGCTTCTATGATGAGTCAGAGTTAAGGGCAGGCAAAGTGACAAATCAGAGGAAGAATAAGCAGAGTGAGGACAAGCCCAACTCTCATGATACAAAAGCAGGGCTCTTAGCTCAAAATGACAGAGTTCAGAGAGGCGGAGAGAGGACAAGACACAGAGACAATGAAGTGGTCTGACTGAGGATGAGGCAGAGAAGTAGAGAAACTGACTGAGGCAGTATGGGCCATTGAGAATTCACAAAGACACAGAGGCAGTCTGAGGAGTCTGAGGCAGGGACACAGAGGCAGCTCATCAGAAGTCAGTATCAGACTGGAAGAGTCAGTTTGAAGCTGAGCAGAAAGAACAATTCAGTCAGAGAACTTGTGAGAGTCAGCCAACCAGAAGTGTTCAGTACAGCTCTGAGTTCACTAGGAGCTGGTCAGAGTGGCTCAGTCAGCAGTAAGTCTAGGAGACTTAAATGTTCTAGTTGTAAGGAGGCTGAGGCTGAAGCCTTCCAGTTCTAGGCTTGAACATTTTAGACTGACTGTACGGAGGCCAAAAATCTCTGAGACTCCAGGACAAGGACAGGTAATTGAATTAGGCATAGAATAAACAGCCTATGAACCTGAATCAATGTCTACATCTCGCACTTACATCTACAATAAATGAACTCTGAAACTAGAGAATATTATTCCATTTATCAAAATGTCATGAATTAACAAATTTATAGCAAAAGGAAGTAGCCTTGCACTTGCATATTCCATGGGATAATGATTAGAGAATACATAATTTTGTGTGGGGGTCATGAGAATGTTTTAGAACTATGGTGGCTATGTATGCACCATTCTCTATACTAAAAGGCGCTAAACTGTTGTTTTTTAATTAATGATTGCATGGTAAAAATCGCATCCAGTATAACTATTAAAAGTGTCACTGTAGTAAAAACTCCAAGTCTTTATTATACGGTTCAAAGAAAATCTATCTTGTACAAAACAACAAGTCATAAGGGTTAATTTCCCTCATATTGTCACTTTTTTTTTGCATAGAAGATTCTCCTTAACTTAGCTTTCAGATGATGCTATCAAAGTAGAAAATTACTGCAAAAGGAAGGGTCTTGAAAACTTTTCTTATAACCACGAAGTCACAGCTCTGTAGTGCTTGATCCAAAAAGGTTGAGACACCACTTGGTCTGATGTGATATTCTGTTTGTGGAACTTTCATGGCTGAAGCAGTTCTTTTACAGCATGAGCCAAGGGAGCTGAAGAAGTCTCATTAAATTTTGCAGCAAGAGACAAGCAGAGAAATGTATCTTAGCCGCCGTCAAGCCTTTCTTTATGAATTATTTGATTCCATAAATCCAAATCTACTTTGATGACTCTCCCATTAGATATATGCAGTTACTGCTGCAAACTGTCAGAAGAAGCTGTTTTATAGAGCAATTGAACCCGGAGATCTTGCTGAATCTCTGTAACTATCTACGCCAGCTCAGAAGCTAGAAATACCCTGCTCTCAGCTACTCCTCTCTACAGGACCTGCAAGCCCACGAGAACTGAGAAAGGACAGCAGCATATAGAGTATTGAGGACCAGAAACAGGGATTTACAGATTTAGCAGTTGGCATCTCATATTCTCTCATGGAATCATTCTCTAAGACCAGAACAAAAGCATGTGATAATATATATTTTAAATTGTAACACGTCAGATTTATATGCTTTTGAAGATGAACATGATTTGTCAAGGACAAATCCAATTTTAGCCCAATAGGTATTGTAGTTGAGCAACACTGATGTCCCTTATTTTATGTATGTATGTATATATATTTGTTTGTATATATTTTTGTGTGTGTGTGTGTGTGTGTGTGTGTGTGTGTGTATATATAATATGTATTTAAATTGGACCCTATTTCTAATTGTAACCAATGACTCTTTAGCAGATTCAGGGAATGGCATTGCTTCTCAAATCAAAAAAGTTGGCAAAGAAAAGAGATGACTAAAACTACCTGGGGACCACCATGGTCACTTCTCTCATATTTTCCATCACAGACTCCACCAGAGAAAGGTGCTAAGGTTTTTTCACTTTAAGTTAGGTCTTTTCAAAATTGCAGTAGAAAATAATAAGACACTAAATTAACTTTACAAATAAGCCTAAACAGATACTAACTATACCACTGAGAAAAAAGTATGTAGAATTACAGATACCCAAGAATGTCAAAATGTTACAAATTGCAAAGGAATACTTCAAAAATTTCTACTCCATTAGGGTGGGAAAGTTAAATGAAATGGATAAATTTCTTCATCCAAATCACTAAAATTAAACTATAAAGAGATCAGCAACATAAGCAGAGATATAATAAAGAAGAGAAGGGGATTGAAACAGTAGTAAATCTAAAACAAAAAATCAAACAAATGAACAAACAAAAAACCAAGACCAGCTGAATTCACAGAGGATTCTACCAGATTTTCAAAGAAAATACACAACCAATCCTTCTTAAATTATTCAGAAAAATATAAACAGAATAAGCACTTCCAAATTCATTCTATGAAGCCAGTATTAGTCTAATACCAAAAGCAGGTAAAGATACAATAAAAGAAGGAAAGAAGGAAAGAAGGAAAGAAGGAAAGAAGGAAGGAAGGAAGGAAGGAAGGAAGGAAGGAAGGAAGGAAGGAAGGAAGGAAGGGAAGAATATTGCAGGCTAGTATGCTTGGTGAGCGTTGATTCAAAAATCCTCAATAAAATACTTGCAAACTGAATACAGATATACATCTGTTGGGGAAGTTTGTTTTCAGTTATGTTTGAAATTGTTTTATGCTCTGTTGGGTAAGGGGTTAAGCTAGGTCTTGGTGTACAATATTGTCTGCAGTTGTTGGATTTCTGTGGGGGGATGTTTAATTGCTTCTTCTGATCTTCACATGGTATCAGTAGAATACCTAAGGAGTTCTAAAAGAACAAAACAACTGAGCTCAGGCACACTGGGGGTTCCACTGTCCAGTATGGCACTGGCCAGGACAGTGGTTCCCTCTGCTGAGGTCTGGCAGAGTTTGCAAGTATGAAAATGCTTCCTTGCCCTGTTCACTGAGTTGCCACAGCAGCGTGCTACAACATCCATCAAAAAAGATTATCCACCAAGACCAATTGGGTTTATCCCAAAGATCTATCAACATACACAAGTCAACAAATGGAATAAACCACATAAAGGGACTTAGAGACAAAAACCACAAGGTCATCTACCTGCAGAAAAGATCATGGAAACGGATCAAAACATCACATGGCTAGTTGAGGGCGCTAGATGCCCCTGCTATCAAAGTGGAAGAAAGCTGCAGGCCCCTTCCCCCATGCATACCCTAACCTGAACAAGTGACTGGCAGACTGGCTACCTCTTTCCTTGCCCCTCTCCCCCAATATATTTACCTACGCCCTAGAAATAAAGTGACTTTTTGACCATCTCTGAATGGAATGCTCAGGGTAAAATTTATTATCCTGCCCAGCTGTCAGTGCCCTGACTGGATCTCTGGCCCTCTGGCCCCATATTCCTTTCCAGTTTCAGCCTGCCACTCCTAGGAAGCAATCCCATTTTCCAGCAGTGAGGGGATCACATCAGGTGGGGGTGGGTGGTGGGACGAGGGAATGTCCACACCAGCGGACTGACACAAGAGAAATGGTAGAAGTTCATCTAGAAAAACAATCATAAGATTTGTAAGTTCACTTGGCTTAAAATTTACAAGTATATTCTTTCACTCCTGGCAATATGTAATACATACATACTTGTTTTCACAAATCATAGGACAGAAAGCCAAGGGCAAACTCCTTAGAATCAGAGCCAACTCCGTACAGTCTTCCTATGCCTCCCCATCTAAACACATACCTAACACATCACGCCATAACCAAATCAGTCATTCCTATTTATTAATTTGTTGACATATTTATTTGTGTGTGAGAGAGTATATATGCCACCATTCATGTGTGGCAGACAAATGACACTTGTAAGAGCTGATTTTCTCCTTTTGCCTTATGTGTATCGGGGATCAAACCCATGAAGGAAGAATCCTTTAGCAGCTGACCCATATTGATGGCTTTCATTTGCTTCTTTGTAAAAAGTTTTACCTGTTTTTTGAGGAAGGGTCTCTCTTTTTCTGTGGTTGGCGGGCTTTGAACTAGCAACCCTCCTGACTCAGCTTCCTGAGTACTTGTGTTACAGGAGTGCATGGTCTCTCTTAGCCTTCATTGTTTTCTGTTTTATCAGTGCTCCTTCTCTGCATGTAACTCATTTTTTTTTAAAGCTTAGATCTATTTTGTAAACTGTTTATCTTTCAAATATGTGTTGTAGGAAAATAGTCCTTGTATGTCTCATTTTGCAAGAGAACCACTATCTCCTGAATTGCATGTTTCTGTCTGTGCTCTATACCTCTATATACTTCTCTCTTTATAGAAAATTCTCTTACTTCGAAGGAGCTATTGAAACTTAATGGGAAGCTTCACTAGAGTCAGATCTACATACTCTTCATGTCTGGCCCAGAGCTTGCCATAAAACAGACACAAACACCTGCTGGTTCTACTTAATTGAACCTGATCGTCGTAAATTGAAGAGGAAAAAACATCACCTAGTTCTATGACTGGACCCCTCTAAAGTTGTAGAGTGTGTTGTCTGTACCTGAACTATCTCCTCTGGAAAGAGAGACTATGAGCATAGTCCACATTATTACATCTGAGTTTCTTACCAATAATGTCTTCATGATGTTGTCATCAGTGTTAACCACTTGTGACATAAACAAATTAGGGTTTGCAGATATGATTGAAGACAGATACTGCTAAAGGAAAAATATTTCTTAGCAATATGTGCAGGCATTGCAGTTTATAGACATTGCTCAGACACTAGGGTAGCACGCACAGGAAGGTGGTTAGACATAATGTACTTGAAAATAAAACTCTTAAGTTAGAAGGAAGTAGCCTAAAGACTTGTATAAGAAGTGTTTTTATAGAGTTTGTGCTTTGAACAGAAAAATTATCACAAAGCACACTAAAAAAAAATCAAAATAAAATTACATGTAATTAATATTTTAGCAAAGAGTATGAATAATTGAATAACATTTTTCAAGCCAGTGCTATAAATACTGCATATAAAACACATTTCAGGAGATGTGATTTTTCTAATAGCAGATAAATAATGAAGTCTTGTGTTGTGATTTAGCCATAAGTGACTGTATTTGTGCAGATGTGTCTATATTTATACATGTAGGCTTATATACAGATATGTCTGTATCAGTATGCTTGCAATGGTACATTAGAACTATTGTAATTTTTACCATAAATTTAAAAATTCTTCATAGAGTTTAGAAAATGTATGGGTAAATGTGTTTTAATGGCCCTGAAACAATTGCATAGCTAGCTCCCTTCCAAGTAGTGATAAAATTGTTTTCCTTGGAAGATATTGAACCATCAAGATTGAGGTATGTCAGTGGCCTAATTATATATGTGACCTAAATGTATACACATACACATTGCACTTTGGGAAATGAAGCATTCACTTCCTCTTCACACATCGTAGAATTAAAACATCTTGCTAAGAATATTCTCAGGTGTTCCTACACTAGATCATTTTGAAACTGCCGAGTCCCACATAAAGAGTCACACCTCCAGCATTGCCAGCCTAGCAAGGATGTGTGGAATCTCAAAGAAAAACATTAAAGCAGAATATCTCTGTGCTTTCAAAACTATACTTTGCATAATCTTGCTAAAAGCTGTTATGCTGTTGGTCCAGCAACAGGCAGGAAAAAAAATCGAATGTAGTAAGGCTCAGAAGATGCCCATTGATCCATACAGGAAGAACCAAAACAAGGAAGTAAAAGATGCTGGCTACAACGTCTTTCCCAATGAGGAGGCATTAGTATTTCACTCTGAGACCACTGCCAGGTAGTAGATAACTATTTTATGAGTAATTATCAAGTACTATCTAAGTCCTATACAAGTTTATCTTATTATCTTTAAAATATATGAAGTAGACAATAATGCATACCTAATTTGTAGCTGAAGAACAAGAAGCAAAGAAAGATTAGAAGTCATAGTTCCAAAATTGTGAGCAACTTATGTATATCTGGCCCAAAATTCTGTTTTTAAATAACTCGTTTTATTTAATGTAGATACAGGTGCATGTAAGTGCATACTAACTTGAGTAACTAGTGTTGCTTCCTTTCTAACTGTGGATTCAGTTCTTCAGAACCCATGTCTTTCACTGTCAGGAATAGAATCTGGGACAGTGGGTTGATGACATTTACTATTATATTCTGATACTATTATAGGGAATAAAAATATCCTTTAAGCAATATAACCCAGTTTATGACCATACCACCCCAAAGGGGCACAATCTCATCTGATCTCTGATCCTAAGCAAGGTCTGACCTCCTTAGTACTTAAATGGGAAACCACATGGGAGTACTGGGTACTGTAGACTTGCAGGACATGGTGATGGACACATTTAATCCCAGCACAGGAGGCAAAGGCCGATGAATTTCTGTGAGTTCAAAGCCAGCCTGGTCTACATAGTAAGTTTCAAGAGAGTCAGGACTACATAGAAAGACCTAATCTGCCCCCCCCCTCAAAAAAAAAAAACCAAAACGTAATCCTAATAGTCACTATTGGTGTTCTGATGTCACTCTTTAACATAGGCTAAAATGTGTCTGCCACCACATTTATTAACAACACTCAAATGTCCTGTTATTCCTAATAATATCATAACTCAAGGAAGAATATATATGGCATAAGCCCTACATAAACTAAATTGTTTCTTCTGCATAATCAATGTCGGTCCTTGATGCTTAAGGTACTTGGTTTTCCACTGAGGTTCTGCTACAACTTTAAATTATCTACTCTGATTGCTAGCTATGCTTTTTTTCCATCTATGTGCACAAAATATGCACTCAACTCAACTGCTTCCTTCTGAATTCTTCTTGTTGAGCTCAGTCCAACATGTCAATGGAGGAATCTAAGTGTCTCTTTGCCTTAACTATTAGCTTCCCTGGTCACCTGACCACATCAGCACAATAGAATGTGATTTTTCCCAGCTTATGGCTTCCTCTATGAGAGAAGAAGGAAAAGTAGAGATACAATTTTCTTAGTTACTGTTCTGTTGTTGTGAAGAGACACCTTGACCAAGGTAACTCATTTAAAAAAAAAAAAAAGGAAGCAATTAAATTTGGGGCTTTTGGTTCCAGAGGAAAGCAGAGTCCATGACCATCAGGGTTAGTTTGTTATCAGCGTGGCAGGGGACATGGCAACAGGAAGGAAAGCATGGTACTAGAGAAGTAGCTAAGAGTTTTGTATCCTGATTGACAGGCAGCAGGAAGAGAGAGAGAGAGAGAGAGAGACAGACAGACAGACACTGAGTCTGATGTGGGCTTTTGAAACCACAAGGCCCAGTCCCAGTAACATACATTTTCCAACAAGGCCACATCTTCTAATCCATCCAGACAGTTTATTAATTGGGTACTAAGCATGCAATATATGAGTCTTGGGGGGGCATTCTCATTCAAACCACTACAACAACTATGTGACTATGTGTTAACTAGACCAGATCCAGTTACGTACAGAGCTACATATGGCCCTGGAGATGGAACAACAAAATGGTAGAGACACTTATGGAGAACAGTTTTATAATTTCTTATAAAAATAAATATATTCTTACATATGACTAAACAGCATGCTCCTCAGTAAGCCAATAAGTTGAAACATAGATCCACGGGAATATATTTGTAGTTATAACTAGCCACATTTGGAAGCAACCACAGAATCCTTCAGTAGGTGAATTGATAAACTGTAGCATATACAAACAGTAGAGCATTATTCATTACTAAAATGAGCTATCAAAAGACTTGGGAAATTTTTAAATGGTTACTGAAAGGTAAAGTAGCCACTGTGAAGAGGCTATTCACTGCATGATTTTAGATATTTGACATTGAAAAACTCCAAGTGTAGAGATGTCAACTGTTGCTAGAGACTCAGGGGCAGCAAATGAGGAGTAAATAAATACACTGCACATAGTGAATATTGTGTCTGTGAAATTTTCTTATAAAATACCATTGTGGCATATCATAAATCTTTATGTGTATGTCAAAAGCCATAGAATGTACAAAAGAAAGAATGAGTGTTAATGGAAACTGTGAACATTATTTAAGAATAATGTGTCAGTAATAGATTGTAACAAATACAGAACACCAGCATGAGATTTTAATAATTGGGGAAAGTAGGGAGAGATGATAACCTAATGGAAATAATAAATTCTACTTAACTCCCCATACACCTTTGTGGAGGAAAAAAGGACAGAGATAAAGCATAAACTGCAGGAAATTGAAATGTTTATCTAAATGTATAGCAAAGTAAAGCAAAGCAACATACAAAGCTGGGGCAATACTATCCAGAAAACATTTCAAGAATGTGGCTCTGACACTCCTTACTGAGGAGTTATTGGCATTGATAGCTTCTGGGAGAGACACATTTCATAGGATGACCATTGGTAGGTACCCATGGTCCGGTGGATGACCTCATACACATGCACTTGCAGGAAGTACAAGGTAACTTACTGTGTAACAATGAGAGTAAACTAAGAAAAAGAAAAGAATAAGAATAGGAACGGGAATGGGACTAAGAGGAGGAGGAGAAGGAGGAACAGGAAGTAGGCAGAGGATGTTTTTGGGAATCTGAGAAGATTTGAAGAAGAAGAAATAAAGAATAGACAGTATCATATTTCACTGTGTATATGTTTGAAACTTTTACAGAACTTTTTATTTATTGTTTTTAAGTATGTGGAATTCTGTCGATCAGTCCCCTGAGAATCATTACAAAACAAAGTACAAAATATTCTATTACACAATTAACCTTGGGCTTGTTACTGAGAATATTCTTATGATCTCCAGAAGTGCCAGTTTAATAAAATGGTTAGACCTATAAACAAATAACTTCATTTTCTAGAATCATTTTTGTTTTTTTTTTCCTTAACTATAAGCAAATAAACCTATAAACAAATAACTTCATTTTCTAGAATTATTTTTCTTTTTTTCCCTGAATCGAAATCAGAAAAACGGGTGAGACTGGTAGAATCCTTGAAAGTTATACCTGCCATTTTAAGTGAATAAATGATGAAGAATGGGGAAAGAACTTTGTTAGTGGACCTACTAAGGTACTTTCTGTTTAGTACCTATTAGAACTTCACAGGTACCTGTCTGCTTCAGAACTTCTATTGTCACTCTAATGTACAAAGTCATGGCATTTAAATAACCAAAACAATCAGGTAAAGTCTAGGTCAAAACAATTCTGTATGATCTCAGCCCAATGCATTTCATTCTACAATGCTGCATTCCTTATAACTTGTTGCAGTATCTTAACTGTATCACTATAAGATAAATAGTGCATTTGCAGGGGGAAAAGGGGGGCTGCATTAGAGAGAGCTAATATACATTGCCAGACTTGCGGTTACAAATTTTTGTTGTTCATTATGTAGAAGAACAGCAGCAACAATAAAAAGGATCACTGTTGAACTTCTGATACGAATCAAGCGTTTTACTAGTACCTTATAAATGTTACTATATTTAATCTTAGAAAATACGTGCTATCAAACAGTGGTGATAAAATTTTTAAAATTCAGGGACATGAAGTAGCTTTGTAAATAAAAGAGAGAGTAATGTCAACCCCTCTCTGACCAGGACTGAGTAACATGGGTGCTTATCTTCTGCCCACACTTTCTCCTCCTTTCCTCCAGTCTATGAGGAAAATGCAGCATGGTCCAAACAAAGGCTCTTTTCCGGCATCACTGAGGTTAACAAAACTTATTTTAGACTGTCTGGAATGATAGTTCTCTTTGCTTTCACACTTACTAACTGACACAGAGCAGAGATAATGCAAATTTACTTCCAAATATGTAATGACTATCAGTAAGAGAAAAGAAGAAAAGTTGTTATATTTTCTTTCATTTTAAATTAAATAATAAAAATGATATTTTCATGCAATTAATTGCATAAAGGACACTGTTACATCGCATGAGCCTCATGTGAGGAATGTTCTTCTTGAGAGACAATCATACTTGTAAATAGTGGAATTCCAAATGATGGGTGATATTGTCATGTTTCTCAGATTTCAAAATGATCCCATTGCCATAAAAGTATATTCAGTGAGTTTATTATAAATTCATTGAGGATAAATCTCCATGACTTAGGTTGATGAAAGCCTGACGTTCTTATGCTGGGAGGTATATTTTGGTCAGTCTGTTAGCTCTCATAGCTCAGATGTGACAGGTGAATGTGATTAACCACAATTACTAGGAGAACAATTTCATAATCTAAAAAAAAAGTATAAATAACAAAGAACCATTTAATTATAGTGATTGTTCGCCATCTAATAATATAACTGGTAGTTTGATCCACTGATATAAATATATTAATATATATTTATATATACTTATATAAATATTTATATATATCATACATCATATATATTATTAACAATTATTATTAACAACAACTTTAACAATTCACATAAAGGCAAGTTATTTTTTAAAAGCCACACTCTAAAACAATTGAAAATTTACACTTTTGCATTTTAAGAAAGACTTTAATTTGCTCTATTATAAAACAACAATGCAAGTATAGCAAGAGACTTAAACTCTATTTGGTTATTCAGTTTACTCAATACTATACCCATATAATACCGTATCCCAGAATTTCTGAAATTTCTTATACTTTTGCTCTAAGATTTAATAATATACACCTACCAGTAAGTGTCTATTGCAAGTTTCCTTATAACTTTTCTGACAATACTTTCTCAATTTTTTGTTTTTTTTACTAGTTTTGGACATGTCCCTTAAAAACAATATTTTTGTGAAATATTTTTATTTTACCTTTCAATATTTGCTTTCATTAGCAAAGTACTCGTGACTTGAAAATCATAATTGAATTACAAGCTTCCAAATTCAGCGAGGCTCTCTCTCTCTCCTAATCAATCACTAGATTTTTTTTTTTGCATTAGCTCTGTTAGATCACTGTACTTCAAGTTCAATGTATCTGAATTAAACTCATGTTCCTCCCAACCCTAAGGAATCTAAGGTTTCTTCTTCCTTGTCACCTATCTCAATTCTTGGGCGGTGAAGTGATTGGTACCTTGATGACCTCTTTTGGAAGGATATTAAATCTAAGCTAACCCATCTATAAAGCACAGCAGAGCTTTCTCCATTCTTTACTATAACTTCTGTGGCACTGGTTTTGTTTTGCTTTTCTTATTGGCCCCACAACCTTTAGATTCACCTCTCTTCTTTCTCAACAAACATCAACCATCTTCTGAGAGCTTCTAATGTCTCCTATCTGCTTAAAGGTTAAGCTTTCTAGCTTTTCAATAATTCAAAAACTTTCATAAACCTGTTCCCAATCTTCATTGATGCTAAATATTTTTCTACGAGTACTTGGAGCTGAACTGCACTGTCACTGATTCAGATTCAGAAATGTTGCTGTATAGTTTCATTTTTATATTCTCTATTCCTTCTGAGCTTTACTTCCCCCTTGGCAAAAAGTCAGGATCAAAAGCAAATAGTAACTCCTCACTGAGTCATACCCTCCACTGTTTTATCAACAATATAACCTCTGTTCTCACTGTATAGTGTTCATGAGTATAGTATACCATGTATTAATTATTGTGTATTTGAAGTATTGTTTAGTTTTAAGTTGGTCGAGGGCAAAGATGGCAACATCACATTCAATCTCTGCTAAAGTGAGAGGCAATTGTAAATCTTTATCAACTTTTTCCTGTAAGTTGACCTAAAACCATCATATAACACATATATTACCAATCACATGCCATAAATCCAACATATTCTGCATAAATAAATCACAAGTATTTGACTTTGTGAATATATTGTATTTGATGATGTGTGCATTTGCATATGTGTTCATGTAAATGAAATTCTTAATGGATGAGTAGATCTTTAGATATTATCTTCTCTAATCATTGAACCAGGCACTGTGTGACTTCACCACAATGGACAGCATGTTATCTTTGTCCAGTGAAACTTCCACTTTAATGAGGTCATCTTTCATGCTATTTCCTGTAAACAGTAGAAAAGACAAACTCCCCTCACTGGAGCAGATGTCCTGGGCTCTTCTGTCCTCCACTCCCAGTTTTCTTTCTGCCCCTTTTCTCATTTAAATCAAATTTACTTGCTTGCTTTTCTTCAAACCATGAATACTTATACCATCTCCTCTGCATTTTCTGTTACAATGCATCTGTTCCTTTCCGCATGTTTTAGTTTCTCTGAGAAATATTGTCAGTTCCTTTTAGATATAGTAACATCTCCTTACCTCTCAGTGGATTAAAAAAAATGAAAAAAAGTTATTCTGCTCAGCAGGTCACATCTCCTTTATCTCCCACCAAACAAGAAGTCACAGTGCAAGACAATAGTGCCAGCATCCTCCTCACACTGGCTTCTATTTGCACAAAACTTGACTATGCATGAGTTAGCTCCTCATAATCCACTTGATTTTACCTTACTGTAGTGTGTGGACAGTCAACAGCAAGTCTAGCAACACACTGTAGGCAGCTGAGGAAGCTGGGGTCAAAAGTCAAATGAACTATTCTTAGAGCAGGCTTGAGCTGAACCTGGGGCTGGAATCAAGGTCTCTATCCCCTTGATCTTGAGTGCTTCCTTCTATTTTAAGCTGCTGATTGGCTTGTGTCCCACCATGACATTAATGTTGACATATATTGGCACCTGAGTGCTGTCTAGACTCTTTTCTATCTGAATTACTACTTGGCTCATGTTTCTTTGATAGTACAAATTTCAACTAGCCCAGTGTTGTTTTGCCTAATACAACTGAGAAACTCTCTCTAAACTCCTAAATACTACCAACTATTAAAAGTTCAAAAAAAAAAAGCTTTCAAGTCTTTGTTTAAAATCAATTTGATTTTATCTGCATTCACCAATCAGCCGGTCTTCAAAGTGTTAGCAAGAATGATTTTGCTTTGGCTAACCTGTGTCTGTATTTCTACGTGTACCTGCACTTTGTGCAGCATTCCAAGGCAGCGTGTGTTTTGTCCTTAAGTGAATTTCTGTTGAATCTCCTAACTAAATTGCTTGAACCTGTGAACCTTCTTTAAACCCTCAACTATCAGTGTGGTTTTGCTGTAAATGGATTGCCTACTCAGCTGGGAGGAGGGGGGACGACAGGAGGTGGGGCAGGGTAAAGCCAGAAAGAAGAGACCCACTCTCTATCTCCAGATGGTGATCTAGGCACTTTTCCTTTCTACCTCGTCTCTCTCTTAATATTTAGGCATCGTCCAGGAACTCTCAAGCCATCTTCAGCTCTAAGCAACGAGAATACCTCCTCTACTTTCTTCCTGTAGTGTATGAAATCTCAGCCTGGCTCCAGAATTCCATCTCCGGCAGTAGACAGAGACCATCCACTCGCCCCGCAGAGAGAGGAGCCTGGAGCCCTCGGTTTTGTTGTTTCCCTGCTTGTTCCTGCCTCAATAGAGCTTTTCAGGGATAGTCTGAGGAATGGTGAGTTGCTGCTCCCTTTCCTGCTTGGTCAAAAAACAAAGCGAAAAGACTTCTTTCCCGGAAGGGAAAGTTTCAAAACCCACATGCTAATCACTCAGCACTGGTAAAAATCACTTTAATTCACTCTCTACAAATTGCGCTGTCCAGACTTCCCTGAGGGTCCCTGGGAGCCTCCTTACCTTTGAACTGTTAGATCTGTCCTCAGGTCCTTGTCCCCGAGCGTCCCTCACACCACAAAGCTACACTTAACAAATTTGACTCTCCACCTCCTATATAACAGCAGTAAGAATACTGTTAGCCTAAACCCTGCGTAAACACAGGCCACACTGATTGTTTGTTCTTTGCCAGAATGTCATTTTGGAAAGTCTTAGACGGAAAACCCAGATATTAAAAACAGTTCACTTTGTAGTGAAAGTACAGCGCTGTCCTCATTCACTACCGAGCTAGCAGAGAAACAATCGCCCCAGTGACTCACTGTTGCCTCTTAGTTATGTTGTTCTTTCCCGATGGCACAGAACATGACCTAATTCGCTTGCAGGAATCATACTTCTGACCCGAGGATCCCGGCATAATCAGGACCAACCCGAGGCACAGGGGTCCTTTCAGGAGCACCCCCCAGCTCCGGATCACGGTGCCAGATTTGGAGATAGACGGAAGGGCAACTCTCTGTCCCACTTACCGGTCTTCCACAGATAGAGGGTGGGCACCTCTGCATCTCCCTGCGCCGCCACAGCCCCGCGGGCACCGGAGCTCAGCAGGAGCAGCAGGAGCAGCGGAGGCGGCGGCAGCAGCGGCTGCAGGACTCCCCGACTCGGGGACGCCAGACGCCCGGCTCGCAGCCCCATGCTGTCCGCGGGCGCTCCAGCCTCCGGAGTCTCAGTACGCTGGCGGTGGGGTGGGACAGTCCTTCGTTCTCCACCAGTAGGCAACGCAAAGCTCTCTCTCTGCTGCTGCTATTGTTCGCTCCGGATGAAAAGCAGCCAAAGAGCAACTAACACTAGGGAACAATAGCATCCGCGGCGGCCGTGGACGCCACCGCCGCCGCCGCGGCCGCCGCTGGCGGGGATGCTGGCGGGGATGCTGCCGCCTCTGCCATGGCGCGCAGACTGGCAGGTCCTAGCGGCGAGGGACGCGGCCGGCCGCAGGGGGCCCCAGCTGACAGAGCCGGCCCAGAGCTCGGTGAGGATCGGCCCCCGCCGCCTGCTGTGGGGAGGGGAGGGGGGCGAGCGCCGAGCCGAGCCTAGGGGACCCGAGGGGACAACGGGTGAGGGGCAGCGAGGGCACAGGGCCAGCACCCAGACCCCACGCGCCCACCCCGAGAACTCCCTGGCACATGGTGTGCTGAAATATGTTCGCGAGGATACACCAATAAAAGGCATCATCACGGGGCAGGCTTCAGGATGACGAATAACTGACATTGAAATTCATCGTCACCCAAGGAGTCAAAGGCTGATCTAGTGGCGTGTTATTCTCCCTGCATATTTACACAAAGCATCAGCGTTGGTCATTCCTCCCGCAGTCGTGCTTTCTGAATTACTCCATGTGGGGAGCGGTATTTATGAATCTATAAGGGAATGCACCGGGGGCCGCTGTCACAAGGTGCTTGGGCACTTTCGTAAGTGCTGTTTTTTAACTTCAGTCCGTTCTCAGTAACAATGTGACCGTGGGTAATCTGTGTCAAATTCAACACACTGTCACGTAACCGCCTTTGAAAGTGAATTCGTACTTAGGATTGCATGGATAAGAGACACAAACACTGCTAGCAGGGTTATATTTCAACCATGAAGTAAATAAAAGTTCCATCTCTTTCTCTTCCTCTCTCAATTAAGACACATACAACTAAATATCAGAGGTGGTGGGAAAAATTAAAGAGCAAATGTGTCAGTAACACTGATTGGCTATTTCCCAGTTAATAAATGTTTTTACTTAAATTTTATTCCTGGGACTAAAATCTCCTGATCCCTTTTAAAATGCGTTTCACAACCAAAATAAAGAAGCACACGGCTTATATCTTTTGTTGTCTGTTTTCATTTTCTTAGCTCAGTACTAACAGAAGAATGTGTGCAGTCAGATAAAGCTTTGTCCTTTTCTCCTCCGCACACAATAACAATCTTTTATTATTAATTCATTTCCTTGTAAAGCTTAAATAGTTTCAAGGCAGTTGGCCAATTAAAACAAAGCAAACAACAACAAAAATCTCTCAGCAACCAAAAGCCAAAGACAACTATTGTCAATTGCTTACTGATCTTACACCAAATACAATAAAATTTTAAGAAGCAGAAAAACTTCTCTTGGTGACTTTACCTCCAAGGACCCAGCCACCCACGAGTCTGAAAGGGGAAAGCTACTGTTTCTCCAGGAGAAAACCTTCCACAGGGCTCCCTGGGGAGGCCTGTCATTTTGCTGAGCTTTCCAGACAGAGCCCTTCTGCATGCATTAGATTAAAAGCAGGTTTGATCAAATAATTCCCAGGTCCTGCCTGTTAAAGTATTCTGACATCAGAGGAAATTAGCTGCATTCAGGGTTGCAAATTTGTTCTTTGTTTACTTTTCACTCTGTTAGGCCTCTAAGAGGGAATTAAAAGCTCAGAGAGCCTTGGCCTGTGTCTCTGATTAGAGGCCATAAGCCAATGTGGCTTCCTATTTCTACACAGGCAAAAAATAGGAAATGATCAAAAGATTATAGGTTGATAAGGATACAAAGGAAACCTGATCCTAACTCATGTACGTTTCCCTGAAGGAGGGAGTCCTTCAGTGTTCACTCTCTCAAAGAAGGTAAAGACCTGCCATTACCTCTTGGGTTCAGTCCTCTTAGAAATTGCTCCTCCCTGAAAATGGCACTCTGTAAGGAAGTATCTTCCTACTCCTTCTGTTTATATTGCTCGGTTGGTGTTAGTGCCCCAAACCCTAAAATTCTCTAACCTCATACTTCATATTCTGCGTTATTAGACCCATCCATAGTATTCTTCACAAGCCCCAAGTGAATTCACCAGGTGGAGGTTCATTATATAAAGGAAGGCAGAGGGTAGAAGGAGGCAAATCAGAGAAATTGTGCAAGATGACCATCATGACCTCCAAAATTCCATTCAATATCGTACTCTATAACTTAATATCAGAAGAAAACTTAAAATTGGACTTTCGTATTTGTCCAGGTTTGTATAATAATTACACATTCATCAAAGATATTAAACATGACAGCTATCATGTCATGACTAATTTCTAAATGAATATCTGTTACCATTTAAAATACACAACTAGGGTGACATGTTGTGCAGAAGTGTTTGAAATTTGCCATCAATGGGTTCCCTTCTTTTAATTAGAACTTAAAGCAAGCTTAGGGGAACCCCCAACACACATACACAAGTGTTCCCTAATAGTGAAAATATATATAAACAGTGTTATAGAGTCATCCAACTATTTGTCTCCACCAATAGTAAGTTTCTGTTCATAACAATGTCATTACTACACTTTAGGACAACAATGTCTGAGTGTCTGAAATGATGAAGTGATGTATATATTTAGATGTACATCCCTTTGAGAAAAAAGCACTGTTCACTTGGATAAACTGTATCAGTAAACCTGATGGACAGCAAGAGATGGGAAGACATAGCGATCTTTCTTTTCTAGACTGATATAAATAAAACACAAATGTTTAATGACATGATGTCAAAATACAGTCCAGAGACGTCTCAAGGATGCAGATTAAAGTGACCATCTGTACAGCCTGCCATGAAGTCAGTCGTTCGTCATTTTTCATGAACTGTTCAAGTATTAATGAGCTGGGACTATAAAAGTTTTCCAAGCCAAGAAAGGGTAAATGCAAAACATCTTTTAACACTTAGAAATGGCACAACTCTGACCCTATCACCTTCTATATATGGGACCTTTAATTGTTTTCTTTGCTATTGTTTCAAAACTCTTCTGCATGAGGGTATGTACACACACACACACACACACACACACACACACACACACATACACACATACACACACTCACATACTATTAAGAAATATGTATATAAAATACTTTTTGATGTATGGGACAATAAATTTCTATGATTAGTATCTCTATATAAAGGTAATATAAAATTATTTATTTGATGGAAAAAGAGTGTTTTGATATAATTTTATTAATATAATTAAGTGATACAACATACACAAAATTATTTATTGATTGAATATTATATAATGGAGTATATTAAAATGGTTATTTTGAAATAAAAATCTTAAATACACTTCTGCACATAAATGCTTCCTAATTCCAACAACAACAACCAAAACTCAAAGGAATTCTATGTATACATCCTCTAGGTGTCATGCTTAACCAAGATTTGTGTTGAACAAAATTTATTTTAGGCTTCTTCTCATCAATCCCTCCCTGCTACTCCCATCAAATTACAAAGTCCACATTTGATCTCTGTGGTAAGTAGCCATGTAACTTACCTTCTCAATTTTGACTCATATTCATTCTCAATTTTCCTTCCAGTTCCTTTTTAGTTACCAACAATGTATCATGTTGGTTGTTTGATTGGCTGGTTAATTAACTGGAGTTTTATATTGTGATAAGAGGGAAGATTCTAAATTTAAAAGTCTTACACAAAAACCTTGCCATATATTCTCCATGCTATTAATAAGTAAAGTCTTTTGGAAACAAAGAATATTTTATTTTGTGCATCAGATCAAAGTACCATGTTTAATTTCAGATCCTTCAAACTTTGGGAATGGATTAATAACAGTTGGTCTTAGTCTCTGGGAACATCCCATACCACAGGGTCTGAGAGGCATCAGTGGTACCTGGCAGAGGATAGTAGCCCATGTGTGTAATGGGCTAGGGAGATGGTCTTAGAGATCAATGGTGATCAGGGAGAATGTTTCAGAGAGCTGAGCACTCTGGATAAATGCAATGATTTGGATATTTGAGAAATACAGAATAACAGCACATATGAAGACAATAAAGCTTATCAGTTATCACTAACGTGTTGATACCATGATGCCCTGCAGAAGGATAATGGAAAAGCGTTGGCTTTTAACAAAAACGGGGAAAAAAGCAGTCTGTAGAGTAGAAGTTCTCTTTGGTAGTTGAAATACAAACTTTTGCCCGCTTCAGAGGTAGAATAGAAAATCGAAGACCACACTGAGAAAAACGAAAGAAGTGGTGACGCCAACAGTAATGAAAAGATTTTGAGTCGAGTCTGTTGTATTAAGATTGGGGCACTACCGAGAAAACCTGTGACCTCTTTATGCTTTTGTTTCCCAGTAGCCACAAAGTGAGCCACTCTCTCTGACATGCAGTGGCACCATAGTGTACCATTTCTCCATCACAGGCTCAAAAGTCATGCAGGAGAAACCTCCAAAACTGTGAAGAAAATGCAGTCTTTCTCCCTTTTAATTGATTACCTTAGGTATTTAATAACAGTAATGGAAAGCTAACACCCAATCGTCTGGAAACAATTTGTTTATAAGATCATTACTTTTCTCACTGAACTGCCTTGGCATCTTTTATAAATGTCATCTGGCCATAAATGAAATGAGGTATTACTATTCTTTCATAAAAATGCCAACCTTAATCATATACCATATTATCTGTAGTGAATTATGAAATACATTAAGTGCTCCAATTTTTGTTCTCAAAAGTGGCTATTTAAGGTCCCCTGTGTTGTCAAAAGTGCTTTGTGGAGGTTTCAACTTCTACAAATTGCTGGTGAATACTAAGAGACAGTAACACATCTATAAACAAATTTGAAGAGCTGAAATGAGTTTACTGATTCACAAACATGGGATATTGCCTTTGTTTAGTCTTATTAAGCAATTTTCATGCGTGCTTTGGGCTTTTCAGTACAAGTAGATTGTATATACTTGGTGAAACTTTTCCCTCAGCACTTGCTTATTTTTAATACTTTTTGAAAAATATTTTGGTTTCAGATTTTTTATTACTGGGGCATAGGGACAAAATTATTTTTTATATAGTGATGTTGTGTACTTCAATTTATTTTTAACTAATAATTTTGTCTCTCTCCTTGGACAATTTCATATTTGTAGAAATACATTTTGACAACATCCACCACCTACTATCTCCCTATCTCCTCCAACTTCCTCTGAAATGGCATTAAATCTCCTCGCTTATTTGTGACTTCTTCAGTGTCTTTTTTTGTTTGTTTGTTTGTTTCGGTGCACAGATATATCAACCTCCAGTTAAATTCATTCTTAAAATTTTCTTCCTTTCTATGTTACCCTGACATAGTTTTGTTTATTCTTGCCTAATTTATTGTTGATTAGAGGTGTTATGCTGGCATTTTCATTCTGAAATGTCACTGGATTTACTGATTTTAAACATATTTCAGTGGGATCCTTATGGTTTTCTCTGTGTAGAATCTGAACATCTGCACAAACAGCTAATATAACTTCTCCCTTTTCCTTCTAGGTAACTTCACTTCTATTTTGAAGGCAATTTATTTAGTTAGGATTTTCGCTACAGTATTGAGTACAGGTGAAGAGAGCAGGCATCTGTGCTTTCTACTGGGACTTAATGCAAAAGCTTTTAGTTTTTCCACATATTGATTGATTACAATGCTAGCCCCCTCCCTCTCTTTCCCCTCTCTCTTGACTTCAAGTAATCCATTTATTCAGAGTTCTAGCCATGAATGAAGGTTGTCTGCTATCTAATATTTCTTTCAACATCTATTGAAGTGATTCTGTGTTTATTTTTATATTTGGATGTTAATATCATATCACATAGTATGTTATTTATGCCACATGTTAATTAGCATGGCATTTCACATAGTATGATTGGAATAGACTGCATTAATCTTGAATTCAAGAATAATTCCCACATGATTATGCTGTTTAATATTTTGATGTGTTGTTGAATTTGAATCGATATTAATTTTTGAGAAAATTTGCCTCTGTGTTCACCAATGATTTGAACTCCATTTCTTGTGATGTCCTATGTCAGAGTGTCTAGCCTCCTAAAATATGTTTGACAGTGTTCTTTCTGTTTTAAGGGCCGTAAGTCAGTAGTCAGTTTTGTTGTTGTTGTTGTTATTTTGTTATTGCTGTAAACATTTTATTTTGTGGAGATGCCACTTTCCCACTCATTACATGATTTGCAGGCTTTGGGTTGTCACTGTTTTCTGGCTATTATAAACAATGTTGCTTTTAGTATAAGTACATATCTCTGGTAGTACTGATGCCTGTTTGTGCTTTCTTTTATAATTGTAGCATGCCATCTTGATCCTTGGGCTCTTTAGGTCCCTTTGGGGCAAATCTCTTTGCAGCTGCTCAGAGGAATCATTATGTGTATCTCAGCTCTTACAATCTGCTTTAGAACAGTGGCAACATAATTATACAAAACTCACCTTTTCCTACTTCTCCTTTCCCTCCCCCTTTCTATGTATTCTCTATAGTGTAACCCCAGTAAAATAACAATTTAAAAATGCTATGCAAAAACTCATTTCTCTTAAAAAAGTTTAAAAATACACACACATGAATTTACAGATTTGTTTATATTTTCTCAACTTATTTATCACTCTAGCAGCCTTTATTTCTTCCTGTGGACTACAGTCACTGTCTGGTTTCACTCTGACTTATAGATTTTCTTTATACTCATTTAAGTAAGGATCCATTGAGCTACCCAGGCTTTATCTGATGAGGTCTTTGTTTCACCTAAATTTCTAAGAATGGTCCCTGGAATAAAAAATTCTTGGTTAAAACTTTCTTTCAACGTTTTGAATATAATATTCCATTGTCTTCTAATAGGCATTGTTCCCGGTTGTAAATTAGCTGTCAATATTACTGAAGTTTCTTTGTACTGAATGATTCATTCTTCCTTTGATGTCTAATACTATTCTCTCATCATACCTCAATGGGTCTCTTAATCTACTCCAGAGTTTTTGATATTCATCATTATTATCATGCCTCACAGAGAATTTGGCTATTTTTTTTAGCACTGCATCTTCAAATAAAATTTTTAATGTTCTTTACTCATTTTTGATCGCTTTATGACCTATTTGTTTGAATATTTGATGATGTTTCACACATCTGTGGGACTCTGTCCATTTTCCTCTCTCTGTTCATTAGATTTCATCATGCCTATTGATCTATGTTCAAGTTTACTGATTGAACTTTTCTTCACCTAAGTTTGGTTTCTTATCTTAACTTGTGACCCCGGTGATTGCCACTGAAGTAAAGAAGAGGGCAAAATAATTATATTAAATGCTTATATTCTCTCTTCTTCTGTATACCTTTTGGAAACTTAATATGATGTGGCCACCATTTAATTATATGGGAAGCAGGAAAACTTGTGTCTGTATAGAACCAAAAGAAGACCACATAGTACATTTCAAAACTGCATAGCATTAATTCTGTATTACTGTCTTACGATAAGGTAATGGAGTCCCTAAAAGGCTCATAATTTTTGTCTGCTTACCCAAATGTCATAGCCCTCAACTATTCCGATCAAACTACTAGGTCTATAGATAACCAAGTGAATTAATAAATCACCGAAGTGAAAAAATTAAAGTTAATTTTATATAGCGATAGCAGAAGTCAAGTTAGGTCCTCTGACTAAATTAAAAAGCAAATCCACAAATGAAAGGGACCCCAGGAAGAGAAAGACCTGTGTGTAATCAAGGTGCATTCATCATCTCTATTAATATTTTTTCATAATCAGATTTTTATTAAAAGGCCATCAAAAACATAATAATTCTTCAGAAAGAATTCTCATGACACCGTGTGGGTTACCTTCACTGATTATTTGACACAAAAACTATGCCTTGCTCCACCCTGACAATTTGAGATGCCGCTGCTTTCTGGTCTATCTTACCAACATACTTTTGTTTTCACTCTTTGACACATGTAAGGTCTTAGACTCTCCAACACTGATGAGATATTTTAAAACACATCTTCGCGACTGAGTTTTTATTATTTTAATACATTTTAGCATTATTTATATATTATTATTTTCTTTCTTCTTCTATTTGGTCTGTGCATTTATATGTGTTCATTCTGGTGTTGAAGTTTTAGTGAGGCTTTATAATGAAGCAGATAAAGGCAACACATCATATCTAATTGCAAATCGACATTTAATTCCCATTTTTATTTATTTTAGATTTGTATAATCAACTACAAAATAACCTATAATATTTAACTGACTGGAGTTCATTTCTTTCACATGTGCAATGTCAGTTAAATCTATCATGAAGCATTAGGTGATGAAGACAATACTATAAGAGGCCAGTGAAAACAAATGGAACAAAGAGATGTTATAATTTTTCAAAATAATCAGTGATGAATTGGAGGTAGTACGGTATCTTGTCCTTGCCCCAAAGATAAATCATCCCCAAAGGAAAGATTTTTAAAAAGTTGATTCTACTTAGAGTAGCTTTACTGAAACATGTAAAATAATTGCAAATGTTTGTCTGCTTTGGATTTATTTAGGGCAGCACAAGGTACATAATAGGTACAAGATAAATAATTGTAAAAACACATCAAAAATCTAAGTAGATAACTTCCATGCTTTAAAATTGATAAATAATAAGGATTTGATTGATTTACTCAATTAGGAAGAGAGAAGTGACTCTGTTCAGTGTTCTGGGACCTTGAAATAATTCAAAGATAACATTTTCCTGAGAAAATGAAGAATCCAGCCTTGCACAATTATCCCCCAAATCATCTGAAAGGTGCAGCTTCTCCTTGAAACAAAATTAAAGTTATTATGTAAAAGATACTTTTAGCTGGAATATTTGTCAAATAAATTTGAATATCTTGCTAATATTTATTTTCCTTTCCTTCTAACAGGGAGCCTGTCTTTTGTAGTCTGACATAGTAGGTGTTGAAAGGAGATCATCTGTTCAATACAGCTTGTCATTCACGAGTGTAAGCTGCATTTGTTCCCATAGACTACAATGTGCTTAGATCTCACACACCATCATGCTTTGTGATTTAATTTTGAAAACTATATTTATGCTAAACTCACCATTTGGCAATGAAAAGCAAGCTCAATGTAAGTTAAAGATATGACAAGATGAGGGGGAAAAAAACCCCAGCAAATGTCAGTAAATGAGCTCAATTCATTGTACTACCCCGTGGTGACAGCAGCCGTCACTCCTAGTTTTCTCAAACTGCTAGTACATGTCTGTTACTGAAAACAATATGAAAAGCTTTCTCATTAATTGCTACTGGCAGTTCTGTTACTTTCAAAAGTTTTTCCCTCGAGATGCAAATGCCAACCTGTCTTCATGGATGACAATTGCATCGCGTTTGGCTCTTTAAAAACAAAATAAATTTTTTGTTTCATTTTCCAATTTGTGGCATAGAAATTTCATTTGCAGTAGACCCAAGAAGATAATACAAATGTGTAAGAAGACTTTTCACTTCTTGCTTGCCTGAGTGAAAGCTGCCACATTCGCTGAATAACAGCTCACCATTCCATTCCATTGGTGGTGACTGGAGTCAAAGGGGCATGATGAGGACAGCAGCTAAGACGGGATGAGAAAAGAAGCAACCCCTCAAAACCGCATTAACAGGGAAGGTTGTTAAATATACTGTACATTCACTTGCTAAATTGCTGTGAGAAGGCTGAGAGTTGAGAAAATGCCTTTACAGAATGTATCTTTAGAGAGTCAGTGGTAGAAACTACATTTCATAGGTATTTGACTCTTTTGAAATTATTAAACTTTAAGCAAACATTAAATAAAAGCTTAACACTGATTGAATAACCATGTATACCTGCAATCTAGTGCTACGTTCTTTCCATCGCCGGTTGAGTCATGATAAAATCATTGTGGACCCTTTTATAAAACCCACTTTTTTCATCACAGTTTTTACAGGATCTCATCATGTCTCCTGTGTCAGATTGTCAATAAAAGTGAGCTCATTCATTCAACCAACAGTAAAATATTTACTGAGGACTTCTGTGACAGTCAGGGTGCCAGGCTGTAGAGATGGTGATGTCAAAACCGTATACCAACCACTGCCTTTTAGGATGTAAAACTTTGGGGGCTCTAAATGTCAGACTCTACATTCTAGCTACACCACAATTTCCTTGAAGACCAACACTATGTAGGCAGGGATCAAATGTAACAGGATGGGAGAAAATAGAAAAAATACAGAAATGGTTCCTTATACATCCCACAATGACATGTAAGTAATCTAATAGTGCCCATTATCCTCAATCAATATCTTGCAGACTAATCTACTCCAGGCAAGCAGCTCCCACACAGTGTAATGAGCAGAAACTTGGTTCTTTCTCTGTTGTCACAGTTGATGTTTAAATCCTGCTGTCTCCACTTTGGGCAGCTGAGATGACTGAATATTCTTGACAGCTGAAAGGGAAAGCTGTTCTGGTGTCCTCCATAACAAGTAAGGGACAAAGCCTATAATCCATTTTCATTTTGGCAGATTTTTTTTTTTGAAAGTAGGTATTGGCACAGACAACTGGATGCATTTTTAACAGTGGCGAATGTGGAAGAAAACAAAACTAAAAGCAAGATGTGAAAAGGGGCGTGTGGTGGCTATTCTTGACTGTCAACTTGATTACATCTGGAATTAACCAAAACCCAAATGACTGGGCACACCTGTGAGAGATTTTTCTTTTCTTAACTGATGTTACATCACATGATGAATAAATCAAGAAAAGAAAACACAAATATTTGCATAAATATTCTTTTTTTATTTTTTATTTTATGTACATTGGTGTTTTGCCTGCAAATATGTCTATGTAAGGGTGTTGGATTCCCTGAAATAGGAGTTTGCCATGTGGATGCTGGGAATTGAACTAGAGTCACCTGTAAGAACAGCCAATGCTCCAGCCCCATACAAGCATATTCTTAACAAATTATGACAAAAACACTCATATCAATTATAATCCTCATTTCTGCAACTAGTCATATGGCTTGGTTGGTATTTACAACGACCTTCCTCTGTTATACATTCTATACTTCCTTTGTCAATTTGTCTAGATATGTTAGGAACAACCAAACAGCATCAGCATTTTCCTTATTTTTGCACAAATTGTCAAAAATTTTATATAGAGAGTTTCCAAATCCTCTGCCTCTCACAACTGGTGAATCAGAGTAGTCAAATGTATTTATCTCAAGTTTGTAATATAGTTCACACTATGGACTTTCAGTACTCTCTGAGCTCCCAGGAGAGGCTTCAGTAACTGGAGAGGCTCTGGTAACTATATAGGTACTGACAAATTAGAAAGCCTATTCCAGATACTTAAAACATTCATCTTTCTACTTCTTTTGCTCTAGAACTAGATACTAAAAAACAATCCCCCAAGGGACATTGACACCTATTCTAAATGTATAATGCATTTGTGGTTGTATGAGAAGCAGTTATATCATGTTAGTTAGGAATAATTATGACTTGGTTAAATATATATTGTACATGGGATAGTTACACCATGTTTAGGTGTAATTATGACCTGGTTATTGTTTTCATTTGGAAATTAAGCATGACATACAACAATATGATGTGTGTCAAGTTGAAAAGGGCTAGGCTTGTGATGGCTATTTTTAGGTGTCAACTTGACTACATCTGGAATTAACTACAACCCAAATGGCTGTGGGCACACCTGTTAGGGATTTTTTTCTTAATTAAATCATTTGAAGTGGAACTACCTACCTTTAATTCAGGTCATTGAGGTGGAAAGATAAGCTTTTAATCCAAATCCTTTGAGGTGGGGAGATCCACCTTTAACCTGGGCCACAACTTCTGCTGGCAACCTCTACTAAGGGCATAAAAGAAAGGAGCTTGTTTTCTCTCTCTCTCTGTTTCTCTATGTGTGTGTGTTTCTCTGTGTGTGTCTCTGTGTCTGTCTCTCTCTGTACTTCTCTGTGTGTGTCTCTTTGTCTCTTTCTGAGTCTTTCTCTCTTTATCTCTTTCTCTTTCTCACTCTCTCTCTCTCTGACTGCTTGCTTTCACCCTCACTAACAAGTCTATTTTTTGACTGACATTAGAGTCTAAATTTGAGATTCCAGCATATACTAAAGACCAGCTGAGAAGGAAATTCAGCCTCATGGATTAAACAACTACTAGATTCTTGGGACTTTCATTAATAAGCAGCCAAAGTTGGATTAGCTGGACCACAGTCTGTATGCCATTCTAATAAATCCCCTGACTAATAAGGGTATGATTCAATAGGTTTAAATGACAAGCCATTTGGTTCAATAAGCATTAAACACATCCATGCTCAACCATATTTCACTATATTATGCAGGCATGGTAGCTCTCTGTGAATAATAGACCCTTTTTAAAGTTTTGAAGAATAAACACAGATTATCAAATGGGTAAGACATTGTGGTAGAAATTAGCATAAATGATCTTTTTAGTGAAGAGAGAACTGACATGCTTCATCCTTAATATCAGTAAGCACAAAAGCACGCCGTCCACTTTTAATAACCACTTTTTAATTTTTTTTTACAAAACCCCTATAATCCAATGTTTATCTGTGATAAACTACAAACTACTTATTTCCTCACTTTTTCATATATTAACAAGAAAAAAATACCTTATATACCTCATATTGGACTGTTAATGTGCTATTCAGTCATTTAGAGGAAGAATCTTCGCCACATGATAAGCCTCATGTCTGTCTCTAAGCAGTAAGTACTTAAAATAGAGTAAACATTTGCGTGTTGCCTCCGTGAATTATGATTTCTGCCACATTTCTCTGAGAGGTTTTCACTGTTGTTGCATTGCAAAAGTGAGATCATATTCTTTGTGTGCACTTCATTATCTCATTTGATTGGGTTTTAATTCCAGCAATATACAGCAAAGGCTGATGTGCCTTTTGCAATTTGAAACAGTGATTGCATGCTGGGAATAATTAGCTTCACTAAGGCAGAACAAATGATTTCTTTGCAAAACATCAAGTCTGTGTTTCAACAGAGATAATCACAGAACATCCCAGTTATCTTAGGTCTTCTCTTATAGTGTTTACTTTGCATTTAATTGACTTTTTTTTTGAAATTTTAACCCACTAAAATTATAGGAGATCAGAGATTAACATAAAATGTTACTTTTTGAAATTTGTAGGTGTGGAAATATAATCTTATTAAAGGATTCATTTGATTTGTCCATTCCCATTAAAATGTGTAGTTTACACAGTTGCCTGACCAAACATGTATTTCTAACAATAATTCACAAAAAAAATTTAGTTGTTTGTTATAGATATCAGCGTGGGAGTAGACTTTTCTAGTAGACTTTTCACTTTATTTTTTATTTCACTTTATTCTATAAATTTGAATATTTTCTTGCTCTACTTTGACTAATGATACAACACGTATAAAAAGACAAATAAGTAGATCCCACTTGTGCTTCTTTGTAGTAAGATACTGTGAACGCAGTTATTAAATCAAATAATTCTTTTTTATTGGAGAGAAAAGTTTTTGAGTAATAGAAATCACAGAGATGCTTATAATTTCGTATAGTTAAAGTTTTACTCTTCTCTGAAGCTACTAAAAGTAAGATGTTAATTCAATTACCTATAATTTAGATGACATCCTTGGTTAGTTAATGATCATTGTAACCCCTGAAGTGGAAGCCTTAATCAGAGTTCAATGGGCAATATGGAGGTCGTGAGTGCACAACACTCTGAAATTAAACCCTTCCCCTCCATTCCAATGTGGCTGCAGGAAACACGTGGTCATTGTTGCTGTATCGTACAGATTCATCTGAAGCCCAACAACGCTACACAGCAATGGTTACACAAATGTAGTGCTATGTGGAAGGTCTCTGACTTCTCTGACTTTGATGTTACACAAAAATAAATCCTCCCAAATACCTCTAACATGACTAAGCGATATAAAGAACACAGTATTGGGCTGAGGATCACATCAAAAACCATCAGAATGTATTATAGATTTTTAAAATAAATGAGAGTATACTTTTTGTCTACCTCATAGATTTTATTTTTGTACTAGCAAAAATTATATATATTTTTGCTTTTAAGAAACCAATGTAACTACCTTTACAACCATGGATGAGTTTCACATGCATAGTGTTGGATAAAGACACAAAGAGATTCAGATAGAATTATTTAACTAAAAACCTTAGAAAACATGAAAAGAATACTATATTTAAAGTTACATGTATTTTATATTTTTAGTAAATAAGTAATATTTACTAAAAATATAAAATACAAATGGTCATGCTAGAGATAAACTTTGAGCTGTAGATTTTCTCTGTCAAAGAAAACACTTATGCAGAAAAACTATTCATCAGAGCTGTAAGACTTTTTCTTTTTTAAAACCTTTGAAAAAAATGAGTTGCACTGAACATATAGTAACTGCCAATTGTTCTTTGCATGTTTTAAATTTATTTTCAGAAGTTTTCATACTTAAAGAAATCATCCTATCTTTAGCTCTTGAAATTAATGTTGTCTGGGACATTAATTGGCAGCACAGAGGAAAATTTGTCTGACTTTTTAATGATGAATCAAGTTACAAATAAAGTGATCAATATACACATTATAAATGAATGAACCTCTCAATGATGGCGCATATCATCACAGCTTGGGTCCTATTGATGTGATAAAGCATCATGCCCCAAAGCAACTTGTTGAGGAAGTTTCACCTTGTAGACCATCATGGACAGCAGGAACTCAGAGCTGGAACTTGAAGACAGAACCTGGAGCAGAAGGCATGGAGGAGATTGCTCCCCTTGGCTAGCTCACCCTGTTTCTTTATACACCTCATGACCACATGCCCAGAGGTGTCACCTGGATGGGATGCTTGTTTCTCATCTTCATCGATTAATTAGCATAAATGTTTATTTACATCAGTATGTGTCTTAGTTATTTTTTCTATTGCTGTGATAAGACACGATGACCAAACAATGAATAAAAGAAAGAGTTAATTTGGGGCTCATGGCTTCGCAGCATGAGTCCATGGCCACCATGGTAGGGAGCATGGCAAGTCTGACGTTGGAGCAGTAGTTGAAAGCTTACATCTCTCTCCACAAGCATGAGGAAAAGAGACCGACACTGTGAATGGCAAGGGCTTTTGAAATTTCAAAGTCCACCTTCAGTGACATACCTCCCCTAATATGGCCATATCTAATTCTTCCCAAACAGTTCCACCAGCAGGACACCAAATATTTAAATATATGAGTCTATAAGGTACATTCTCATTCAAATCACCACTATATAAGTAGAAATAATGTTATATTCATTTCACATTTTGAATTCTAGTCCATTGCTTTTTTTTTTCCCCAGTGCAGCCATTAAGACCGGTTGATTGGCTCATTAATAAATTTTACATATTTTATTTGATAAAATTTTAAATATGTAGGAAAATGACTTATTTATAATGAATTAGACTGCCTAATAATTTTTAAAATTTTTATTTTTAATTCAAACACTATCCCATGTCCATGCACACCCACAACCTCCAACTCAATTGCAAATTTATGGTCTATTTTACTTTAATAATTATTGTCGTATAAACACATATTTATATAAACAAATAAATATATAAATCCAACCTGATGAGTCTATTTAATGGTGCATGTATGTATATGTTTTCTAGAGCTGACTACTTGGTATTGGAAAATCAATTAGTTGGTTCAACTCTAGGGAAGACTAATTCTCCCTCTCTCAGCAGTCCTTAATTGCTTCATCTAGGGCAGTGGTTCTCCACCTTCCTAGTGCTGCAATCGTTTAATACAATTCCTCATGTTGTGGTGACCCCCCCAACCATAAAATTATTTTTGGTGATACTTTATAACTATAATTTTATTACCGTTATGAATCATAATGTAAATATGCAGATGGTCTTAGGTGACCCCTATGAAAGGATCCTTCTACCTCCAAAGGGGTTGTGACCCATAGGTTGAGAACCCCTAGAATTGAGACAAAGAGGTATTCCCTGTGAGACTTATTCTATCCATGATGAGATGTCGATTGGTGTTTTCATTGCTCAGGTCTTTATTCAGCTTTATTGCTAAGATTTCATAAGTGTTGCTTCTCTGAAATATATAGAAGACACAATCTCATGGCAAGAGACACAGTCTCACAGCACACTTGCTGGTACTCTAGATCTTGCAATCTTTCCATATCTCCCATGTGACTCTACATAGGTGTGTGTATACGGGTAATATTGTAAATGTGAGTTGTTCTCTACAATTTGACACATTATGACTTTGTGCAATGGTGTCTTCTGCAAAAAGTTTCTTTGATGAAGGGTGATAGCTAAACTTATCTGTGAGTATAAGGGAAATTATTTTAAAAGCAGTTATGAATTACACTGTTGAGGCAAGTGACTGCAGTAGGTTTTCAAAGAGCTGTGATTTCACTAGCCACAGGCTCTTGGTTATATTTTTTTCAGATGTTTTCTGTTTCATCCCTTGGCGTTTTTCTCACATAAACAAAATTAAAACTAAAACAGCATTTGTTCAAAGACAATCAGTGGACTGTGGAAACTGAAAGATCTTATGAGCTTAAATAGAGGAAGGAATAAAATGTATAGCATGATTCTTTATTCTTGCGGTGTTCCAATTGCATTTGTCCCAGTTATTTCCATCAAGGAAAAAAAAAGACATTTCACATTGTTTGCCAAGGCATTGCTAAATACAGAGTAGTCCCAACTTTTGAAATTCTCATTTTAATTTCTTACCTATCAAGATACGCATGAATAAATTACATTGGCATTACAGCATTGGAATTAAGGAAGAAATTAAAAGAGGAAAACAAGTCACCTTTCAATGATCTATGTTGGCATGCTTTCTCAGCCAAACAATTAGAACACATGACCTGAGGCTGCTGCTGCTGAAAACACAGAGAAGTGATAAAATGCGTGTACTTGTAAACTCTCTAAAGTAATTGCAGCTAACTATAGTCATGTTGGAACAAAGATTGCTTTCAATATCATGGAAATAAATTTAAACCACATAAACACTGTCTATATTACATTATATGGTATCTGAAAATATCTATGGTTCCTAAACTTTTGTCTTTTCAAGATTTCCCCCTTCTCCACAGATCAATAAGTATTACTTTACATCTGCCATGAGTTGAGATGTCTCACTCCCAATCATGCACAGCCTAAACACAAGTGGGTGTACCCAGAAAAGAGGTGGGACAAATGGATTTACAGGTGATAAAATTCAGCCAGGCTTAAGATGTACAAGAATATGATAGCATCCAACACCTCCCACATCATTTCTCACCATTTCCCGAATGTCCCAGGGGACTTCATTTTGAGGGCAACACCAGTGATCCCAGGGGTTGACTATACTGCATGCTGGTGGCTTTGGAAGTGACATAAAAAGCTTTGCTTCTTCCATGATTATCTCATCCCTCACAACCCTAAGTGTATCTGGGCCGTAATTACCCAGTCTCTTTTTTTCTTTCGTGTGAAGCACCTTTGTAAAATAGCTATTATGCTTCGATCCCTCTGCAGTTTACTTTAAATAAATGGCTGGAATGTAAGAACGGATGATTAGTGCAAATTAACCAGACTTTCTCTTATCAGTTTGACACACTTATGGCTGTATGTATTACAGAGTTGTGGTAATTGCTTATTATAGTTTGTTCAATACAAGCCCATTACGTGGACCTTCAACTTTGTATCTTTATGCCTGTAGAGTTCTAGAAAGAGAAACATGGGATATTTAGCCTGCTTGTCTAAGGCTGACAGCAGCTAACAGGCTTTGTAAATTTTACTTTTTCTTAATGTCTGAGCCACACTGACATTGTCTAGCTTATAAATTGGTTTTCATCATAAAAGCCATACACTTTTTTTTTTAAATCTTTTTGGAGTATAAACTTTCTTCTCCTTTACAACATATATCAGAGTGCATTTCACCAACTGACTCTCATCTCTGATTTATCTTAATGACTTTTTTTGTTTTTTATTTTATTTTTTGATGAAAAGACTCCTCCTAGCTGAAATGGTTTTAATCAGTATCTGGATCATCAGAAAACATTTGTACATGGGATTTGGTGTGAGCACCTTTTGTTTCTTTAGAATATTTCCTTAGAAGATTCATTTTCACTGTTTAAGGCTATGGTTTCAAAAGAGATATTACCTGGAGAAAGAAGCAGACTCACAAAAATAATACACAAATTGGGGCACAATTAGCTCTCAAATTATATCTTCCTGTAAAGAATTTTTTTTTACCAGAAATTAAACAAAGCAATCAATATTGGAGTAGAAAGAGCATATCCATGGAATGGGTTTCTAATTATTAGATATGCTATATCTAATATAGTATATTTAGATTTGTTTGTGTTTGAAATGACATTTACTTCATCTCCCAGTAAAACATCATCAAAGAAACTAAACACTACATACCCCAAAACTAGTGTTCACATTGTTCTGCTTTTCTGTCCTTTAGACAGAACTGTCAATTCCTGGTTTCCCAGGGGAAATTTTTCAATGAAAATTTATGTACAAAAAACATTTTTTTCTTTATATTCTATGCATGCAATTATGCATGGTTAATGGATAATGTTAAGTCTGTTTTATAGTTTTACATATTACATCATAAATGGAAACCTTTTAATTTAAAGGCCGACAATCTAAACCACTACAATGCAAATACTTCACTGGGTATTTTTGTTTTGTTTTGTTTTCTTATTTAAATTCAAAATAACAAAACTCTCTGAGATCAATTGGCTTGTAAAGCCTTGATTAAATTATGTAGGCACAGCTGCATATAGAAACTCAAGTCTAGTAAATATTTGCAATCCATTATATTCTCTGCTTTGGTGATTAACAGTCCATAAAGAGATTTTAAGCAAAGCTTTAGGTTTAATCTTTGCAGGCTCTGTAGCAGGATAGGCTACACAGAAGCAGACTGTTCAGGGTGGAAGTCAATGGAGCAGTCACAATTTCTAAACTACAACAGTGAATTTTTTAAAACCCTGAGGAATTGCAGGCCCATTTACTCCATCTGCGGTACACAGCAAGGGAAACAGGAGCCAGTGTGTACAAGACTTCAGTTACTTGTATGCAATGATTCTTCTGGGCATGGAGGGCCAGCACACAACATTAACAACATATGCCCCAGGGCGATAGTATTTTACACAAAGTCAGGGGCATGGGCTTCTTACAGAGCAATCAAACTGTCTGGAGAACCAATCTATTTTTATTTTCAGTTATCTAATATCTATTTTGTAACCCTTTATCAAAATAAGTTAAAACTGGTAATTTTTAAATCTTGCTTTATTCATCTGCTACAGCTAGGAGACTTGGTTCCACTATTTTTAAATGTATCTTTACAAGACAAAAGCCTTATACAAACTAAAGTGACATTGCTTAGGTTTAGTAAGTGGATTCTGTCAGGCTGTCTCTGGGTAATGCTCATACAACCAGTAAACCAGAGAGGAGAAGGGACAGTTACAGTAACAGTGGGATTTTTTCTGATTATTTGGAGTCCTTTGACACTCCGATCTGCTTGCGTAGTTCAGTGGTTACGTGACAGTAACCCAACTGAGGCCCATATCTAAGGTCCAGATGGTGTTCAGGTTCAGCTTGCTCATCTTTAGCAAAATGTTTGACCTATTAAACAAACAAGCAAACCCGTCTCTTTACTAACATGGCATTGTGAAAGCTGTCACCATTAAAGCTAAACAAGAAGAATTTTGAATGTTTTAGGTTCGTTCTAGGCACCTTTAGAGTTTTATTCACTATTAATTCTGCTTAACTACCCAGTGAATTGAAAGAAGCCTATAAAAATGAAGACAATAGACAAATGAACAAATAAAATTCACTTTCATAATTCTTCTATTGATTTCCCATTTAACAGCTTTGTACTTTCCTATCTATTGTCCTCATCTGTGCTATCAACCTGTGTGTATTTGTATCTCTTCTTTGACTTTCTCTATAACCATTTGTATTTTTACTATTACAAATGGTTCCAGCAGCTAATCCAACTAATTCCTTAATTTATTTATTCATTTATCTATTTATTTATCCATTTATCTTTATTTATCCATTTATCTATTATGCCCTTCATTGTCCATGAATCTGAGAAGGCTGAGTGGAATATTAAATAAGTACAATATTTTTTTTCTTGATTGAAGAAAATGAGTCAAATGACAATGGTAGGAAATTTAGGCAGAGTGTAGCATCTTTTCTCTCTTTTTTTTTTATCAGTTTGTGAAATAAAGACATGACTACTGTTTGCAAGTACTTAGAGATCAGTTCTAAGATTCTGTTGTTTCTGTTAATATTTAAAACTTCATTTTTTTCTTGTTACTTCATATTAGTGAAGAATTCATCAGTCAAGACAAACAAAAAGGGCCACCAAATTGCCGAAATATGTATGATGGACACCACATAAAAATATTCTTTGTGACATCCTTTGTTATAACCCCGTAGTCACAGCATGATTCAGAGTAAGTGCTATCAGAGCCTATAACTTCCAAGTGTACACTGTCCCATTGAGAAAAGTGAAGAAAAATGAAAGTCCCTGGAGGATACCAGGGGTCTCCTTCTCTCATTATCATCCCAATCATTTCAAGGAGTTAAACACTAGGAGGGGCCAAAAATATTCTGGAGCAAAGCATATCAATTAGACTAACTTTCACTGTCAATATGTTAATATACAACCCTTATGTCAGTTACAGTATTTTATATTTAAGCAAAGAGTAAGTTTGAGAATGATAAATGTGTAGAAAGTATTTGAGAATATTTATAGAGAAAAAAATATATTGGAATTTTTATAGTATCAATCATTATTGTGGATATCTTATAATTTTTATATATTCTATTCTTGAAAGAGGTTAGAAGTTTAAAATAATTAAAAATAAAGTGGATATATATACATATATATGTACATATATATGTACATACATACATGTACCTGTATATAAATGTATATATACATATATGTGTGTATGTATATATGCATATAAATTAATCCACAGATCCAAATGATCAAAAGTTCAACAAAGACATAAACAAAGTTAGAATCGAATGCTGAATTTATCATCAAATTTTGTTGCAGCTAAGGCAGGGAGACCCTGTTCCATTTTGTTTTCTGAAATGAAATAAGAATCAAAGAAAATTAATGGTATTTATTCATATAAATAAGCATATTCATGACATAGAAATTATATATAAGTTGTAGAGAATCAATTAAAATATAGTCAATTTTGTGTTGAAGCATCAGTTTAGGAGCGGTCTCTGAAGATGTGAGAAAACTCACATGTCTGTAATAGTAGCCTTATATGAATAAAACCACTCAACAGCATACATCTTCGTACTCATGTTAGAATAATTTTCATATTATCAAAATTGAAATTGTGTTAGTCAAGTCAAATGCACAACACTGGGTGAAAGGAGTCAACTTTTTCATTTATTTGAAAAGAAAAAAAAATATTCCAAGAATCAGAAAGCTTCCAGGTGTGGAGTCCAGTCCATGTTCTCTGCACGTTGGCTTTGGGAAGACGACGTGATGATTTCATTATGAGAGCAGTCATGCTGACTAACAGGTAAAATCACTCAACATTATTTATTTTTAAAAATTGTAGTTTGATAACAATACTTTCAATATAATAGTTCACTTTCTCTTCAGAAACACTAGTAGAGTTTTTCCCCTTCTATTTACTTCCAAAAGGTCTTGAGGCTAAAACCATTAAAGTTTTGCAAAATGATAAAATAATTGGAATGGATGATCACAGATAATGATATGAGCCAATTTTGCCAGAGAGGGAAATTAGCATGAAATACTATACTATACCATAGTACAAAGTATACTTTATAAAGCATTCTAATCTAAAAGCCTGTTAAAAAAATCCTAGAAAGATATCAACTTATACTGAGCATTATTGTTCCTATAAAGTCACAAAAGCATAGTACTAGAATGACTTGATCACTCTGAATGGCAATTCCAGTTCCACTCCATTTCCAGTCACACAGACCTTAGCTTCTACACTGCCATGTGTCATCCTGTACAGACCCAGGGACACACACGTATTTATTATTGTAGCCTTTAAAAGAATGCTTTACTGTTCTCTAGAAAGTAATAAAACACTGGGATTACTAAACTTAGAAAATTTCATTTCTCCCTTTACCTTCATTTCAAGGTGTCCTATTGATGGAAAGATGAAAATAAATGGGGATTTAGAGAACAACTTGAGAATGAATAAAAACTAAGTAAAGTCCTGTTGAGAATAAAACTCTGACAAATTTGTGCAAGTATCTGGATGATTTCCCCCCCAGGTGAATTTGTTTGCTTGTTGTGAGTAATCTGAATAATGGATGGTAACACCAAAATATAAATAAGCTATTCCAATTTGTTACCAAAGCTTTTAAAATGCAATTGTATCTACTTGAAAGAATGAAGAGAGTATCAGAAAATAAAATGTTAGAGGGTTAAATATTCACCCCCAATCAGTAAATAATAATTATATATACATCTATTCACTTATGACTATAATTTCAGAGGAGAACTTTCATTATTTGAATATGATTCTACTACCACAATCCATACAATGAAGAAAATTTTGAAAAATTATCAAAACTTTTACATGAAAGCTATAGATAAAGATACTTATCTTTATCTATATGAACATACTATGGACAAAATGGTTTTTTTGAATGGAATTTTTGCAATTTAGGACCATTACTAATAACAAATGGACCTCTTAGTTTATACTAGTAATTTTTATGTTTTCAGCAAATTAAAATTTCAAAAAAAAATGTAAGCACTTACATATTTGATTGACATGCTCCTAAAGAAAAGTTTCAATGTGGCACAGCCTTAGTTACTTTCCTATTACTGTTATAAGACACGCTGATCAAGGCAACATACAGAGGAAACTATTGAGTTGGAACTTATAGTTTTGGGGGGTTAGAGTCCGTGACCATCATAGCTGGGATCATGGCAGGAGGCAGGTGGACATGGCATTGGAACAGTAGCTGAGAGTTCACATCTTGAGACACAACCATGTACCAGAGCGAGAGCTAACTGGAAAGGATATAGACTTTCGAAATCTTGAAGCCAGCCCCTCAGGGCCTCTCTCCTCCAAGGCCCAAAAGTTATAGCAACTGAGGACCAAGTATTCAAATATATGAGTCTATGCTACCCATTCTAAATCAAACCAACAGTAATGGTGAACATCACCTACCAGGTACCAGCCTCTTATCTTGAGCACTAAACAGAAATCACATGTTTCATGCTCCCTAGAAATCACAACAGACACATGTTTATTACTGTAAGGTTATAGATGATCACAGAAAGGTGTAAGAATGTTAAGTAACTTCCATAACAATCTGAAAGTAAAAACCAGAGCTTAGTGGGTTCTGGCGCTCAAATGTCCGATCTGCTGTACTGAACTTTTTCTCAATAGGAGATTTAGAACCAAGTTTATTTTGAATCACAGTCAAAATTGAATTGTCATCTGAGCAATTAGTTACAGAATTTCTCCTGTGAACAGTGGTTCACATTGCCCTATAACTTCCTAAAATTCATCCCTAGCCAATGAAAGCCATACATAGCATTCACAAGCATTAATCCATCCCAACTGTAGAAACGATAAGAAGACACACCCCAAAATGTGACACAAAACTGAAATTTCCTATTTGTAATGACAGCAAGTAGAAATACAAACTGAGATTTGGATACATATGCAAGCAATAACTGAAATGAGAAACTAAGTCTTTTTTGTTCAGTTTTCCTGTCAATTCCAATGTACTCACACTTCTGCAAAATGTGGGCAGTATATTAATTCTGAGTAACAACTTTTCTCCCACTCGAAGAACAGTGTATGTATTAGAAAGTAGTGTTCAGTGAAATAAAACCATTCATTATTTTGCTTGTCAAGACAAATATAGCATATCAAGTTTGTAAATAGCTATCTCTCCATTATCTTGTACATTTATAAATAAGCCAGTTCTTAATGATATATTTGTTAATTTGATTATTTTGAATAAGGGCAAAGATATTGACTTGAAGAAGAATAATTCAGTGTTTCATTCACAAGAGAGATTTAAGATAATTTGACAATAAGGGACTAGGCCACATAAAGCACTTAGTTTTTCTAAGGCTAACTGCCCAGTTCTAATTAGGCCATGGACACATGAGCCTCCACTTACTTTCCTTCCTCCTTTAAAGCCCAGGAGATAAGTGAAGGGGGATCATGGCATCCATGGAAACCATCTGGGAAGCAGGAGACCACAACTTAATTAGCACTGAAAATTTGTGCCAGGTTCTATTTTTAGATTACTTCTTCTCAGAATCTCAAAGCTTTAGGAAAATTTATCTTTTATTTTTATGTTTACCCTTCTTTTAAATATTAGATTACATTATTATGATATTTATCCAAAAGAAGGTGTTTAAATAAAGCTACCTACAGTAACACATTTTTATTAAAGCCTTACCATACAAAAATCATTTTGCCATTAATTTTTTACTTAAATTTTAACTGTGGAAAGTAAGTTTTACTTTGAACAAATCACAAAGATTTTATTTATATAAGATACCCATAGTATACTCTAATAATAAATACTAAAATTTAAGCATAACATAAAGTTTTGACCAATTTTGGTAGCTTAAGTACAGTCTTTATCATGTTTAAGAATGATTCAGCATGTCTGTTTTGAATAGGGGATTACAGCTAAGGTATGGAAAGGGAAGCCATCTAAATTATCATAGGTAAGAACTCTTTTCTAAACTAGGAGGCAGATAAAATTTCTAAGAAGCTAGATTATAATTTATGTTGTGATCATTAAAATTTAAACGTCTTTAAAACCAGCAATGTAAAATTTTGCCACAAAATGCCTACAACTTTCTTCAAAGCTCTCTTATTTACCCCACCCATAGCATCCATGCCACTAACGCCACTAACCCTGAAAAGAGTTAAGGGAAGAAATTTGATGTGAATGTGATCAGAATACATTGTATGAAATTATCAGAGAATTGATAAAATAGTTTTTAAATATACGTTACTAAAATGTCATCTTGCTTTATACACCTGGAAATAACAATTGAACTCTGACAGGATCACTGGAAATGTGTACTTTTTCTAACTTATCCAGGATATTAGAATGAGAAAGAATCTAGTCATTTTTGGAGATCAGGTAGGCACAATCATTAAAAAATAGTTAAGAACACTAAGTCTTTAACAAATAAAAATAAAATAAAATTTTTCTCTTAGATTTTTTTTCTAAAATTCTTGTTATACCATCTGCCCTAGCCAGCTAACAAATATTACTGTCTAGACAGATATGACCAATTACCTAGAGTGAAATTTCAAAATATTAATAGTCCAGTCTGCCATTTTTATCTTCTACATATAATGAATCAACAATTTCATTGGTCATCTTGACTATTTTAAATCCTGTTTAAAATATTTTGTAAATATACTTTTACATAAAAGGTTGTACTGTATTTGTTTGTTTTCATATAATGAGAAAGCAAAGGGTGATATGCATTTGTATGCATGCATAGAATTCTGAGGAAAATAAAAACAGAAAAACTGTATCATGAAATAACTAGTATAGTAAATAATTATATGTAGGAGAAAATTGGACTTGCCACAGGCCTGAGACCTGCGTGGACGTATCCAGAGATGAACCTTCCCCAGGCATGCCCAGAGACAAAACTACCCAGACATGCCCAGGGAGCAGCAGCTGCAGTCTGGCAACCAATGGGATGCTGGGCTGGGTGGGAGGGTATGATAGGTTTCCCTCCCTGTAATAAACTGAGTCTGTCTTTTGCCACTTACCTGACTCCCGGAGCCTGTGTGTCATGCCAACTCTACCCCCTTGCCTGAAGGGTCCCCTGGATGGGTACAAGCAACAATTGTATATTAGCAGAATTGAAAAGGGGTTTTAGATTTATATAAAACATTTGTTCACAAAATAAGCCATTTATACAAATTGATAAAATCCGAGTTGATTCAATATCATAAAATTGTTTTTGTTGTTTGTACTTAAATTTTCCTCTATGAGGTCATATGAACATCTCAAGAGCAGATAGCAGCATAATGGAATATTAAAATAGGATTTTTCTAATTATAATTTAGAGCTCCGGAAATGGAGTATGTGAAATCTGGACCTCTCCACTTTGAACAAATGACAAAAAAGGAGAAATTAAAAAGCAATTGTGATGTCTATTTATCAGGTATTACTTGAGATTACACTTTGACTCTTATTCTCATATTTGAGTCTTTTTTTTAATTTTTGAGATTATAATACAGTTACAGCATTTCTCCCTTTTATTTCCTCCATTCTTAATTTTATTTTTGTCATTTTATTCTTTAATACACAAATCCTAGAGAGAATGGGGCCTCAATAAATAGTCCTTTGTTCTAGGAATACATCTTCAGGGACAGTACTTTCTCACAGGAGATAAGCAGAGTTAAAGGAAACAAGAATGACACACAGCTCTCAACAGATCCCTAGGTACCTAGACAGAAGTCTTCATAACCACACAACAAACCTAGAGTTGACAATTCCTTCACCAAGCAGGCCCCTGAAAATTACCTACAGGTATCAACTGACAGTGTTCAGTAGCACGAGTCTTTGAAATTGTATTTTATACTCATCATATTTCTTTGCCTTGACTGTTTGGGATTTTTTATTTAATAAAACATTATAGGCTTAAGATGTAACCTGAGTTGTGAATATAAAATTAATAAATTTTCAGTTTACACACATAAAGCACAAGTAACATAAAATTGTAAAAGGCAATGCCAAGATTGCTCCCAAAGTCCATGATAAACTATTCAAAATCCAGGACATAAGAAAGTGGTAATTGTACCCAGTGAAGCAACAAAAAAGCTCAGAAGAATAGATGTGCTTCTCAGAGTATACCAGAAGGGAATTATCTTGAACATTAAAACCTGTACACTAAAAACAGATTAGGGTATGTAATCAACACACATAAAACATGAGCAAATTGGCTTTGATGAGTATTTTGGGAAAAAATTGATTTAGATTTATCTTAATTTTTCTTATGCACGTCATATTTTCTGCATAAGGAAGATGTCTGTGGCACAGGAAAGATACTGCCCACCCCTGTCTCATTTTGCTTCCCCATATAGAAGACCATGTTCCTATCGGGTTTACTATTACCCGCTGTGAGCTCATGGGTCCTCCTTTCCTTGAAGCCCTGTCACTTAGACTCTGCCCTGTGGATCTCTATGGTAAACAAATGTTTCATTTTATAGAATTATTTAGTAAGTCAACTATACTTAATCAGTTATAACTGATAATGATCATCATCACCACAATCTCTTATTAACATACATTGTAGATGCTTATTTTCAATTATATATAAAATAATTGGTTTATACATTGTTGGGAGAGGGGCTGTCTAGGGTGTTTTGTATTGTTTGCAGGTGTTGGATTTCTGTGGCGGTTGTTTAATTGTTAATGATTGGCACGTGCTATCAGTACAACACCTGAGAAGTTCTGAAAGAATAAAAACACCTGAGTTCTGGTGCTCCGGGTTCCACTGTCCAGGATGGTATTGGCCCGGATGATGGTTCCCTCTGCTGTGGTCTGGCAGGGTTTGCATGTATGAAAAATGCGTACAGTAGCCTTATTACTACAAACATATGTGATGATACCATGTAAGGAGATTGTGTGTGTGTGTGTGTGTGTGTGTGTGTGTGTGTGTGTGTGTGTGTGTGTGAAGAGAGAGAGAGAGAGAGAATGAATCTGAGGAGAATGTATCTAGTAAATATAATCATGAACCATCCTGATAGAAATTCTAATGTAAAATCCCAAGAACTGCAGAGGTGTATTTCTGCAATCCCAGCACTCCGGAAGCTGAAACAAGAGCATGTTGAAATACAAGCCAGACACAGATGTATCGTGAACCATGGTCTCAACACCTAACAGGTGGCATGTATCTCAATAGTGGTTCCCTTACCTACTTATGCAAAAGGTCATGGGTCTAATTTCTTACATGGGGGAAATGAAATCCTAAGGATTAGAAGGAAAGAAATAAAGAAAGGAAGGAAGAAAGAAGGAAAGAAAGAAAGAAAGAAAGAAAGAAAGAAAGAAAGAAAGAAAGAAAGAAAGAAAGAAAGAAAGAAAGAAAGAAAGAAAGAAAATTGCTTCTTTTGGCAATAATTTTCTCCAAAGAGGATGTAAGCTTATTTCTGCCAGAGACCTAGAAGATGTAACATTCAGATGTAACTGGAGATTGGAAAGATTTCAGAGATGCTGTTTCCTGCTTGCCTCCCTAGAGTATAATGATTTGGGCTCTGAGTTGAGAAAAATTCACTAAGTTTCCTATTTCCTGGAAGGCCACCACTCAGTTGTATCGTTAGAGGTACCCTCCGTATCCACTCCTTCCTTGTATTACCGACCTCTTCATCCCCTTGCTTGGAAGTGGTCTCCCAGCAAACGTTGGATCCACGATTTCCTTCACTCCCTGATCAGCTTGACATTTCACTAGCTCTGATCTCATGATTTTTCAGTCCATTACAAACACACACACACACACACACACACACACACACATTTTATTAGCATGACTAGTAATGAAAATGCAAATGCAATGGTAAAATAAATACTTGTATGTAACCAAAATTAATTGCTGGAAACACTGATTAGAAGCAAGGATATTAGAAATGTTAAACCTAGAGCGATTGAGTAATGGTAGAATTGCTCCTGAGCCACACTCACACGAAGACTAGCACAGGAACAGACTAAGATCTGAGCAAATCACGCAATGCAGGTTTGGCACAATGGCAGCTCACATCCAAGCTTCTGGTCCACCCTGCTAATTGATTACACAACTTTTAGACCACTTAACCATTAAGTAAATGTGTGGATTCTGTCTTTTCCCACAGAGCACTCTGGGCAACCACTCTCAATTGATTGGTATTGACATAAACAGCGCTTTCCAGAAAAGAAGTAAAAACTATGTAAGCAAAAAATATCTATAAGATTCCAGTTTTGTCTTTGTCTTCTTTTATTCCTGTCAAAGTCCCTTTAAATTTTACTAATTTTATGGTGCTTTACAACATATTGGTCAGTCAGTCAATAAGGGAAATGAAAATGAAGCAAAGCAAGTCCCAAAACAAGAAATTTGAAAAGCACTAAAATAGATATTTAAGAAGTGAAACACTTTTATGTATTGTTTTAGGGCTGACCGTTTGTTATTGGGTGGCTAACTGGGTTTCTCTCCCTGGAGAAGACTATTTCTCTCGCTCTCAGCATTCCTTAGTTGACTATAGTTCTTTGTGTATGGTTGAGTCCTGATAGTCCTACTACTAATAAACACACACACACACACACACACACACACACACACACACACACACACACACACAGATTGGAAACATTTTTAAGGTTCTTTAACTGCAAAAGGATAGAATAAAATCAAATAAATGAAAAAAAGAAAATTTGGTATAAAAGGTAACCCTCACATGATGTAGACTTTCTTCAGTATTTTTCAGTTGTTTAATATTTTAATTTTATAATTGTCAATAGTGAGAATGCCACTTCACATAGATTTAATTTAAACTTACTGACCTGTGAGGGGATTGATCTCTTGGTAGAGTCATAATAAGGTAGCATTATTGCGACCCAGGAAATGGAACTGATCCCCAGGAAGCAGGTCATTAGGGGTCATGTGCTGGGGATATAGTTTACTTGGCTTATTTCTGTATGGGTCTTTCTCTGCTCCTGCTACAATGCAATCCACTATTTCACCAAACCCTTCTCTATACTATTAAGTTTCAATAATCATGACATTAAATGAGTTTTGGAATGGAGTTAGACAAGAATTCCAACAACTGATGAAGTGGTCTTAAACATACTAATATAGTTGTATTATGTATCAATGTGATACAGCACTCTTAGCAATGAAGACTATAACATACAAATATTTACCAACTGAAAAAAATGTTTAAGATCATTTGTTGTGCTATACAGTATCAAATATTTAGCCAAGATCAACCTCTTTATATAAAATTGAGTACAGCTTTCATACTACTATGCAAATATATTTTTGTCTTGTTAAAGACAAACTGGAAAAATTATATGCATGCCAAAGAGTTATTTTTAACTATTTAAGATTTATCATCAGTATATGCTGACTTGTATACCCACAATGAAATGGTATTAGAATTAAAAACCCAGTGCACCCCAAGGTTGCAAGGTAAGGAGTTTAATTCTGGAGGCTGAGCAGCACCCTACTTGGGAGAGAGTGTGTCTTTGAGAGCACTTGCTTCTCTTTCATACAAACCTTGCTGTTGTACAAGCAGAACAAGTGGCAACACCAATCAGAATGCAGTTAACAAAGCCCTATCATAAAGTTTTGAAATTAACGACTGCAACAGGAACAGGAACTTTAGGTGGAATGTGGTTAAACCAGCAGTGGCTCCGTACAGATGTATCTCCTTCCCCCTGTTCTCTGAGGGCTGACACCTGGGCCTTGGACTAGCTGTCATGCAAACGTTGTTTGTGCTATCCCATTCTTTTGCCTTTGTTTACTGAATGTTAGAAGGAAAACTTTAGTACTGTGAGAGCCAACAGTTTATGAGTTTAAGATCCAACATTCCAACATCTTACTGATAGTAAATGAAATAAGGGGCAGTGTAATATTCTCTGAACACTTCCTGCTGACATGGGCAGGTCATTGTTGGGTGTTCCAAAAGGTTGGAACACTGGCTGAGGTGGGGAAAACAAGCTGTTTCACTGTCCAGGCTCTGTGACTGAACCATTTAGGGCTCGCTGCTTTGAAGCTGTCAGAATGCAGATTCTGAGAAAAAAATCGAGATCTGGCAGTCACTGGAGTAGCTTGTGACTTTTTGGCAGACATAGTCTGAAACAATTGTAGAGACAGGTTAATCATGAGTTAAGCATGAGTTCATGAAAGGGAAAACAGGTTGGCCTTTAACAAAGAATACGGGAAAAAAGAAGTTATATTTAAAAAAACCAAGTTACCCAGGCATCTAGGAAGCAGGTTTACAAATAATTCGTAAAGGCACAAAACAGAGCCAGGCTATAATATACATTTATATACCTCTATGGTTAATGTAGTATAAAAACTTTGCTCTTGTGAAAATTGAACCATGCTGTTGCCAAGACACTAGATAGCTCTCTCCAAAGTGACAGCAAGGACCAATTGCTAAAGACAAAACACATACATCTCATTGAAGAGGAAGAAGTCAAGCTGATACCTATATAAAGCCTTCACCCTTACATTCTAGTGACTTTGGGACAGGAAGGTAATCCACATGCAACCAAAAGAGAAATGTAAACAAGCCAGCCACAAACTCTTAGATCCACTATGGTGGCCTGCCTTTAATGTACGACAGAAAAATGGAGGCACATAATGATTTGATTTGAATTAAGGTCCACTCCACAAGATGGAATCCATGCCTGACACTGACTAGATAGAAAGGGACCTAGAGTAAAACCAAATACTACTGTTCTAAAAAAATCCTTAGTGTGAAAATTACTTCTCTTGCACCAGATGTGAAGAAATACAGAGACTCACACAGACATCACACAGAGAGTGAGAGATCCTGGAAGATTCAGCCCTAAACAGGATGTTTCCATCAAATCCCTCCCCTCAGGGCTCAGTGAATCCCTGGGAAAAGGAGGTTGAAAGAGTGTAAGAGTCAGAGGGAATGGAGGTCACCAAGAAAACAAGGCCATCTAAATCAGTATGGTCAAAGCTTGTATGAACTCAGAGACTGGGGTAGCATGCACAGACCTTGCACAGTCTGTACCAGGTTCGTTGTGTGTATATTATGGCTTCCAGTATAGCATTTTAAAGAGATTCCTGAGCATGCAAATGAGTGGGTCTCTGTGTCTTGTGCTTTCTCTTGGATTCTTTTCCTTCTGTTTGTTTGTTTTGTCCAATTCCTATGTGTTAATTTTTGTTTTATCTTATATTATTTTTTAATAAAAGAAAATTAAAAGAAAAATAGTTGTGAGGAAAAGAGGTTGTGAGTACTGAACTTGAACACGATTGGCCCCTTATTCAGAAAATTGTACTAAGATCCTAGTATGAAAAGGAAGCCAAGATTTGCTTGAACCTTCCTTTATTGACTGTGGTATGTACGCTATTCTGTTTAGTTATCACATTAATTTTAAGAACAGGTGCTATTATTTTTATTTCTATACAGTGAAACTAAGATTTTAGATTTTCAATTTTTTTTGAAGTCTCATCATGAGACATTAAGCTTTGTTTCATTGCAGGTGTGTCTGTTCCCAAAGCCAGAGTTTTTTTCAATTACACATCTTCTAAAGAAGACACCTGATGGTGCAAGAGGAAAATTTACAAAGTGGCATGTGTAATCAGATAAAAATACAAGTGTATAGGAACAGAAAATCTGCTGCAGTGGACACCTAAAAGCACACCGTGTCCTATAACACTATGGAAAATAAATAATGTTTATTTGAGGCACCGTAACAACTAGAAACCAAGTAAATGGAAAAATAGAATACAGGGCAAAAGTATACCCTCGCTCATGAATTCATCACGTTCATGATAATGGTTCTCCTGTATGGCAAGAAAACACAGTATTTAAATGCAGCCTTTGTGTCCAGAGAGCAGGAGCCCTGCAGGCCACAACAGCAGCAGCAGGGGACTCCCAGCAACTGTATTCTCCTTGTCCAGAAGTGCAACCGAGCTACATGGGAAAAAATAAGCTTTGGTGATAGTATGAAGCCAGCCCAAAGAACCCCACACAATCCAGGACACAGCAGCTGGTGCTCGGAAACCAGAAAGATCATAATGGATCATAAATTGTGTGTTTCTGGCTTGTTCGTTTTAATAAACTGATAAGAAATCATGTGACAATTATTTGTCCGTACTAATTTTCTCAATTAAGACTTAATCAAACTAATTAGAACGTTAAGTATATCAAGTAGATGGTTTAAAACCTCAGGTAAAAGGTGAGTATATGCTAAGAAAATAGTAATTGAAATGATAAAAATTCATTTTCGTGGTTTTAATTGTTTGTCTACTTGAAATTTAGATGGTTCGAATATCTTACATGAAAAGTTGACATATTTTGTTGTGTATTTTTTCTTAATAAAATCTTGATTTGCAAAACATAAATATAGTATCTAATAAGACTAATAGTGATATATGCATTAACAAAATGTGGAAAAAATAACTTTGCATTTAAAGTCACATGACTGATGCAAGCCTTGTCACTAGTAACTATACAATATCATATGAGAGCTCTTCTTTGCATAGTATTTTATTATTTTCAGCTTGTTATATAGGACACAGAGAAATACTATAAAATATTGCAATTTAGCTAAACATTTCTAACCAAATCAGATGTTAGTCCTTATAAAGATGAAACTATGAGGCCCAAGTAGATCTGTGGGGGCAGAAAGTCCTCAGATGGAGTGGGGAGGGAGGAAGACCACATCTTTGGCCATTTTTAATACCCTTTCCTTGCGCATTCCTAATTTTACATTAGTGATTATCAGTGATTTTATTGAGTTGGTAAACATATATATTAAAGGACCAATAAAGAAATGAGACAGGTAGCTATAGAATGGATGGGATGGAGAGGGCGAGGAAGGGAGTGGGGAGATGTGGGAGCCAGCTACTGGGTATCCATCATGGTTAAACTTTAGTTTCCTAATGTCCTCTGTTGCACATTTGACTATCATTGAGATAAGGACTTTTTGATATGTGTTTAATACTTATCAGTTGAAATGGACAGGGAGTTCCAGCGAGTGGGCAGTGGTGAGTATCACATGGCCATTTTAAGCAATTCTGACAAATAGGGAAATTTCTCTCAAATGTATTTACTATTATACTGATGATCTTAAATGTAATTTGGCTTATATTCCATGCCTTAGAAGGGATTCATTAACAGAAGCATTATAAAATACTTGTGGGTCTTTTAGGACGTAGCTAATATTATGAACAAGGTGTCTAATATTAAGAGACAACATGAAATTACAGAAACAAAAATATTCAAAATTCATTGTTCAGAAATATGAGTTGAAGAAAAACTTTTCAAAATGGCAAAATCTAAAGACTGGATATTCATTAACTTTCAGTACTTCATTTGGAAATATTTAAAACATACAATAGTTTCACAAATTCCTTAAACAAAATGATCTAAGAATAGAGTATCAATTAAAACTTCAATTGTAATATTCTGTTGAGAATGGTGGTAATCAAAACAAAACGTAATAATTGAATTCCATGTCTGAAATATATGTTTTTATTGTATTAATAAAATTTACTATCCTCATTTTAAAATATAAATCCTTAAGCAAAAGTCAAGACTTTATTTTCAAAGATACTAAGTTTGAAAGTACTTAGCACAAGGCAAGGAAAATCATCCCAACTACCCCAAAGGCGTCGGTGCTGCAGCTACAATTCAAAGCCAATTTCCACGTCAATCTCTACATTAACCTTCAGTTCATTATGTTTCTGCTCACACAGGTTCATAAAAGTTTAACTTGAAACTGACTGATCCTTTATTATCTAATGTGTAAATTAAATATTAGTCAGCTGTTAAAATCATCTTTCTACCTTTCGATAAAAATATTTTATTAGCTGAGAGATATTTTCCATTTCCCAGAAATAAAGGACAGAAGAAACTTCCATTGTTCAAGTGGACAGGGCTGTCAGCTAAGGACCTCATCAGTCACTGCATTGCCCTTGAGCGCTACAGTTTTATGATATTTCTAAAGAGTCTGTTTGCACCTGAAAATGTTCCTTCATTTAACAAATGCACTCTTGAAGTAGACACATTTTTTTTTTGCCTCTTCTATTCTCAGACAAAGAAAAAGGGGAAAGAAAGAAAAGATATATATTTGTTTTTTACTGCCTTTCTTTTTTTTTCCACAAGCACATTCAATAAACTGTTCTGTCAAGAGTAAGAACAAAGGGCTCAATTCAATAAAAAATTGCAGTGATTATGCTATGCAGTCTTGCTCTTACTACTTTATCACAATTTGTCATTCAAGTGGAGAATGCTGTGCTTCCGGCTCTAGAGTGGGAAAAGCCCCATCTACTGTGGCAAGGTCGTTGACTATTCAAAGGCACCAGATCCATTTGAGAGCTCATCTATGTCAGTTATCCAGCAGTCTGTGTCATAAACTGAGTCAGGATTTCTTGTGACACAAACTAACCAACGGATCATTATCAAAAAACAATTATTTGCCCAGAATACTATCAGGATTGGAGGTCAAAATTGCCTGTTGCATACCAAGATACAGTTCTTTCATGTCTAAGAGGTACATTTAACTAGTTACTTCTATTCTGAGTATTTCCCCTCCTCAAGGCCTTTCTGTTGGATGTAATATGCCTGGAAGAAGCTCACTTGAGCTGATAATTTGGTCAGCTTTGAGTGCATTAAAAAAGGAAGGACAAGTGAGAAGGCAAGTCATGAAACCCCATAAGCTGGGTCTCTATGCAGCCAGACTATTTTTCTGAAAGCTATGTACATCTAGAACTGTTCAATATATACATTACCAGATGGGCAGGTTTCTATAAACAGGTACATGTGCTATAAATTGCAATATATGTTCAGTGCTTTTGGTATAAATGGTTATTAAGATGTTTAATGTTATTGTTATTTGACTGGACCTAGGAATGTTCTATGCATTTTACACTCTAGCTGCACATCTCTATCCTGATTATTCATACTGAAGCAGCCAACAGTGCTTCCTTATTGGACACTGCCTCTCTAGTCTCCTGTAGAATGCCCACCAGATCTTCTGACACTCTTGGAATTTCAGGGATGTAAGGAGCACGCCTGCCTAGAGGATCAAGGGTAGTTTATGACTGTTTGCTCTGCTCTGATAAGACTCTGGCAAAGTATGTGAGGAAGCAAAAGATTTATTATAGGCTTTAAAAGCATAAATAAAACTCGAAGGTAAAAGTAGAATGTATACTTGGAAGACAATATATTATAATATGCCTAGAGGTGACTTTAAGAGGACTCAGGCACACAGGAGTTAGAATGAAGGCTAGAAGTGACGCCACCAGCAAGGCAAAGTGAGTGCCAGTGTTCCTCAACTGCAGTAAGATCACATTCCGATAAACCCACTGAATAATGAAGATATCATAAGTTGCACATGCATTAACGTCACCTAAGCAGCCAGACGTCATAGCTCAGCAGCACAATGTACACAAGAGTATCATTTTTTAACCTCATCAAAGCAGAGATCTGTAACTTGCTGCCATGCTTCTCTGCCCTATATTGCACAAGAGAATCATACTAGACATTCCTAACCAAGAAAGTGCTTACCATTCAAAATACGATTTCTGATGAATGAAGGTCACTTTGTACACTATGGTCAAGTGGTAAATCTATTAAGTCAAGTCACTGTAGTAAATTAGGAGACACGCACAGGAGAAAAGTAAAAAACATGTTATATTTTCTTTTGTTTTTTTAATCAGAAGGGCTTTGAAGTTCCTCTGAAAGTTTAATATCAAAGAGATTATGATTTTTTTTTTCTGTGAAAGCATAGAAAGTGATGGACATTGGAAACGGCAGTTAAGAAGTCACTGCAGTCGGGTGATGATAAGACAACCTGGACTAAAGAGAACGTTCGGTAGTTAGGAATGTTTGTCACATAAAGATGAGAACCAGGCATCTAACTGCAGCATCTAGGTAAGGAGGGGTTGAGTGCATGCCTGTAACCTAGCACTGAGGCAGAGACAGAAAGCTCATTGGAGATTGCTGCCTATGAGCCCTAGCACTCCTCCCCCAAAAAGTTCAGAAGTTCCAGGTTCATGGGAAATAAGGAAAGTAAAAGGGAAGGCACTCCACCCATTCCCTTGGCATCTGTGAACATACATGTGCACAGAAACCTTGTCTATCTACAGACATATACTAACACATATGAAAAGAAAGGAGAGAACCAGAATCGGGTACATTGTAGGGATTTATTTATTTATTTTTGGTTCACATTATAGAAGTTAGAAACACAAAACAAATAGCCAAAGACAGATCTTCCAAGACACTGTTAACATGGTAGAACTGAGGCTATGAAAGCATCACGGCTAACACACAGGATTAGAAGTTAAAAAGAATAAGTCTTGAAACTAGGCAACTTGGTATCATCCACAAATGAGATAATACGTTCAGGAAGAAAAGAAATGCAGCCTTGAATAATCGTATACCTAAAAATTTTTAAAAATGAATCAAAAGTTAGTAAATAAAAAATACAGAATGTTATTTATCACATTACCTCATGAGGACTGGCAGCCCCTACGTCATGGGGTAGATTACAAAGCGGCTCACTCCACCGTACTAACACTGCGCTTCAAAAGTGCCCAGTGAACTGTAGAAAGAAATATTGAAAAGTATATGTGTATATGTTCCATACTGTTACATTTTCAATCAGGCTTTGTGATTAAGAAATGCAATCACTCCACTGCAGTGACACCAAACTACAAATATGCCTAATGAAGTATGAAAAGAAATACTGAAGGATACATGTGTGTATTTTCCATAGTGTTGCATTTTGAATGTGGCTTCGTGACTAAGAAAAGCAAATCTTTTCTCATCTTCCTCAGAAGTTGAACCAGTTGAACGAATAATTCCGGTAGAATTAAACCCTGGAGACTGTATTCTGCATGCATTTCACTGGACATCTTTACAAAGGGATCATACCAGGGCTATGAATGAAAGATAAGAAAGACTTTAGCTGGAGAGGTGTGTGTCTCTCTTTTAAAGAAGTGAAAGGCTTACTTGAAGCCAGGAAATGACTGTGAGCTGTGAAAATTGAGCTATGTCTGCACCGCTGAGAGGATCTAGCTTCACAAAGGTAGGTTGAAGCTGGAGAGAGAGGGTGCTGAAGGGCGTGCTTCCTGAGAAACACCGAGGCTGCACAGTTCTCAACTCACAGACGATGAGAAAGTCATCACCGTGAAATAATGTGAAAACACAGTATCGACAGAATGAAGGCATCAAGGACACGGTCGGGGAGGTCTGGGGTACATGCATGTTTGAAGCTGAAGTTTCAGAATAAATGCTGCGATACAGGAACAGTAAGAAAATGGTAAGCATGCTGCGAAATCCAATGAATTATGCTGTGTGAATGAATGGCGATTAATAATGAGAGAGGACTTTGGTTTTAAGAAGAGAGAGAAACGAATGGTTCCATAACAATCTAGGTATTTGTCTTATTTGGAAAAACATTAGAAAATTAAATGCATATCTATTTCAAACATTAATGCAAAAATGAATGGAAATTTAAAAGGTAAATCTTTAAAAGTTGAGAAAAAAAACAAAATAAAACAACAGTTATTAAAGATATTCTCAAAATATTTGGGAGAATTAAACAAAACAATACAGTCTTATAACTCTTGTGGGAACTCAGTTGTTATATTTCCTTTTTTTATGTACCTAGGAATTGGGAAAATTCTGACTTTTATTCTGGTTGGTTGATATACTCCAGATATTTTAAACATTTGCTGCAATTACTACATACTTGCTGAATAAGTGATCATAAAAATGTAAATAAACTATAGCAATGACTCAAAAAATAAGCAGGTAGAAAACTTCTGGTAAACAAATCATAAAGACCAATATAATTTCAGAATGTCTGTTTACACTCTATACTCATTTTTTATGAAACTACTACCAGGGACTAGAGAGATGACACAGTGGTTAAGAGCACTGGCTGGTCTTTCGGAGTACCTGGGTTCAATTCCCAGCACCCACACAGCAACTTAGAATTGTCTATAACTCCAGTTTCAGAGGATCAGACATCATCACACAGACATACATGCAGGCAAAACATGAATATACATAAAATAAAAATAAATATTAAAAGAATATTTCCATACAGTATAAACATTTGATTTGTCAGTATTTTCTACGGACTAGTTTATAAAAGCAAATGTCTATGAGAGTCCTAACTATGCAATATAGATATCTGTTTTGATGAAATGTATTTCATATTTATGATTAAATAGATTAAGTAGAGGCATGTATAAAATAATACATCACAAGTTGTCAACAACATTGGAAATGCTTAATACGTTAAATGAAAGAAAGTTTCAATACAAGCTTTTCCATCTGTCACACTATAAGGAAAGGCATTGTTGAATATAATCCTAGGTAGAGTAATTAGGAAAGAGAAATAAATAAAAGGTATAATATTGGGAAAAAGATATTAAAGTTGCTTAGTTTACAGAAACAGGACCCTGTTTATATGGGGAAAAATGACTTCATCAAACAAAAAAAAATGGAACAAAGAAAGAATAAGTAAAGAAAGAAAAGAAAATATCCAAATAAAAGTGGAATGGAGAATATGAAATCAATATACACAAATTAGTTTTACTCTATACACTAACGAAGAATTATCCAAAGGGAAAAAATATATTAAAAAATCCTATTTGCAATACCATATAAAACAATGGTTAGGAATAAATTTAACCATAAAAGTAATACAATCTATGTTTAACACTATAAATCATTGATGAAAATTTCAAATTTTAAGACAAACAACAGCATAGAGAGCTCTCCTACCTTGTTTGGAAAAGAAATATGAATATATCAAGGTGTTCAGGTTTGCTACAATCCTTATTAAAATATTTGTGACATTCTTCAAATACTTTGGTAACTCAAAGTGATCTCTAACTAAAAGAACTAAGCTAGTGGCATCATGCTGTCTGACTTTAAAGTATATTTCAAAGATATAGTAACCCAAATAGTGTAACATAAGCATTTAAAAAAAGAAAACACATAGATTAATGTAACAAACTAAAGAGCTCAAAACGATAATCTCTGTATCTGAAGCCAACTAATTTCCAACAGAAGTGCCTGGAACACACAGAGATGGGACAGTCATTTCAGGAAATGGCTCTGGGACCTTGGACGGTCACACAGAGAAGAGTGAAACTAACCACCCCCAACTTGCTTCCAAAAGCTCAACAAAATAAGAATTAAAAACATACCTTCAACCCAAAGCCATGAAGCTGAATTAGTTTACTGTATAACCTTACAAGACAAGAACATTGTTTAAGCAAGTCCTTAAAACCACAGGCTAACAAGGGAACACACCAAAATGGAAACAATGGAGAGGATTAAAATAAAAACCATTTGATCATCAAAAGAAATTATTAAGAAAGCTAAAGATAACTCTACACAACAGAAGTCATAAATGGAACACACATGCATGTGTGTGTGTGTGTGTGTGTGTGTGTGTGTGTGTGTGTGTGCGTGTGTATGAATGCAATAGATACCTGATACTTGGAATGTTTTAGGCATAGAAAGTAAATATTCCATTATCTCACTTTCACATCAGAAAATAAAAATCTCAAACTAGAGATACAAAAAGCTCATTACTACTGGCTGGGAGTGGGAGCCAGAGAAGTAGAAGACACTGATCACAGGGAGTAAAGTTCTTGTCAGCCAGGGTGAATATGATGTGGCTCTATTTTATAGCAAGGTGATTCTACATAACAGTAATATACAGTATACTTGAAATTTTCTGAAGTATAGAGCTTAAAGATTTTATTTCTACCAGAAACCATAAGTACCTTGCGATGGACATCTGAATTATCTAGACTCACTAATTTAACAATGCATAGATATCAACACATCATAGCACCAGAAATAGCAATCCTAGCACTTAAAAGGCTGAAATAGGAGGTTTTTTTCAAGTTCAAGCTCAATCTGAGTTATATAGTATTTTTTAGGCTAATCTAGGCTACATGGTGAGTCTCTGCTTCAAAGTGAACAGACTTAATGACATGCATTTCATGCTGTAAGCATAAACATTTTAACTCATCAAACCTGCATATAGCTAATTTTTCTCCTCTTATTAAATACTCTACTTTCTAATCAGCTATAATGACCATTCGTTGCTTTTACTATGAGATTAAAAATAATTAAGAGTCCTAATTTTACTTATATGTCATTCTCCAAATGGCTCTAATATTAATCAAATACCATTATTTGAGTATAATCACAAATAAAAACCATGATAGTTGTTGTGGTAAATATCCAGCAACATGTTGTGTATCAAACTATTCAAATCACCTATCCTACTGCCTGCTTCAGGCGGCAAGTATTAGCTAACTAATGACAGAAATTACTGTGTTAAAGATAAGGAAACAAATATGACAAGACACTACTGTCAAAGGCATTTGGGTGCTTTTGTGTGGTATTCATCACATATACAACTTTGTTAATTGAAAGTTCTATGTGGTTAATTTTGCCACCTATGTCGATGAATATTCTAAAATATCAAGGATGACTATGCACATGATTTACTTTAATTATCACTTTGGTTTATACCCCCATTAACAGTTATAAAGAAGTATTATGACTCCTTTACAAAGAAAAAATGGCATATCGAGTTTCAAGACAGTTTAGGATTTAAGACTTCAACAAGTTTTTAAATAATTCACTTCTATGAAAATGTTTGGGGACCTAATTAGAAAATAACAGTTTTTCAAAAATTTACTTCAGAGATTAGTTACCACTTCATTTTGCATAACCTGAATGCATTAGTTTTTACCACTTAGATTATTAATAAACACTTGCTGTCATGAAAATATTTCATTTATTTCATCTATAAGATAGATACTTTAATAAGAGTTGTAAGAAGCACAGTACAATGCTGTCCCTCTAATAATTTATACATGACTACGGGGTTGGAATGCTTTGTGCCAAACAATTTTTACTGTAATTATTTTAATTACCCAGGTCCTGTTCATAGAACACGTAGGAAATCAGTGACCAAAAAAGGAAAATACAAAAGAAAACATCCTTTATCGGTGCTTTACACAGAGAGAATTTTTAAAGACTTTCAAATTAGCCAGCTGTTCAAATAAATAATGCATGCTGCAGCTGGCTCTTACATGGGCCTGAGTGTCCAATAGCAGCAGATGTCCTGATTCTATAAATGTGCTCATAGAGGCAGGTCCTAAACTGACTTTGAAACAAACTGTGACGCAAGCTCACAAGTGAACATTTGCTGATAGAGATAATAGATTGAATGATTTTTTTTTCTAAATATTTCTATGGGCATAAGAGTAGAATATGTTTTAGCATAAGATTAAAATAATACCTCATATTCTTAAAGCGTGATCTTTTCTGTGATTTTGTTTGTTTTAGATAAGCTCCTCAGTCTCTGTATTTGAAAGGGAAAGTTGTCCTTTCATTTTAGAAATGCGTCTGAGATCAAGGGAAATGGCACTTCAGGAAATGAGCATGGATCTGTCAACTGTGATATTTATTCAATAGTGACTTGGTGAGGACCTGGCTTGAGCCTAGAACTGCTGATAACATATCAAGATAAAAATAACTCAAAGTGCATATTTAATGAGAACATTAAAGTGTTGCACAAATACTGTCTTCAAAAGTGTTCACCTAAGGAGGAAAGGAAACTTCAAACATAATAATATTTAAACTCAAGCAAGAAAAGGGGATGCATGTGACAAAATAAGCATCCATACTGCACAGAAGAACATCATCATAGAAAGATCTAGAATTTCTTACAAAGCATGTAATGATGGGTGGATTTGAAGTCTTGACAGACATTCCCCGAGTAAGCAATATTATAAAGAGGGTGGAATTCTAGACAAAGGCATTAACATATGCCATCGGATCATGAGTATTTGGAATGTGCATTAACCAGATTTGAAAGGACAGAAATTTAGGGCAGTAGAAGGAAGCAGAATGCAGAAGAATAAAGCAGGAAAAGTCACAACTGATCTTTTATACATATTAAAGAATTCATTTTTTCTATAATAAACATAAACAGATTTTTAGTTGTGTGGAGACATGTTTTAGATATTTTACATTAAAAAAATGAAGTCCTTTCCATTGCATTGGACTCCTTCACTGAATTGTAAATTCTTTCTTCACCCATGTCTTCATTTCCTAGACTAGTCTTTCAGATAACTTTGTGTTCTTCCTTTCTCATTCCTTCAGCTGTAGTTTCCACAGAGTAGAAGTTCAATAAATATTAGCTGAATTTGATTGAAACTCTTGTCTTAATCAATGAGCAAAGTCCACCCAATTATTTAAGATCAGCTATCCCACGGTTAAGTCAAGAGCAAAATTCAATTAAATTATCAGATGGATCTTCCTTAACCATAAAGAGTTTCATGGCAGCAGGCAAAGGTGTCCCACCTTCTTTTGCTTCCAATATCATAAACTCATCATTCTCATAAAAAGTGTACACCTGTTTAACTGTTTCCTGTGTTCTATGTTCGTATCATTTAACATAATAAACCAACAAAACCACATCATCTTGATATAAAAAATGATATCAGCTTATGTGTATCCATCTTTGTACTAAAGCTCATTTTCTCTACAAATTCTTACATTCGTTTTCTCTATGACGCCTCTTGAAATACACTACTATTCCCTTCGATTCTTTCCCATACATTTAAAATAACCTCATAACTATTTAAGTGCCGTAAACCTCCCTCTTATTCCAACGCATCCTGTATACTGAGAATATAAAAGACAGTGTGGCATACCATCACAGTAGAAAAACAGAGTTTCAGTGTCATTAAACACTAGTTTTAAGGACTTGCATAAGACAGACAGAAATATTTAATATTTTAATATTTGGAAGTACACATTCAGTATGGGTTATATTAATTTTTTTAAATGCAAACTAATTTTTTGTATTTTAAGTATTTTAAAATTTATTATAAACTATGTTGTAAAAAACGTTGTGAAAAAAGAATATTCTGTCAAGCAGCATTTTTTCAAAACTATAAAATAACCTAAAAAAGTATAACCGAAGACTGTGTATTGAAAAGAAACCATAATAATTCACTACATACAATTATATAATAATGATGGAAATCCAAAACATGAGATAAACAAATGCTTGAGTTTTCAGTCCTGTTTCATTTTCTTCAAATAATTAATATTAGCATTATAAGAATTCCATCCAATTAAAAATTAATATCCACTCTAATGTTAATGTTTCCCGTATTTTGTTTTGCTTGATTTCCTTTCCAGAAAGGAAATTAAATGAAAAAAAAGTTTAAACAAAGCTAATAAAATGTTTTAAAGAATTAATAATGTAAAGAAATCTGCTGGTATATTATTTTGCCATTATGTTGCAAAACTAATGCATAGGATACCTCATAGTCCTCTAAATTAGAAGTGCAACACTGCATATTTGAGTCTGTGCTCATGATATCAGAAGGCTCACATGAAAAAAGTCAGAAGATACTTCCTCATCTAGAGTTTGGTGTTAAGGACAGAACCAATTTCTTTGTGATTGCAATACTGAAAAATGCTTCCCAGTGTAACCTTTTCTGTTTCTAGAGATACTTCCTGCTTTCTCTATGGCCCGTGATATCTTAGTAATGAAGAGTAGTAGCCTGGTGTGCAAATGCTTTCCTGCTTCCAAATCTCTTTTTTTAATCAATGTCCAGAAAAACTTCTTTGTTTTTAATGAACCCAGATTATACCATTCAGTAGTCTCTTTTATTTAAAGTCTGTTGTGCCATATAAGGTAAGTGGTGCCCCTTCATATTTACGCATTTTATCCAACACAGATGGTGTGAGATTATATAAAAGCATTATCAAGAGGGGCTACCTCAGAATGTGTCTACTAAGATTAGAAATTAAAATTTACTGTAAAATTAAGAGAGCAGGGTACTGACATTAAACCAGCAGATAAATAAGGTCAAGACAATCCAAGGTCAGAAAAAAAATATTCATGCATGAAAACAAGAAATTTGAAATCAGTGGAGAAATGAGTAGCTGTGATGACTGTGACAACTGTGGTTGACATGATTGGGAGCCTTACTGATATGCTGGCTAGGGTGTTTTGAGAGGTAAGTTTAATATTGCGGTTTTAGATTTAAAGAACAATCACTACTTTTAAAAGCCAGGAGAATTTGCTAGGCTGTTCAAACAAGGGTGGGTCATTATTGCAGCTATCTGTCTAAAAGACAAATAATCAATTGACAAGCTACCATCTGTAAATTATAGTATGAAATAATTTGGTTATTAAGAAATTGGTTGCTGACACAGTTGCTCATCATGTTCAACCAATGTTTGGGTCTTTCAAACCATAAAAGTGGCTAAATCCTTGTAAGAATAACTACAGGAATACAGAGGAGTTTCCTTTGCAAATGTAATTCTACTTAAAGAGCACTTATCCAACTTATAAACGGATTTATGCTGTAAAGTATCCTCACTTAATCCTTTCCTTCTCCTAATCCATGCCCCAAGAATTAAAATGAGAGGCTTTTGCACTTTAATGAATGCACAAATACAGTATCAATATTTACCCAAAAACACTGTGCAAATTTCTCAGTGCAGAAGACAATGGCCAAGCTCATTACCATTGATAATTACTCAGCATGGTTTCAATTGGCTCCCCCCAGTGCTATTGCACGCTCAGTAAACAGTGGGCAAGCTGATGCCAGGACTCTGCACATACACGTTTGTTTCTAATCCTCACTCAAGAAATGATGTTTTAAATTTGTTATTTGGGTGGAGGTTGGGGCAGAAAGCTTGCTAAACCTAAAAAACTTCTTAGCATGAGAACGAAAGCACAATTTCTTAGCAGAGATACAAAAAGAAGACATTTTTAAAAACAGATTTGTCCCATGGCTAGGCACAGCAAAAGAATTTCTGAATATTTCCAAGCGGTAAGAAGATTCTATTCTAGCCACTTAAAATGCTAGATGAGCACATGCATACATTACTGTGATTAGAATGTTTAACCATGATTTCATTAAATAAAATATTACTAGAACTTCTTTGTCATTTTTCTCTAATGTTATAGCCTATAAGCACACAAATTTCAATTGTCTTGTTTGATGAATTCATTTATTTATTCATTTATTAATCGATGGATGGCATGGCTGCTTTATAAATTGATCAAAACCCGTTCTTTCTATTCCACCAACTGCTACTCCACGATTATTTTTCTAAAAAAGCATATTAAATATTTTAGATCCAGGAATAATCCCTAACCTACTTGAACAGAAGAAGAAGAAGAGGAAGAGGAAGAGGAAGAGGAAGAGGAAGAGGAAGAGGAAGAGGAAGAAGAAGAAGAAGAAGAAGAAGAAGAAGAAGAAGAAGAAGAAGAAGAAGAAGAAAAGGAGGAGGAGGAGGAAGGAGAAAAAGAAAAAGAACAGGAGGAGGAGGAGGCAGAGGAAGAAGAAGAGGAGAAGGAAGAGAGGAAAAGGAAGAAGAGGAGGAAGAAGAAGGAACAGCATTTTAAAGTTTTGTTTTCATTTCAGTGCAACGGCACTGAAGTGTGCACTATAGTAATCAAATCTCTAATCTTTCTTCTATTAAACTTAGTATTTATTTGTTTTAGTATTTTGAGTATCAGCATATACATATCGTGACAAAAGGAATCTGTATTGTTTTATACATAATAAGATTAAAATAAAACCTGAAGCTTATTCAATAATGTAACATTTGGGGTTTCGGAAATAACTGGAGTTGTTGGGTAAATGCTCCTCACCCTTGGGTTGTAATATAAGAAGGTGTGACCCACTTTGTCCTCCTTTAACAGACACAGAGAACCTATACTGGGCTATTTATAGCAGATATTTAGTAATTATGTACTCAACTAACAGACAAAATAATGATATACTTATTAAAGTATTTAGTGACTTATAACTGTATCTAGTGTTTGCATGGTCATTTCCAGCATGCCACAGTCCCGGAGTATTTTTATTAGAATCATACTGGAAAGTAGCATGCTATTCCTTAGCTTCAGTGAGACCCTTGTAGGTACAGAATACCTGTAGATAGCAGTGGGCTCCATGTCTACTACATATGCTTTCAAGATAATGTTTATACAGAACATATTAGGGAGATTGCCCTTTCAGGAGCAAACAATTTCACAAAGTTCCTTTCCCCATCATCACACATTCAAATTCTGTCATAAAGATAAAAGGTTAGCACTTCATAAAATAAGAAGTGTAATAACTAATTGCTTTTGCTGGAGTTAAACATTTTATTTCTGCTTTTGAAAAAAAATCATTATATTTGTCATCTGAAAGAAAGAAAATATCCACTCCAATATTTATGTGGCCAATACTTTCTAGTGTAAACTTGCGTTTAAAATTATAGCCATCTCTGTTGTGAACAGATATGAATGCAGAGGTATAGTTGTGCATTGCTGTGGTGTCTCATCAAGAGAGACAAGGAGGCATATTTCATACCTGTAAACTCTGCCAGGCCACAGCAGAGGGAAGCACCATCCTGGCAAAAGTCACCTCGACAGTGGAACCCTGAGCATCTTAGCTCAGGAGCTTTATAGATTCGGAACTCCTCATGGGTGGATAACAAGCAATCAAACATCCCCCAAGAAATCCAACACCTGCAGACAATACAAAATGCCCTAGACCAATATGTCCTCACCCAACAGTGCATAAAACAATTATTTTATATATAACTAAAAATAAGCTTCTGCAACAATTCCCCTTTTCTGTATAAAAAGATTGCATTACCTTTACCATACAATTTAACGCTACATCAGCAAAACTGTCTACAAGAGGACCAATCACAAGAGTTACTAACATAGAGGACCAAAGGAAACCAAACATCTATCAAACTTTTAACAATGTCTTTAGACAGCAGAAAAACATAAATGTCCAATTATCTGGAATTCACTCACTATCTTCTGGGCTCCTCCAAAGGATCCAGAACTAGCTCTACCCTCTGAAACACACACAATTTGTCCTCCAGGGTCTGGCCGGCTCACACCACTGCTGCTGCTGTTCTTGGTGGTCATCCCATAGTACCAGCATCTCAAAAATTACTGAGGTCCCTTGCTGCAACTGGGCTTTACTTTCACCAATATTTTCTCCTGGGCTCTTTTCATGGTGCCAAGCCTCAAATTCTCTGCATGACCCCTTCAATCTGGGCCTTCAACTGCTACTTTGGCTGCACCTTCACTAACGCCTCTCCTGGCCTCTTCATGGTGCCAAGCCTTAGCTTCTTTACATGACCCCCCTCACGCCTTCAAAACCAGCACCATCTGGGTAACACAGTACCATGTTTGGCTACCACTATGAGATACAACCTTGACCAGTTCTGGAAGACAGTTTCTGTGTGCTGACTCTGAGGAAACACTTCCCAGATTTGAAGATAGAGCCTGGTTTGCTGGAAAAACAACTGATCTCTTTGTCTGCAATAAGTATTCCCTCACGGAATGGAGTTCTCATCATCATAGCAGATGTGTCTTATCAGGGCCTCTTGTAGAAAAGTTTGTAGAAGGAAAAAAAAAAACTGTTCCGTTTAACTAGGCTTTTTGGCTCTAAACTGCAGCTTCCACAACAGCAAGGGGTCCTGGGTCAGTGGGAGGAATTTTGGGTTGAAACATTCTGGAGGTTTGCCATTCTTTCTCACCACCTCTATGGGGAAATGTACTACACCTTCGGCTTCACACACACACAACACAACTATCAGCAAACTAGTTTGTGAAACAGCACACTACCACCAGAGGCAGGCGGGAGCATCAGCTCCATGATCCAGAAAAACAGTAAAAGCCTTGCTTTTCCCTGATCCCCACTGAATTCTTTATCTCTAAGGACCTCCATTCTGTGGCTCTCACCTCAGAGTCTTTTTACTCATTTATTCACTAATTTCACAGTCCTTTTCTTTTCATAGAGGCTTATTTCCTTTCTCTCTCTCCTCTTCCTTCAGGAACCTTCAATTAATACTTTAATCTCTATCCTCTGGTGTCTTCCCTGAGCGTACTTTTCCAGGTCTTTCTCTTCTTCCTTGTCTCCACTTCGGATTATCTGACTTAATAGTGTTGGACCCCATATTGCAGGTGCCATATTTCATACCTGTAAAATTTGCCAGACCTCAGCAGAGGGAACCGCTATCCTGGCAAGTGCTGCCTCAACAGTGGAACCATGAGCATTTGAGCTCAGGTGTTTTATTGATTCAGAATTCCTCAGGTGCAGATCATAGGCAGTCAAACACCTGCAAACAATATAAACACACACACACACACACGCACACACACACACACACACATATATATAATATAATATAAACAATATAAAAACTGTCTACAACACAGAGATTCATGGTTGGTCAGGGTGCTTTTAAGAAATCACCATTATGAGTTAGCCCTATAACACATCTACACTGCCTCCTCTTTAGGGAAGGTCTTGTTACAAAGGACAGAAATAAAGTAAGAGTTGGCAGCTGGAAAAGGTGATTGGTATCAATCCTGAGGACCTGAGTTTGAAGTTTGGTCCCCAGCACATGGTAGAAGGAGGCTCCAGATGTTCTCTGATCTCCACACTTTTATCCTGACAAATGTGTACATATGTAAACACACACACACACACACACACACACACACACACACACACAAATAAAAATATGTAAAGGAAACTTTGAGAAAGAAGATGAACTGGCATTTTTGAGGCATGAAATAGCATTACAAAGATGAACTCACAGCACAGCAGTTGCTGGGCACACCTGAGTCAATTAGAAATCAAAAATGCCCACAGACATTCTCATAGGGTAATCTGGTAGAGGCAATTCCTCAGTTGAGGTTCCTTTTCTCCAGGTGTGTAAAGGTCAGCCATCACATTTGTAATTTGTCATTTCCTGTTATCGCTAGCAAACAGAAAGCGTAAATATCCTTACATTCCCTGCAAGTGTACATTTTCTTGTCTGAAGTCAGTGGACTGAGCTGTTGGCTAAAGTCTGTGGCAGATGCTCTATATAAGGAAACAGAAACACAGTAAATGTTCACTAGTTTAAAATGGGAAATATGGTTTAAAAAGCAAGAGTTTATTTGAATGTATGTGCTAGACAATTTTTCCATTAGCAAAAAGACACTGAAAAGAATTCTAGAATCCTTATAAATACTGTTTATGCTTTCACAATATATCCAACCATCAAAACAAACATTAAAATCAATATTAATGGGAAAATTTATATTCTTTTTGGATGATGATGATGATGATGATGATGATGATTGTTATTATTATCTGTTCTTTCTTCTCTCCCCTTTACCTTCCTTCCTTTTTAATTTTTTTCATTTTATTTTATTGTTTTTATCCTTACTGTTAGAATGTCTCTCATCATTCATAAAACTCAGTTTGTTAAATCCATGGGTGTGATCCAAAAAGCATGCATTTGTAATGCTTTACATTACATTACATTACAAATTATGTAATGGTTTACATAATTTAATTGACTACCACAGGGGTTCAGATTCACTGTAGCAAAGGCTGATGTCAATATGACAGTGTTAAGATGGGGGAACCTACAAAATGATGAGCCTAGCAGAAGGTCCTAAAACAAGCCCTTCTCTCCCTTTCCTCCGCTCTGACTTCCTAATTTTTCATGTGATCTCGTTCTCCTGAACAAGATGTCATCATTGTCATGCCATCTGCCGTGAGGTGGTATGGCCGAAAGGACTGCAAGTGACCCAGTGTTTGCTGCCTGGACTTCTAGCCACCAAAATTATGAGCTAATGAAACCCTGTTGAGTATCAAGCCACAGCATTGCATTACAATAATAGAAAAAGGACTAATACAGCCATCTTCTTTCAAAATATTTTGTAGTAAGAAAATTCCATAGCATTTAAGGTGCATTCATATTTACTTTTTGCTGATATAGTATATCATTTTTAGAGTCTAACATAGCAATAGAAAACAGTTACTTTAGCCAAAGGCTCATTTCTTTAATATGGCATACTTAAAGTTACTAGTAACAGGGAATCAGTTGGTTTCAATTTTCATTTAAGTAACAGAACCAGGATTGTGTTATTCAACAGTTTGGAATGCAATTCAAAGTTAAATAGAGAAGAGAGTGACACAATGTTTGAAAGTAAATCATATCTTTGAAGTAGTCTGTTCATCATCTTCAACCATTCTGAGGATTTTGTTATTTCAAATTTAAATAAATCTTTGATGTGGAACCAAGTTGTCATGAACCTTCAACAACCACAAAGACTTAAGTTTAATAACAGCTCTTCATGAACTCAATAAATATAAACTTGAATTTTGCCAGGTGATGGTGGTGCATGCCTTTAATCTGAGTATTCAGGAGGCAAAGGCAGGAGGATATCTGAGTTCAAGGCTAGTCTGGTCTACAGAGTAAGCTCCAGAACTACACAGAGAAATCCTGTCTTGAAAAACAAAGCCAAAAACCTAGAAATTTACGCACAAGCTTCATTTGTCCCAATCTTTATATGCAGTTGTAGTGAATTGGAATTTGGTAGAAAGGGCTCTAGAAGAGTGATCACTTGCTCTGCTCATGACTACAAAACGCTGATGAGCAGTAATCCACAATAAATGGTCACAATGTCCCCTGGTCTCTTTAATACTGGACTAAGATTGTATTCATAAGAGTACAATGATAGTTTAAAAATACAATTGCTGGTTTCAGTTCCTATCTATTGTAAGCAGTAAAGCTACTAACACTGATGTTTAAGGATCTCTGTAGTATGTTGACCTACAGTCCTATGGGTATATACCTAAGAGTTATATAGCTGATTCATATAGTAGTTTTATTTTTAGATTTTTGAGAAACCTCCATATTGGCATCACAAGTTTACTTTCCCACCAGCAGGAAATATGGGATGAACTGTTTCCATATCTTTCACATAATTTTTGGATATTTGGCTTCAATTTTTCTCAATAACTCAATTTTTTGAGACAAAAGTCTGCCTATGTAGTTTTGGCTTGTCTAGGACTTGCTAAGTAGAGCAGGCCTACAGAGCTCTCTTTGCCTCCTCTTCCTCCTGAATGCTGGGATTAAAAATGAGTGTCACCATGCTCCTCAACAGGTTGAAATAGATACATATATTATACATATATATTATATATAAAATGAGTGTCACCATGCTCCTCAACAGGTTGAAATAGATACATATATTATACATATATATTATATATAATATATATACACACATATAATATATATAATATATTATGATATATTTTATTATAATATGTTTTATATTATATATATATTTATTATGTATATTATACATATATAAATATATAAATATATTTTATAATATAATATAATAAATACAATAATATAATATATAATAATATAATACATATTATATACATATATATAATACATATTATATATAATATATATACATATGTAATTTCAGATATCAGAGAAGCTCTGAGAACTAGTTACAATTGATGTAACAAAGTATCACAAATTGGATGTTTTAAAGAAAATAAATGCATTGTCATAGCATCAGAAGCTAGAAGGCCGCAATGATGATGTTAAGAGAGTGATTCCTTATAATAAGTGTAGAACTGAGTTTATTCAAGCTTCTCTCTTTAGTCCTCTTCTGCCCATGCTGCTTCACATAGTATTTTGTCATCCATTGAACCTTACCCAATTACCTACTTTATAAGGACACCAGTAGCTTTGGATTGGAATTACCTGGTGATAATTTAAAACTTTATTTACTTTGTAAAGATCCTTTCTCCAAGTAAGGTACATTCTGATGTGTAGAGTTAAGGACATTGAGTGCATCATAATTTAATTTGATACATTTTATAACAAACCTGTGTTCTTAGGTGGAACCATCAAAACTTGGTGATTATAAACCAGCATTATTCCATTTCCAACAGCTTGAGCTATGCTAGGGCTCTTGCCTTTTGACCACAGCCTCTACTGTTTTTGCTCTTTTCCTTCATCTTATAACTCCTTAGTTATATACTAACCACTTGCAGAGAAATGAACATGTAACATTTTTATGCCCTTCTGTTATTTGAATAAAGTAAGAAGGTTTGATGTCCTCTTTACTGAGAGAAGGTATTCCAGTGTGGTACTGTTGCCTTGAGACCAGCCAATTTCACTTGATGGCCAAGTAGTTATTGGATTAGGAAATCTGACTAACCTACTGAGTAGCCAGAAGCTATCATGAATGTCCACTCAATATAATAAAAATGAATCTAAACTTGTTGATTTTGTTGTGAAGAATGGGACCTAGAGTTTGTGATCACTTTTTGGACTGACTGGCCTGTGAGAAGTTTTCAGTGGTAAAAATTAAAGAAAACACTCTAGGAAATCAAGGAGCTTTGTTGTCGAGGAGCTTTCATGTCTCATACTTTATTGGCCCTTTGGTGGGAAAGGTTTTGGAGTCTTCATGTGTGCCTTTGGTTCAAATGGGTATTTTCAACTTGTAAACAGTGATTCTATTTTTAAGAAGGAAACATTGATCCTTTTGTGATTTCTGTATATTATTATTGGTTTTAACTTATTTTGAGATGTATCTCCTTCAATCTATGTTAGCACATGGCCATATTCCCATACTCGGTGATGGGGGGGAGAAGAAAGAAGAAGGAGGAGGAGGGATGAGGAGGAGGAGGAGAAGAAGAAGAGGAAGAAGAAGAAGAAGAAGGAGGAGGAGGAGGAGGAGGAGGAGAAGGAGAAGAAGAGGACAAGGAGGAGGACGAGGAGGAAAAGGAGAAGAAGAGGACAAGGAGGAGGACGAGGAGGAAGAGGAAGAGGAGGACGAGGAGGAGCTGGGGGGAAGAAATCAGAATATGAAGAATAGCAGGTTTACTAGGAACCAGAGAAGGAGTCAAGTCAGGGCAGAATCCCAGTTCTCAAAGGTCACTGTAGCTGTGGACAGGATATATGGGCTTACCCATGACAAGGTTACACAAAGTTACAGATCTGGAAAATACATTGCTGCAGAAATTGTTTCCTGTCTCCTTTCCTGGCAGGGATTATGATGGAGTTCTACTAACTGAAGAAAATAAAGCATGTCTTGCTTCTTCACAACTGAAAAGAGGTGAACATTTAAATTACAAATATCTCTTCTGCTCACAAGTAAGGTGATCACATGGTAAGTACAAAAGAGATCATTTCTTTCTACATCTACAAAGCAGATTAACATTACCTTCTCCATGATAAGAAACAAATACGGCTCATGTCATTTCCGTCTACTGAACAGTTGTTCACATTCAACTGTGATAAGTTTGTAATTACAACGTGTTTTTAGTACTTAAGGGAAATTATAATACTGAAAGGAATAAAAACTAAGCTCAATATATTAAAATTACTGTGTCTCAAGGAAAGAAATTGAATACATTAAAATATATGTGTGCATAAACACAGTAAAATGAAGGGTTTCATGGTGTATGATTTGGGAGTTAATCTTCTTAATTCTGATATCATTGTACCATAGATTTAATACCCTTGTTTGTAATACATTACAGAGTGTGAGTTTGCAAACTATATTCCATAGGCCAGGCTAGCTCTTGCTTGGTCACTGGTCAAATTTAAATGTGTGTGTGTGTGTGTGTGTGTGTGTGTGTGTGTGTGTGTGTGTGTGTTTATCCCTTTTTGTGCTGAAGAGATGGTTCAGTGGTTGCCAAGCAAGTGTGAGAAACAAGAATTTGGTTTTGCTGTGTATATAAATTCCAGATGGGCTTGGCTGCTTGCCTGTAATCCCTACCTCAGAAGACAGAGACAAAAATCCCCAGAGCAAGCTGGAAAAAAAAAATTGGGTGTTCAGCTTGCTTTCTCCTTCTCTCTCTGTTCTATTCTTTACGGGAGCTCACCCCATGGGATACCGTTACCCACATTTAGAATGGATATTCCCATCTCAGCTAATTTTCCCTATAAATGCCCTCAAAGATACTCCTAGAATCATAACTCCTAGGTTATTTAAGTACTGTCAAGCTCACAATAAAAATTAGTCACAACAGGGCCATGAGATATGAGTGCAACACCACAAAATAGGATCATGAGTAGAAGCTAGGATGGAGTGAGGATCTTAGGTGTCTATGTGTTAATTGAATGTCCCCAAAGCATGAACACATCATCTCCTATCTTCTGGATGGAAGATATTTTACATCTTGAGTAAAGACTCATTAAAATCAGGCTCTTAGGCTCCCAATCTCCCATAAAACCAGAAAATAAGAGTCCTAATTCCTTTGATGAGTACACTTTAAAATGAAAGCTTTACGTTGTTTTTGTTTTTTTCTTTGAGACATGATTATAGTTCAGGTTGACTTGGAACTTGCCTTGCAGCACAGGCTGGCCTCAAATTTTGCACCACCACTGAGCACAATGGGATTACAGGTGTAAACCGACATGCTCTAGGTTCTTGAGAAAGTTACTCTTAAATTTTAGGCAAGAAGCTTTTGAAAAGTTTTATATGCCAAAGGGACAAAGAGAAAATTAGCAAATACAACCTCCTAAGTTCCCTAAGAAAAAGAAGATTAGGGATTTAATAATACGCTTTCCATTGGAACCCTAAGGAAAGAGGAATCAACATCTTTGTAATACATGATTAGAATAAAAATATATAAGTTGAATTAGCCTCCCCAAACATGACTAGTATTGAAAGGAACACACTTTTCCACATCCAGGTTTCCTATATTAAGACTGTGATATCTTGCTGGCAACTCTACATTTATTACATAGTTGTCAGGTTCTGGAGAAGCAGTGCTGAAGCTGAAGCCTATAAAGGGCATATGAGCTCATTCAGTGCCCAGGGGTGACCCTGCTATTGTGTTGGGATGACAAGCTGTTAATAATCAACAGTTGTTTGTAATGAAAGATCCCACAAAAAGGCTAGATGCAATTCTGTTTCTGGACTGCAAGAAAAATGACATAATAATCCTGAGTTTTCATGAGAATGACTGAACACTGGAAAAATTCATGTGACAGGATAAAAATACACCTAAATATAAACAGGCTCAGGTAAACTCCTAAATCATGCATAAAATTCTATATACCATTGAGAGTAGTAGCTTTTACACTATGAGCAGCTGAGGACATTCAAGGATACATAAATATGCTGTAGTCTGGATGGACTTCTTTGCCTTTGCTCTCAGTTGGAAATCCTAGCATGAATTAAAAGATAGAAGTAGAACAGATAAATCCTTTTGGAATATATTAATTTAACAAAACCCTAGCTTTCAGCAACACAAACACTAAGAATCCATGGCTGCCTTCAGATGACATCTTCACTCTATAATTCCAATTTCCCCACTTTGCTGTGATCTCCTTACCCAAAGTCTCAAGAAATATATTTTAAATATATTTATGATTGTCTTTATCCTGTTACTTTTAAAACTCCATCAAACTAAAAGGTGGAGTTTGGTTCAGGTAATCTGAATTTGTGTAACTGGGCCATCTGTGATTTGTGTATTGTTTTAGAATAAGTTATCTCTTTTTCCTTTGGGCTGCAAGTTGTGTTTTCACTTTGAGTGCTATGAGTTTACTTCAAGGCTTATCCTATACTTTGAAGTTTACTTTGCTGCTGTTTCCATTGTTTTACCACCTTTATGTACCAAACTATATTTCTGCTATGCCACATAATTGAGACTCTTAGTGATCACAATTTGTCACAATGAATTAAAAAGCTTAAAGGGAGATTACCTACAGAACAAATTAATTTACATTTACAATTATATTTAATACAAAAACAGAGTTTATCTATTACTATTTTGATATTTCTACCAATATTACCAGGAATTCTGGAAAAATCCCTTTTTGTATCCAACAAGGTACCAGGGAAATTGGGGGTCCTCTTTTGGGGTTCTTAATCTTGTTAAGAAATGAATTTAAGAATGAATGCAAATGGAAACTCAGATAACTGCCTGAGGGAGGAAAAAAGAGAAAGAGAAAAAGATATACTGTTTGAAATAAGCCTGCATGGCAACCATAATGATAGACATATAGCTACATACTAGGGAGAGGGGGGTTAAAAAAGAGTTAAATCACATGTATTGAGGTCATAAGAGTGAAGTCATTGATCTTACATAAGTCTAAGATCAATGTGCTAGGAATGGAAAAAGGGAAAGGAAAAGTTACATTTTTTTTCTCTTATTAATTCAAAAATGTGAGCAGAATCCTCAAGTTACATGTCAACAGTTTTGTAAGCTAAGTCTTGTAATGCTAGGAGTGGGTATCCCTGGAAGAAAATCGCATTATCTCATTAAAGGGATAATTATTCCTCCTCTCTCTTTAGTATGACTGAAGGTGGTCCTAACGTCTTGAGGGGTAGTCTCTTGGCCAAGTGATTGACTGGCTCAACTCAAAAGCTACATCTCTACTCAAGCCAAAGATTTTATTCTCTTGACAAAAGGAAATACTTTTTTCTTCAATGGATTTTCAATGTTCCTGTAAGACCAATGGATATAGGAAAAGTTATATCATTTAACTTTTCAAATACTATTTTACTCTAGTGCAATTTTTTGTTCATTATTGACCAATAATAAAGTTATTCAGTATCTTTTGCCTAATTAACTTCACCTCAAAATTCCCAATTATGTGATCATTTAATATAGTCCCCCATGTTTTGGTGACATCCAACCATAAAATTATTTTCATTGCTATTTTATAACTGTAATTTTGCTATGGTTGTGAACTGTAATGTAAATATCTGATATGCGGATGGTCTTAGGCAACCCTGTGACCCTGTGAAAAGGTCATTTGATCCCCAAAGAGGTTGTGACCCACAGGATGAGAACTGCTGTTCTAGATGCTCTAGAAAACTGAAAAATCAAATGTACATAATAGACTACTAAAAAAAGTTGAGAGAGATTTCTGCTTGTTTTGGTGCTCTCAAGGTGATTATCAAACTTCTTTGATACCAATAGTTTATCTAAAGATAAAATTATGATTCTTAGGAATGCGGCGTCCACCTCGCCGATAAGGAGACGCCACACACGAGATTCTTCTGACAACAATTTATTAACAGCTCTTTTAGCAGGCAGGTGGAGAAGGACCCCAAGCCCGAAAATCCCTTGGCTTATATAGAGCTCCGGAGGACGTGTGATTCTCTCATTGGCTCATAGACTGCACCTAATTAGCATCTGCTTTGCGCGTACGCAAAGCAGATTCACGCATGCGCATTGTCAGTGCCTGTTTCCGTAGAGAATCAGGAAGCAGGAAACCAGCGCCATTTTGTAATGGTGTTTGCGGCTCCCAACATCTCCCCCTGTCTTTTATAAAAATGCACAAACTGCAACCATGAAGTTACCGATCAAGCTTGCTGATCCAACAGCTTTAAGCGATCAAGGAAATTACATGGAAGGAGACCCTGTGCACCTTAATTCCCGTGCAATGGGAACATGAGCCCTGGGAGATGCACAGGACCATCTCAGAGAAACCTGGTGCAATGGGAACCTGAGCCCTCAGAATAGTCTCATGAGATAGTGTCTCAACGTTTTAGCATATTTAACCAAGCTTGAGGAGATGTTCCCTGTTCTACAGCAGGCAAGGCCTGAGTAATCATCTTTGATGTTGTCTTTTTAATTTACAGAGCAACCAGAGAGTTACCAACACTCCCACCAGAGTCATACAGCCGAAAAGCCCGACTCCCACCCATTCCTTGAAGTAGGAAAAAGCAGAAGAAAACCAAGTAGAAAACCCCCGGATGAGGGAAAGGTCAAGTCGAGTGGAGTTGATCTGTATAATAGCTGTCCGCAATCTCCTCATAGTTGTATCGAATTTTGCAGACCAATTGGATAGTAGCTGTTAAGACAATGCTTTAAAATTTTCATATTGAATGGATGTAACGCATCCTCAGCTTGTGTTTGTTGATTCAGGAACATCCATGTCAGGATCCACAGCTTTAGGTGTTGCATCCTCCTCCCCTTGTCTGATAATTCTGGTCAATCGTGTAGGCACCCAAATGGGATTTTCTTGATCCTGTGGAAAAACACAGACAGCTCCCCTGGATCTTACTAAAATTGGATCCGGGCCCTTCCATTGGTTAGAAATAACATCCTTCCATCTAACCACTTCTTTCTTTGGACCGTAACCGACATGTCTGTCAGCTGCAGATTTTCCATCAGGGTCCAGATTTAAAAAATTTAAAGTAAATAAGGCTAGGGAAATAGATGTCTTGGGCCCTGTAGTGGGCCCTATTCCCCCTTTCTGTTTTTGTAAATAAGTTTTTAAAGTGCCATTGGCACGTTCTACAATGCCTTGGGCCTGAGGGTTGTATAGGAGTCCAGTCACATGAGAAACACCCATCTTTTGGCAAAATTGTTGAAAAGGCTTTGAGAGATAAGCAGGACCATTATCCGTTTTGATTTGAACAGGTTTACCCCAGGCCGCCCAAGCCTCCAGGCAGTGGGTGATGACATGTATCACCTTTTCCCCAGTTAAGGGAGTAGCATGGATTATTCCTGAGCAGGTGTCAACAGACACATGAATATTTTTAAGCTTACCAAAGGCTGAAAAATGCGTGACATCCATTTGCCAAACGTGCAGAGGCTGCAATCCCCGAGGGTTTACTCCATAAGATGGAGCCGTTCTAAACTCTGCACATTTAGTACATGCCAGAACAATGTCTCTCGCCATGGAGCGAGGAATTTTAAATTTTTAATCGTAAAGTTCTAGCAGATACATGGAACATGTCATGAAACTCCTTAGCTTGTCTTCTTGGGTCTAGTGACAGAAATATAGCCCTTGTGGCTGAATTAGCTATAGAATTAGCGAGAGTCATGGGTCCAGGCAGCAAAGTATGAGCACGCATATGTTGAATATAGAATGGATAAGATCTTTGTCTAATAGCTGCCTGAATATTCTCAAAAATTGTAGCAACAGCACTTTTTGAGTTAATAAAATCAACTACTTCCAAGATTTGTACAGCTCTAACCACATAATGTGAATCTGATATAATGTTCCTATTTTACCACACTTAAAACACTTCATTGTTGAGGTTCTTTGTGCTAACAAAAATGCTTGAGCTAATCCCATATTTGATAAAGGTCCTCCAATTTCTCTACATGCTTTCATCCAGGCGTTAAGGCCTTTTCCTTTCCATGGGGTTATAGCATTCCTGCACTCCTTAGTACATTGTTCAAAGACTAGCTGTTCAATGAGTGGCATGGCTGTCTCTGGATCTCCAAAAATCCTTCCTGCTGCTTCCATCATTCTAGCTACAAAGTCAGAGAATGGCTCATTTGTTCCTTGAATTACCTTAGTGAGATTTCCTGTCACTTGTCCTTTATTGGGTAAGCTCTTCCAAGCTTTTACAGCTGCAGTATTTATCTGAGCATAAACCTCTGCTGGATACATCGTTTGATTGGCTGTCCACTGTCCTTGTCCTGTAAGCATCTCAAAATTCCAGGGGGCATGACCTTGAACTGCATTCTGTCTAGCCTGACCAGCACAGATATCTTGATAAATAGACTTCCAATCTAAATACTGTCCCATAGTGAGACATGCCTTAACTGTATTGTACCAATCATCAGGAGTCATAGGACTTGTAGTCAGCCTCTCTACCAAGGCTTGAGTAAAAGAGGCATTGATGCCATAGGTTTGAACTGATTCTACAAGTGCCTTTAGTTGTTTTAAATCTAACTGTGAATGATGTCTGATCTGATTATTGTCCTCCCATACGGGAAATGCAGCACGAATCCGCTTCCTTTCTATTACTGGGATCAGCGAATTCGACACTGTCTTCATAGTATTTCCTGGGGGATCTGGATCACTTAAAATGACCCCTTTTTCCCTTTTTCTCCTTTTAAGTTTTACTATCTCCTCAAGCGGCGGTGCCGACGGGGCATAGCCCGGGGCGTAGGGCGGATCAGGCATATATCTCTCTGCCTCATATTTAGCCGCTTCCTCATCTAATTCAGCTTCCTCTTCTGGATCTAATTCTGTTTCGCTTTTCTCTGAGCTACTGGAGGTTGATTCTTCCGCTCCAGACTCCTCCTCGGATAAGCTCTCTGACGAAGGAGTTTCTATTTTTAAGTTTTTAAATTCTGTTAAAACTGGATACAGTTTTTTTATTTCCTTTTCTTCCCCTTTTTTATCTTTTTGTTTTTCTTTACTCTTTTGTTTTTCTTTTTCCTCCCTTTCTTTATTCTTTTGTTTTTCTTTTTCACCGGTATTTTTCTCTTTTGATTTTCTTCTTTGTGTACAGCTAGCTTCCCCATTTCCTGTTTCTGATAGACTGTCCTGATGGTCGCTAAGTATTCTCTGTCCTTCCCTGACCTTTTCCTGACATCTGTCATCATCTAAACAAGCTAAAATCATTTTATAAATTGACATGGTACCTGGTCTTAATTTACCCTCATCCTTCTCTCTGTTTAAATCGTTTCCTAATTTTGTCCACGAGGGCTTTGTCAAAGCTCCGGTAGATACAAACCAAGGAGCTACTCTATCTACTTCTTTTATGAAGCTAAAGAGTATCCTCTCTGGAATTTTAAGGCCACATTCTCGCAGCAACGCCTGCGCTGCTGATAGAATCGGCTTAATCTGTTGGTTGCCCATGTCTCTTTTACCTACAAGAGCGGGCCACCCAATGCCTTTATCTGTAGGTGACCATGGGTCCCTTTTAAACGGAGGGCAGGTACACTCTTTACCCTGTACATGACAGTTCAAACAAAAACAACAAAATATCACAAAAATTGTCCACAGAGATATAGCGATGGCCAAAGCCAAATAGGAAGCAATCATACCTTACAGGAAATCGTCCGGACTCACACGCTGTCAGTTCGAATCTTTTCCGCTGAGCAAGCGGGGTCCCTCGCAGTCACCCCAAAGATCCCGGTCCGTTCGGCAGCGGTTCCCGGGTTTCGGCACCACTTGCGGCGTCCACCTCGCCGATAAGGAGACGCCACACACGAGATTCTTCTGACAACAATTTATTAACAGCTCTTTTAGCAGGCAGGTGGAGAAGGACCCCGAGCCCGAAAATCCCTTGGCTTATATAGAGCTCCAGAGGACGTGTGATTCTCTCATTGGCTCATAGACTGCACCTAATTAGCATCTGCTTTGCGCGTACGCAAAGCAGATTCACGCATGCGCATTGTCAGTGCCTGTTTCCGTAGAGAATCAGGAAGCAGGAAACCAGCGCCATTTTATAATGGCGTTTGCGGCTCCCAACATAGGAATATTAAGAAGAAAAAGAAAAAGAACACAAGATAAAAATTATATTAAAAATATGCTACATTAAAAACAACAAATTTACAGAAATGGCCCCAAAGCATAGTGAGGAGAGGGGACCCCAAGTCTAACTTTTAGGCCAGTCGTTCACTGCTGAGAAAGGGTTACTTTCAACCAGGTCTAGCTAGTCTCAGTAAATCAAGATATATTGTAATGATCTAACGTTCATTTTATGTAGCAGATGAGCATATTGATTGATTCTCAGAATCATGTCTATGTCTCTGGGGAAAAACAGAGTGGTAAGAACGACACTTACCAGTGCGGTGTTAAGGCCAATTAGTTAACATGTAAGTAACAGTGCTTACAGTCTATGTATTATTTGTCAAGTCATTAATTCACTGTGAAATTGAAATGGGATATAGGCAGTGAATTTAATAGAAATAAAACCCATTCATAGTTTTACTAAGAAATACATTATCACTGATTTTACATTCAGCTATAATAATGCTGCTGGCTAGCCTCACTGAATGGTAAGCACACACACAGCAATGTCAACAATAAAATCCAGCCATTATTCACAGCTTTTGACAGGAACAGTCCCATCATGGTGCAACTTTTCGTTCATTATATGGACCAACAATAAAATGATTCAGCGTCCGTTTGCCTAATTAACTTTATTTTAGTGAATTGAAACAGAAGGGAAAAGTAGAAAAATATAAACAATGATGCATATATATATTTAGAGGTCTAAATAAATGTCCATTTCCGTGTGAATAAATAAATAGAGATACATTGTTTATGTCAAAGACAATGCGTTTTTAAGCAATAAATGCTGTCAAAAGGAAAAATGGCTGCCACAATGTATAGCCAGAGTGTACCAATCATTCTTTTTTCTTTCCTTCTCTTAATCCCCACCTCTGAATCATTCCATTTTGTCCTTCTTTTTACTTCCTTTCCTTATTATTTTCTCATTTTCCCACAATGCTTACTGCATATTTGGAATTTTCTGATTGCTATGAACAAGCACACGACAAGCATAAGAACGGGAGGATCTTTTCAGGCGCGTGACACAGGATACTCTGCAGCATGATAGCAGTAAAGGGAACAGTGTGTAGTTCATAACTGTGCTGGCAGACCGTGGGGCTTCCTGCTCACTTCTTGTGGCACTGAAAGCAGAGATGGGCTAGAACTCGAGGCTGGTTCTAAACCTCAAGGAACCAATTCCTGGACTGAGGCTTCACATTCGAAGGAATGCACGCATACCTTCCAAAGCATGACAATCAGATTGTAGCAACATGTTACATATCCATACCATAATATTCTACCTAATGCTCTTCATAGGCTTAAGGAGCTATAAGGTAAAAAATATTATTTTTATTTATATACATATGTGTGTGTGTCTGTCTCTCTTTCTGCCTTTCTCTCTCTCTCTGTATGTGTGTGTGTTTCTGTCTGTCTGTCTGTCTGTCTCTCTCTCTCTCTCTCTCTCTCTCTCTCTCTCTCTCTGTGTGTCCTGTGTGTCTCTGTGACTGAACATCTCACGTGTACAGGTATATGTAGAGGTCAGAAGAGGACACCAGTTCTCTTAGAACTAGAGTTGCAGGTAGACCTAAGTCACCTCTATCAGTGCTGCAAAGCAAATAGTTTCCTCTGGAAGAGTAACCCCGCACACACAGGGCATGTGCGCACCCCCCCCTCGCCACACACACACCTTGCATTTTTCAAGCAAATATTATTTAAATATTAACATGATGTTGAGTATGTGGTAGCACTGACTGTTCAGCATGCAGATCTGATTTCCTTTAGTCTTCAGTGACTTGTATTTGCATATTACTATTGAGATACTTTGTGAATAATCATGGTAAATTATTTACTCTATTGTAAATAAAGTTAGGAATGTGCACTGCAAAATGTATTTCGGCTTTTGAGAAAACAGCAGAAGCAGAACAATCACTCATCTTCCCTCCCTGTCTCCTCTGAGCAGATCATAAAACATTTACACCCAGAAGGAAGAAACATCTTAGTCTCAAAGACTGCAAGAAGGATCCTGACTTTGCTTAGCTGCCTCCAGTATATTACCCCTGGACCACATCCTCTGTGCCCACACACCTGTACACAGCTTGCCATAAAAATGCATAGGTTCCCTTATTTCTTTCCGTCATCATTTCTCTGTGTCACATACAACTTTGCATCAAATACATTTATGAATTTTTTCTTGTTAATCTTTCTTTACTTTTGTTATGGGTGCAACAACAATTAATCAGGGAATAGGTAAGAAAAACTCTTTTTCCAAGTAATTGGAATGACTTCGAAGATATTTTGTCACAAGACAGTTTCAAAGGCAGGGAAAAAAAAAAAGAATCATTATTATAGATTGTTTGCCGTGCTTTACAGGAAAACCCTATCTGTAGAGTCTCTGTAAAACAATATTTTGCAAGGGTGTGGGTGGCGAGGAGGCCTCCACGTGGAAAGCATCTTCAGGCACAACAGAGAAATGAAATTTTAGGTGGTTCTAAATTTCCTCTGGGAACTGCTGGTCCCCCCCTATATTTTTTTTCCTACTTGGCTCACAGACAAATGTGAACCAGGCACTGTGCCAAGGCAGACAAACACTAGACTTAGGAAACAAAAGTACTCTCTTAGCACAGATAAAAATCAGAGGGGTGACCAAAAATAATTCTAAATGAAGATAACCAGAACAGACAAAGAGTGGGAAAAGACATAAGGGAGTAAAAGTCAAGAGTGCATTAGTTCTTAACGGATTCCAAGACAAGATATGTGAACTCTCTTAATAGAGTCAGTTCTGTGATAAGCTCGCATTAGTCGGTTCATTTCAACACAATAGGTATATTAAAAAATCAGTGGTAGCCACCACACATTCCCCATTTATCTGTGATTCTACTGATGAGAAACATTAGGTGATTATAGAAAGTGTACTTAGTGAAACCAAGCAGTTAAACACTACCCAATACACACATTTCCTCTCTCCCTCTCTCTCTCTCCCCCTTTCTCTCCCTCTCTTTCTATTCCACCAACCATCTCAGTTCACACTTACTGATGCGTGCCACAGTCAATCATAAATAGTATTACAGCTTCCTCCTCAGTTCAGTTCAGTTAACTGTTCATCTGCCAATTTAAAAATAAGTCCAATGTAATCTGCATTATTCCTATTCTACAAGAAAGTTTATGTTTTAATTAGTGTAAATTAATTGAAATAAATGTATATCTGTAATAGTTATGTATGCTTAAAACTATCTCACCTATGAAAATGGTACAAGTTTTATTACAGTTCAATGTTTTATGTGTCACTTACTAATAAAAAATTTAAAATTCATGCTCTTTAATATTTTCCCTAAACATTCTTTTGTTTTATTGCTTTATTTTGCATAGTAAGAGGATTTTAGGGGTTCCTCTCTCCCTCCCCTCCCCCTTGCTCACACTCTCTCTTTTTCTCTCTCCCTATATACATATATAGTATGTGATTTTATAGCACATTGATTGTAATAAAAATAAATAAAAATCTTTGAATGAAAACTAATTCATCTGTAATATTTATACTTAGGATTACTATGCAAGAAATAAGTTAGGTTATACTTTTATTCAGCCAGTATTATTAAGCCAATATTTTTCTATAAAAGTATAAAATTAAATAATCAAAGATCAAAACATTGACCTTAAAGGTCACACTATCATCATGTTAAGTAAAATATTAGAAAATGAGTGGAATTCAAATGTTTAAAAAATCATATTACTGTAGTAATATACTAATATTTTAGTATTAGATATGAGATTACAATTATGTATACATGAAAAAGAAGGAAAAGGGTATGATATAATCCAAGCACATTAGATAAAATTTAAAAGCAATTTTTTTTTTAGATAAAATTTGGGGCTGGAAAATTTCTCAGTGGTTAAGAACATGTACTTCTTTGGTAGAGGATCTGAGGTCAGTTCCCAACACACACACACATACACACACACACACACACACACATACACACACACACAGAGTAGGGGGAGGAGATCTTAAAATAAGCAAATAATTCTTTAAAATAAAGATGTCGAGACCAGTGAAGTAAAGTTACCATTGCCAAGCCTGACCACCTGAGTTAGATACTAGGATCTACGTGGCAGAAGGCGAGAACTGACTTCCACAAGTTATCCACTGACAATCAAAATCACTGGCAAGTGTACACCTACACATACACACAGCACAAAATAAGTGGATTTAAATTGTAATTAAAACTTCAAAAACAATAATTGTTCCAGATCAATCAAACTCACTAACAAAAGATGAGAAATCCTCTGTTAACTGCAGGAATATAATGCATTATAGTATTAATTAAAAGTTCATTCTAAAAATCTTAAAATATATAAGAGATAAAAACAAAATTGCTAGTAGATATTTGATACATTTGAGAAACTCTCCAAAAAGAAAAATAGGAAAGAACTACTAAAGTTATCTTCATAAGTCAACCTCATATACATCTAAACCGCTTTGGAAGAGGGAGAGGTGACTAACTAAGTTTGGTCTTTGCCTTGTTTGGAATGCATTTTCTTAATTGCTAATTGAGTTGGAAGGCCTTGCTCAATGTGAGCCATGCTGTCCCTAGACAAACAGGACTGGGCTGTATGAGAAAGGTAGTTAAGCAAACCAGAGAGTGAAAGCCAGCAAGCAGCATTCACCCCTGCTTTCTGCTTCAGTTCCTGCCCAGAGTTTTCTCAACTATGGACAGTATCTGAAATTCTAAACCTTTCTGTTTTGAAAAAAAAATGGAAACAGACGCCACACTGAGAAATTACCCTAAGATCAAAATAGAAAAACAACTATCCAGGAGTTGATTAGTTATAATGGAATAAATAAAATGGGAAAAATACAAGATCCAAAATGGCACTACGAAACAACAGAAACAGAGATAAAATAATCCAATTTTCTAAATTAGCAAACAGTTAAAATATATAAGGTTGAAAAGTAGAGACAGGACATTAAGAAAGGCTCTCAGTTACTATCACTAGGGTGCTGTCTGAATTCACTAGGCATTCAGTATCAAAATGCAACACACTGCATGAGTTAAGGAACATTTCATTTTCTCACAGATTTAGGTGAAAACCCAGGATTACCATCAGATTTTTAAAGCCTATAAAGAGAGAAAGAAACAGAAGATAGAGACTGACTTAGAAGATAATTTCAAGGAGATTCAGGACTGATTAAAAAAAACAAACAATTGGAACAGATCAATAAATATGTACACATATTTATTGCACAATCCTCTAAATCAAGAAAAAGTGTGATTTTCTCAGAAACATATCACTGCCCAAATTGATGCTTTCAAGGGCTCCCATTATACATTCACAGAAAACAGCAAGGTGCAGCATGCCAAAGAAGAAGACAATAGATAATTATCAAATAAAACCGAGCAAGACCAATTTATCAATTTCTTTTTCACAATATCTAATAACAGTTTGTTGACAAAGAGCAGTGTTAAGAGTGAGGGTGGGTAAATCTTTCTTGAAAATTAAGTGAAACAATAATTGTTATTTAATATAAGCTAGATTGCTGGTTTCTCTTTCTCTCTTAAAACCATCTATTTTCCATTGTCCATATGATATCTTTCAAAGTTGTTAGCGTACTTCATGAGGCAACTTGTGATCTGGTTCCATCAGCTTTCTATATGATGCTAATTGTAGCCACAGGTCCCTCACTTGATATCCTCCATATTTCCAAATCCAAACTACATCACACTAGCTCAATAGCTTTATATGCATTCAACGGGCACAGCAAAAATTGCACTCTCCTAATCCTACTGAATTGTTAACTATAAATCTAAACACTATTAGTGCTGGATGTTGTAGCACACACCTTTATTCCAAGCACTCTGGAGGCAGAGTTCTTTGTGAGTTCATGACCAGCCTGACCCACAAAGCTAATTCTAAGTCAAACAGGGCTGTATAAAGAGATCTTGACTCAAAAAACCGATAACCAACCAAAACTACAAAACACCCACACTTGCATATATGATAATGCTGATCCTGTATCACACTGGTCCTATGTCCTGTTCTAACTGATGAACAAGAAACATGCAGTGAATTGATAGGTGACTATAAGGATCGTTTAGTTTCAGGAGAAGAAAAATTTTCACTTATTAAAGGATATTTCTAATTTCTATAATGTTATTATAGTTGGTTAAGAAGAAAAAGTTGTCTATCACTATAAAAATGTCCAAAGACCTTCAAATCACTGATGGTTCAAAGTCACGTTTTATTTTTATTTTAAGTATTATGCTATTCAAACTTTTAAAACGCTCTTTGTGCTTTAGTCAGAAACGATTACTGCCATCTCGGAGGAACCCACTTTTCCTACTTAACAAAAAAGTCCTAGGAAGAGGATCAATTCAGCTTAGTGAAAATTTTATTACTAAAAACAAATATGTATTATCTTTTAATTCTCTGAGGAAAATAATTGTGTGGGTGTATGAGTAGAATCAAAAGCACCAGAAAGCAAGTAAAAAAATCTCAATTAAACACGAAATATTAAATATTGCTTGTGTCATTTCTTGGAATGGCTTACTAAGCTAATTAGTTTTCCTCACTGCCCGTTTTTCCTTCAAATCACAAGCCACTCTAGTCAGCCTACCTGCACAAGCTATATTCCTCACTAATTAAATAAATAAGGCTGTGGACAGATCTATGCACTTCAGTTCAAGTCATTTTTTTTTTTTTTTGGCCTGAGAATGACCCAGCACTTTATTCTGTGTAGATGTGCCTAGCAGGCAGTTCCTTGTATAGTTTTTCATAGTGTAATGTCTATTGCCAAACATCTGCTTCAACATAATCTTCTTTATTCTTCTTACTCCATCTGACTGCTTTATTTTGGTAGCAGAAGAAAAAAGTAATTTTAAATGACATCTATCGGAATTGGTCTCAAACTAATTAGTGTCTTTCCCCTCCTTAAAAGATGTAAAAACAGATGTTTTGTTACTTTGCCCTGATATGGCATATCTTTTTTATTATGGAATCAATTTGTTTAATCCTGTTCATTTTCTTCGGCATTTAACTGATGTTAGTCACCGCCTGCAATCTTACAGAAGTAGTCTTAAAACATTTCCTTTAGTAACTTTTATGTTTAAATGACTATTAACTTTCAGATCAGATATTCTATGATGTGGAAAAAAATGGAGAAATGACTCCCACTTAATTGACCAAGCATCTGCCAAGGAAGGATTTAAGACTAGGTACTAGAATCCATGCACACATACTAGCTCTGAAAAGAACAAATTAACCTTGTAACAACAGAAAACTACTTCAAGTATTTTCTTACTATAAGATGAAGGAGAAATATTCACTAGAATACCAATTCTCTAGACCCAAGGTGAGTATGACTGCTTTTAACCACTTAGAATGGGCAATCATTAAAGAAGAATAGTATCAAAAATTAAAGGAGCCAAAGACACATTTAGAAAACATGGCAGAAGCAAAAATGGCTGTTCCAGAGCCAGAAAGAATAAGGAAGTTGTCAAGAGTACTCATAATCATAATCATTTTCAAACTTATCTAGTGTTTTATATTTATCAGATATTTTTCATATACTGCAACTTACTATAATTTATAGCCTAATCAGGAGGCAAAATGGAGATGATTTTTTCTTTCACTGATAAATGTATATGGGATAAAAAATATTAGAAAAGTCACAGCAAAAATAGTAAATATGAGAATATCTAAACTGTAGAACTTTTTACTCTGCTCCTACGACTTACTACAATCACAAAATCTTCTCTGGCCTCCCTGGATTTCAATTTTAGATTTCAGAAAAGTCTCACTGACACTTGGACTCTCTTTGACCTTGGGATGCTTAATTTTAGGAAAATATAATGAAAACAAAGGTTTTCAGTGAGGATTTATACAATTGGATATGTATAAAGCATAAGACAATTGTCTAGCATTCAACAAACTCTACCTATCACTATTACAATGACTAAGGGACCAGGGATGGAGAAGGTAGCTACAGCATCCCTTTCTAGGTTATCTTCTCTCCATGGGAGCACAGCAGAAGAGCAAACAAAGTATGTCAATGAGGCCTCAGTGAGGAATGGCCAATCAGCCACTTCAGAAGGCAGGTGACAGTTGAGTCCAAGGCTTCACCATGTCTCACAAAGACTGAGAGCATCCTGGTGGTCCTGTGACCAGTGAATGTAGGCCATGCTGAGTTAGCAGATGCTTAGACCTCTCCACTAGGGTTTTGTCTGAAGACAGTGCCGTTAAAAATCATAACATGGATTTAACTCCAGTGTAAGAAATTGTACAAGTGTAAGCATGTAAGTTAATTACCTTTAATGTTGAAGACACAATTAACTCACGTTGTAACATCTGGTAGGCCTATTTGCTTTTTCAAATTAAGATAATTAGAACTGACAGAGTGCTTTCTTCTAATTTTACTTTCTTATTGCCCTTAGATTATTTGCAAGTTTGCTTTTTTGTTGCAGCAGTTCATTTTTCCTTTTCATTCCACATCACATATTTGTTTCATTTTAAATGACCACGGCTGTAATCATTGCTGCAACACTGTTAATAACACAGCTTGATGCTATGTTAAAACTGCATACCGGTATCATATAATATTGATGAAAGATGAGCTTTTGAAGAATTTCTGATAGATTCAATCTACTATCCCAGCTCTTAAAACAGGGGCCTCTATACAATAGGCCTATATTATTGATGTGAAAGAATTAATGAGTCAGTCATTATGTGCAATTTTAGGTTGTTCTATATTAATTAAAACGCAACTATTCTGACCTTATTTAAGGTCAGATGTGATAGTTACGTTGATTGTCACTTGGTGGAATTTAGAATCACCATTGAGATAAACCTATGAGCATGACTGTGAAGGAGTTTCTAGATTTACTTGGTTAACTGACACCGGAAGTCCCACCCTAAATGTGGGTAGCACCATTCCATGGCCTGGAGTCCTACAAGGAATGTCAAGGAGAAAGCGGGGTGGAAATCAGCATTCATTTCGCACTGTACCTAAAGTGTGAACACATTGTAACCAGCTGTCTCGAGCTCCTCCTTCCCATAGTGAGAGACTGTGTCCTCAAACTGCGAACCCAGACAAACCATTCCGTATGTTGTTTTTGTCAGTTTTTCTGTCATTGTGAGGATAAAAGTAACCAACATAGAACACTGGTCCTGAGGGTAAAGGCTGTTGCTCTGATAAACCTGATAATGGTCATTATAGCCTTAAAACTGGTTTGTAGGCAGAATGTGCAGAGGTCTTGAACTTTGTACTACAAAACACTAGGGTGCTATAAATGAGGTTTATAGTCTACCACATTGTGGTGGCAGTTTGAAAGACCAGAATGCCAAGAGAAATAGAAAGAGTGGAGGTGTGGCTCATGAGAAACACTGAGGCCAGGGAATGTGTGTCAGGATCGGAATCCTCTGGAGGGAGATCCCAGGAGACCACTGGATGAACCTGTGAAGATGTAGTCTAAGTCACAAAGGAGACCTAGTATACTGGAGGTGCCTGAATCAGCAGACATGCCCTCCCCCCAAAAGCTGAAACACAGAACAGAGACAGACCAAAACAATTCTAGCTGGGAGGGACAGGGATACTCAAGCCCTTTAGAATCAAGAAAATTACAACATGAGCCCCAGATACTAGACATGGAACCTCAAGATTTGGCATTTTCCCTGCTGGATATCAGTCTGGCTGTCCTCTAATATTTTCTTGCCAGGCCACCATTCCTCATCTTTAGAGTGTGAATGTTTACTGGTTACATTGTGCATTGAGATTATGGTTTTACAAACAAGGGCTCACTGTTCAAAGATTGCTTAGTTTGCAGAAGGTATTTCACACACTTTGGAATAAAGTTGGAACTAAAGACTAGGAGGGGGTTGGAACTTGGACTGCGTGCATTTTGTGTTGCATGCTGTAAGGCTATGGGAAAAGGGGGTGGAGGGTTAAGACTTAAAAGTGAAATGTTTTGTTGTCAAGTTAATAAGGGCTTGAGTTATAATGATTATTTATTATTATTATTATTATTATTATTATTATTAATCTATTTGTTTATTTTTGATTTTTTGAGACAGGGTTTCTCTGTTGTAACGCTGGCTGTCCTAGAACTCACTCTGTAGACCAGGCTGGCCTTAAGCTCACAGAGATCTGCCTGCCTTTGCCTCCCTAGCACTGAGATTAAACACGTGTGCCACCACCGATATGCTATAATAGTTACCTTGATTGTCAAGTTGACCGGATTTAAAATCGACATGAAAATAAATCCCTAGACATGATAGTAAAGGCTTTTTACTCTTTATTGGAGTAGCTGAGGTGGAAAGACCCACCCCAAATGTGGGCAAAGCTATTTCATGAGCTGGAGTCTTGGGCTAAGTTTAAAAAAGGACACAGCTGGGCATTCAGTCTCTTTCTTTCTGAGGATGCATGCAATGTGACCAGAAGCGTCCCACTCCTGAAACCATGACATCTGTTCTGTGATGGACTGTGAGCCAGAATAAACCCCTCTTACCTTAAGTTGCCTTTGTCTATGAAATGGCACGAAATGGCAGAACCAACACCATATTAAACTGCAAAATCCATTTTACAACAGAGACAAAAGTTTAGGTTCCCAGGAAAATGAGAAAAGCCCTTAGCCTTCAGAGCCCACCAGTAAAACCAAAATGAAATGATTGTCGGGTACTTGTTTTGGGAACTGGGTTTCCAAACTGGGTGTCATTTTTGGGTTATGGTGACTCTGGCCATGATTGTTACTGAGTTTCTGATTGGTTAAAAATTATGACTAACTTCTGTTTACGCTGGCACAAAATGTTTATGGTTTTCAAGCTTAAATAGTTTGTAAAAATTTGAGTTGGAGTTGTAGCTCTGAACTTTCATTTCAGACTTCATCCCTGGCCAGTCCTGCTTTCTTCTTTTTTTTTCTTTTTATGCCTTGAACTCAATAAAATTTTCTTTTCTTTCAACAAGTTGCGTGTTGGTGTAATTGGATCAAATGGATCCCACAACATCTGTTGTTTTGTAACTATGAGGGGAAAAAAATGCAACTTCTTCTTTAACTTGTGAAACTCTGTTACATTTGTTCAAATATACATTGGCCTTTCTCATGTCTCTTTCATACAGTTTGTTCTGAGTTAACTAAATCATTAAGGTTCTTTGAATCAATAAACAATACATCTTTTAGGTTGATAAGTAAATATTTTCTTTAACATGGAGCCTAAATCACTCAACACATATAAGAAATACTCTATATGATAGCATCTATAACATTGTTCATCTTTCCCATCTCTCCCTAGAATAGTAATGTTATTTCTTTAGAATTATGTGAGCACGTAAGGAATAGCTGACAATTTTAGTGTTTTTAAAACTTTAAGATAGCAAATGTGAAGAAAAAAAAGAGAGAGAGAACGGTTATCAAGCTTCATTACACTTAAAATGCACTTATCACAAACTAGCATTAAATTTTCACAAAGTCATTGGCAATCCCACTTTGCAGGATTAACTTTGAGGTCATCATTTCTCTTATATTTTCTTGAGCATTTAGCCTTTGTATTTGTTCTCAGATTTGCTAATGATGGTGACTTCAGTACAGGACTTTAAAATTTATCATGTATATTGAGTCTTAAAGGTCTAGCCTACTGTATACCCTAAAAAAATCATTAAAAACAGAACAACAGCTGAAAAACTTCCATATTACCTTATGTCTTGACAGATTTATTATAAAATATTATTTATAAAAATTTCATTATAAAATATATAAATTATAAAATTTATTATAAAAAGTGCATAAATTGTACCAAAATATGGACAAAAATATATATGGTAGGACATCTGAAGCTAGAATTAATTATTCCTTGCTCACCTAGCAACATGACAAACATTTTAAATCTAAAACATTAATGAAGCGATTAGGAAAGGGTGGAGGGCAAGCTGGAAATGGTTTTGAACAAATAGGAAATGAAATAAGGAGATTTTATGTAACTAAACACATGACTTTGCTTCCTATTCAGAAGCTCTGAGGAAAACCTAGTTTACTTGCTAAACACCAGTGAACACTGCTTTGTATTTGGGTTTCTTGCTTTAAACACATATACCAGATGGCAGAACTCATCACAGACCTTCAATTTCCACTGGCTGGCAATGCATACACAAAGCCATCAGCAAATTCGCAAAATATATTTCCTTCAAGGACCTTAAAGGATAATACAGAGGGAGAAAAGGTGGTGATGGAATTTATTCCTCCTTAGTGTCTTTCAGTCCTACAGAGGAAGTCAGGTGTCACATTAAGTATGTGACATTAGAACTAGAGAAAAGCTTTAAAGATATTTTCAAGTTATAAAGTAAATTAATTAATGGTTTTGACTTCTCTTGATAGTTACCTGTTGTGAAGGAAAGTTTCACTGAAAGATTAAGTGAGTTCATTCATATTGGCCTTTGATGTTAACAAGGAACAAAATTTATTTTTATCTACATTGAGACTGTTTTTATAAATGTATTTTTTATAATAATTTTATTAATAATTCGAGTTACATACAGTGTATCTCGATAACACTCTCTGACCTTCCTTACTGGTTCCACTCTCTCACCCCTTTGCCCTCAAAAAATAAAAAAGAAAAGAAAGAAAATTAAGTCCAACTAGTGTGGCAGGAGCATGGACCGTGGACATTGCCACAGTTCCTGAAGGCAGGAAGCTGCTCTGATGATGGACATTCACCTGGCCCGTACTAGCCAAAGAGCAAGCATGATGAGGTTCAGCCCAAAGTTGGGCCTCACTGCCCAAGCCTGCAGGCACCTGGGCCTCTAGCAGGCAACCAACTTTCACCCAGGCACCCAGACACCAAGCAACACCCTATATCCTGCAAGCACCAGGAAATCCTGCAGACACCAGGACATCCTGCAGATGCCTGGCTTGCCTCCTCCATGCTGGGGGTCAAACACGTCCCATTCTGTCATGTTTCTTCTCTCTCTCTCTACAGATCTTCCTCCAGATCTGTCACTACTGCTGTGTCTTTCCAACCACTCTGAATTCTCAATTTTCTTCATTAGATCGGGTGCCAATGTCGCATCTCCTGTTACACAAATATATGCAGGGCTCTGGGGGCCTTGACAGGCGAGAGCCCTGACAGATTCTGCCCCCTGCCCCACTGCCATCTTGAATCTTCCCTATAATTGTTTTATTTACAGGCATGTTAAGCCTGTTACAAAATGACTGGTTGTTTATACAGTGTGTCCCTTTAAAAAGCGAGCAGAAAAAAAAAAATCAAGCTATTTAGAATTCCATTTTTATTCAGGTCTGGGAAGTCTTGGGAAAGTCCATAAAATGTTTATGCTTAATTTTTCCCATTTAAAAAACTAAATAATAGAGCCTGGCTTGTGCTTATTGTAAGGTTTACATTAATTAAAACGATAATTTGTTGATTTCTAAAATACCCAAAACAAATTGGTGATTAATAGCATAAATAATATAAAATGCATTAAAAATTAACTATTTCCTATCACATCAAAAACTTCGTTCTTCTGAGAAAATCGGCTTGCTATGCATCATTCAACATCACTCTGCATATTCATGCAAACACATATAAATATCCATACACACTTCCTCTAATTTTTTTTATAATTAAGAAACAAATTGCACATATTAATCAAGAAGCATTTGAACACCAGTGATCTCAGCACTACAGAGACTAAGGCCTTGGAGGATTGTTTTGACTGCAAGAATCCAAGACTTGTCTGGGTAATGTAAATGGAGAGGGACCTCATGTCACAAAGCAAAGCAACAAACAAGCATAACAACAACAAAGGCTCACAGATGTCAGCAAATAGCTATATTGAATTCTATAGCTTTTTCAATTATTTAATGCTTAAATGAGCAGGCTGCAATCTAGAGAAGAGCAAAGGCCACTGACTGAGTCATTTCCCTGTATACCTCAATGCACAGAGAGACAGAGTGCTTTCTTTTTTTAAATCAGCTGTTATATTTATCAAATTAGTATTGCATATTTATAAATTTTATGTGTTAACATATTATGAACTTTAAAAAATTTTATTTTAATTTTTCTTCTCTTATACAACTTATAGATTATTCTCCTGCCTCCCTCCCCCCACTCCCTTCACCCCTCTCTCCCCTGTCATCCTTACCCAGATCTACTCCTATCACCACCCACTAACATCCCCCTTTCTCCCCAGAAAAAAAAATCCCCCCAGGGTTACAGGACAATGGGGGCATGGCATAGCAGGATGGAATGAGGCCAGGCACCAATCCCTACATCAAGGTGGGCTGCCTTGCAGGAGAAAAAAGTGTCTCAAAGTCCTTAAAACGATCAGAGACACACACACCCCCACTCAAGCCTGTAGGAGTTTTTCAAGGACACCAATCTATACAGCCTTGTGATGTATTACAGTCCTGTAATACATCCTGATACCTGGGTATCAGGAACTGGAGCCAGCATCCAAGAAAAGGTCCGTGACTCCATAACCGTGCTAAAACCTGTTGATGCGACAAGAATGTGTATGTGTGTGTGGTGCAGGGGTGGGGTTGGGGGAGCACAGAACACCAGGGAATGTAGCCTACGAATTCAGAGGAATTTTCAATAGCCTTTCTACAGAAATAGAAAGAATAGCTAGTGATCTCAAAAACAGAAGCACTATTGTATCATTCACACTTTCTATTCCTGATATTTATTGTAAAGTTAAACAAAAATAAGTAATGAACTATCAAGTCACGTAATTAAAAATAGGGAAAAATTTTTCCAAGCATATTCAATGACCAATAGTTATAGACAAAGATGATCATTATCATTAGATATGAAGAAATAGAAATCAAGATCAGTGAGATAAGACTTCACTTCATGCTGCCTAGAGTAATTAAGACAGACGCTCAAAACTATTGACAAGGATGTGTAAGTTTAAAACTCTCATTTATACATCATGATGAGACTTCAAAATAGTAAAGCCGCTTCAGAAAACAGATTCATGGTTCTCTAAAGTAGTAACCAAGAAGTGATTATGTGATCCGGTTTTCTCATTCCTAATTATATCATCATATGTGGAAACAAGTTTAAGTCAACCATGGAAAGCAACTTGTCCATGAAGAGTCAGAGGAGTAGGCATAAAATAAAGTGGAAAAAGCCCAAACATTATTTTTAATGTACTTTTAATGGCATGTGTATGTGTTTGTGTGTGTGTGTGTGTGTCTGTGTGTGTGTTTGTGTGTGTGTGTGTCTGTGTTTGTGTTTATGTGTGTGTGTGTTGTTTATGTGTGTATGTCTGTGTCTGTGTGTTTATGTGTGTGTGTTGTTTATGTGTGTGTGTGTATTGTTTATGTATGTGTGTCTGTGTCTGTGTGTTTATGTGTGTGTATTGTTTATGTATGTGTGTCTGTGTGTGTTTATGTGTGTGTGTTGTTTATGTGTGTGTGTTTGTGTGTTTATGTGTGTGTGTGTTTATGTGTGTGTGTGTGTGTGTGTTGTGTTTGTGTGTGTGTGTGTGTGTGTGTAACATTAGAGTGTGAATATCTGCAGAAGAGGGCAACCTGAAGAAAGCAACAGGCCCCTTGGAGTTACAGGACATTGTGAGCCACCTGACATGGGTGCTAACAACTACACTAAACTCTTCTGGAAGAGGAACAGGTACCCTTTCTGGCTGAGCCATCTCTCTATCCCCCACCCCTTCCTTGAATTCCTGCCTCGACTTCTTTTGATGATGGAGCATTATGTGGAATGGTAAACAACATCAAACTACGAAAACAAAAACCCCAAAACAACTTTTCTTCCCCAACTTCCCTTTTGTTTTTGTTGCTTTATCACAGCAATAAAATCCCTAAGATAAGTTTCTACATCAAAACATTGAACATTTGGTCAATAAGTGACAAAAATTACTTTTATCTACAGTCTAGAACCTGAGAAACCAATGATAAGGGAGCCATCACAAAAAGCATGGCTTCTTCAGCCTACTCTCTTAGAGATCCCAGGATCACCAGCCAGGGATGACGCCCCCCCGAAATGGGCTTGGCCCTCCCCCACTGATCACTACTTAAGAAAATGCCTTACAGCTGGATCTTATGGAGGCGTTTTCTCAATTGAGGCTTCTTTCTCTCTGATGACTCTAGCTTCTGTCAAGTTGACATAAAATCAGCTAGTACAAGCATCAGACAAATAAAAAAAAAAATGTTCAAAGTCAAAAGTTCTCTGCAGAAAAGAAAATACAGAACAAATACACAACAGAATTAGAATTTGAAATAGGTTGTGATTGTAGATTTTATCAACTGTAAAATAACTTTTAAAGATCTACTTGTATAGATGTTTGATACTACTATTTAAATATGGTTTTTCTCACTAAAATTCATGTTGCAATTGAGTCACTAATGTAACACTATGGACTGAAATCATTAAGAAATAACTAGGCCAATTAGTGGGATTCATACATCTCTTGAGAAATATATTTTCATTCATGAGCCTGGTAGGTTACCTAAAGACTGGGTAATTGACAAACCCTGTACTTTCAACGCTGTCTTCTATGGTTTTTTTGGGGTTTTTTTTTTTTGTTTTTGTTTTATTATAGGGGGTCCTTAATAGAAGCCTACCACTGATAGTACCGTACTCTTGGTTCTTCAGCACTGTAAGCTAAAATATACCTCTTTTCTTTTTCTTTCTAAGTTAATCAATTTCTTGTATTTTGTTATAGAGAAGAAAGACTTTCAATTTAAGCTAAAAAACAAACAAACAAAAAAACCCTCAAGAATTCCAGAACTGAAAACAAAGGACAGACTTCTGGATTTCATTCATTCTGTGTCATTTAAATAAACCAGCAGAAAGACAGAAAACATGATTGACACCTTATAACTTTCACAGAATAATCATCTGAATTTGAATTGTGACTCTTAATGTGGAAACCAAAAGCAATTAAGCATTGAAAACATCCTGAAAGTCCTTGGAATTGGGAAACTTTTTTAATAGGGGAGAAAGAAACACTAAACAGAGAGAAATATGGTGAGCACTTTGTTTAAAATATATTGAAATTAAAAAAGTTTGTTTATGGCCAGGTAGTGGTAGTACACACCTTTAATCCCAGCAGTGGGAGGCAGAGGTAGGCAGATTTCTGTGAGTTTCAAGGCTAGCCTGCTATACAGAGCAAGTTACAGAGTTACAACAGAGAAACCTTATCTTGGAAAACCAAACCAAAAAAAAAAAAAAAGAATAGGGTAAGATATGTTGCTAGTTGTAATAAACAGTACGAACAAAGTACACAATGAGCAAATGAACACAAATATTAACAAAGAAAAGAGAACATCCAAAAGTCAATAAACATAAGAATAGGTTTTCAACGGATCAGTCCCTGGAGAAATGAGAGTTGAACCACAGAATGACACAACTGCAAATCTACCCAGGCAGCTTGACCAGAAACTCTGAAGACAACCAGATTTTCAAATGAGAAAAATGTGCCTCAGACTTTACAGTAATATAGATTCTTGGCCAAATTCTATACCTCCTTGATGTATACGCACAGTCAATAATGTCCTTGCTATTCTTTGAAGAGTTGACCTTGTGCTATGGTAATAGCCATGTGCCTTAACGTTAAGGAAGTTATCACAGAAGTGGTGTCCTTGATGAATCTTTTCCTCTCCTCACTGTCTGTGAAATCGTGCTAGTAAGCTGAAATTGGCTACATTCTTACTGACAAACACTGAAGATGAGGGCTGTTCTTCCCTTCTGTGTGATCTACTTCCTTTACAACACGAGAGGTAGTAATTCTGCCTTCTGGGGCTTACAAAAATGCGTGCTGACCAGATGAATCATTCAGAACTCTCACATCAACTTTGCAAGCCAAACCACTTCAGTAAATGGAGAGAACTTCAGAGGATTTGAAATCATTTCACAAGCTGTGGGAAAGTTACTTCTGACTGCATCAAAATCATTCAAGGTACAAATTAATTTTTCCAAGGTAGGAAGTTGCCTGCAGAGGTCCTGGTTTTCTCTTCCCTAACAGGTCTCTCCTTTGTACTGGCCAGACCATTAGGAAGATGGATGTCTGAGCATTGCCTTCCAATGAGTTTTGATCTAAATTCTCAGAACTTGGCTTGTAAAGATTTTATTACTTATTTTCTTTCTTTCAAAACCAGTGATATTGGTGACTCATCAGAACACATATGAAGAGAAATGTGGAGTGAAATTTTAGACAAACATAACACAAATGAGCCTTATGAGTCTACTAGATTTCTGGACCTTTAACATTGGATTCTGTGCTTAGCCGTGGTGATTTTTAAGGGTCTATGTTATCCAGACAGGCTTGGAGTGTTATGGGGTGGGGTTTTAATTGTATATAGTGACTGGCTACACAGTATCTGAACTTGGTAAATGACTATAGCTTACAATGGCATTGTTTCCACATGATCCCCTTATATATATAGACTCCTTTTAGTCACTCTTAATGGCACTCAGTGTCTTCAACCAAAAACAGCTGCATCTTCCTCTGGTTACTATTAAATTGGGTTTTGTAGGATTAGGGAAACAGGGTATCTCTCAGAGCTTTCCCTTAGTGAGAGGAGCGAGACAAAGGTTGGGAATAAGAGTAGGGCTTTGAAAGTTTACCTTGATAATAGAAAGGCAGAAATATAAGAACAATCTTACTAACTTATTTTGTTGTTAGTAAAGGATATTCATGTATCCTTATTTCAGCAACTGATATGTAATTTAGTAAGCAAATAAAATTATTAATTATAAGAAAATTCTAATACATGTTTTATCTCAACAATCATTTGAGAGAATGGAGAAGAGTCTACACCAAAAAAGGAAACAATTTCTGTCAAACTGCAGAGTAGAATAACGTGAAGAAGCACTATATAAAACGACAATGTTGTTACCTTTTCCTGTCAGCTCCAGAAAAGCCTATGAGAAAGACAAAATATCAGTTGAGGAGCAAAGGGGTTGAGAGCAGAAATAAGGGGAAATGAAGAATCAAAGAAGTTGCGATTCTGCAGTTCGATAGGCCAAAGGCCACTGCTAATACTATCTCAGAAGGCTGACTGTAGAAGCCTTCCATAACAAAGTTCTACTTACCTCATCTGAAATGAGAAGTCTGTAGTTGGGGAATTCTGAAGTCTTTCTCCTCCATCTTCACCTTAACGCTCCTCAGTCTAGTGCTATGTGTATTATAGGCATCGGCTAACTATACTTTCACGTGAAAACTTTCATCTGGACTTTAAAGAGAAAGTACAGAAATCATGAATTCAGAGTCAAAGTTATCTTACTGTTAACTTGTCAGACACTTATAGGTATTCCTGTTTTACTAGATGGAGTCCTTGGATTATAAACAGGGCTCTAATTTTTATAGTTCTTCTCTTGAGAACCAGGAAGCCATTATTTTAATCAAATATTTATATAAAACTTGTCAAGCAGCTTGTGGCCTAAATAAATTGTAGTCTATGATGATGAAGTTAAATTAATTTTGTGCCAACAGAAAATGTACAACCTGCCAAAGTCAGCACTGATGGATGAGACTAAATGTGGACTGGGAAAAGTGTCTGTTGCGAAGTATCAACTCTAAAACTCCTACACTGTGGTCTCAGAAACGTTTTATTTTCTAAAGGATTCTTAAAGCTTGAATGAAGTTATGACTTCATCTACTTAAAATAGTTTGGAATGTCAACCAAACTCATTTGCTTTCATAAAAACCTCTGCATTCATCTAACCTTAAATTGTGACACCAAGAGAATCAAGAGTGAGTACAGGAACCCCAACACAAAGAATAATAGGAAAATTGTGATGGCTCTGGTGCCTAACAGTGGTGGCCCCCACCTAGTGGACCTCAATGTGATGAGGCCCATTACTAGTGGCCCGAGTCTGCCCCCTGGAAGCCTGAGGACCAGCCCTGCTGGTCAACAACACACTCTTTGGTCTGCTGCAGCAATAGCCATGGTCCCTTACCTCTCGCCACCACTGTGTCTCTAACGCTGAGTCTCTCAGTTGCTAGTGCGGCTCTGTTCCAACATCTTTCCTCTCCCTGAATGTGACACATTTTTAAATCATCATTTTAAAGAGGCTCTATGTAGTATTCTAAAACAATACTGATAATTTTCATGAAGTGAAACTCAATAAATACTTCGGTAATGAAAACTTCATTTCTTTTTCTTCTCCCCCTCTTATCACAGGCAGGAGGGCATAAGAGTAAAGTTGGGATTCTGCACCGCAGAGAAGACTATCAGGGTAAGCCAGTTGGAAGCTGAGTTATGGTTTATTACGTAGATATTTTTAACATAGTTCAAGCATGGGGGGGGGTAATAAAAAGAGATCCACCAGGAAAAGATTAAGACATTCCTAAGAGGTTGGGTGTGGCTTCTCAAGGGAGAGTTGTGCTTCTGTGACTTAGCTGACATCTTATAGAAGCTTGAAAATTTTTGGAATTTCTTTGTTTAGTGGGCTCCTAAGAATTTCTCCAATCTTTTCCCCTTTGCAGTAAGTGACATTGTGGGCTGACTGTTAAGTGCCTCGTATAGAATTACAAGCTGATAAGGAAAAAATATGACCCACGAGGGCTTCACAAAAGGTTAAAGACATCTTTTAATATAAATGGGATGTCTTGTGAGATCCCTAGAAATTTCAGGTTTTCAACAGGGAAATGAGAAATACCATACACATGTTGGCCTTAAGCACCATTTATTGTTATTTTAACATTCTTATCTGAAATATCTCTATATGAAAGCGATGTCGCTATGTCCTGAAGTTCGCAGCAATGGTTGTTGTGATAGAATTCTTGAGCTAGAATACTTGATCTTTAGCCAGCCAGAGGCTTTAGACTGCCACTGTGATCAAAGGCTCCTTTCCCTTAGTGTGGTCTGTTCGTTCTCCACCTTTTTTGTCCTGCTTCAACTCTACCTCAGTTTACACTGGAACAAAATAGTTTCTGATAAAATGTGAACAAACTTTACCCAGCGTTTTAAGTAAGAGATAAAGACAGTCATTAAAACAAAATTCTTGAAAATAATATAATAAAATTCTGCCACTGTCATTTTTTTTATTGGTGTCCTGAGAGTTTCTTACAATGTGTTTTGATATTTACCTGCCTCCTCTGTGACTACTGACTTTTAATCTAGATTTTCAATGGTTTTGACTTTTCTCATCAGTATTTGCACTGACATGAAGAGAGATAAAATTTTCAATTAGTATGAAAAATGAAAGGATTCTAGCATGCTTTAGTAAATCATATCAGTTAATAATTTTGATTTTAACTTGGTCCAAACTCTCTGACATTTTCATAAAAAATATACTAAAACCCCTCCTATTTCAACATTTGATTTTTACATCATTGATGCTAGATAGATTCTAGATTTTAAAGAAAGCAGAATCTATTCATCTGCATTCTGGGTTAAGAACACATATATCACAGGGATCTGGCAAAGTAGTTAATATTTTGGGTGAAATAAAGGTAAGTCTTGTGATTAAATTATGCCTGAACAACTCTAAAAGCAGTGTATACTTATAATTTATTCTTTTTATGCAAATGTGTGGCCTAAAAGTAGAGAAAGATAAACACAAAAGACCTTTTCCTCCAAGCATTAAATTAGTTTCCTAATCCCTGGACCTCTTCTAAAACAAACACAAACATCAACACTAAAACTATTGTAGCATCTGTTCGGTTCCATTATATACAATCGTATTTACCTGCATTTACGTTCACAAAACATTAGTTTCCTCTCTGGTTTATATTGCTTTATTGCATTTATTTTTCTCAGTGTTTGTTGTAGAACAATGCTGCAGGCACTTCAATTAATCAATTTACTAATCTTCAGCTGCCACAGACTAAAATGTAAAAGCACTGACAAAATTGGAAAGCAGTGCTAACTGTACATTGCATTTAAAATCATATTCACATCTTCTAAGAAATTAGAAATTATCTGCTCCAGGAAAACTCCAGAGTTACGTACCTGGAGCAGAGCGGAGTATTGGTGCAAATGTAGCTTCTAAAACCACTTTTTCACCATGTGCTTGCAGACTGCACTGAACTCAGCCTTTGTTTTAGAAGAACGCTGATGTAGCTTCAACATATCTGTCTTTTCCCCACCCTAAGACCTTTTGCTGACAGAAGGGAATTTATATTATATGTGCTTTAAGAAAACAAACAAACAAAAAAAAAGATCTAAAGCTTGTAATAGTGCTGATGAGCAATTTAATTTGGAGGAAGCCTGCAACATGGAAGAGGAGGAGAGAAGAGAGGACAGAGCAGGAGGAGGGCTGACAGGTCAGGGCCCCTCTAGTAGGTGCCTCCTCCCACTAGGCAGTAATGAGGGAGGAAAACACTTCTTCAGTAGTATAGCCCACCTCAAGTTCTTAATAAATGCTTATGTCTAGATGCTGGAAGTTCAAGAAAACATCAATGCAGAGAAGTACATGAGAAAAACTAAAATATAGGTAGGGCATATTTTTCATATATATATGGTCAGGATTTTAACAGCATGTCAATATAAGTTGCCAGACAGGTCTCTAAATTACTCACTTTTCAAATTAAGCTATACGATGGAGATAGAAAAACAAGCAGAAGTAAAACTCAGACTAGAAAAACATGAACGATATTTTTACTCCACATATTCATGAGGAGTATCTGTTTTCTAATAACTGCAGCTATGTGTAAAACATTCACTTTAAAAACATTTGAACTGCACTTGCTGACACCAAACAAACATATCAAAGACAAAATTCTAATTGGATTCTCATACCTTATAATCATGCCATACAACTGCAGTTTAGTACATTGAGGTTAAATAATCAATAGGCACATTGATGCATAGGTAATTTGTGTCATTAGTTAAATGCTATGTCCTATATTTATTTATAGTCAAGTTGATATTTTAAAAGCAAAGAAGAAAACCCTATCCAGACTAGTTTCTCTTAAGATTTGAATACACACTAACTTTAAGCAGAAATTATTGTCAGAAATACAACAAATTTCTCATTTTTTTTTTGTTTAGTTAGAAGATATGAATGAACATAATTCTGAATTTAGTCGTTTAGTGTCTATATTACAACTAAAAAAAGAATTTTGAATGTTTAGAGAAAACAGGTGTAAAAATAGTAATATTCCAAATACATATAAATATATTTAAAGCTATAGTTACAAATCATTTTATTAATGAACTATACTCAAATATAACTGTACTCTTTGAGGCTATGTTAAAGACATCAAATATGAATTAACATGAGACTTCCAGATTAAAAATGCTTTGAATCTTTTCAAATATGAGAATCTTCCACCTTCCTGAAATGTTTTAAGATGCATAGTAGAAAATAGCTAAATCTCAGATTCATTTATAAGGTTATTTATCAGAAATGCAAGACGTGTTCAGGCAATGTGCTTTGAGTCTGAAATGCCCTGATCATTGTATCCAGCAGATGGTGATATTTTAGTAGGTTTTGGTGTAGAAGGCGGGCCTCTCCTGAACTCAGTCTCTAGGAATAAGACTAAGGATTACAGCTCAGCAGGCCAGCAAGTTCCCTCTGTTGTTTCCTGGTGCACCCCCTGGCACTTCTGCCCTCCTGATAGAGCTCCTTTGCCTTGTCTGTCCTCAATGATAGTCTGATATTCCCTTACACCATGGGCCAAAATAAATCTTTCCCCATATTGTTTTTTGGGTCAGTTATTTGTCACAGTGAGGCAAAGCTATTGAGAATTGTTTAAAAGAATTTAAACTTAAGCAGAGCAAACTGGGGAAAGGTGCACGTTAACATCTTCATTATTTCCCTTTATAGTACTTCACAGTAAGAAAGTTTACACAGACAACTGTCTTTGGTTAGAGAAAGAGGCACCAACCTTTGTTCCAGCTTTCTTATTCATTGAAGGTCTTAGATAAATTATTTCACCTTTCTTGTGTAAATAACTAATCAGATTTGATCATCTGTCTGGTTTATTCCTAACAACTCTGGGTCTCAAGTGACTTAACAGTCTTGTCCGTAAATTCAGCAACCATGTAGTCCTCCAGATAGAATTCTGTTGGCTTACATACTCGACTATGAATGTCCGTATTCTCTGAAGCTAATCTAGGCAGTTATTCTTTAATGACTCTTGAAACAGTGTTTCAAATGTTAAGAGAGGAATTTAAACAATTTCAACCTCCATTGTCAAGTCGTCTCTCAACCAACATTAAACAATGATCAATATGACCAAAATTCTAAATTAACAAAATATCAAGCTAGTAGCTTTATACTTTTAAATACTATATGTTTAGTGTTTCCCTAAGAAGTCCTTAGAAAGGCATTGGAGAGATGGTTCAGTGGTTAAGGGTTAACAGTAGTTAAGCAGTAAGGATTAAGAGCCCTTACTACTCTTGAAGAGGACCTGGGTTAAGTTTCCAGCACCAACGAGGTGCTCTGTAACTCCAGTTCCAGAGAATCTAATGTTTTCATCTGACTTCCACAGGGACTAGGTATACACATGGTACACAAACATGCATTCATCAAAGCTCTTACATACGTAAAACTCAATAAATTCTAAAATTGTTTTTAAAAAGAAAGAGCAAAAATAAATTATTTGAATTGTGTGTGTGTGTTTGATTATGTCTATAATAAAATGTGTAAACAAATATTAAACAATTGTAATCTATTTTTGGATGTTAGGAACTTTATGAAAGATTAACAAGAAACCAATAATAAATTGGCAGAATACCCTTTTCACTTGCTAAAATACTCCTTTTCTCATGAAATAGGAATGGCAAAGTTTCTACCATGACCTGAACATTCCATTCCCTTGTGGAGAGCATCTTTGTTCCTTTGGAGGAAATGAGAGCTATTCTGGATAATAATGACAGTATATCATAGAGGACTCTGTTTTGCACTGTTTGGGCAAGAATGCATGACTAGAGCAAACATATTTAATTAGTGAGGAGCATCCTCAGGGCCGTAAGGAGTCAGGCTTGTGAAAAACAATGTTGTAAACATAATACTCTAATTGAACTGCATTCAAGTTTAATGAAGTTGAATTGATAGCAGAGAATTAAATGATGGGATGTGTGTTTCGAATGTTTTTAATCTTCCTCCACCATTTGCTTTGAAAAAGATAAAATATAATAAAAACATTCTCTAGAATGGTGTGGTAAAGGAAAGAGAAAACTATGCTTTCTGTGCCATAAATGTTTAAGATATGATTATCGAATTAAAAAACTTAATGTCCCAAGCATAAGCAAAGATGCCTGTTAATGGATATTTGTTTCCAGGAAGGTAAATTTACTGTTGTGAAGCTCTCTCCTCTATCCAGCACTGTAGCTAATACGTTCATATTTAGGATTTTTTTCAAGGAGAAACATTTGCTGGGATCAAATTTAAGCCTCTCGGAAAGGTTACACCAGTCTTATTTTATCTGTGTGGTTACCAAGGCTTCCTGTCAGGATGTCCTAAGAAAGATACAAGGATTGAGAGAAAAAGAGGCTATGGTTTCTGTAGGGAAAACTAACAAAACCGAACATTTCCTTCTCTATATCTTGCTTTCATAAAACTTTCATTTTTTTTAAGGTTCCTTCCCCTCTGTTTCCCTTCCATCCCCTTATTAGTTGTATGCCTTTGCATAGAAAATGGAACAGTCTTTTAACCTGGGAGTTGCCATTTTCATTCTTTCCTTTTGTGTGTGTGTGGCAGTGAAGGGAGGATGCCTGAAAGTTTCACATGTGAATAAAATGTGTTTTGATAAAGTCCACTACCTACTCTCTCTGCTTGGAGTTGTTATATTCGATGTGAGACAAATTTGTTGTTCACAAAGGCAAAAAAAAAAAAATTCATTTAACCACATGAAACTAACCATATATTCAACAAAGGACAATACACCAAAAGCTGAAATGGTGGCAAGTTTAGTATTTGCATTATATGCATGAACTAAAGGATTCATATTCATCACAGAGAAATCACTTATCTGCTAAAGTAGTCAAAAACATGTGTCAAAACTTACAATACTTGAAAAGAGCCATTCAACTGACTAGCAACCAGATGAAAGAATCTTTGATCGAATTTTCCAAAAGGCAATGAAAATAAATCACAATTCATTTACACATCCATTAAAAAGATTAAAATAAAATCTAAAGAATCAAATACTGACCATTGTAAACTGTGGGTGAGAAGAACAGAAATGTTCCAAAACTGTGGTTGAGCATATAAAGCACCACAACTGTACTGGAATGTCTTTGCAGTCTCAGGAAAGGCTGAGCATGTCACAATTCTGCTAGGTGCATACTCAACACAAATGCATGTATCTGCTCAGAGAAACAGGAGCTAAATAACATATAAGCATTGCTCTAATAGCAAATTAACTGTGTCATGTTTATCATGGAATAAAATCTGGTTCGTTTTTATTCAAGTCACACAGAACAGAAGCTGGATGTGAAAGTGCATATATTATTTACGGAAGACATGAAAGCACACCATAAACATCTTAACAGTTAGAAGAATGGTTACCTTATCCTGTAAGGGATTTCTTGAGTGCTACTACAGTTAGATTTAAATGAGAATTAACTGAACAATGAGCTCATTATAAATGTTCTTATCTGTTTATCTAAATATCACCATATATCTATCATTTATCTATTATATATCTATGATTTACCTATATACTGTACCTTGAAAGAAGTCTTGAAAATTAATTGGACATGGCAGCATATGCTTATAATTCCAGTACTTAGGAGACCGGGTTGGTCTTTTTAGTGAGTTACAGAACCAGACAGAGATACAAAAAAAGAATCTGTCAAAACCATAAAGTTTTAAAAATTGAAAGATTGTCTTTAATTCACTTGATGTTGTTCAAAACCCAAAATGCACTAATGCTGCTTATTAATAGAAAATGTAGAAATATATATTACATTATTGCCCCAAATATTTTTGATTTATGGTTTTATGACATTGCTACAGGGGTAGCCAATGTATTACAAAACAAAACAACAACAACAACAACAAAAACCCCAAAACCTTAAAATTATAGTTTGGTTAAGTATTTTCAAATTAATGGGGTATGCAAATGATCACTTTTATCAATTTATAAACCTTTTAGCAGCTGTAAAAACTACGCAATTAATTTGAAAAAAAAAAGTGTGTGCATACTGACAAAATACCATATAAATGCCATTTAACTTAAGAAACTTTGAATTCACCACTGAACAGAAATGTTTATTTTTTTTGACATGTCTAAAATCTGTGTATACAAATGACTTTCATTTGCTTTGTCAGTTCCAGTTCTCATTCTTATTATTCTTATTTATTGGCTCATTTTTTTTAAGAATATATGACAGTATATCATATCATAGACACGATTTTATATTTTATGTATTTAGAGCCAATGAGAGGATTAAGGTTCTTCATCACACTGATGACGCCCCAATGGAATCAATCTAACATAAGGACAAAGTAGATATGTTGGACTTCAACCCTTACCACCATCCCAACTCCTTATCCATAGCTAGTGGATGAATCTGAGATGTTCTTGCCTTTATTTTATTACATACTGAAATGATCCTAATACATCTGATACGCAAGCAAATGAAGAATAGATTGTGTGTGAGAGAGACAGAAAGAGAGAGAGAGAGAGAGAGAGAGAGAGTATACAGGCAGATGGAGGAATGAAACGACGAAGCATCACAAAGTATCCATCAGAAGGAAATATGACAGATTCTAGCCATCTGCCTGGGAAAACAGTTGGGAAAGGCATACTGGATTTGTACTGATGTTTATAATAAGTATTGAGTCAATAGCTATCTGTTAGATGCCTTTCTTATTACTCTACATGAATTTGAGGTGGTAAAAAAAAAGAGTACTATCTACTAATGTAGAGAACATTTGAGCCTTTCTAAGTAGATTACAATCCTTGTGTAATAATTCTGATTATTCCTACTACAAAGAGGAGTCATCTTAACCCAAAGATGAACACTGCTTCTAAGTCATCTTGTTGAGTAAGTCAGTTTATAGCTGTCAGATGTGTAAATGCTTAAGCCTTGGACAGGTGAGGGGAAAGGTACTCTCAGGTTAGGGCTCCCCTATTACTTTCTTGAACAAGCTGAACTCACTAATTGCAGCAGGAAAGGGGATGGGGCTAACTATTCAGATGTAAGAAGGAAAGAAGTCCCAAAACGTCGAAACTATTTTTTTCTGCTTCCTTTCCTTATCTATAATTAAAACAGTGGGCATTATCTTTAAGAGTGAATACATTTTTAGTTAAATTCCTCATAAAAAGAAATTTTATGAATTCTTTTCTATGACAGATATTAAACAAAAATGGAGAATTCATGCTTTTGTCTTTGCTGTTGCTTTTGTTTTTAGATGATCTCTCAGTGTCACCCATACTGGTCTCAAATTGGCCATCCTCCTGTCTCACCTTCCTGAACATCTGACAATGCTCTATTTTTTTTCATTTCTTTTATCAAATATTAGATAGGCCTTCATATTACTATCAGATTTTCTAACTGACTCTTTCTTTCCTTCTTTCTTTCTTTCTTTTTGAGGAAAAGTGTAATAGTTTTCTTTCGTTTCTTTTTTTTAAGGTCAGTTTTACATTTTGCCCCCACAAGGGAAACATGTATTTATTTATCGAAAATGAGAATGAGAGTAGTAAAACAGATAAGACTAAAGCAATATTTTACTGCCTTAGGTTTGTTTTCTCATATTTCAAGGTCAAATTCAACAAGCAAACAAGCTTCAAGTTAAATATTAAAAAATGCAACAAACCAATAACTTGTGATTCTCTTAGGGAAGAGAAATTGCTGGGGAGATTTTACAGTTTAATGGGAAGAATAAATCTAACTTGAGCATGAGTTACAAAATCTTTCCACAAAACAGTACTCAGTAAAATATTCCAACCCAATCTCACATTCATCATAAGACACAACTACTTTGTTAAGCATATTTAAATGCCGCTTCAGAAAACAACCTAATTTTCTAAACTGCCTTTTGTCAGGTCTCATTTTAGGGACCGGCACATCCCATATTCTCTCTTAAGAAGAGCCGTCTTTTAACTATTTTCATTTATCTACCACACATTGTGTACTGACGAATGGATTGATTTGTCTGCCGGCTTCTCGTTTTTAAATTGTCACTTAACGTAGTTGTCTAATTAAATTATTTTGAAATACGATAGGACCTCATAAAGTCCTTCAATGCGCATCCAACAGATGGTCAAATGAGCATCTGAGAAACCTTCACATACAAGTTCAGATTTCTATTTCTTCTCAGTTACATTTCCAGAAATTGAGTCTTGTTTGTCAAAAAGACCAATTTTAATCTTTTAAGTATCTATTTCCATTTTGTTTTGCAGAATAAAGATATTCAGTCAACGTTAAAGTGAATTAATTTTGTTCTATCAGATTCTTCAATTATTTTCTTAGCATTAGACCTTCGACACTTAGGTAATTAATTGGTTTTCTTTATACAAACGCTGCTGTTAAAGGAATTACTTTCAGAGAAAATTATATGCAATGAAACTGATAAGAGACTATTCAGAAATACCCAAGCAGCCATCTGATCAGGTAAGTTTCTAAATTGGTTTTATTAATGCTATCAACATTTCAGCATTGATGTCAGTAGCTAATACTCCTCACAACATGCACTCTAAGCTGTTCAAGGGGCCTTGTTACCCTTCTGCAGGCAGATTTACTCCCGGAACTACAGTGAGCTCAGCACCACGTGACTGGGCAGCAAACAGGAGAATCTCATCTAAGAGATAAAATGAAATGTGTTTAGCACTTGTAATTAATGGCTCCATCAGCTATAACCCAGCAGTGTTCTCCTGACTTTTTTTATTGTGTCTTAAAATAAGACTCATGAAGTAAAGATGTTAAAACAAATTCTTCATTACGAAATAAAATTGACACTAAAGAATATTCCCTTACTTGGACAGGACCTTTTTAGAAGTAGTAAGAGATCACAAAATTTTTATTCTCCTTTAAACTGAATTCTACTGACACATTTTAAAGAAGTCTCAATAGACTTTTCAAGGTAGTGACAGGTACAACTATACAATTTTCAGTTATGATATACTCAGCCATTATAATAACAAGCCTGACTGGGTATAGAACTCATTGACTATTGTCCCTTAGAAACTCTATTTCTCAGAAATGTGATGTGAAAAATAATTGTGTTAGGTATTGGCCTCTGCATTATGATAAAGTCACAATAAATGATGAACAATGACAGTGAAATAGATCTTTGCAGAATGAACCAGAAACATGGTCTTAAATTAGGAAAAAAAAAAAACTTTCTTGCAAGCTTTGGGTATATTCACTTAGAATAAGTTCATTAGGTTTCAAGGCAATCTCAAATATTATAATTGATCATGCACATATTCAGATAGATTCACACATTCCATTCCAGGTTCCTGGCTTCTGGGAATTTATATGAGACTTGTCCTATAATTCTATTCATCGGTGTATGTTGCAATGTGATGGCACTATACCTACCAGCTCGACTGAATTTGGACTCATCATAACATTCAAAGTGTTCTTTTTCCATCCCTTCAGCATTCTAAGTCCTTTACCAGGGCCTTGTCTTTTCACTGCCTTCTACTTCGTCTGGTGGATGAAAGTATGGTTGAACCATAATTTCTTACCCTAAAATGGGCCTCACATTTCAGAAAAGAGAGTTTACTTTGCTTACAAAAGTTTCTCTGGGTACTCACACATACTAAACAGAACTGGGCTCTAAAGTTGTTAAACACATAAGCATATTGAAATACGAGTGATCCATCCATGAAATGTGACCCATTTATCAGCATCTATAACAAAAGATGCCTAGAACACTGCAGGCATAAGGCATTTTACTAAGGAGCACCAGGTGAAGGGGATTGGGCAGCTGCTGTACAGCACAAAAGCACCAAATCTTAGTTATTTCTCTTCTAAGAACTCTTCCTGGTCATGGCAGGGTGATAGAGTCCTCCTGAGTCTTCCTAATACAGTGTTCAAACTTGTATCATCTCTTATTCCTCCTCCCACGTTATCTCATCTTTCCTCCTCTTGTAAATAAAGACATTTATCTCATTCTTAATTTTAACATAAACACAAGTCATCAGGATGTCATTTTCTAAGCCATTTCCCCGTTTTCAAATATTCACAGACTATCTCTTGTACATCAGTGATAATTCTATATAAAAAAAACAAGTATTCCAAATTTCTGGAATAAGGAAACCCAAAGGGAATGTGTATATCCTCACTTTCCTAGTGAAGCATTAGCCAGTGCATCTAAGTACCAACTGAATAAAATGTACTATTAATTGACTATTTATTGTTAATTGGAAGGGAGGCAATGTTATTACTTAACGGGTGCAGTTACTTTCTGTTTTGTAGAAGTGCAATTCACAAGTGCAATGATACTGTGTGGGACTGTCACCTATCATGAACCAAAGCTCCCCGTCTTTGGTCAACAATCTTTCATGCATGTCTCTATGACTCCTCTCCTCCTTAGCACCAATTTCCACCATTTTCTACTTGTTCATACATTAGTTAAATAACTATTAGTTAATATTTATTTGCATGGTAACACACTGTAGACATGAAAAAAATGGTAGGTTATTGGTTTTAAGTGCTTGGAAAGCATCAACATATCAAACACTCAAATTGTTCTTTTAAAGAACAAATGTTTTCTCCTTCTAAACTAAACTGCAGCATCAGGTTTTGTGATATTACCTTGGTCGCCTTTTGTACCTACAGTAATTAACACATGGCACAGAAGATTCTAGATCAATAAAGCAAAGGATAAAATGCCACAGTATTCAGCTTTGCATCACCGCTGTGTAGCAGGTAATTTCTTGACACTCGAATTTTTAAATTAAAATTCAAAAGTCATACAATCCTAAAAGTCCTCATATTTACACCAAAAAGATACTACTGAAAAATCCATAAGCAATATGAGATAATTACTATAGTCTACACTCACTGTGACTTGTTTTCACATACCGACAACTTTGGCCAGCAGGTGCTGTTACAATAGCACTAGGTAAGGGACACAATGAAGGCTGGGGATCTTTTAAAACCATGCCTCTCCAGTTTTAGGAACATTACAGAAGAATCAAGCAAAATTAGCACAGAGGTGAGACAGTCATAGGTCCATGGCATTCTATCATAACCTTGGGTACTTAACCTAATAGCAATTATAAGCAAAAGCTAAGTTGGTAAGAATATATGCATAAATGTTTATATGAACAAAATTATAACATCTACATTCATGTATATTATAGAAATCATTTTAATTGTTAGTTAATTGATATGAGACTATCGATTTGACTTTTCACTAAGCATGAAGATTTGTCCCCAGTCAAGTTAACTTTAAGACAAAGACAGAAAGCACACAAAAGATCGGGAGTCCAGTTTTTGATCTTTTAACTCTGTTACAGAGTGAGGTGGATTCCTACCATTTATTTTTTTCCACACGGTTTCATAGTATGGATTGTCTTCATACTTTCTTGTGGCTTTTCTGGTGTTATTCAGATGTTTACAAAATAGTCTTTCTTCATGTATAACAGATGCATAGACAAAGTGCAAGCGGCAGTTATTTGTTTACATTCTTTGTAATAAAGAGAATAAAGAGATAGGGATATTGCGGTTCTAACATACGTGGCATGGACCGCCTTAGGAAATTGTGTCAGGATGGTCTTGCGGTCAGCTTTTGAATATCTTATCTTTTCCTAGTTTTTAAATATTCTCCTTTTCTCTTCATCCTTTTTTTGTTGCCTCTTTTCCTTCTAACCTTCCTGTTTTTTCCTATTGTCTACCAGTCCATAAGTTTCTTGATGTACCAGGTGTGTCTTACTCAGACCCTGGTGACCCAGGGACTAAGGACCAAGACAGCCTATGACAATATTAAATATATTGATACACACAACCTGACATATTCTTTTGTTAAACTACATTTAAGCATTTCTATCATATGACAAAGTCTTAGCAACACAGACTCTCTATACTTATCAGATACAACAGGTTTGAAAAAGTATCTGGAGAAAACCTTGATGCTCTCAAGGTATATAGTAGTTATCATTAATCCAAAGATATCTGAAACTCATATGTCTAAAAGGTTCTCAGCTAACTCAAATAGTTCCCATCTATTATAAAACCCTTTATCCTCATTGATAACATTACCAGGAAACCTTGTTTCACTTCTTACTTCACTTGGTTTTGCTGATTGGATTTAGAGTGGCTGAGTTTATTGTACTTCAACAGATGAGGTTAAAATTAAAATGCAGCCTGCACCTGGGTTCCACATTCACTCACTAACAGTACTTAAAAATTTAACACTTGTACAGACAAAACCACACACACACACACACACACACACATACACACACACATCCACACTCTCCTAAAAGAGGAAAAATCTCTGTTGTTGTCTGAAATGTACAGAATTAATGAGAAATGTAAATATTGTGTCTTGTAGGTTTTGTGGTATTGTGTTGACCATTTATGACACTCCCATGTGTATTGAAGTCAGCAGTACTGTTACAAATATGCAGTGATAGTCCATCAACCCAGATTGTATTAGTCCTATGGTGCATCAGAGTTGATCTCTGTAACATATTAATTAGTTCAATAAGTTAATCTAAATCCATTCAATTTTAAGTTATGATTTTAGTTTTCTTTAACAGCTCGTATCTTCTGTGTGCTTCTAATTGGTTAAATGTAAATTCTCAGCAACAGGAAAGCATTCTAATATGTATATATGTATATGTGTGTGTGTGTGTGTGTGTGTGTGTGTGTATATACATATATATGTATATATATATATATACACACATCCACCTGAAAACAAAAGAGATGTCCATCCTTCAATCCAAGTGCTGACTCACTGACTGAAGAATAAGTCTTACTACTGTCCTATTAATAATCAAATTGGCAAATACTAGAAAAGCTCAATAAATAAAACCAGTGTTGTTCTTAACCACTGTGGAAAATAGTGAAAAATTAAAACAAATCACAATCTATCTATCACAATGTCATTAGTGAATGATATACAACCAGCAACGATAAAAAGGAACAAAATAGATTGGAAAAAAATGAGAAAAAACAAGATAATTTTAAGTAAGAAAATACATAAAAGTGGAAGTATAGCAGTTATATGATTCTATTTATATGAAATATAAGTTCTTTGCATTTATAGGAAACATAGAAGAAAATAACTAAGTTTATAGTAGTGCTCATCTGGGAGGTTTAGTATGGAGAGACAGGATATATGTGTGTATATATATACACATATATAAAGTTACAAAAACACAACAAACCTATTTTTATAATGAAATAGAGATTTTAATAGAAATAATTGTAAGATATTTTCCTAAGAAATAGTATTAAAATAAAGTTCATATTATTAGCAAGTAACCAACAAAATCAGTTCAACTTCATACCAACAGCACCTATGAATTGCTTTACTACGGAAATTTAGAGAATGGATATGAAGTTTTTAGCATCGTTCCCTCACACATTGTTTAGAACAAAGTAAGTGCTCAATAAATTCCAATTAAAGATATTAATGGTTAAAATGGCTACCATGACAAAAGCATAGAAGTGATAGAAGATCACAGTAGAAACAGAATGCAGATAATTTATTTTAAAAGCTGTATGGAAATATTCAAGGCCTTCTGTGGTGAGACTGCTGGGCTCTAGTGGAGACATATTGTCCTAGTTGTAAATTGGTTGTGTGTTTATGCTGGTATGTAGGCATCTGGGATTGGGAAGATTGTAATTCTGTTTGCTGGCATTTCCTCTTGTCTTTGTTGTGCGGGTGTTTGTTCCTTGGTTTCTGTGGTCCTGATAGGTGTGGGCATTTGGGCTTCCAGGTAAAATGTCTTTCTGGGTATGAGGACCTGAGATTTAGGCATGGGGATGGGCTGAGGGGCAGTGGAGGAGCTTCACAAGATGGAGGAAAGCTAGGTGTTGCACCGGGATGTGCTTAGTTCGCCCCCTAGGACCGGGGGCAGAGAATGAAGAAAGGCCATGACAGAAGGGCTCCTACAAAGCTGGGCATAAGACTGGGTAATTGGACTTGGAAGAATGGAGAGAGAGGTGAAGATCTGCAGTTATTCTGTTTGCTTTGCTGGTCAGGGTGGCCTGTGGGTTTCCAGGGAGTGCCTGCTGGAGTTAGGGCTGGGACAAAGCAATAAATGGGGGGAAGGGGAAGATCTGTGCGATTTACTGTAGATGGGTATAGGAAGGCGCCAGCAGGTGTTCTGCTTCAGAGACTGGAGGATTAGACTTGGAGGGATTTGCAATTAGCCAAACTGCTTCCTGTTAAGCATGGCCTGTGTGTTTGCAAGGTGTGTCTGCTGTGGTTAGGGCGCAATGTACTGCAACAAGTAGGTGGAGGGAGGTTAGGAGAGTAAAATCTGTGGGATCCTCTTTCATGATGAGGTAGAGGGATGCTGCCCCAGGTGTTCTGCTGCAGAGCTGGGGATAAGACATAGGATTTGGACGTGGAGGAATGGAGGAAAAGGTAAAGTTAACTGCAGTTAACTGATCTGCTTCCCTAGCGGGAATGACCTGTGGGTTCCCAAGGAGCATGACTTAATTTCTTAAACAGAGTAATTTGAAACATACAAATATATTTTACTTTATTTTATATAAAATGAATCATAATTTTGGTCTATATATAATGTTTTAATATAATTTATATCAAAATATTTAAATGAATCAATACCTCAAGCATAAAACATTTCAATTAGTTAGAAATAATAACTTTTCAGATCTTACTCAATCTCTAGCAATGTCAAGGATCAGCTAGCATATGAATCAGGTGTCAATACCAGCTCACAAAGGAATATGGAGAAGTATAATAATCTTCCATTGTAATAGACACAAGGCAAGGGATTGATTAGCTGTCCTAAGCCAAGCAACTATCCCAAACAGACCTTTCTTTGGAACTTACTTTATAAGGTACTGACCTTCAGGAAGTATAATATTCATCTCTGGATCTCTGGGCCTCTAGTATATTGGCTGGTACAAGCCACTGTAGGTGATCAATAAATTTACAAAGCAGGCACGATACGGCACTTGATCCAGACCATGGAGAACTAAGATGTGACTGCTATTATTTCCACACAAAATCATTAAATCTCCCTCCTTCTATCCCACAACATTTCATTGAAATGAAGATAAAGACTCTCAACCACATTATAAAAATCATTACATAAGGTAGTTTTAGAAACTGAAGATGAGTAAAGAGTAGGATGTTTTATGTGATAGCATCCAGGCAGAGACTCGGGAAGGTAAGAGGACCAAGAAACACAGGCAAAGAAGAAAGAGAAGAGGACAGAGGAAGGCGAGGGGTTGGGAATAAGTAGTGGCTGCCAAGATTTAATAGCAGATATTAGTGCTGGGTTCAATGCATGAAACAGCCAAGCTTCAGACAAGTCGGAGGACAAAAGCAGTAGGTGCAGAATATATATGACTGGGAAACCATAAAGGCATTCTGGAAAGCTGAGGTTCAGATACATGTCATACAGAAAAATAGAAGTATTTGCAAAGACAAAGGACTTTTGAAAAAGTCACAGTGGAGTATGTGAAATTTGCTTGTATGAAAATTCAAGAACATTTAGTATTGGGTGGCTACTTTGGCTTTGTAAATACTTGTTCTTTGCATAGAGTATCCATGTGTGCTTTTGCATTATTTTCAAAATTAAAATAAACTGCTTCAAATATTCATGTATCTAATCATTTATTTCAAAGATTGCCTACATAATTTGGAAGAATGCAAAGCATTGATGTTCTGTGCTTAGCTTTGTCTATTATCTTGTGATATGTTTCCCTTTCATAAATAAACCATTTATAATTTTAGTTATTGAATTGTTTTATTTTTGAAATCTGAGGAAAAAGAAATAAATGAACATTTCATAAAGATATTTTGATTCTATTTGACATATGGTATAAAGCCTACACTGATTAAAATGGAAATAAAGAAAATTAGACTCTTACAGGGTATGTGTGTATATATATGTATACATATATATACATACACACATACACACACACACACACACACACACACACATAAAATTACTAATTCTACGATACAACTGGAGAAATTATTTTGTAAGAAAATTTGGTGAATTGAATTTCATTTACATACCTAGTAATTGGGCAGAAGCGAATAGACATAGTGACTTTGTCCATTAATATAAGACAATTTTTAAATATAGCCCAGGGCAGAAAAAGGCAGATGCTGTCATGTTATAATAAGACTAGAGTTATTAGTTATTTGTTTCCTATAAATAAGGTCAATGTTATGTTAATAGAAGCAATAAGACTTTCAGAAAGACCAGATGGGGACCTTGGATATTTGTGAATCGTCACAGTAGCAGCTGTGGTGTATGTGTGTGCGTGTGTGCTTTGAGATATTGTCAGACTGAAGTGAAGCATTTTGCAACACTCCATGATCTATGCCCTTTCTCTAAACGGGAGGGTCATCCTTAAATTCCCTCAACACAGCCAGAAGACAAGGAAGTCCTAACACCTACCCTTCTTTTCTCTTCAGAATGGAAGAAAAGCTGAGAGCTTAGAGAAGATGCCTGCCTTCAACTGCAAAACTGGAAAGGTGGGGATTATTGGCCACAAAGTGATGGGGAATGTTGAATATGGATGTGTGGATGGTGGTTAGAGAACTGAAGGAAAGGAACAGGGAGGGGAGAGGTTGACAAGTTCAATGTCCAGACATGACAGCTTTCCACCATGCACTGAGACATGCGTAATAAAGTCGTCGTTCCTGTTACAAGCAACCAGGTTCCTACAGCACTTCAACCCCCATTCATGCAACTTTGAACAGGAAGTGTATGAGTTTGATTTTGCTGTTGTGGTAGATACCATTACCAAAACAAACTCGCAAGAGAGAGGAAATTATTTACTTCATCTTACAGGTTGTAGTCTATCGGCATCCAGGGAAGCCAGAGCAGAAGTGTAAGGAAGGAAGCTGGAGGGAGATACTGAAGCAGAGACCATGAAGAACTGCCACTCACTGGTTTGTTCTAATGGATTTCCCAATTTGCCTTCTTATACAGCGCTGGCCACCATTCTAACATCTATTACATGTATATACAATTAGATTTAAAAATACAATTTGAATGCTATTTTAATATATAGATACTTATAAAATATAATAAAAAATCAGTATTAAAGTTTCTCTGAACAGATTAGCAAATCAGGAGATGCTATAGACTTTATGACGTGCTCTGCTAAGACTGTAACTCAGTGTAGACATTATTTGGCCTGAATAAAGGAAGCCAGTGGAAGTTGCAAAGTTTTCATTAAAAGGCTATAGGTTGAAAATACATAAAAAGAGTTTTATTTCTAGGTTTTCTGTTGTCATAGAAATGTCATATATGAGAATAAACAGAAATGTCGACAGAAATATATCAAAATATAGATTCTCCTAAGAAAAAGGTAGAGTTACATTGAGTTCAAATTAAGAATTGTATTCCGCCATTGTTAAATAAACGTTTGCAGTGTCGCTGAAAGTGAATATTTTCATTGTTGCCATACACACTAACTGCTGTACCATGTTTGTATGCCTTGCCACCTGGGAAGGTCAAGGTTTACAAACAGAACAAAGCCAGAGAAGCAATAGCACCAAAGTAGAGAGTGATGAGAGGAAAAGTCTCGCAGTTTGCTCTTCACTCATTTATCCTGTGCCCTAATGTGTGTTGGTGAAGCAGGAGTCAAATGATGCTTGATTAGAACAAAGAGAAAGTATCCTGAAACCCGGGATGTAATCCTTTTAAAGAACTTTCTTTTCCTTATCTTATATGTCTCCTTTCTCTCTAAAAACATTTGCTCAACAAACTTTTTTATTCCCTTATTGTGTACTTTGTGTATCTACTTTCATTCTTTATTTTTTTTTCTTGTGCTCTAGTTTCTCCATGGTCCTTCTTCAAGGGTCTGTTGATCAAATTGTCAGATAAAAAGAGAAAGCCAGGAGAAGATGATTCTCTATGTAGTGAGATTCCTTTATTGGAAATAATGGGACAGTGTGAAAGTCACTTTTAAAATAACTATTCTAAAGTTTAACAAGGAACCATTTAAAAAGCAACCTTTAAAGACACAATCTGGGAAAGAGACCTCATGTTTCTTAAGAGATATTTTTTACATCAATAAAGTTTATTCAAGATATAATTTAGTTAATTCATAAGCCTGGTAATATTTTTCTCTTTTGATACACCCCTTCCCTAAAAGAAACTTGCAGCATGATTTCCTAGGAAGCTACCTATTATGACAAATTAAAACATTCAACAAAAATCTCTTATAAATGCTATTTTAGTTGAATAAAGTGAATCTTTCAAAATTGTTTGTGGGTATGTATTTCTTTCTTTCTCTCTCATGTGTATGTGTGTGTGTGTGGTGTGTGTACAGACACATGTACAAGTCTGTGTATGAACATGTAGCAAGCACAAGTCAATATTAAATATTTTCCTCAACTGTCATCTTCCTTATATTTTTGACTCCAGGTCTTTCACTGAACTTGGATCTTACCAATTTGGCTACACTGACTGATCAGCAAGCTCTAGAGATTCTCCTGTCTCCACCTCAGGGGGATTACAGGTATGTATTATCTTGTGATTTTTATGTGGGTACTGGGGACCAAACCCAAGTCCTCATTCTTGCACGGCAAGCATTTTGTAACCTGAGCCATCTCCTCAGCCATATTTTCAGCATTAAAATCCCTTATATTCCTTCTTATCATTAATGGACTACTTCTGCTTTTTGCTTATAATATTTTATTTTCATATATTTCTAGAAAATTTCAAAATTCACTTTTGACAAAAGTACAGACTGCCCCAGGAGCTATATAGTTGTACTTGGCATTTGGGATCCATGATTTCTCTCCTTAGATAGATATATTCTTGCTTTAGATTAACAATGTTATCTGTAAATAGAAGAATAAAACCCCTTTGTCTTAAACCTATATTCTTATTTTCTTTTTTGTTAACTCACATTAATTGGCAAATGATAGCATTTAGGATCAGTTGGTAAGACAGTGAACCAGAGACTGTATTCATGCATTGATCTAGAGAGGAAAGAGTCAGGATAAAAATAATTGCTGTAATCTAATGACAGAAGGAGATAAAGAGTTTTGGAGATAAAAAAAAAAAAAAAAAACACAACAGAACTTCAAGGAGAACTTAAATAGTGTGGGGAAACACAAACAGAAGTAGGACTCACCAAAATGAAATGAGCTGCTTCCTAACCTGGGGAGGGAAAGCAGAAACTTCATCCCAAAAGGAAGCCATGAGACCATAGAGAAAAGAGACAGGAAGTTTTATCTTCATGACAGGACCACAGCCCTCAAAAGCCTCAAATCTAGTTGCTGGTCTTGCTGAGACATTGACTGCTCTGGAGAAATTCTGGAGAAATTGTTCAATAGTCAAAAGGTGATCCCTGGGCCAAAGGGTGGTGGCCAGTATCATATTTAGAAGAACTTATTGTTTAGAACTAACCTGCTCTGGGGTCCTGAGAATAGGAATACTCATAGAACAGGAAACCAGAATTCAACCTATACAGACCCAGGCTGAGAGGTATCCCTGGAAGGCACTTGCACACAGCAGGAAGACTCTATGTTTACAAGCTGAGACGTTCTGGTGGCAGGAGACTAAGCTCATGCAGTGACTGTGAAGGGCAAGGCAGCCTCATCCTTTGTATCTGGGTGCAGACCCCTTCAACCAAGAACATCTGGAGTTTGATGGTTCAGGGTCTGAGGTTAACAACTAGATGGACTTCTTGGAGTCACCTATCAGATGTGGACCTTAACTGTTACAGAGTGCAGGATTTCTGAAGTTTCAGGGAGATATTCTACATCTACAGCTGTATCCCTCCAGCTGTGTGAGTAATGTAAATTATTTGAAAGTAGTTCAGTGCTTCGGTTCCTTCCCTCATACCCAGCACACTTGGGAGAGAACCCACCTCTAGCCTAATTGTGGACATTAACACCAACTAGCACAAGGGGTACAAAAGTAAGAAATCTGGAGATGTTGGGAATACTTCTCTAAACTGACAAACCACCAAGCAAAGTGTGGCTGGGAGAGGATCCTGGAACACAAAGGAAGCTATTAAGTGCAAGACATCAGACAGTTGTAAAGTATAGGCTCACTATCAGCATAAATCAAAGGAAAGTCCAGAATCCAGTTCACCCCTACTCTGTCTGCAATTTTCTGAGACTTTTAGGTAGGAAGCTTTTCTGTGGTGAGGTTTTAGTCACTTTCCATTCTGTGCATCTGGGCTGTTTATCCTTCAAAGGTACTTCTTTAGCTTTTCTTTTTCCACTGTACTGAGAAAGGAAGGCTCAAGGGATGGCTAGAGACAGAGCACTCCCTTCCTCTACAGATGAGTTGGGTTTTGGTAAAAACACAAGGTGTAAAATAAAATATAAAATATAATAAAATACTCTCCATTCAGTAGAGGTATTCTACCAAGAACAGAACAGTGGTCTTATTTCAAAATGGCTACATCTCTCTTTTTCCCTTTCTAGAAGTGTGGAGAGGGTTTATCCAAATTTATCTTCCTGGGAACTTGATGAAGTTTTTAGAGTTAAAACTCAGAAGTGGAGGACATTCTTAAAGCTAAAGTATAAGTAAAGTCTGATTCCCCAAGGTAAAGTGGGGGTCCTCTTCAAGTTTTCCCACTCTAGCTAGTCTATGTTCAGTATCTTGAAAGTCAGTGAGCTGCCCTGTGAAGATTTCTATGATTCTGCTGCTGTGGCTTTTGTGACCAATAAGCCATGATCAAATTTTAGTTACAACTCCAGTTTGAGGGACAGCTGTTTTCCCTGTGAGTACAATTCTCTGATAAATCTATACAGGGGTATTGATTTTCAATTTGCTCAGGGTCTTTCTTGCTGTAAGGACAGGAGTCATGAATTCTAAGCTTTATATATGACAGACAAGTGTTTATAGTGTGCTACTAGAAAAAAAAATCACCCATCCTGGCTCACCTATAAAAAGGTATTTTTTAATTATTAAAAAGCTGATTATTGTGGGATTAATAGTTTTATTCACAAATCTTGAGCTCTAATGCAAGCATGCAAATATGATTTTCCTGATCTGCTGATAACTAGAACTGGTTCTACTGATGCTCACAACACACATCCCAACTCATAATCCAAGATGTGGTTTGAAAAGGACTATATATGGCTTGAAATTATTAAATTGAATTAGACTTAGAGCTGCCTTTGTACTTTGAGTTCCTCCATAGTGAATTGCAACATAACTTGGTACATAAACAAACTGCGACCTACCTCTAAGCCTATCATTCCAACAGTTACCAGCATCTCAGTGGGTCATAACAGCCAAGCTTCAGTAATCTCATACTGTCACCCCATCAGACTATGTCTCTCTAAGGCAAAGCCTCATCATAGTTTTTGCAAATGAGGCAGATGCAGAGCCCTAAGCAGTCAAGCTGTTCCTCTAGATCACTGCTTTTTTTGTGTTGACATTTGTGGGTGGAATGCTTTGAGCCCGTCCTAGTTCAGAGTGCTATCTGATTCCCAAATCATTCTTTGCAGGAAAAAAAAAACAAAAAAAAACAAACAAACAAAAAAAAAAACGCTGCTAAATTGAAAGCCTTTTAAAACAAAGCACACTTGGCATTCTCAGACAGAAGGACACCTAGATTGCCAGAAACAGTTAAGAGATTATTATCATCCAATTGGCAAATCTGCTTTGTAATTTTTTCTGTGAAAGGGAGCATATACTAAGTGCTAACAGAAAGGTCATTTTCTCCTTTGGAAATTTGTAAAAGAGTAGAAAATTATTAGAAATTTGAAAGACAAAGTAATTTTACCTACTTTAGCAGAAACATCAGTGGGAACCAAACGAAACAAAAGCATAGTATACTAAAGTTAAGCAGTCTTTAAATAATGAATAGAAGAAGAACGAAAAGTAAATGTTTCTATAATATTCAAACTTGGAAATGATGATGCTGTTAGGTCCCATTGTGACTTAATCGCTGCAAATCATGACAGTCTACCTAAGCCATTTTTGAGGGTCACTGTCATTTTTAACTTACACAGTGCAGTGAATTCGGCAATATCCACACAGAGTCAAACAGATTCCATGCACTTTTCACATTGTGATCAACTGAACCAAGTCAGAACAGTTTCACAGAAGCACACAAGCCACCACTTTCCCCCAGTTTTTACACAAAATGACAAGAGAGAATTATACTATACTGAATGAGCTACTGTTCAGTAGGTTTTCCTTCGTGGAGAAAAAGACATAAAGAAAAAATATAAGCTAAAACTTTAAGGGAGGTGACGACTAATGAAACGTGAACTTTAATAGGCTTCAGTATCCCTACTATGCTGAACTTCATTTGTTGAGAAAAGACAGAAAAAGCAATTCTCTGGGTAATGCCCATAAGGGTTATTAGCAATAATAATGGCTTGCTCGCTGATAAATTTGCAGATTAAGCAACCTCTGCAAGGGAGGTTAGTAATATTTCAAAACTATTGCTCAAAGGAGAGTGGAGTGGGTGTTTTATTTTTATATCAAGAAAACTGCCACAGTGTCTGGCAGAAGGCTTGCTTCTACCACTTTCTCAGTTTAATGTGTAGTGAGTATTCTCCCCGGTACTGAAATTTTTATAGTCTTTCACTGGTTCAGTCAGTCGGTGCAGCAGAATGATGCTCAAGTCATCAGCCACAGTACTGTGTGAGAGATCAATAAGAAAAGGGAACAAGCTATTTTATATCTAGAAAAAAAAATCACTCATTTACGTATATAAGTTTCTATATTATATTTGCATTTCTTTTTGCCATTTTGCAAATCAAAACAAATGATTCAAGCTAGCTAGATTTTCAAAACCACCATTAGGCTTACTGTATTCAAATTTTCATTTAGCACTCAAACTCCTTTTACAAAAGGGGACTGTGAAAGTTCCATAAAGAAATGCTAAGGTACCAGATGATCTTGTCCCCTTCAGGGATTCTGTGGTAAAAAGAATCATGCCCATCCCTTTCCTCATCTCTTTATGCTTACTTCCTAACATATTACACAGTAGGAGCGTGTAAAGGAGTGTGTAAAGATCGTGAGATAAGGAAACAATCCTTGACCAATTTGGCCACACAAGTGTGAGTTTAAAAAGAAACATAACACAGAGCAATGCAACAACAGAATGATTAGATGGACTTGCAACCTTGGATAGAAGAGAATGGGGCCATTAGTTAAGGAAGGTGGGCAGCCTCTGGAAGCTGGAAAGCCATGTATCTTTCTTTAGTGTATCTTTCCATAGTGCTTTCTGAAAGCCCTTGGAAAGGAATCCAGTCCTGCTCACACATCACAGATCAGTCTAGACAAAACAGTACTCTTGCAAAAAACTTCCTAGTTCTATTATTTATGTTCATGTATATGTGCCTGCAAGTGCATATGTCTGTGCAGTTGCCTGTAGGTACCGAACAAAGCTGTTGGTTCTCCTGAATCTGGGAGTTACAGACATTTGTGAGACGACACAACATAGATCCTGGGAACCAAATCCAGGTCCTCTGGAGGAGCAGAACGCACTCCTAACCACCGAGCCAACTCTCCAACCACTCAAAGAGTATTTCTGACCCTCAACAGCATAATATCACAAAATTATGTCATTTTAAGCCCCATAAAATATAGCCACTAGTCATGAATTTGTCAGTAGTAGAGAGCTGCTGTATAGTTATGTAGTTTTTCACTTTGTATGACTTTGGACCTAGTATGGGATCCACTCCTCCCATAAGCATAACAGAGCCAAGGGTCTAAAAGCAGATACATGGTCTAAAACACTGTGTTTGTAACTTATGCTGTGGTTAAGATGGCTGGCAAGGGCAGGCTGCAGCACTATTTAGATTCTTTTCACTCAAAGAGAATGAACTCACCTTAAGCATATGCAGACAAATCAGAATTCCAAATGAAGATAAGCCTTTGAACTCTTCACTTTCGGGCTTTGAGAAAGATTCTGGAATTTTGCATTTTCTTAGACATCTTATTCACTACAAAGAAGGTTTGATCTATTACAGCTCCCGCTCAAGGCATAAATCAGATTTTGGTGAAGCATCAGAGAACTGAGCATGAACAACTTGTGTTTGGCTAATACTTAGTTAGTAGGGGAAGATAATAAAAAATCATTTATAAAGCCTGCCAGTAAAATGCGTACCCACTTGCCTCACACAACCTGAAGAAGCACATATACAACTCTTGAGAAGAAATCTAAATGGACCACACTGATGCCAGGTTTTGTGGAGACACCAAGTCAGTATACTGTTTTGGGCATTATTTTCAATATTTACTATTTTTAATATGTACAGGAACAGGAACCTGGCAAAACATTTAGCTTCTAAGGAGCTTTAAGAGAGAGATGACTGCTTGAGAGATACCAGAAAAAGATATCAGATGGACCTAGTCACCAGAAGTACAGTTTCAACAGATCTTTCCTCCTGCATACCAAAAGGGACATTGATTGTCTTCCGATGACACTTTTCCTGTGTCAACATCAAAAACATCAACTTCCGTTGAGCCCAAATTAAATATTTCATAATCATCGTGTAACGTGTGTAAGAACAATTTTAGTGAAAATATAAATTTAAAATTGTCTTTGTAACTCCACCTAAGATGAAGACATATAAACCACAATGATGCACTGGGATTTTTCTTTTTCTTTTCTTTTCTTTTTTTTTCTTGGCCCAGGTTTTGCTAAAAATTAGAAACGATCCTGTTATCTTTCATTCCCATAAATTTCAATTAGAAAGTTAAAGAATGCTCTCTGAAATTTTGTTTTGCGTTTGCTGATTTCAGATCCTGATTTCAGGATCGCCCCATGCTGTGGACATCCTTCACGTTGGTCTTTATTAGACCCTGGCACACTAGTATTTCTACTTCCCTATAATTTCACTAACGAGTGAGATTTTTATTTCCCAGCAGAAATCTGACCCAGTTATATAAATCTCACAGTTAAACAGAGAGCGCCTAATTTTAAATGAGTTGAGTTTTCAAAATGCATTTGTAAACTGAGTCTATTTGGTTCTCATTTTCCCCAGTGAAATGAGTCCAGTCTGCCTTCAAGTCCAACTCTTCAAACTCTGGTCTACAACTAATAATGCAGTTTAAACATGCTACCTCATCAATGTGGGACATGAGGTTTCATAAACATTAAGCATCTCTAGATCCCCCTGTGCTCTCTCTCTTTCTTCCCTCTACTTATCTAAAAAGAAGTCTGTGTGAACTATCCATTGCAGTCTGTAGTCTCGGATGACAACAACACAACTGACCTGGTAGATTCTTCTTGGTGAGTCTCAAGGTTTCCAGAAGTGCTCGCATTTCTGATGCATTGCTTTTTCCTGAGAACTACTGCAGAGCAGGATGGCTTCCCTCCTAAGTTCCTAAAGAATGACAAGGAGACAGCAGAAGGCAGGGAAACCTAAGTCCATTTATACCCTTTCTAGACAGTAAATATTACATAAAAGGAATAATGAAACTGTGGAATAGAATGGGTTACCCCGAAAGACAATCATGTGAGCCTAAAGTGTCATTTGTGTGTGAGAGATTGTAACAGGGTCCCAGAACTTAGTAGGTCCTGAGACCTTAGCACAACCGACTCCATGAGAACAATGTCATTCAGGCTACAAGACTCAGCACCATCTGCCCAACCTAAAACAAAGGCCCAATCCATCAAAGTCCATATAGTTCTGGGAAATTCTCACAATATACTAACTTTGTGTTTTAACTTCTGTCATTCCGCTCTGCTAACTGTTCTTGTTAACTGAAGTATGTCAACCCAGAATGTGGTTTTGGTGCTTCAAAGCTCATCCTAAGAAATGCTCAGGGTGACACTGGGATCCTGAACACCCAGTGTAGTCACCGGCTGGCTGATAAAGACTTTCTATTGGCTTAAATCCATGTCTGCGCAATCTTCTCTGGTAAATTACCCCAAATAGGGGACAAAGTTCAAAGTCAGGAATCATTCCTCAGAAGCCACCCCTGTGGTTTTTTCAGTCAAGTTTTTTTCCCTGGCATGCAGAGGGAACTTTCCTGGCTAGCAAGCTTCAGGGATACATCTGTCTCTGCTTTTCCAGGACCATCCCACTTTGCTTTTTACTTGTTTACTTGGGATTGAACTCTTCCTCTTGCTCCTATCAATCCTTTACCAACCGAGCAATCTGCTCAGAACCAGCCTCTGGACAAATGTCTATAGTGAGGCACCTGATACCGTCTATTAAATATATCATTGTGAAGGGACACATGCAAGACATGCCCCCCAAAATACTTGCATACTACTACTCTTCTGCAAAAACACTATGTGAGAAGCTAGTCTAGGACTCAGGTTCCTGGGGATGAATTCCAGCTCCACCACCTTCTGCCTCAAACATCATCTGAAAAATTAGTTTTCCAAAGCTTTGCTAACCTATGGAACATGGATGGCTATCTACAAATAAGATTGTAGTTAACATTATTAAGTGGACAATCACAATCGACAGACCAGTCTATTCCTAATCACACCCTGCATGCTCGGTAACTACCACACCCCTGCACCTGAGCTGGGGACTTCGCCTTAGTAGTTGTCTTCTAAATCAATTAGAAAACACTGTTCTTGCTCTTGAATAGTGTGACTAACTGTAACTGGGGCACTCCAGCCCTGTAAAATCATTAGAGGCTTTCATGTGTGTCAAAGCTACTTAGTAGAAATGACACCGGAGTGGACTCCAAGTAATAAACCTGAGCCAGCCACGGGCCTCCTAAATACAGAGAGAAACCTTAACACTGTTCTTGATCAACCCTGGAGGATGAAGATTAAGATAATCAAAATACTATGACCTTAATATTATGCTAGTGATTGTCGGTTTCCCCAGTCCCTCCACACACACCCTGCCACTGCTCCAGCCCATAGTGTTTCCCACCCTGGCCAGGGGCTGAAGATTAGGGACAGGAATGCGCATGAAGGGGACCGGATGTGGGTCTCGGTGGATTCCTCCTGGGTTTTGACCACCGCCTGAGAATTGGACAAGATGCTAAAGAAAGCCTCGGGAGCCGTTTCTGGTGGAAGATGAACTAGTTTGTTGACAGGCTTTTCCCTGCTTATAACTCTTTCCCCAGAGGAGGCAGGGTCCCTGTACTCTGGGTGGGGAATTCTCATTTGCATGGGGCAGACACCTGGCCTCATGGTCTTTGCAGAGACAAAGACAGAGAGGGAGGTATCATGGACAGGGCAGACAAAACACTTGCCAGGTTATTTTCCTTTTTGCTCTTGTGAATAGCTAGGATCTCTCCAGGGCTAAAAGAAGAGGAGCTTGCTGAGGAGCATCCTTTCCTCTCACCTTTCCAGGGAATAGAGGCGCTTCCCAGACACTTTGACTGTTCCTTTAGCCCACAAGTGATGTTCTTCATTTGCTTTTATTTTAATACTCTTTGACTAAGAAACTAACTGTAGTTTATACATCCTTACTTCTGTGGTTCTTTGTTCAGCCAATAGCTGAAAAGTTCTAAAAGATTAATGGTACATCATAACATTGTTTTTGAATTTGGTGACTACATATACCAAATTATTTTACACCAATTTCTTCCAGTGATGAGGAGGAACTTATTAACAAAAGCATCACAGTGCAACTCAGAGAACACAACTATTTTTTGTTAAAAACAATATTTTGACCTATTCATATATTTTGGTTGACAAATTGCCTCTTACTTCACCACTTTCTACAATCATATGGAGACAAGTATTCCAAGTTGCATTGCTAATCCACATAAGCATGTTCATTAACAGTCATTTATTCATGAATGTTAAAATTTGCCACTATGAATTAAATATCCTGGGAAACAATTATGTTTTTTGGTAAAATATTTTTATAGTCAATCAAACCAATTAGACTCACTACTACAGGAAAGGGGAAGTGAAATGACTTACGGATGGCTACATAACATTTTGGATGAAAGACTTACTAGTTTTCATAACATAGAGAGCTATGAACTAAACGTGAGTACATTTGTTTGCATCACTAGATCTTTAGGGAGGGTGAGAGGTAGTAGAGTTTCCAATTTTTTAAATTGTGAGACATATACTATAATTTGAAATACCAAACACTGTTCCAGGAGTCTATACTATGCCTAGTTCGGTATGGACTATGGCCAAGACTACTCTTTTGGCTGGGAGAAGAGACAGAACTAAAGTTGCACGATGTGTAGTTGAGATAAATCATAATTTATATACTGTGCAGCCAAAAGCCATGCAAACTGAGGAAGTCTGAACTGTTCTGTGCAAGGCAGTGAAAGTAGGACAAAGCAGGGATTAAGTCAGATGTAAAAGATAGGATTCGGCAAGTCTTTTCAGATAAGGCCATAGATAGAACAGCCAATTTCATGGTAAAAGTATAACGGACATAGTCATCATGCTCCCATCTCCCGTCCTTCATCATCTAGCATGTGGCAATTTAAGTGTGCTATTCACTGAGTCACACTAGGGGCTCCGAAAAATGCTTTCACCCACCACCAATTTCGTTACTATCTTTGTGCTTTGACATGCACAGCCAGAATTGAGAAATACAAACTAAGGGATTAAGTGAGGGGGATTTTTCCTTTGGTGGACATGCAGAAGGCAACATGTGTAGCAAATTCCCCATATTCAAACCTTCCGGAGACTGTGCACTGAAACAGACAAGGTCAAAGAACAGCTTGGTGGCAAGGACCCACGGAGGAAAGGAGCTTGTGAGGCACTAAGTCAGTTCCAACAGGCTTCTCAGCATCCTGTAGTAGAAAACAGAACTGATTTATACAGACTTGATGCTCTGATGTAACAAAGAACAAATATCCCCAAATATGTCTGTGACGGCTTACCACAGACAGTAATGCATTAGCAGCTTATATGAGTGTCTCTTAAAAGTAGCAACAAGAGACGTCCCTTATTCATTCCAGCCAGACTTAAAAAAAAAAAAAAGCCAGTGTTGTTACCTTTTATCCAAAATTCTTCAGAAGATCATAACTTATATAATCTGTTCTGTCACAAATACTCAGTTTATAAATGCAAAAACAAAAGAAAACAAAAGTCCCCAAATTTTCAAAGCTAATCCTTACAGTGACTGTATTTTCTTGTCTTGAAAAGCATTGTGTTTTTGTGTATTTCCAGATGATTTTCAACTTAACTGTGCACTGACAACCAAACCGAGACCCCCTTGTCCTGTGACTGCATCAGGAAGGGTACTTCCATCCTTTGCCCTGAGGAGGTTAGAGTCTTCTCAGAACTGGTCCGTCATTAAAACACTGCTGGAAGGAGTTTACCTGCTCATATTTTAATTAATGTTTTATTCACATGATTTATGTTACTGCTATGACAGTCAACCCCAAAGCTACCACTTCCTACCAATTATTTTCCTCATTTATTAAGATAGATTTGTATGTATATATATTTGTATGTATTTGTGGTCTGCTTTTTAAAATTCATTGCATTCACTAGAGTTGCAGGGAAATAAATCCTTCTGTACCACTGTTACTAGGGGACAAGATAAACACGCCACATATGCTAACTTTTAGTTTGGATCAGCAGAATAATATAAATTATTAGGGAACTCTGCTGTGCTTATTTGCATATATCAGCCACAAGTTAATTTCAGTGTAAAAACCAAAATCAGACTCAGTTTTAGTATATTTATTCAGAACCCTCTCCCATATACACCTCCTATATAACGGGGGAGACTGGGGAACTTAAGATTCACGGAAGAAAATTTGCAACATTTATAAGCCTTGAAAAGACAAGAATTTATTTACGAATGAGCTGGGTTTCTGCCTACATATAAGCTGAGGAGGACAACTCTGCAAAGAGAGGGTAGAGAATGGAGCAGATGCACATGCTGGGAAGTGCAGGAGACACTCCAGAGGAAATTCTGAGATCTGTATGAATGCACTTCCAAACAAAAGCAGGCAAGAAGCTGTCGGGGCGTTCACATGAAGGCTGGAGTTCAGTTTATACAGTCCTCGAGGGTAGAGATTAATTCTTAAAGGTTGTTGAAATCAGCAGATTTTTCTCTGCTCTGAGAGCAGTCCCAGTGAGAGAGAAAAGTTTCTTCCTCCAATATCTATGTTTTCTATTCTCTATCTGTAATTGAGACAGTTCCACTTCATTTTCTATGTGGATGATATCTAATTCCTTTATGCTGCAAAGTTCCTTGGCTTCCATACTGGCTCTGTATTATTGTAGTGGCACAGTGCCTGAAAATTTACTTCAATATGCTCAGGGCATTTCCACACAGAAGTGACTAGGAGTTCTCTTAGTGACAGGTATCATGTTCTAGATTTATAATATTCAAATAAGAATCCTGTTTTGAAGCCCAATGGTGGTGTTGCACACCTTTAATTCCAGCACTTGGGTGGCAGGTGCAGATGGATCTCTTTGAGTCCAACACCAGCCTGGTCTACAGAGTGAGGTCCAGGACAGCTAGAGTTACAACAGAGGAACCCTGTTTTGGAAAAATAAAAAACAACAACAGAAAGAGAATCTTGTTTTGTTGTGGGGTATTTACCAGAGAAGAGTGCTCTCAGACGTTATTTTAAGCCAAGTCTTTATCAGCCAGCCAGCAACTACACAGTAGAGCCCGAGCCTTTCTCGGGATGAGTTTTCAAGCACAAAAACCATAGTCTGGATTGATACACTTCAGTTAACTAAAACAGTTAACCAGAAATGGAACTACAGAAGCTAAAAGGCAAAGTTAGTTCATTGTGAGACTTTCCCAGAGCTATATGGACTTTGATGGATTAGGCCTTTGTTTGAGTCTGGGCAGGTGGTGCTGTCTATGTTGTACTGTGTCTTGCAGCCTGAATGGCACTTCTATCAGACAGTCAGTTGTGCTACGGTCTCAAGGACTAATAAGATCTGGGGCTCTGTTACAGTTTATCACAGGAAATTGATACATTTTAATTTAATTGAATATTAACTGGTAATATGTCACCTAAAGCCATTTTCAAAAGCATGAATAGTAACTGACCCATAGCAAGAGAATGTTCTTGGACCAGCATATTCTAATGCATTCTTTGATCAACAATGAATGCAAATTGGCCCTTTGGCATGTGCCCTTTCACCCCAGAGACCCGATGTTCCTGTCAATCTTGCTGAATGTCAAGCCATGTGATGATAAGATGTCCAGGAACTCTGAACTTAGGACAGAAACTGACACTTCACAAATGTCCTCTAGATCTTAGAAGGCATAATGTTGATAGTAATGATTAACATTTATAGTCTAAGTTACACATTTTTCTCCATATATAGATATTCTTAGCAGATAGCATACATTTCTATATTTGTTAATTTAAGTAGTAATGTGTATGATTGATGCTCAAATGTACCAAACTCACTCATGTGCTTAAAACTGACAGATAGTACTATAAATGCCAAAAAATAAGTTTAACAATGGCATTTTATTTGTTCAACATATGAGTAGTTGTAAGAGCAAAAAATAATTATATTAATATAGAATCTCAATTTTCCAACTTTCAGCTCAGAGGACTTGAAATCACTCACGACCCTAGCAGCTGACGCACAGAGTTTGCACAAGACAGCCCACACGCATTCAGTAATGGATGGGAGAGGAGGTCATGGGACCATGGCCTTCCAGGGAAACTTTTGGCTATTGACGTTTGCTGGGAGAGGGGGAGTCATTGCCTTCCACGTTATACTCACCAACCCAGTTCTAGTAGATATCTCCATACTCAGGCGCTGGTTAAACTCAGTTTGGCACAAAACAAAAACTAAACAAGAAGATGAAAGTGAGGAGACTTGAAAAGCAGACATGTTGGAGATGGGGAATGGGATCAAAATGTGTGTTTACGTGGGTATGTGCATGCATACGTGTGTGTGTGTGTGTGTGTGTGTGTGTGTGTATAACTATCAAAGAATATATGTAATTAAAAAAGATTTGACCCATCATTAAAAAGAAAGGCTACTGGCTAGGAATGTAGCATCTTGTTGTAGCATCAATTGTAGCATCTTGCATAACATGAACAAGGCCCTGGGTTCCTCTATTCAGTGCACAAAAAAGTTATAAACAGTAAATAAAATGAAGAAACAGAGAAAGGATTATGTGCTGAAGACATGAAGTTCCCTCCACAGATATGTATATATAATACTTCAGTTATTAAATATATTATATGATAATGGATGTTGGACTACTTGGCTTTTTTGGGACATCAACAAAGCCTAAAAGTTAGAAGTAAAACTTTTCTAATCTGCATGTACATCAATGGATACAAACTGAGCTCCTCCTGTGTCCTGTAGATGGCCCTTGAAAAATTAATTGACGATTGTGATTTGGAGTGTTAATGATTGGAAAGTTTTTCTTATAAACCGCACTGCACAGCCATCTATAAAAGGCATCAATTGTTAAATGAATTCTCATGGGTTATGGTAATGATAACTCACATGTGAAATTTAGGAACTAAATATTTCACAAAGTATAATTTGCCTTCTAACTGCTTTTCCTGAATCAATCACTTTATTGTTTCATTCAAGTGCTGTGTCAAAACTGCAAGTTAGAATTACTACTAAATGATTTAATATCTAGTTCATCTCATGTGCCTTTCCCATTTATTTGCAAAGCTATGTGAAACAGGCTTCTGGGAAAACTATATACTAATGGGCATTTGTAGTAATTCACAATGTTGAGTTATGTGGAATAGTAAATGGACATTTCCCCCGACTCACTGAAGGACAGGGTTTTCATCAGAACTTGAAAGGAATGACATCTTTATAAGACGTGAACTCTTATTGAGACAGTCAAGAGCGAAGATTGCACATGCAATTTTACATTCTTTATGTTAGTCATCATGACTTTTACTATCATTATGCTCAAGCCCTTCACCTGTTAACACCTTATTTATAACATGAGTAAAGCAAAATGATTGCAATAATAAAAACTAAATAGGTTCAGATTATTCTTGAAATGTAGTCCCATTTAAAGCATGCAGCTTGTGGTTCAGGCTGGGTAGGTATTTCATATTTTCTTTTTTAGTAGCATGATATTGTAAAGTCAAATATTGAGACGATGTACTTGCTGGAAGGTCCAGCTCTTTAAAGCTATTGAGCTGAATCACCCACTCTATGCTAAGTGTCTGTTAAACCTATTAGATTATGCAACCCGTTATAAAGTACCCATGACTGCTTTTCGGGCGAGGATACTTTTAAGCACAGTGTCTAACATGCTGAAATTGGCCACCAAGAAGTCTGCAGAGGACAAGATATATAGATGTGTTTTTATATTTAGCATCCTCAATAATGCACTGAACTTTTGTAGAAAAAAAATTTGTTGGAGACCAATGCTCTTGATGAGAAGTCCAGAAATATCCAAATTCAAATTATATCTCTTTGAAGGCAAAAGAGAACTTAAAAGATTAGGGTGAGAGGTCATTATTCTAAATAGAAAATAGAGAGGACTGAGCTGTGCATTTAATGATACTCTTCAGCTTAAAGCATTTGCAAATTTGCAAACAAATGCTGAGATTTAAAATAAAGAGGTTGTCAGAAACTGACGCACAAGAGCTCAAGTGGTAAATATCCTGATTTGGAACCATAACAATGGTATTAATTCTATATTTTTTAATTATAACACATCAGGTATGTTGATATTTGTACTTATGTATTTATATGTTTTCACACATGAGCAATCACACACATATGTATTTCAGGGTGAATACAAGCTACCTTTCACTAAGACTGAATTTTCTGTAGAAACTTCCATCACTGATTGAATTGAACTAATTTAATCTACTCATTCTTTCTGCATGAAGAAAGCAAATGTGAATTCTCCTGTGAGCAATAAAATAATATTTAGAGACTCCACAATTTTCCATACTCAATAGACAATGTCCCATTAAATAACCATTTGGCATAGCAAGTAACAAGACAACTGTCTCAAAGCCAGCAAAAGACAATAGAAATAAATGTTTGGCAGAAATAGATACTGGAGTTGTCAGACAAGAACATTAAAATAAATATAGCGACTATAATCATGCAGTTAAATAACATGCTAGTAAATTTTATTAGAGACTGGGAAATTAAAAACATCATTGATATTTTGTAAATAATAAAAATACAGAAACATGTAACAGGTCTAGTAAGTTGGCATTGTGGTTAAAAGTACTTACTGCTCTTCCAGAGGACCCAAGTCTGGTTCCCAACACCATATTAAGAGGCTCACAACTGCTGTAACTCTAGCTGCAGGGAGTCTGATGCCATGTCTTGGCTTCTGCAAGGAACTGAATATGTGACACACAGACATACATAAATAAAATGAATAATAATAATAACGAGCACACTTAAAGTCTAAAAATATAACTAATATTGACAACCATTAAAATATGTCCAAATGTGACTAAAACCACTTTTTTTCTAACAATTTTTAACTAAAAAATTTAATTAGCTAAGCTCCCTGAAAGTAGTCTGTCTTTATTAAACTATATAGGAAAGAATTATTTCTTGTATACATGTATCAGATTGTTGAAAACATTTCCAAGTGCATTTGAGTTGAGCACTGCTCATGACTATGTATCAGTCAGAAGGTTAGCCCAAAAGAGCTATAAAATAGTAAATAGACCATGTGATATTACTTTAGCTGTGCTGTCTCCAGTTCCTTTTTCATGTATGCTGAGCTTGATAGACCATTGAATGAAAAGTTAAGAGGTAGCCAATTTTGCTTTTACTAATATATCTTAAACAATTATATGCACATCTGAAAATGTTTCTGAACAGCAAATAAATACATCTATTCACCTTTTACCTAATAAATCTGAAAAATACATGAATAAAATATGTAAAATAAGTTATTCACTGCTGAAAGTTTTGTCAAGTCAATAAGTAACTCAATTATCAATTGATATGTTATCATGGTTTTATTGCTGCTATTTATACTACAAAGATAATTGACTGACTACCTGTACAAAGAGTGTAATATTCAATCTCTATGATGCTCTTTTAGACTATTATATATTTGAGATTTTTTGCATTGATTTTTATTGCTTTATTGTAGTAGCTCACTGCTGCTGGGGCTGCTTGGCAAGGATGACAGGGGAGACATTTTTCATATGTGGAAACCCTGCCAGACCTCAACAGAGGTAACCACCATCATGGCCAGTGCCATACTCCATTTACAGTGGAACCCAGAACTCTCAGCTCAGGTGTTTTTTATTGATTCTGAACTCCTCAGATGCATACCATAAGCAATCAAACATCCCCTACAGAAATCTGACACTAGCAAACAATATGGAATTCCAAGACCTAGGTTAGCCCCTCACCCAACAGTGAATAAAACATTTTCAAGCATAACTCATAATAAACTTCCCCAACACTTTATATTTACAAGTCTTATTTTTCCAGTCCTATAATAAAAGCATATCTTCATCCTAAAATACGCCTTTAATATGTATATAACTTCAAAAAGTCATTTATCATCAGATTTTGAATTAAAAATTAAAAATCAGGGAAAGATTATAGACCATTGGTTAACACTTGCCTAAGGTTACAAGAGTCTGGTTTTGATTACCTGCCTTAGAAAACAAGAATCTACTCTCTACTCCTTTTCTTTAAAAAGCTAGCAGAGCTGAGCATGGTAGAACAAGCCTTTACCCTAACACTAGGGAGGAAGATGTAAGTGGACCGCTGAGTTCAAGATCAGCCTTGTCTACAAGTGAGATCTAGGACAGCCAGAGAAACCATGTATAAAAAAAAATAACACAGAATTAAATCAAGTTGTACACCTCATCAGCTGTGTGACTCTGTACTAAATATGTACTAGTTCTCTGTCCAAGTTGGCTTACTTTTTCAAAAACACAGAACCACACCATCTACTTTACAAGACTGAGATGAAAGTTTAAACACGCTAAAATAAAGAAGGCCTTAAAGCAAGTTCGGAACTTACTAATGACTATATGACTGGTGTCACCGTTTCTATGGTGACTATATAATTATTTTCTATATAATTATTGTTTCCTCTTAATGATATGTTTATTCCCTATGCTCAGCATATGTTGCAAACCTTTATTTAGTGGCGAAATATTTCTCTAGTTAAAAAACCTTTCTTTTGCCCCCAGAACAATTTCTATTTCTTTCATAGTTATCACTTTGCACAGCCCTGTCATTCTCAAATTATATTATAGTTTGAATATTTGAATATCTGAATATTTGATACCTACTTCTTTTACTCTTCTCTACAAGAAACTTGGCTCATCGAAGCCCATGATTCTGCCCTTCACAGTGTCTCCAATTTGTTTGATGAACAGCTCTGTCAGCAATCCCCAAGACCACCTGAGGTTCAGCAACTCACAAGGAGAGCTCAGTCTATAGCTTTATTGAAGCTATGATTTATTGTGGTGAAAGGAAACAAAGCAAATCAACAAAGGTTCAAGGTGTCTGGAATGAAAATCAGAGTTAACCAGGTGCATGATCCTGTGAGTCTTCTCTCAGGGGGAATCACCTGGGGCAAGATTCTCCACCTTGTATAGGAGTATCAACTACCAGGGAAGTTCATTATAGTTTCAGTGTCCTATGTTTTCACTGAGAGTTGGTCAAGTGTGCATTCTGCCTAATTTACAACAAAATTCTGTGCTCACATATGAAAGCAGGTACCTGGAATAAACCATACTGTTTGTATAAACAGTCTAAGAATAGTGAGCCACAAGCTTTTATAGCACTATAAGTTTCTAGACATCCCAGACAAGGAGTAATTGTGCAAACAGGCCTTTCTTTTTTCCCAAGAGCCTAGCACAGATAGTGTATTCCCAAATAACTCGTATCAACTAGACTAAATGGGATAAGCTACCCAATGGAGCAATGTTAGCAAAATAATCCAGGCTCAAAAATACAATTCATAATGCAGCCATAATGTCAGCCAAATTGTTAAAGATTCACTTAACTGTCATTGACCTGAGGACTCATGCTGGAATGTGCACTATACTAGGTATTTAGAATGCAAAAAATGTTAAAATGCACACACACACACACACACACACACACACACACACACACACACACGCACAAAGAGAGCTGGTGGTTATTAGAATAAGACAATATTGATCCAAAGGTGCAAAGCTGTAGTAAAGACTAACTATATTAATGACTGACTATAATTAATAATGTTTTGCTATATACTGAAAATCTAAGAGACTTCAAGTGCTTTTACCTCCCTCCTTCCCCAAAGAACTTATATGAGGATATTGCTTGACTATGGTTATAATTTTAACCATGTGGCTTATGAAATAAGCCACAGGCAAACTCTTCAAGATTCCACCCTATGGGCTAAGTAAAATAATTCCTATAAGAAAGGTCATAACACAAGGCTATCAGAGACTGGGTTGAAAGAAAAATGAGAAGTTCATGTCTAACAGTTTTGAACCATCAGTTATATAAGAGTCATGGTTAAAGGGATCCATCAAACAACATTATGCCTACAGGTAACAATACTATGCTTTATTCTTGAAATTAGAAAAGAGAATAACTTTCATACTATGTGATTTCATTTATCATTAGAGAAAAAGAATTTAGTCAGGCAGACTGAGACACGAAGATGTATAGTTAGTTTTGTTTGAAAAACAGAAACTGAGAGAAATGTGATTTCAGTCTTTATCAACCACAGCTTGTCAAGTTGGCATTATATATTTTTAGATGCAGTCATTCTGGAATTAGATAGTATTCACATTAATTTATGAGGCTACTGACAGCAAAACATAAGTGTTCACTCTATCCCATTGAAAACAGCTGCCTGCTATTTCAATTGAATTAGATTCTCAAGTAATTTTTACAGGAAACAGTTCCTTAAAATCTACGAATGGCTTTTAGCTGGAAGAAAATGTCAAAACTTAAAATTGGGGGGGGGTGTATTAGGGAAGAAAACAATCTACACAGAAATTCTGACAGAAATCAGAAAATGAATTATCCTGGAGCTCTTGAAACCAAATTTCCAGCATTATGCTATCACAAGGATTTGGTGAAGCTAAATGTAGCACTTTAGAGAATCATTACCCCATCGGAATACTATCAGGTGCATTACTGGGCCTTTATGAGAGTTGTGCATCACCCTTTGCTTTTGAACAGGTGTAACTAAATGGGTATTGTTTCCCATATCTTTTTGCCTCTACAGAGAAAAGCCAGACCTGAAGAACAAACACCTTATTATTCTGTAGCTCTAAGTTTTCATAGGCTAGCTCATTGTTCCTGACAAAGCGTGCAGTTACAAGTGTTCCATAGTGACTTTGCGCTTTCTAGTTGTATGAATATTGTTTAATTCACACTGTTTAGGAGAAGAAGCATTCCTTCTTGAAATAATATGGCAAACAAAATGTACTTCTTTTTATTTTTGAAAGGCTAATAGAAGCTGTCTTTCTATGTAAAGCAAGGAAATTACGGAAAATGTGGTCAGCAGAAATGGTTGAACTGATTTTCAAAGTAAATGTTCCTACTGCTTTGAATTTCCTTCAGATGCAGTAAACGGATGTCTGCAAGAGGCCACTTGTGAGGCCTTGTTGCTTTGTGTTCTAACACTTATGGCCAACATTAAGGAAAAAATATTCAAAAAATCTTACTTATTTTGAGTATTTCATAATTTCAGAACCAGTAGATACACAGTTTGACGTGAATTTCAGTTAAATAAAAAGTGGTACATGTTTTCTTTATTTAAAGGAAATATAATTCTGAGATTGGAGATAAGACTGACTTGATAGCAGTCATAAACCTCATAAGGAAATCAAGGTTGTGTCCTTCAGAATAGCAAAAATAGCTGGGCAGTGGTGGCGCACACCTTTAATCCCAGCACTCAGGAGACAGAAGCAGGTGGATCTCGTGAGTTCAAGGCCAACCTGATCTACAGAATGAGTTCTAGAACAGCCAGAGTTACAACAGAGAAACCCTATCTGAAAAAAAAACAAATAAAAACTAATAAAAATAATAAAATTAAAAAAAAATTGGAGAAGATCAAGGGTGTTTTTTTCTTTTTTCTCCTAAACAAAGCGTTTCTGAGTACACTCCTATTTACATATCTCCATACCCAGGTTCAAACGTTTTGGTGGAAAGTAAGAATAGTAATTTTCATGAGAAAAGAAAAATAAATGAAGAAAAAAGTAGTTTGTATTGAAGTTCATTAATAACCGATCTCAGTTTAAAGGATGGAGAGGAGACCCTCATTAGGTCAGAAACTTCGCCTCACAGAATTAACTGTGGACACAAGGTCCACTGGGAATGAGAAAGTGCTTTAGACTGCAAATTTATTGAGTCAGCACCCAAATTTATTGAGTCTGCAGAACAGAAGACAGACCTGGGGAAAATACGTCCCTTTTCGATTGGGCAGCTCCCTGTGTCACAGGAGTCAGAAAACAGATTGACAAAGTGCAGTGTAGTGAATTACAACATCTTAAACCCTGGTTCCTAAGGCAGCACGGAGGAGCAGAAGTGGTTAGAACAGTACACACGCAGACAGACGAGAGGGGAAATAAATCTAACCCTCGAGTGCATATTTAAAACATACTCCTCTGAGAACAAAATAAGAGAATGTGACAGAACAAGTAAGTGGAGCTTTTAACGCTGTGCTAAAGCACTGGGAGTTAAAGAACAATAATGAAAAGCCAATAGCAGATCTTTATATGGTCATAACATACTGGAGTTTTACAATAGTTAAAATTAACGATTATAGAATTATAAAAAAATGAGTAAAAAAATCTAGAAAAATCCTTAACTGTAGCAGCATTGGTTTTCATTTTGTTCCTCTTGTTAATAGATACAAGGGCCTTAAAAAATAAAATCATAGCAGCAGTGGTACACTGAAAAAAAATAGTAAGGCTTTCTTAATTAAAAAAATAAACAAATTATAGAAAAATGTGTGTATATGTGAGTATATGTATATACATTTATACGACTATACATATGACTATGTATGTGTATATATATATAATAAATACAGGATATATTATATATCTTTGCCTATATAAATATATATAATATTAAATATATTATATATAATATATATATATATAGGCAAGGATCGATACAATGGGATTAGTAAGCAGTTTTACATTCCCATTGCCGTGTTAGGTAATTCCTGAGGGTTTCTAAAACAGGCCTTAGGAAACTCGGTATATACATCTGTAAATCATCAATATGTCTTCTTTCAAGACAGAATCTTACTATGCAGCCCCATCTGACTCAAACGCTCCATCTTTTCCCCCGGCCTGCTGAAAGCTGGGATTGCAGGCACTGCCTATAATGTGGCTTTATGGAGAATCATTTTGAAATTAGAAAATGATATAAGCTATACAACTGATCTGGAAGCAAGCTTGAAGAAAGGAAATGGGTGGTTAGAGGCTCCTCGTGATACACCAAGTCATGTGCACCCACAGAATACAGGGCTACTGGGTCAGAGGTTTCTCTTAAGAATGTCCATCTTTATTTAGTTTTGTTTACAGATAATGTGATATCCAGTTGTACTCTGAATATGGTGAACTTAGCATTCTAGTGAGAAAGAGTTAAGCAGCATTACAGATATTACAAACTAGAATGCCTTAATCCTTGTGCACCCTATATTAAATTTTGTAAAGTTTTAATAGCTCTCCCTTTTAGAGTACATTTATATGGTATTTTAAGAAGTTTCAGTCCTTGAGCCAATGATAAAAGTGTTAAAGACTGATTTCTAGAGATTTCTAAAGCTACCTGCTCCCCATTAAAGTTATAATGCACATATAGAGATGGAAAGTAAGCTATTAGAATTCAAAAGCCCTAGACAGCACTCTACATACCTCCTGACCTGAACATGTTCACTTTTATTCCTTAGCAGCTTCAGAATTTCTGAAGACCAAAAATGTAATGTTCTTCTGTGACCAGTTCTCAGTCAGAGTTCGGTATTTAGTAAAGGATACCTCTTATTCTTATCTATAGAAAGAAGACAAGCCTGCAAACTGCCATGAATCAATAAAATTGAACATAGTGAGAAGTTTTCTATTCCTATTGCAGTGTTAGGTAATCCGTAGCAATTCCTAAAACAGGCCTTAGGAAACCCGGGGTGCACATCTGCGCATTTCAGTAACTTATACAGCTATTTATGAAACAAACGGCAAGGATATTCCTAGAGATGAACAGAGAAGACACGTAATAAGCATGGTTAAAAGGGAGTATTGTCCCATTCACTTTGCATCTGTGAGGCTGATTCTGGTGCCTACTCCAGGGCTCTACACAAAGATATAGACTGATGAGCTTCAGCGTTGAGTCCATCCACCAGGGCTGGAATGTGAACTGTTCATTTATCTGCCCACTGTGAAAAGAGAATTCGAATGTGACACTATTACCTCAACATGCAAATGCATAATCTGTGCTAGAAAGTATTCGAAGTTTGAGTTTCTATAGGAACATTTTCTGCGAGGCTATAATTGAAAAACACGATGACAGATGTAAAACAACCCTAAAGATTGCACGGATTAAAATATTTAGAGGAGGAAGTAACTCATACATCGCCTGTGTCCTTGAAAAATAATATTGCTGGGGTTAAACTGGAAAGAGGGGAGATGGCTGAATAAACTGTGTTTAGTAACTAGCTGTGTGAGTTAATTCACACATATAATGAGTTCAGTTTTTCCTTTATCATGTGACACGATGAGAAAAGATCGTTAGAAACTAAGATTGCATCCTGACGTAAGGTGTTTATATTAGAAGAAAGATCTTGCCATAAATATTTGATGTGTGAAATGGACTCAGTTTTACTGAATGGTAAAAATTGTATGGCATCAAATACATAAAGATAAAAATTGGAAATCTAGACTTGAGAATTTGACTCTTATTTTTAGAATTTTTTAATTGATGCCATAAAAATGAGGGATATGCTATTTCTTTATAGTAGATAATATATACTGAAAGTAGGTTAGATATAAAATGATGGAGTTTCTACTGATTGAAGTGACGATCAATTCTGTAACAGTAAGTTAACAGTCATTAATGATAAACTTGAATGTAGGGACACTGTGTAAAAGGTTCCAACAAATAGGTCACAATTTGACAACATCTTACAGATAATGGTTCTAGAAAAAGATTTTATACACTGGAATTATAGATCTGTAGCTGACTGATTAAATCCAAAGATAATTTATCATGATCTCTAAAAAGTATATTGCTGAAAGTGGCTACTGACAGAGAATTGGATTTTTTTTTTTTTTTTTTACATTTTAAAATTTTACTTAAAATGTAATTAACTTAGGGCAGGTATAGTGGCACATGTCTTTCAGCACTCTTGAGGCGGAGTCTGGAGAATCTGTGAGTTTGAGGCCTGCATGGTCAGAATCGAGGACATAACAAAGGGAACTAAACGCAATTTCTAACTAACAAGAATTACATTGTCTCATGGATCTGTTTACAGGGAGAAGCTTCAGAACAGCAGAGAAACGAGCAGATACCTTCCATGAGATCAAAATTTAGTGAAGGACTAATATGATTAAACATTTGCAATTTCATGAAATTTCCCCACACATAAATACAAGATAATCTTGAAAATAATCTCAATATATACAGTTGATATATCAAGACTAGCGTATGTTTTTCAAAGTATTGATTTTTATTAATTCTTTAAGAATGTCTTAGACATACCCAAGGTTAATTTGATCATATTTACCCCCAGAACCTCCAACTAATTCCTTCCAGATCCATTCTCCTTCCCTTCACCACTTTGCCTCTTAAAAAAATCATAATAACCTACTGAGTCCTATGTGTGCTGTCCATAAACTCATGGTTATGGAGTCATACTCACATTTTAGTATAAATGAGTTTGGTTTTGAATGAAGCTGGCTATATACTGTATTAGATACTCTCTTATTTATATGTGCATACACACATACACCATATATATATGGAGGAGAAACTTCAGGATCCATGTAAACAGTATACAATGTGAAAACAAAACAGAATCAAGCTCATAATCTTGAAAGGAAAAGGAAAATTCTTCCTAGGGTTGATTCCTTGAATATCAAATGCTCCTGTAAAATCACTACTGCCTGACTTGTAACCTCCATCCCCACCTCTCATTCCAGCAATAAATCTCCCATATCATAAAGCAGCTTTTGGTCTTTGACTCCAGCATCAAATTCATTCTCTTCCTCTTCCTCTTCCTCTTCCTCTTCCTTTCTCTCTCTCTCTCTTTCTCTCTCTCTCTCTCTCTCTCTCTCTCTCTCTCTCCACATGACAGAAAGGTAGAGTTGATGAAATATTAATATCCTCATTTTGAATTGCAGCAGCGGAAGAAGCAACAATATATTTAATGAGTCCCTTTATGTACCATATATCATTCTAGACACTTTACATGATAGATTTCACTCAATAGGCAAGTAGCAGATGATTTTGCTATTGGAATAATGTTAATATTGAAAACATAATAAAAAATTAAACACAAATATCTCAAAAAAGACTATATCTTTCCATTCGTTTTAATATGAGCTTAATTTATGTTGTGGCACCTAAGCTAATATGCATATAATGACCTTGTTTTGTTCAATGTAAAGACTGATCTGTCTGAGAGTTTAATATTGAATACTTTGAAACTATGACCAATATTGGAATTTGAGGATCAGTTATTTTGAAAGCATATAATTTTATTGGCTACGTGGAAATTAACCCTTATGAAGCATACAAGATACTAGAAAAGGCACATTTGAATAGGAATCATCTGCCACATTAATGTTACATTAATATACAAAGAAATAATTATGTTCTCTCCACTGTGCTATAAATTTTGTCCTCTGAACATGTGCAGTGTGGAAGCTGGCTGGAGGTCTGCAGGGGCTGGTGGGGGAGGTGACTAGGAGACTGTGTTCCATAATGGATGATCACTGTGAACCCACTCCCACTGTGATTCCCATCACTAGAGCTACAAAAGGAAGAACACAGCAGGATAAGAACATGCAACTAGAAAAGCAGAAAGGACACTGGGTCATGAGTAACTTCAGGTCAATTTGTTCCAAAAAAGAAACAAAAAAAAAAAATTACTTAAACCAGTAAGAAAAAAAATGTATTCTGGAGCTGCAGTCCTCATAACATTAGGGGCTCTCATCAAAGATCCATTCCTAAGCATGTGACATCATCATAATGCCCTACTGAGGACCCAAGAAGGAAGTCTGACTCCTTTGCTCTTTCCAGCATTAGCAATTTCAGGATGAGGTAGGTGCTTACTCAGAACACTTCTATGACATAAGATTAAACACCTCATCAACAAAAAAAAAATATTCCTGAAACCCTGCCTATGTGCAGCCAACACTTCTTGAAGTGTTTTCCTTGCTCAGCAGGAAGTCTGAGGCCAGCCTTGTCTACATGAGAGACTATCTCAGAAACAAAGCACCTCCTCAGTTTAAACTCTAACATTTTGTTTGAGCATGCTTGTTATTTTGCTTGTTTTTAATTTCTTAAGCAAGTAAGTCAAGCACTGTAAAAGGAAAAGTTTAAGATGGAGCAGGAGTTGTTGAATTTAATTTCTTCTTTACGTAGAAAATATTCAGACTGATATAATTTCTGTTAATGATAGATCCAGATTAGGACTTGATATTCATCTTATTAGCTGTTATTCTTTTACTACTACCAAATCACGTGTATTATTTTGAATACTATCCATTTTTCAGGCATCCAATAGAAAATGTTATTCTTTGCTTGTTATAGAAAAGAAAACTATTTTTATAAAGAAAATTGTTATAGATAGGAAAACTTTAGAGCTGACAAAACCTACCTAATATAACCCAAGTGAAAGATAACAAAGGATTGACATTACCTCCATCTGGCCTGCTAAGAGCTCAATGATCTAAGTGGTCAGACCACAATGCGTTTGCCACAATTCCTGCATTCTTCTCTGGGATACCACTTCCTTAAGTTTGTCTAGTCATCACTTATTAGCAAGCAGACAATTTTAAAAATGAATAGCAAGAGTCCAGAGATTGAACTGAAGATAAAGAAAAAGGACTGACATAATTATAAGAAGAAAATTTCGAAAGTATATTCTGGCATAAGTCAGTAATTTTGCCAGAAATAGAATTATCTAGGCCAGTTTTCCAAAATTCTAAATGAATTTTCAGAACCATACCCCCCATGTCCACAAGGCAATTCAGAAAAAAAAAATAAGGGATATTATTAGATACTGCCAATTAAACAACAGTTGAAAATGTATTCATTTTATATAAATAATTCAACAAAGAGTGGCAATTTACAGAGCTGTGAACCAGATGAATACAAACTATGAATCCTTGATTAGGATTCACAGAATGACTGTTTTTAATGAGTCAATTTTGGAAGAGCGTTCTTTAGAAGAGTGACTTGGGCTAAAATAGCAGTGCATAGAATAGTGGAAATACCCACAATGGAGCACCAAGTGAGGGAAAGTAGGGCACCCATTCCAAAGGAACAATGTAAGGAAAATACAGACTGGAAGTCAAACATTGTTCACATATCTGTGTTATTAATGTATATGTTAGCCTGTAAGTTATTTCATAAAAAAGCAGTTGCTTAGGAAATCAAACACTGTCAGGATTACCATGTACATGTATTGATTAATTGACTGTGGCTCTGAGGACATAATCAAGGGCCTCCACCAAGCACACACTTTACCACAGAGCTAAACTCCAAAACTCTTGTTTCCTTGGGAACTGCAATTGTATGACATTCTGTTGTATAGTTTTGTGAAATTTGACAAACCCATCATGTCATATATGAAGCATTAAGGTATCACAGAGAATAAATCCAGTGCTTTGAATGTCCTTTGAGTTTCTTCATTAACTCCTTCATGGCAAATTTACTACTGTCTCTTTAATTTCTATCTTGTTTCATATCGAGAATGGTCCATGGTTGCCCTACTTTAAATTTTAAAGGGGTGAGTTTATTAAGTATACAGCAGCAGGAATAAAAGAACCAAAGAATAAGGATCAAATCAGAATGCATATATTGTCCAGCAGAAACCCAAAGTGCCCTCTGGAGCCTCTGGAGGATAAAGAGGGTCCCAGGCAGAACATCTCCTGCATGACTTCAGTCACCAATGGCTTTTTCACAGTGTGGTGAAAACACTGCCTAAGTCTTACTTTAGGAAGATGCAAAGAAATGACTGACCTCCCATCTGTATTTACAGACTCAAAGCTTTCTTTCACTCAGAAATGATTTATTCTTCTGCTTTCAAGGGTGTGGTATTTTCAATCCTATTCTGTTTGCTGTTCTCCTTTCTCTTTCTCTCAGGACCTGGGATGGGGGTGGGGTGGGGCAATGGAGCTAGGTGGACACTAAGATAAACAAGCTTGGATCTGAAGTAGTGCAACCAACTCTGCCTCTAGATTTAGCACATCTAGGTGGGCTTAAACAGCACATGACAATTTACTGATATAATGTACATTTAATACCTTTTATAAATTGCCCCATTGTTGGCTATGTATGGTGACATATAATATGTAGTCTCTCAGATCGGCTTCCTTGCTTGTCAATATGCATTGAAAGTCTGCCATAAAACAAAGTGGGAAGATGATAGAGCAGTGCTTGTATTTAAATTCAATAAGCATCATATAAAAAGCCCAAACTATTAAGATAATCATGGTTCAGTTGGAAATAAATTCCAAATTATTCTGAAGAAAACATCTGATGACAGGAACAAACAAGACAAAAACAGGGGGGAAAGGTTGATTCAGGTGAAATAGGTTAAATTTATATTATGTTTTTAATGAAATGAATTTCTCTAGGACAGATTAAATGACAAATATACTTATTTAGAATAAAATGCCCATCAGCAACTACTAGAATGTAGGTATTTTGAACTAAGATTGAAAACAATAGAATTCTTCACCAGAAAAGGAAGACTCATCAATAAAAGTTCTTAACAGTTAAGACAATGAAAAGAAGAGATAGATATCAGGGAAAGTGTTTATAAAAATGTATATCTGAAAACAGGAAAGTCACCAACCAGCACAGACGCTTAAACCTCAACAATGTGGTAACCACAGGATTGCAATGTAGGCAGAAGTCTGAGGGTAGACTTCATCAAAGAAAACATACAGATGGCAAATAACCATGAAAAGATACTCAGTATCTTTTTACTTAGGGTTTTGCAAATTAAAACAGCAGCTAAATACTTCTATACTCTTGAGAAGAGCTAAAATCTAAAATACTGACAACAGCAAATGTTAATGAAGATTCAGTATCATGGAAAGTCCCTTCTACATATATTATTACAAGGAGGTAGGGACTAAGACAACTAAAGAAATCATTTTCACAATATTAATAGTTTGTTATACTTTGCTTTAATCTTTTGCTTATTTTCATATTTACAATTTTAGCTATATTAAAGATACATAGTAATTGGTGTCACTATGACATTTTCATACATATGTAAAAAATACCTTGACCAACTTATCCCTTTACCTGGCTTCCATTATCTTTTCCCTCTCCAGCTCCCAGTGATCCTCTTTCTCATCTCAAGCAGGCTCTATCTGCCTTCATGTCTTTTTGTTTCTTTTATGTGTGTGTGTGAGAGAGAAATATTCTATTAATGTTGCTTATAGGAAAATGGGTGTGGGATTATGGATGACAGAAACATAAGTATCTTGTCAGGAGCCAAATCACTAAAAATTTCTCTGCCCCACAGATAGCAATTATGAGTTTTTATAGAACCTCAGGAAGGGATATATTCTTTTGAGATTCTCTTCCTCTCTGACATTAACTAATTATGAATCCTAGGGAAGATGTGGTCTCCTTGAGACTGTCATTTTTCTATGGTAAAATATTGATTGACCTAGCTGTGTGCAGATAATCACACCTGCTACAAAATAATTTATTAAGGAGGGAGGATGAGAACATAGACTGTAACTTCAGAAACACTTAAAAGAATTGGAGAGAGCCTGGTGTGGTTGAACACACCTACAATCTTAACACTCAGGAGGTAGAAGCAGAAAGATCAGGAGATCAAGGAAAATATCCTTGATTAGAGACAGTCTAAGCTACATGGAATAAAAAAGAAAAAGAATCAATAATATTATAAACAGAATTGACAGCATGAGCAAAAGTAAAGGGCAAAAATGAACCCTAATAGCTTCTGACAGCATAGGGTAAAGGTCTGCAGGAGTAGATTCACTTGGATCCAATTTTCTTCCACTTACCCATAAGTCACCCTATCCATTGCCTCATCTAGCAACCATACAGGGTGGAGTCTGAGCAGAACTACTGAAACAAGCTTTACAGAGAATACTAGAAGGAATACTTCAGTCTGAAGAGAAGATTAAACATATACAAGAGGGCACAGGGAATATTTAATGCTAGAAGAGTTAACCAAAAGAGTTCTAAGAAAACAACATCACCACAATAAAAAAATAAGAGTAATTAATAAACACTATTCAATGATAATTCTCAGTATTAACAGTCTCAATTTCCCAGCAAAAGGATACAGGAGAACAGATGAGATTATAAACCAGGATTTACCTTTTCACTGGCTTCAAGAAACATGCTCACCATCAGTGACAGACATCAGTTTAGGCTGAAAGGATGAAAAAGGAATTTCAAACCAGCAGAGCAGAGGAACTAGCAGTGGTAATTATTTATTCTAGTATTTGACAAAATAAGAGTCAACCAAAACTTATCTAAAGAGATAGGGAAAGCCATTTTTTTTTACTTATTAAAGGGAAAGTCTACTAAAAGAAGGTTACAATTCTAAACATTCATTCACCAAATAGAGGTACACCCAGTTTCATAAGACAAACATTATCAGATCTAACAACAGAGACTGGCTTACATAGTGATAGCAAGAAACTTCAGTGACCCCTCTGACAATAGACAGGTCGTCTAGACAAAAGCTAAATAAGAAAACTTTGAAGCTAAATGACATAGTAAATCAACTGGCTCCAGACTACATTTATAGAACATTTTAACCAAACCCTAAAGAATGCACTTTTTTCTCAACAGCCCATGCTCATTATCCAAAACTGATCAAAATTTAGTACACAAAGAAAGTCTCAAAGAGGAAAATTGAATTAATATTTAGCACATTATCTGGCCACAAAGAACAAAGCTCGATATCAACAACAATAGAAATGCCAGAAAGTACACAAATACATGGAAGCTAACACAATAATGAATGAGAACTAGGTCAAGAGAGAAATGCATTAAAAATATAAAAATTCCTAGAATTGAATGAAATAAAAACACAACACACCAGAAGTTACAGCACACAAGAAAGTCATCCCTAAAAAGAAAGTGTATAGCACTAAATGCTTACACTAAAAAAATAAAAATAGTAGAGATTACAAATGCTGAACCTGAAGGCCTTAGACAAATATGAACACCCTTCAAAAAAAGAGACAGAAAAAGACAATAAAAGTTTGGGTTGAAATTAACAAAATAGAAATGAAAAATAACAATACAAAGAATTATTGAAGCAGAGAGTTGGTTCAAAAGATTGACAAGCCTTAGCTAAATAAAGACAGAAAAGGTACAAATTAATTCAACCAGCAATGAAAATTGTAACATTACAACAAATACTGAGTAAGTTTGTAGATTCATAAGGACATATTTTAAAAAAATTAGACTCCACTAAACTGGAAAAATCTAAAAGAAGTGGATGGATTTCCTGATACACATGACCTAACCAAATGAAATAAGTAAGTTAAATAGAACCATAGCAAACAATGAGAGATGTTACTCTTCAGAACTTGACAGTAATACCCTCCTGCTGAAGACATAGCATTCTGGAGTAACAGAACAGGCAAAAATCACCTGGAAGCTTCATCACTACTGGATAGATTTAGTGGTGATAGAAGGTGCAATGGTAACTAGCAGACGAGAAAGTCAATCATCAGTCTCACCCAACTGTGAACTTTAGAAGCAACAATAATAACCGGCCTTACAAGATATTTCCACTGTAGCAGTAGTGGCACAAATGGCACTGGAGTAACCAACCACTTTCTGGTTAGATCTAAGGCCCCTTTTGTGAGATGGAACCCATACCTGGCATTATTAAAGGGACCAAGAACCTATGACTAGATAGTTCATAGGCCCTAAGGGATAATGATATTTTGCTAAAAGGACATAGTATTAAAATGATTTCTAATGACTTATTGCTATCCCTATCCATATGAGCTGTCAACACACAGATTTTCAACAGATCAACATGCAGAGAAAAAGAAATGAAAGGTATACAGCTTTAAACGGGACAAACAGATCCTACCCTTTTCCCCAAGGTTCAATGATTTTGCAGAAGAAGGGATATAAAAATAGAAAAAGCCAAAGCTGGTAAATAACATTAAGGAAACTATTTTCCAGACCTAATAGGGCAGTTGCACACATGAACTCAAAGAACTTCTGACAACATGTGTAAGAACTATGCAAGCTCCAGCTAAGACAAAATCCCAGCATAAAGGAGGGAGGAGGTCAGCATGAAATCCCACCACTAGATGAAGACCTATTGTCTTTTCATAGCTTCTGAGAGACGGAGAGTCAATTTTCTTTTAAAAAATATTATATATATATATATATATATGATGAATATGTTCAAACTATATACTAAATTTCCAAAGAATTCATAAAAGTGCTGTTTAAAAGGAAGAAAGAAACGAAAAGAGAGGGGATTGAGTGATTAGCCAAGAATTTCCACTTTACTCTTTTATAAATCCTATTTAAAACAATGCACCTACAAAAGAGCTTTCTCCAACTAGTAATACATAAGGATCTGTTCTCCATGTTTGCCCTCAAAATAGCTGCATTAGTCTTTCTATCCTTCATATCTCAGCACAGAGCATCCAGTTGGACCTCAATTTCAAATAATACAGTATTGCAGCAGCTTCCTTCAAGGGAGAAATAGCCTGCACATCATGTTCATCTGTATTTAATCTCATAACTTTAATTTGTGCTTCACCTCCTGACCAGAAAGTCGGGATCTTTATCTTCCCAGTCTCTAATTCAGGCTTGCAGATGCGGAGCAGCCGCAGGATATTACTTCTTTTCGGTCCCTTGATGTCTTTGGAAAAGCAGTGAACCTGCAGCAACTTCCCTCACACACAGATAACACGGTGCAGTGTCACTTTCTTACTGCTTTCCCCCTGCTTCTTAGGCTTTTTCATGCTCAGAGATTAAATGTTGTAATACACTCCCAAATGAGATTTTACACTTTCTTAGCTGAGCATGGTTTAAGATACACATGCAATAACTTACCTGACTTTCAACTGCCGGGCAGTCTGTAGTTATAACAGATATCCTTAAATATCACTGCTTCATCAAGATGTCTTATGAAGTGTTTTTTAAATGAATTCCTAACCATAAAAGAAAGTTATATTTTTTTATTGGAGCAAAATATTTTCTCCTAACATTTTTAAACTCCAAACACCAATTGTAATTTAAAGATTATTAACGTCTACTTAAAGCTGTCTTGTGCTTATTATTAATATGTGTTATAGCTATAAATTGGGCCCATTCATAAACATCCTTTTCAAAACAGTGATGACCTTTCCAATAAAGTCTTGATTTTATGAATACAGATGAGCACAGCACACTGGGCATCTATCCCTCAGGCAACTTGAAATGACTTGTTTTAATTGAAGATTTGCTTGTGATGATTTCATGTATTTCAGAGATGTTAAATGACTTATCAGAGCGCCTAACCTTGCAGCTGTTTCTGGTCAGAAAGAGAGAAGCATCAATAATTGCTTATTCTGAATTCTTTATTTTTAGCTCACAAATGCATCCCCTCCATTTTATTTGGGACTATTATCTAATGTTCTGAAAAAATAGCAAAAGTGTATGTTTGGGTATTTGAAAAATGGAACTATTTTCTATTTTATGCATCTTTTAATAAAAGACATAAAATTTTCTGGGTTAGAGTTAAGTTGAGGGTTGACTTATTGAGATGGGCATAATGGGCAAATGTTCTTGAGCTAACTAGTCTCCATTTGTTTGCTGTGCGTTAAGAGACTCTTAACATTTGTGAAAACTGACACATGCGAACACACTGATTGTTTTATCCTAAATATGAAATACCTGCTCTTTTGTTTAGATTTTTTACCTAGCAGAACAAGATACAGTCAGGTATACCTGGAGACTGCACTACCAAGACTTTCAACACAACTGACAACATAGTTTCTTGACTTTAGAGCTAAGAAAAAGATATACTGGCTTAGAGTTGAAAAGTAAGGTGTAGTTCCACAATTTCCTTTCTATCTACTGTGGTTGCTCTTTGAAGCCTTACATGAACTATGATAAACCTTATATGAACTGATTTATAGAAACTGATAGGTACAATTGTCAGACCATTTTGAAGAAGGTGACTGATTAAGACGCTGTACAAGGTTACACAGTATCACTTCTCTTATACAACCTGGTAAACAATTAACTACCATACCATGAATTCCCACATTGAAGTCTAAGGATCCTTTGACTGAAAAAATTTTGACTATCGTGTTTAGCTCACAGTTTCATTACAAACAAAGAAATTTTCAAGAATTTAGAGATAAACGGTTTGGTTCATATCTGATGGGTGATCTATCTTGATCTCTTAAGTAAAAGCTTTAAATAAACTGCTCTAATAATAAGTTTCTTCTTTGGAGTAAATACAAATCCTTAGTGTTTCTGATAATTCATCCATCAAAACTCTGCTTCCCTTCTCCCCTTTCTTAGCATCTCTGGATATGTTTTTATGTACACAGATATACACACACACACACACCCATACACACACACACAAACACACACACTTTATTGTCAAGCTTGATACATATATCTAGGATTAGGGAAGTCTGTAAAAGCAAAATGAGAATTTAGCACACTCTAATACTTTGAAAGGTTCTAGGGCAGAACAGAGAAAAGTTAGCTGCTAATTAATATCTGTCAATGATTGCTGCATGTTAGAAAAATGTCTAAGTGCTTTAATGAGTCCCATATTCACAGTAACCCTTTAGGGAAGTGGTTCTCAGTCTATAGGCTGATACCCCTTTAGGGGGTTGAATGTCAGGTTCACAGGGAGGGGTTGCCTACGACCACCTCCGTACCAGATATTTACATTATGACCCATAATAGTAGCAAAATTACAGTTATGAATTAACAACTAAAACAATTATATAGTTGGGAGTTCGCCTCAACATGAGGAACTGTATTAAAGAGTCGTAGCATTAAGAAGGTTGAGAAACACTGTTTCAGAGATTTACAAACGTTATTTTACAAAGTAATGGGGATTGAGATGAGATGTTTGTAGAATGTAGCACACTACAATGCTTTGAAAGGTTCTAGGACAGAACAAAAACAAATTGTAAAATTTGTAAAAGTAACCATGGGCTACTTTTCTCACTTGTCTTTCACAGTAGAATCCACTGTCGTTTATATGTTTGAACTCTGTCACATGATTGTGAGAAGGCATCACTGTTTTTTCTTAGCCAGTGTAAAAGATATTTACGTTATATTACGGTGATTAAAATGGGAAGATATAATGAGAGGAATTTCATGATTCAATGAAATATCTAAATCTATAGAAACTTTCAAAAGCTATCAGGAATGTTTATAGCAAAATGTATTCATTTAGGAATACAGATGACGGAATCAGTTATCTTAGAAATTGTAAGAGTCTTCAGATGCCACAGGACTAATGCACATAGGAACTGGCACTGACTGGCAGGATGCTCAGGGCCTGAACAGGCCTCGAAGCAGATAAGGTTTCCAGAGCTGAAAGGGAGAAGTAGACACGATCTCCTGTCCCTATCCAAGCAACTGTCATCAAGTGACAACAGCTCACAAGGATCACAAAGGAAAAATTAGTTTCTTCCAATGGAGTCTCACTGGGTACCCAATCCACATTTAATGAAAGCTTTATGCCTAGAACATACAAAATACATGCAATGGCATTTTTGTAGATTTGGTTTTGGTCTCATATTGCTTTGTTTGACCTTTTTTCCCCTTGTACTGGTCTTTTGCTTGTATACTATAGTTTCTGATTTTGTATTTTTAAATGAGTTTTGGTGTGTGTGTGTGTGTGTGTGTGTGTGTTTCTTGTGCTTATTAGCTTTTTCTAAAAAACATTCTGGTTTGTTTTCTTATTTGCCTGTTTTCTAAAGAAAGAGAGAAAAAGAAGTCATGGAGTTGGGTGAGTGGGGTTCTGGGGAAGATCTGGAAGGGGGTGAAGAAGGAGGGAACCATGATCAGAATATATTGTATGAATTTTTAATTTAAAAAAATAATAAAAAATAATCATTTAGCTACTTCACAGTTTTCAATTTTTAAAATAACTAGACATACAGTCTAATTATAGTTAAAATTCTAGTTTATTTGGGTTGTTGAATACGTTTTAATTCACAGATAACCCTTTTGAATGCTTTCAAATAGATTGCCAAGTTTCCATTAGTATTGATTAAGGAAATAATTTCATTTCCATCTGCTAAAATTCTTACAATTGTATCTCATTAGAAAAGGAACTTCCATGCATGCAAAGTGCTTCACAGTTATAGATGGTTAAATTACTTTGAGTTCATCACACAGCAAACCCTTGCAAAACTAATTTTCCACAGAAAAATGTATACTATGTGGTTAACAAGTTTAAAACACAGTATATAACACAAATTGGATTTTCCAGCATCTGAATGTTCAAGCACAGTGCACACCAGCTTATAATAGAATATTTAATAGCTACAATCCTGAAATTGAGAAAGTTATAAATTCAGAATACTTGAAATAAAGCTACTTAAAATTCCTGGAACATCTTATCGTCCCCATTAACAAAAGATGTAATCCAGAAAATATTTGGAAAAAAAATGAATTTTAGGAAAGATTGTCATTCAAAACAGAAAAAGTTACTGATCATAAAGACTATGGCATTTTAGATGATTCCTGAGTATTCACTCCCATAACTCAGAAGTATGATTTTATAACTATCAGATTAATGATTTATGCAAACTTAATCTCTACTTAAATAGAATTAATATTAGATTGTTAATCTATTATACCAAAAGATCTATATAAAGTAGCCAAAGCCAAGTTTTAAGGAATTAAATATACAATATAAAATAAGCAATTTTTCTGGCCTACTGATGATCGTGAGACCACATGCTCAGCTTTCAGCTTCCAGCTCAGCTCTCCCCTGCTGGCCTAAAGTTTTGACTCTTTTAAAAGTTAGTTACAAAGGGAAAAAGAAACTGCCTAGGAATGTCCTTTGAGGCTGTAGCATTTCAAATTCGCTTTCAACGGACAAGACAAATGCAGGAAAGTTTAAAATCTCCATACCTACCTATGTTTCCATAAAAACATTTTTACTAAAATGACAATATTTAATAATTCTAAAAAAAAAATGGCCATTTAATAAAAAAATAAAACACCATCTTATACTGTGAAAAAGATATGGTAATGCTGAGATCAACAAGGAAACTTGGCTAAGAATAGAAAAATATTCCAACTTTATCTGGATATATGCTGACTTTTAAAACCAGCCACATTTGGAAAACTCATATCTTTGGAATTAAAGATTAACGAGAGAGTTGCACAAAGATGTGTCAGAATTTCCTGCTCACATATTTGTAGGAACCTTGTTTGAAGAGAGAAACGAGACAGACAGGAAGAGTGTTGGGTGAGGTTTTTTGTTTGTTTGTTTGTTTCGTTTTTCCTGAGCAGATAAATGAACTGTGGATCTCCAGCACAATTCAAGGATGGAGGCCATTTCTCCAGTTAAGCAAATAAATGGAGTCTGAGATCGAGACTTGAGGTGCTTGTAGAAAAATCACAGGGCTAGGGAACCAGGAATTGCTTTTCTCCTGCTGTCAGAAGAATCAGGTATTGTCTTTATTCCCTCCTTCTAAGAATTGAGGGCGTCCATGCTACCTCGTATGCAGTACTTGCTTGTATAATTTTGCAACAAACCAATAAGAGGCCATTGCCAAGCTTCTGCGTTTACGAGGCCCTAAAAATCCTTCAGACGTTTTTAGTGTCCTCCTGTGTATGAATCACTCCTCTGGAATTTAGTGTTTGTCTCTCGTAACTGGTTGTTCGTTTTCCTCAGATGAGTAAAAGTCACAATGCCAAAGAAAGCGAAACCGGTGCCAGTGCTCAGTCCCAGTTCAAGCAGGAACTTCACCAGCATCTGAAGCAGAGTTTCTCAGACTTCAGTTGTGTTGCTCATATCTCCAATGTGCTGATATTTGTGTCTTATTTGCTTTTCTATTGCTGTAAAGAAAGAAACTTACAGAAGACACGGTTTACTGAGGGCTTTACAACTTTCTCAGGTGGCAAACGTGAAACTAATGTAAACGCCATAGCACCACAAGGATAGACGCCAAAATCGTGGTTATTTTTTGTTTGTTTGTTTGTTTTTAATTTATTTAGACATACCTTTCTGATATTTTTTCTTTTTTTGATCCACAATAAGTAGATCTATTTTTAATGATTTATTTATCCTTATGTTATGTGCATTGACATTTTGCCTGCCTGTAGGTCTTTGTGAAGGTGTCAGATCTCCTGGAACTGGAGTTACGGACATTTGTGAACTGCCATATTTTAAGCTTTAGAGACCTATTTTCCACTGAAAATAAGGCTGGGTTCCTTATGTTCTACTACAGGATAACTGGTATCATGAAATATATCATATGCATATTTAGCCTGGACATATCTTATCCTGTGTGACCAGGTCTATAGCAAACCTTAACAAAACCAAACAACTCCAAATGCCACAAGACGCTGCTAGTTCTCCTAACACATCATTCCTGATTCACCTTTTAACATGACTGATTTTTGTGATCTGTCCAGCTACCCAGAAATACCTGCTCCTTTATGTCATAAATGATTCCTGGTATCCTTTAAGTGGAAGACAGATGACAGTGATTTTCATGGCCCTGTTGTATTTACCTATATTTCTCAAATTGAAAGCAGTGACATACATGATAATTTGTTTACTGACATTTTATGTTTTATTATCTTTCTCTGACTAATATTTGAAGAGATGCACTTCAGGGAACATGTGAGATTGATTACAAATATACAAGGAAATGGAACACTTATCAGGAAAATTAAGGCTGTTCATACAAAATGCAAATGCATGATTAAATCTGACAAAAAAGGAAAAGAAAATACAACTTACTGTGTTATACAGGGTTAGAGATCATCTTGTATAAAACCAGTTTAATTAAAAGATACTATTAAATTAAATTATGTAACTATTTTATGTTAAGATTTTAATTCTTTTTTTTTGTTCTCTAATTGTGAAGAAAAAAAAATCTCTGCAAAAACAATTATGTCAAATGTACCCACGAAATTGCTTTGGGATTAGTCCATCCATAGTATTGGAAAATGGTATGTATGCGTATCAGTTGTTAAGTAGCTTAAGTAAAGGCATTGGATAGAGGTTATAGGACCATCCCCATAAGCTGCACTCTGCCTACAGCAGTGATTTTAATTTCTTCTGCAGATATCCTGCAAAATGGCTACTTCCCTTCCAGTGACTTCCTTTTACAACCTATGAATTCTTCCTGTGGCCTTCATTTTTCAAATTCCAAATGCTTTCATATCTACTTCTTCTTTTTTTTTTCTCACACCGTCTGAAATAAGTAGAGGAAGAGATAGTCTTCTTCTCTATGTCTGGACATACCTCACTTTGATAGAATGCTTCCCTGCTACACTCTAAGATGTAGATTTAATCCCTGAAGGTGTATGGTGGGACAATCAGAACTTCAAGGTCATCCTTGGCTATAAGTGAAGTTGACAGCCAACCTGGGCTACAATAAAGTCATTCTAGAAGGGAAAACTGAGCTCTGCAAATGTAGATTTCTTGATAGTTAGCATACAAAAGAGCAAAGACACTACTTTTGATCGTATGTTCTTTCCATTTGTCAACCCTAGTCAAAGACCTACAAGCAACTAAGGGATGCTGACAGAAAGAGAAACAGTCTTCCCTAGGGAAGAGCACATCAATTGGTTGTATAATACAGAGTCCTCACCCATGACAGCATACATGCCAGTAACATTATACAGACTGAGCCGGTGTCATTTATAAATTTAGGAAAAAATATTTGTACATACTCACACATGTATGTAACAACAGTTAAAGAAAAAGAAGCCATGAATTTGAAAGAGAGCAAGGAAGAAGTACATCAGAGAGGTTGAAGGGGTGAAGATAGCAAAGGGAAGGGGAAATATTGCAATTATACAACAACCTCAAAAAAATAAAAAAAATATATAATTAAAATAACAGAAATTTGCAGAAATGAAAAGTATCTCATGGCAAGGCAATTAGAATCAGCTGTTTCTCTTTGCTATACATCTTCTGTATAAATTGCCCTTTAATCAACACACTGGAAAGACAAGAGAGGTGCCCTCCATCTTCTTATTTGGCCAGCTTTTCAAATAAAGTCACCTTTATTGCCTCCACTTCTTGTTTCCAAACATAGCCGGCCTATTGTTCAGTGAGCAGTCAGATTTGGGTCCAGTAGCAGAGTCAAAGGAAATTAAAGAGGAGTAAGTTTGTCTGATAATGCAATATAAATGTACATCCAAGTAACCTCAGAAACATTAAAACTTTTACCACATTAGTTATAATCCAAGAAAATTTGGACGAGTTCCTTTGAGATGCCTGTTATCGAAGCAGTTGGCTGGGGAAGTAGATAAACACAAGAAAAACTTATTTATAAAATGTAATAGGAAAAACAAAAGGGATTATAGTAGAGATTATGAATGTGTTGAGGTCTCTCTCTTGGAATTTTGTTTATTTTCCTTCAGACAAGAAAAGAAAAGACATGAGAAGAAAATGATGAGTTTCACCTTGAAGTGGTCGGACAGTCGATAAATGAGCTGGAGAACTGATGAGGAGCTATGTAACCAAGTAACATGGAAGAATCATTGAAGTTCAGAGCTCCATTTGGGATCTGAGCCTATCTGAGGTAACCTCTCAGAAGTATTTTGATAGATTGCAGTCAGCTGGTGAAGATCACATCTGACAATGCTGAAACAGTTGACACGGGTTAAAGCAAACTATGCCTAAGAAACTGAGGTAGCATGAGGGTTAATAGGGATCACTACTCAATGCCTGAAATAATAGTTGCAGAAAATTGAAGATTCCCCTTTCGAAGGGGCTGTCAGGGCTTTGTATGAATAGGTGCTACATGTGAATATTTAGTACTCACTGATTAACACAACAGAATCTATGCCGGCTTTCTCCTGACATTTACAAAACCTCTCTCATACCTCAGTGTCTTTCAGAGTAATGAATCCCAACTCTCTCTATATATATCGAAACCACCTGAATTTATTTTAAAATAGGAGTAACTGTGTTCTAACTCTGGAGATTCTGATTTGTCCAGATGAAGATGTAGAATGGCTATCAAAGCTCTCTGGATGATTCCAATGACCTGCCAGGATTGAACATAATTTACATTTTAATACTTTATCTACCATAAACAAGCTGAATGGGGTTGTCATAATGAATCAGTTTAAACCCTAACTCTCCTGTCTCCTTACTATGTAGTTCATAGTTTGTTTTTAAACTCTAACAAGTAAGGTATCCAACTAGTTTTAATACTATTTAGAGTAAAAAAGAAAGTCTGTCATTATCAGCCTTATTACACATGCAATTTTCCACTCTAAGTTCACATCCAAAAGTGTCTCTGACTGAGGAGATTCACAAATGATATTCAGACACAGACACATTTACTGGGTCCACTCTGCCAGAATGTTTTACTATTTGAAGGGTTGGGATAAACTTTGAAAATCAGAAAATTCATGATCAATTTGTCTGAATGCTGAGCTATGACTTAGTAGGGTAAGTGTCATAGAGCCTGGAAGAAACTAGAAATGAAAGTAGTGACTTCATTTACCTGCAGACTTTGAAGTTGGTTCAGTCCCTGCTCCCTAGGGATGGAAGAGCTCCATTTATGGTGCAACTCAAAATTACACACACACACACACACACACACACACACACACACACACACACAAATAAAATAAAACAAATACCTCTTCAGGACCCTTTCTTAGAAAGAGGAGGGTTTTAATTTCAAGGTAACAGTGAATTTAGATCAACGGAATTAAGTCACTAATATAATGCAAAATACGCTCCTCTGAGTTCTGTAAGTGCTCACAGAAAACCTAAACTCTACAAAGAATGAGAAAATACTTCAAACTTTGAAACATTCATGCTAGCCATTTTCCTGAAGAAAAGTCAAATTTGTCAGCCTCTCTCTGGTCCCTAATAACTGAGATCTCCAAGAAGCTCACTTTTCATCCCTGCATTGATATTAGCTTTATATACGGTTCTGCTCACACTACAGACTTTCTAGACCTCTTGCTTTAAATAAAATGGAAGAAAATCAGTCTGCGAAGATTAATAGAAATTATAAACTGTGTTTAAAGTATTTTAAGTTTATGAAAAACAAAATCATGTCAGTAACTTAAAAAGATGTATCTAAATGGCATAATTCTCTGTATATGACGTGTTGATAGATATTCTCCACATTGGTTTAGGTGCAATTTGAAAATTGTAGCTTCGTGTGATTAAATAACCTTGTGTTGCTGCCTAGTTATACCAGTTGGCATGTTGGAAGTCTGACTGAGACAGCCTTGTATGGTTGTCACTGAGAGATGATAAAGCAATATGCTCTTCAAGATGGGAGGAAGCAGTTACATTGAGTACTATGTGATCATCTGTATATTTTTAACATCTGGCATTTCAGAATCAGCATGTGAAAAATACTATACTATTGGTAAGAGTAACCAAAATCTCATTATGCAATGTCAAACGTAAATGGGTTATACTGATGTCATTTTAATTATCTGTTGTTTTTTTTTTTATTCTGCACACACACACAAAAATTGATTTTACATAGGTCTTCCTAATTTACAGTTAGCTAACTGAGTGCATGCAAATTGAAATGAAACTGCAGCCCTGGGACATTCTAAAACATGACACAAGAGGTTGCCAAGGTAACCCACCAGGAGGCTGTCTTGACATCTTCAGGAATAAAATGGAAAGAAAACATTATAACTAGCAATAGGGTATGGGAATCTTCTGGGCAGGGTTAGCTAATCAAAGTGTTTTGAAAAAAAAAAAAAAAACTACAGCACCATAAAATGGTTTCCAAACAAAAATGAACCATGTATCTTCCCCTTCCAAACAAGGCAGGATTTATGATCCACAAGAATGGAATTTTAAGATAAGATAATAAGATTATTGAGCATCGTTAAAGTGAAATAATTTTCTTAAAGCTCTATACTATTTATCAATGTTTACACTTATAGAATATGATAGATGTACAAAGCATGTTCAAGATACAGAAATGGTGGTAATTTTGTAATATTTTACTATTCCGGCAGGGAAGTTGATGAAGAAAAGAGTTCCAAGATATCAACACCCCAAAAGAACAATTAAAAGTGTAGCTGACACTAAAGAATCATTTCAGTTTAGTACTCTGTTAATTTTGCGTTTATCCCTGACACTCTTAGAATTACAGGACGTGTCCTTGATATAGAGAAGTCGCCTTGTACTTCACATCGACACTGTTTCAATTAAATGCACTCAAAGCTTTAGTTGTTTCTTATGGAGAGCTAATTTTTCTCTAACACAAGGTTGTTCTATAAATAGTCAGAGAGTCTCCTTGGCCTGTCCTTAGTTTTTGTGTTTTCTGTTTTTTTTTTTTTTCTTTTTCTTCTGTATCTGAAGATTGCAAAGGAAGCCCTGGAGCTGGTGGAAGACTGGTATGGAGACACTATGCTCCAATGATGTGTGCATGGATAGGAAACTCCATGGTCCATGTGACTCTCACCATTTAAAACTCTAGTAATAAAAAAAAATTCTATTAGGAAAATAAGAATTAAAACATAACAACATTTTACCTCAGATACTTACAAATTTATTTTTTATTTTACATAAAATATAGTATCTGTGTCATTTGTAACACTGCCCATGGTAGACAACTAGAATATTTGATTGTATGTCTTGGGTTGCAATAATCCATTTAGCTTAATTTTAAGAATCAGAGCTTATTATTTTATATTCCATATTAATTCAAAAGAAGCATTGGAAGTGGGGTGATTGCTCAATGGGTAAAGCAAATCCTGAACTTGCATGTGGATCTGAGTTTGGGTCCCCATTATTCACATACAAGTCGGGCATGATACCGCATGGCTATAACCCCTATGCTGGGGGATAGTGACAGGTGGGGTCCTGAGTTTACTCTGCACCCAGCCTAGCTAATCTGTGAGACCTGGTTCAGCAAGAAGCCCTGTAGCAGTATGCTACAATCTTTTATCCTCTGTTTAGGGAAGGAGAAAGGAAAGATAGAAAGAAATTTTCACCACTTTTGCAAGCGGACTTAATATAGAAAAAGAGAAAGGTAGAAATCTTCACAGCATCTTTTTTAGGCTGTCCTAAGCTTGGAGAGGACTAGCTAACAGTGAATCAGACTGGTGTCTCAGCTCATGGTATGTAAACTCAATCTCTCCAACCTTTGTTCTTTTAGGAATTATCACACTAACGACAGCAACCCAACCAATGAACCATCAACCAACACCTCAACCTACTCACGAGTCTTCAGACCTTTTATGCTCTAAACCAAAAGTTCCCTATCAACCCATGTAGCACCCAATCCCAAGAAAAGCTACAGGTGCCAGAATGACTACACTTAACCAAATTATCGCCACCTGCTTCAAGCGTTTCAAACCCAACTTGCAAACAACTATACCACAGCTGGGGTGGGAACACAAACCTAGTCCAAATGCCATTTTACATTTTTAAATAAACCAAAATAACAAAAACATTTTCCAACTGTTCCTCTACAAAGCCCTCTCAGAAAAGTATGGTGAACAGTGGTAGAGACAACACCTAAAGTCAACCACTGGACATCCCATGCAAGGTTCACACATGTGCATGTATTAACTCCCCATGTATGTATGTATGTAGGTATATACATACATATATATATACATATACCTACATACATACATGGGTATATACATATACACAAGCACACCTCATACATAAATAAATAAATAAAATTCCAGGTTCTGAAACCAAGTTTTAGAATTGTGACATGACATGACGTGACCTACTGAAGAGCATTTCATGAACCACAAAAACTTTTCTAATATAAAGTAACCATAGAGGATTACCTAAAACTGAAAATAGTTTTCATTAAATGCCTGCTCAGCTTTTTTTTTAAAAAAAACATGCACTGTTTGCATCATCTTACCATTGAGCAGAAAATGTAATCTACCTATATTTTACTCACAAAATACGACATCAACAACATTTTGGTGTGTAGTTCCCAAGCTTATCTACTTATAATCTTAAATTCACTTCGTGTGTCTTCTTCTCTAGATGGAGGTACCCATAATATGGCCTTTGCAACATTACAGATGGAAGACAAAGGGACCTGAAAGTTATTGACATTCGAACCTTGTGTTTTCTTCTTATTGGAAGGGTATCATAAAGTATGGTTTATAAAATGGAGGGGGTATAGATAGAAAACCACGGCTGTGTTTATCTCAGTTGATTCAGGTCTCTCTTATTTAGAAATGAACTCTAGGCACCCATAAGTTTGCACATGCTTGCTTTTAATATTAGGAAACTGGGGGTCATACATTTCCAATGACTTTTTTCGTCTTAAAGTCTATTTTTACAACTCCATTCCAAGAACCCCTATGGTGAGATTCCATGAAAGAATGGCATTGAGCAGGGTGCAATGAACAGTGTGGCTTTGTCTGCAGTCTTTCTCTTAGCATCCTCTGAGAACTTATTATTATAACAAGGGGTCTCATAGCAGTGAACATAATGTGTGTTGCCCAGACATGGACAGTCATGGTGACAGCAACTTCCCTATAGGAAGGAGCTAATGTGTATAATAGTGAGATTCTAACTCCATGTCAGAAATCAGTACTAGTTCTTCAATCTGGAAAGGACATTTCTCTGAATCCAGCCTCTGCTAGGTTCTGATATTCTCTCTTTCCTTAACTCTTACTATCACCATTAAAATCTAAATAGTGAGTGGCTCTTACATAGTCCAATCTAAATTCTAATCCAGCTAGAATTACCTCATGGATGGCAGTTCACTTGCACTGGGATAGCATTGAATTTCACCTTAGGCCATATAGATATGTGCATTTATTAAGCCAGATACATGATTTTTCTTTTAGAGTCAGTTAGGAAATATGCACCTAAACATCCACTGCAAATTCACCTCCCTGTTACATTTATTCTCTTTCTCCCATCAAGGTGGATCTTTACTTCCTCATTTCCTCAGCAGCGGAAGAATCAAGGGTCTCAGCATATGTTACTAATTAAGATTGCATGTGTTAGGATTAAGTCCCACTTAAATCATAAACTCACAAGGAAAGCAATACCTTATCTATTGCTGAGACTGATAATTATAACCATTGTAGGGAAATAAACCGTCACATAATTTAAACACAGAGGCACTGGAGAGGACAGGGTTGCCTTGGGATATGTACTTAGAAAGGTGATCTTTACTTGTACATTTGAAACAGTCATTCTCTTCTGTAGACATTCATGAAGAATTTCCACCCCCAAAGTAGGATAGACAAGAGACTTTCCTTATGCTCCACCTAGGAATTAGTAAAACTAAAATGCCATTGTCCTGATTGTAATCATTATTTTGTATCTTATTAGCTTCTACATGTATCTTTTTTTAATGATATTAATTGAACTGGTTAAAGTACTTTGCAACATCACACTAAATAGGGAACAAAATATCAGAGAAGAAAAGACAAATGACAAGAAAAGAGAGAGATAACCACACTGTTGAGACTAAATGCAAATCTTGCCTAAGAACATTCTTGAATATGCTTTAAAACTCGATAAATAATAGTTCCAATGGGTCCATAGACCCCTAGATCCCCAAAATATATCTCTCTATTTTAGTAATTTGAGGAAACCATGGGAGAAAGGTAGCCCTGAAAAGAGCAGACCAAGCAACTTGGTTTAGCTTCCTTGCTCTGCTTCCATGGGCCTCTGAAGACCAATAACACAAAATGCTTTAACCTCTCCATCTGCTCAGCATCTTCCACCATCCTAAGAGTGAGTGTGTATATAAATTAATGCTATGCAATGCCCATTTGTGTTTATAGTCTCCATTTGACAATTACCCTAGTCATTTGCTAAAGATAGGAAATAAGGTCTTTTGTAGCATTACTTGAGAGACTGGAATTAAATCCAACGCTATGAAACAAACACATTTTTGATACTTTAACTGAAGTATCTCTTCTTCACAGCTATCTAATTTCATATTTTAGAGGTAGGAGTAAAGCTCAGTGGTAAAACATTTGTCTAACATGAGCAAGACCTTAAATTCGATAACTTGCACTGCCTGCTAAAATGTATACACAAAATATGTGTATTTATGTCTGTATCTATCCATTTATATCTCTATATTTATTTCTATACTTGTATTTGTATCTGTAACAATATCTAGTCCACTGTATGCTTCCATAAAGGATACCCTTAATAATGAAAACACAAAGAAGTAAAATCAGTAATGCTCAGTTCTTGACGAAAATCAAGCAAATTCAGATGTGGCTGAGAAAAGCTATGGAGCTGTAGAATATTCAGTAGGAACAGTAAGTCATTAGCTGCAGCTACAGATATCATGTCCTAAATAAAACATACACATCAAACACCAAAGCCAAAATATCCACCTTACAAACTGGACAGTATTAATAGGGATCATTGTTGGTATTTAGTAAGTACCATGTACAATTACCTACACTGAACATTTAAATTGCATCTCCTTAATTCCTTAAAAAATTAGGAGGTCCATTTTTGGAAGGGAAGTGTTAACAGATGCATCTGTGACTTTTGCAATAGTTTTAAGGATGGTCCACATTTCACCCCTTAGTAAATTAATAGAAATATCACACCTTTATAGGAAAATCAGATAATAGATAAATGAGAATCCAACCAAGAACTATATGTTGGACAATTTCCTTTATTATCCAAAGAAAGTAATGGAAAATATTTTGCTGTACAAAGTATAAATTCTCTGAAGATTTGATCATCATGAGTTCCCGAAGCAATCATGAGTCTAACTAAATAAAGGCTGGAATGATAGTCCTTCTGTAAAGCAGGGTACCGAGCATCATTTTTAAGTACCCTATTCTCTATCATGGGATGACAGCCTTTAAAAGTAGTGCTCACTAGTCATTCAGAACATGTAGCATTTGATAGAGCAGATTAATTGAGATGGGAATATCCATCCTCAGCTAGAGGTCCTCCTGTGTGGGCCCTGGTCTCAGATTGAATAAGGTGGCAGGGGGGGAGGGTGAGTAGCAACATCCCCCCTACTTTTTCATAGTGATGCAACATGACCAGTACCTTCAGGTTCCTGCCAAACCCCACAATAGACAGTACCTTGATGCTGTAACAAAATAAATTCTTCCTTCCTAGAGTTAATTGTGAAGTATTTTGTTACAATTATGTGACAACTAATGAATTAATTGTAGACTCAGGCCATGAAAACAAAAGATGGGGATGATCAATCTGCTACTTTGAGTACTTATCCATTTCAAGTATCTCTTTTTTGTTTTATGTTACCAATCTGCTATTGAATTTCTCCCGGGATCATAGGAGAATGTAAAAGTATTTTTATTTGTGGGGGTTCAAGGAAAAATGAGATACAATCTTAAAGATGCAAGCCTGAACCTAGAGGGTTTCCTCCAGAGTCTCTTCTCCACAGGTCTCCTTCTTCAATCTCCTGCTTCTGATTCTCTTTCTTCTCATTCAGCTTCCACCTCTGCCTCCTCCCTCTACTTCTTCTCCCAGCTCCTCTGCTTCTACTGTTTCCTTTTATATCCTGAGAGTTGCGATTAAAGGCATATGCCACCATTGCCATCTGAAGTGGTTTACTTAAAGGTGTGTGCTATGTTGCTCTCAGATACAAAATCTTATTTTGCATTAATGAGGAGAATCCTGCAATTCACTTTCCAAATGCCAGGCCAGTCAAACTTGCTGCCTCTGGACAAAGGTCAGACTGAAAGGTACAGGGTGTTCCTCATGTCTCCTTGTTGGTCTCTGAGGAAGAACCACAGAATTCCCTTTCATTTAACATTAGCACAAACAGAGGACAGGATTAACCTGACTAACATTCTTTCTACCCTAGAGCAGCCATGCTGCTGGATCAGATATTAAATGTCTCTCAATGGCCCTTGAAGGTAATCCTTTCCCAGAGCACTCAGGCTGCCAGATCAAGGTTCAAGTGTTCTTCTAGAGAAGATAACTTTAGTCTCAATTCATCTTCATTACATTTGCATCCATAACCAGGTCTCTTAAAAAATGCGCCTACATTACAGTTTCTTGTTTTTAACTTTCTTATTTACTATCAGTATTTTTTTTTCTTTGACTGAACATTTCTTATGTGACTTTTCTCATCCAGTTAGCAAATATAGACTTCAATACCTTCACGGTAGGGAGTTGACCTAAAAATATCTTCTGCCTGGAGATCATAGCCATTGAGTAAGATAAGTATCACTATAAAATATTGATACATATATGTGGCATAGAGATCAAATGACCATTATTCAATTCAACTTAAGTTAGCACATTACAGAACACCCAAGAATCTGAAATTTATGAACCTATATTTATGTGAGAGTGCATGTGAAAAATTCAATCTGAGTTGCAATTTTGTATTAGCCTTAGGTATAGAAACTCTTATTCCCTTTAACCATCACATTTAAAGAAGAGATAAATTTTCACCACAAGTTCTGCATAAACTGAAATATGAGAAAAAAAGTAAGTTTATGTTGTAAACCAAATAAACCTAAAAAAGTTTTTTTTTTTAATGTCATTAAAGAGAAATCTCTACCTCACTATTTTATGGACCCAATTTGCATTGTACCGTGTTAAATGTTTAGAAAGTTATTCAAAGTGTAACTAAAGTATGAAGAATTTTAATGCAGTGCTAACTTGATCTTTCTCCAAGCCATACTAAGTTCTAATATGATTACCCTGGACAGAGAAGGAAATCATGGCTCTGAAATGCAGAATTAGTGAGCCCCAGGGAGAGGGTTCCAACTCAGCCTATCTGATTTCATTTATATATTTTAATGTTTTATGGAGTTTAAATTTAAAATTTTGGTTGCAAATGTAGCAATTGGTTACTGTTAAAAAGTTAATTCCGATTAATCTTGCTTCCATAGATAACACTTGTTAATGTTTTAATGTAGAAGTTCCTAGCACATGTGTTTATGTATGTATGTATATATATATATATAATATATTATATATAATATCTAAATATTTACATATAAATTTTTGTTTTACTAAATCATAAGTAAATATTTTAAAGCTCATATGTATTTTAAAGACATTTACATATGCAATCCTATATTGTCTCAAAATATGTATTAGGGCGTGCTTTTGTTCATCCCCGAATATTGTTTCTTTTACATCATGTTGAATGGCTATGTAATATTCATTGGTCATGATTTATAGTGGTAACTCACAGTGTCATTAACTTAAAATTGGTGATTCCTGTTGTCAGCTATGTGGAGAGTTCATCAAGATGAAATTGGCTGAATCTGATTTAGGGATTGACAATGTTCCCGGCTTCCTCTTTAACATTGATGCTCCGTGGTCATTCACACCTCAATTCTGAATATTTTGAACTGTTCTCTGCCACTGAGAAGCAATGCTCATTCCAAAGCACCTTCCAATTTTCCTGTTGCCACACCCAGAAATGTGTTTCTTAACTGACTGAACCACAAGGAGCAACCCCATAGAAAATTCTGTTTTCTTCTGGCTCATCTAGATAATTCAGTGATTTCTTCTACTTACCTTTCACATCTGAAAAACCATAGGTTGTAATAGGCCCTGCCCAAACAACCTTTCTAGAAATTTTCCTACTGATTTGTATCCCAAACATTTCAGAGGCTGTTATTCCAAAACCCAAACAAAGACTATTTTTATTCAACAGACAGAACAATAAGAGAAGTGGAAGAAAGCTTTCTGGTTTATTTATTAATGTAAAGTTATCATATATCACAATGCTGAGTCCTGATATCTGTGCTGAATAGTGAGTGAGTGAAAGTTTTCTCTCCTTCAGTCCTCATGGGGAGAAAAACTTGCTTTGAAATCTTATCGTTGAAGGGCCTGCAAGCACATCCAGCTCAAAGTAATGCTGTATGCTTTGTATATTTAATTCATGAAAGGGGGTAGCAGGAAGAAATGTGCACTTTATAGGAAGTTATCCCTTATTCTCAGAATCTTTTTTTTCTGCTAAAAGCCATTAAAACTCTGTCAAAAACTGTGTGTGAACAGGAACTATTTAATCAACCTGCCCCAGGATAGATTTTGATCAGTAATTGTAGAAATCTCACCATGATTAATTGTTTAAAGACTTCATCAAAAGTAAAAGTGGAGCTAAAGAAATGAAATAAATTCACACGTTCACCTTTAAAAGCAAACGATTCTCAGAGCTCTTGAAAATTCAATTATGTATCTGAGATAAGACAATAGCTGTGAGGATCCTTCCTTTCATTCTGAAAGATTAATCACCTTTCTTTGAGCATTGTTCTTTCAGTTAGGAGTTTAGAGATTCCTTGAAGCAAATATGTACCATAGGCTCCGTGTCAGCTTTTCCAATGTCTAACCTAATTACATACTCATTTTAGGACTCTGCATTTCAAACTATTACATCAGAAGGTATAAAATGAATATCACTAATTACCCACATATCTAAGTGAATTCTATAATTCCCAGTTTCAAAACCTGTCTCATGTTAAGAAAACATGTTTGAATTTATTCTTAATCATACAGGATTAACTGAAACTAAGTTCCCATTTTAAAACTGCATTTGAAACTGTATTTTTTTTCCAGTGTGGAATATGTTCCGCATTAAAAAGAAAATACAAAAAGTCTACATCATTTTTCACCTTGGAATCTATTTCCTAAAGTCACATTTCTCCAGCATAAATTGTCAACAAGCCTCTTTCTCAAGCTTACCACCTTGCAAAGCTACAGAGGCTAGGAGCTGTCTTAGAATATGTTTACCTAGCCAAGACTTTTCTTAATGGTTCTATCATGCCCTTAAAAGTAGGGAAATGATACATCACTAAAATCTTTCAAATGTTTTATTTTTTATCTTAAGTTAATTGTGTTTATATTGGTGTTTTTCCTGAATATGTGTCTGTGCACTATACACATGCCTTGTGCCTATAGAGGCCAGAAGACAACATCAGATCCCCTGGAACTGGAGTTGCAGATGATTCTGAGCCATCATGTGAGTACTGATAATGGAACCTGAGACCTGCCAGATTGAAGAACTGCCAGTGTTCCTAACTGCTAAGCCATCTCTTTAGCCCCAAACCTTGAAAGGTTTGAAAATGTTTATACTAAATCAGATATCGATAACCTTAATCTTAAAAATGATATTACCCTGAGTGGGTGTGTTTAAGAAGACAGGATGAAATCTTATTAAGCATCTTCATTACTTCTTTCTAGATATATAACTATTTACATTGTCCATACTATATTAGTTAATATGGTATGACGTGTAGAAACAAATCTTGCTGGTCAGAAATAGGTACTCATAGCTGTGATTGCATCTCATAGAAAAAGTCATCATGTCATAGCAAGTGAGTGAACACGTATTTGGTGCTAGAAATCATGTGGAACATGAGGTTTTTATGGATATTGCTGAAAATTATAAATAACAGTCTGTGTAGTTATAATTGTTTTCTTATTGTAAAAGGAGTCACACCAAAATCACACAGTAGAAAATCACTTAGCAAGTATATCTTCTGCATCTCTTTTCAAACTTCCGTGGTTATAGGAAATGACAAGATGACTCAAGCAAATGGGTTCTACTCTCGAGGTATGTGTTTTCTACTGTAGAAGAAACCCAGACATAACCAATATAAGCTAGAAAACCATAGAGCAATGACCAGGCCTAAAAAAGAATGGAAACTAGATTATATAATAGTCAATTGTAAGTAGGAAAATCTTATATTGAATACTTCGAGAAGGTCTTTTCAGAGAAGACAGGGTTTTCCGTGAGTTAAAATTGACAAAGGAAGATAACCAGGGAAACTGAACATCTACTTCAAAGGTCTAGACCAAGAGAAAATTGAATGAGTGACCAGAATATGGGGACTCATTGGAAAGTCTTATGATATAATTTACAAGTACCCTCATGTATGGTCTATAGACCTTGATAAAGAATCCAGTCCTTATTTCAAGTATACACTATTATATCTTTAAAAGTTATGTTGTAAAAGGATAATAGAAAATAATGAATTGACAGATAAAGACTTAGATCGGAGTGAACACTTCTCTGTCCAGAATATGGCACTGTTGGCGTCTAGTGTGTAGAAGTCAGTGGCCAACTTTGTAGGGGAGTTACCTCACAATAATGTCAAAGGTCAGTGGTACAGAAGCCGAGAGACTATGATTAGGTGCTTGACAAATAACATGGAGGTTCTGTTAGCAAGGAATTAAAAGGCACATGAGGCTGTTTTCTATTCTATTAAGAAAAATACTTAACAGGATTCTCTGAAGCCACTTCATTTTTAGCTCTTCATTTGTGGTTCTGATAATTACCTGGTCTTTCAATGGGTACAGCACGCTGTGTAGTACACGCTGGGGAAATTATAAAAGAAAAGGGAATCACATTCTTTACTCAACAAGGATGAGTTGTGCAAAATGTAGTTGTGGAACAGAAAGGTAAATCCATGAAACTGTTCGATAAGAAAATAAGGGGATAGGATTAAGTGGCAAAATGAAATGTGACATGACTTCACAGAAGAGATGTACTAATCTGGAAAGCAATATCCTCAAAACATCACACTGACCATAGACTCTATCCTTTGCTCCTAGAGCAATTGAGTCTTATTCATTATACTATTTTTCTTCCCTTTTCTCAGATGTGTCAACTTGCTGTATGGAGTGAAGTCTTCAAATCAGGCACTACATGTTACATGTTAAACCTCCTCTTTATGATGTTTGATATTTGCCAGTAAACATAGAATATGTTCATTATACACTTATGAAAGGTGATCCATGGGTGGGGAACAGAGGGGTATAAACAGAGGGGTAGTTTGGGTATAAGCATCATGAACGAAGAAAAAGAGAACTGACTGAGTATCTCATTTTTGAGAAGACAGTCTGGACAAAAAGTATATACTAGCTAGGGTTAAGATGTCAGAGCACTCCTTCTAAAGTAACAAGAAAAAGGAAAAAATAGGCTAGATTCCAGGAATGAAGAAAGGATCGAATAACTAGGCCTTGGGTCCTACCCAATAGGTAGTTTCAGGGTCCACAGCAACTGCAAGGAAAATCTGTTTCTTTTCAGTTTCTCTTTTCATATTGGTTTAATTAATCCTTGATGAAGGCCAGTTCTTCTATGTTGAGGGACTTATCTTAGTATCTTCATCATCACCAAAGAAACATCTTGAGGCCAACCCCCCATATAAAAATGCTCAGTGAAGCAACTAAGGCTGCAAGTAGTTTGCTCACCCATCAGTTGATCAGCCTGTGTGTTGGAACAACTAATACAAGAAAGGGGTTATGGGACACACAGTTGTGTGTATAATATCTAATCTAGTATTTGAGATCTGAAAAGCTGGTGAAATTATCATTAAAAACATTTAAGTAGAATAATGCATGTATGTATAAATGAATGTTTTAGAAGCATTATGTGGTAGCTTGCAAGATGAAAAGAGAGAATCTCTTTTCTTCTTTTGCAATAGGTCGATCGGAAGCATCATTTCTCTGAAACATTTAAAGTCTCATTTTGCACATTTCGAGATACTCCCTTCCTTCCCCATGCATGCTTCAACCAAAAGAATGTTTCTAAAAAATTACCATTGCTCGATTTCCTTCGATGGCCCTCTTTGGCTGAACAAAAACCTTCTAATCCTCATCTTAGCATAAAAGTTCCTGTGTACCATGATTCTCTTACACCTCTGTCATACTTAACCGTTTTTACTATTTAGCAAGGGAAACTTTCTTGTATATCTTCAGGCCTTTACACAGATGATTTCTCTGGCCTGCAGTATCCAGACCCCCTCCTGCAATTCTTATAAAGTGAAACTTACAATCTAACTGAGTCCTAAGCTTACAGAGGCATTGATTTCTTTGGCGTACCCCAACTTTTTAACACATTTGCTTTGCCACAAATTTCAATTACTTTCTATCCCCCAAATGCCACACACAAACTCTAAGATACTGTAAACAAGTAGTTATAAAAAGTCTCTTCAAGGATATTTATTTAGTATTTGTCCCGTTAATTTCTACCTTAAAATAAGAATGATGGCATCATTATGTAGGGAAGGAAAAAAATAAAGGTAACAATTAAATTTCAGCAGTATTCAGAAAAGTTTAACATATATTTGATAAAGATCCAATTGAATCACCAGAGATATTGTAATTCATTATACGTAATGTGTTCAGTTTTTAATATTTTTATCTTATCGTCTGAAAACACCTATAATTATAGAAGTTTCTATTATTTCTTTTATAGTAAATGTCAAAAAGGAATTTTCTCATAGCTAATTTATGATAGCACATATTTTATTCACTTTTATAGAGAAATTTTATACTATCATCAAGTAACTTTTCTATAAAAGGATAATAAAAGTAATTTTATTAGGCATAATTTAACACCTTAGCTTACTTAATATACATGAATATCAAACTTGTTAATAGTATGATTCCAATTCTTTCACAGAAGTCTGGTATTTCATATGCCCAAGCTATAACTGTGCTTAATCAGTTCATTGTAAAAATATAAGTACTATAATTTTATTGTGAAAAAGACTCTAAAATGACTATTAAAGGAAAAATAATATTTCCTAGACATCTAAAAGTCACTTTCTTTTTATTTCTTTGCATACCATCACCATTGTCTCCTTTTTTATCTAACACAGAAATCATGCTCCTTTAAAAAAGAAAAATCTTCTTAATGCACATTATAGTTTCTATTTTTTACAGTTCAGTTGCACTAAAATGAATCACATGCAAGTTTCATTATCCTTAGCATAAGAAGGAAATAAATAGTACTAAACAAACATTGAGCAACTAAGTCACGTGGACCCATACTCTAAGCATAGATAAGGCTTCCCTCATTTTGGCTTGTCACTCTCTTGTTGAATGCTACGCTGGTCTTAGAGATGGTAAGATGAAGATAAATTATTTACTTATTTAATTTTGTGTGTGTCTGTGTGTGTGTGTCTGTGTGTGTGTGTCTGTGTGTGTCTATGTGTGTGCCTGAGTGTGTGAATGGGCAGCACATACATGCTGTGCCTGTGGAGGTCAGAGAAAGTTTGTATTCCCTAGAACTCAAGTTATGGATGATTATGAGGCAACATGTAGGTGCTGAGAACCCCACCCAGGTCCTCTGCAAGGACAGTAAGTGCTCTTAACCTCTGAGCCATGTCTCCAGCCCCCATGATGAGGTTGTAATACATAGCAGTGCTATCTTACTTTCAGCATCTCTAGTCAGCTCAGACACCATTGTCCAACATTTCAAAGGCTCTCACCAATGTCCTTCTCTGCTGTCTTCTTTGGCCTTTATCACATCCACATCCCAACACCTCAAGTGGCTTCCATCTCAATTTCATTACTAGAATCCACAAGGCAAATAAAAAGAAACTGAGTGCAGCCTGTTAGAGCTTTCCAATTTCAACTGACCCAATAATAATTAACAAATCCATTGTGCATCTTCAGTATAATGTATAGCAAGTGCTAAAAGTAACTCATGAACTTAATAAAATAACCAGGAGTAACCTCCAGATTTTATTAGGCATTCTGTATGTCTTTCGAAAGCATTTCCAAGTAAATGGACAGTGTACTTTTCTGCAACTCGGTTGGTTTCAGTCAAGGAACTATTTGAGTGTGTAGCACAGCAGGCAATACAACACTTCTGTAAAGGAAAAGTCTTTATTTTATTTTGCTTTATTTTATTTTATTTTGGGTCCAGGAGATAGGCTTTGATAACAGAAGCCTGATTTTAAAAAGAGAAGGAGAAATGGGGAATAGTAACATAAATGAAATAAAACTCTTGCCTGGCATACTTCCCTCCCTGGAGGTTATCTAACTGTTGGATGTAGAAAGTGTTCATTACTCTGAGAAGTGAATGTGCTTACTGGAGTGGTAGGAATCAAACTACCAGGAGACAATGTGATGGCAAACACAGACAAATGTTGTGATGACTCACCGCAGCTATTTTGAGATAACTGGTTTCTAAGGTTTTGTTTTTTAACGTAGAAGACTATTTTGCCTTCACGTAAGTATTGTACCATGTGTGTTCCTGCTGTAGAGATCAGAAGATCATTGGGGTCCAGGAACTAGAAGTATAGACGGCTGTGAGCCACCATTCGGCTAATGTTCTTAAGTGCTGAGCTATCTCTCCAGCCTCAGAAATATTAACTGCTTTTGAAGCCTGCTCTTTGGGAAACTTTAACCGATTTTATTGGTGTGAATCATGTGTGTTCTTTTACTGTGAACTCGTTCAGCCAAAAAGCAAATCTACCATTGCTTGCATTGGTTTTTATTTAACCCAATGAAGCTCATTGCTGTTTTCCTATCCTAATTGAATTAGGGATGAAAATAAGGCTCAGTGGTTTTTCCTTTATTGATCATTTATTCTATCATCCATCTATATAGAGAAGAAGTGGATAGGATATAATCATTATCTTACCTGTCATAACCATTGAAAACTCATCTTAAAATAAGGTAGAAGAAGCCTAATTTGATCACTTATTTTTATTTCTTATTATTTCAATAAAATTTAGAAATTGAATACTATGCTAGAATTTGTCAAATTAAACAAATAGACAGATGAATTTATTTTCTTTGGCCCACCCTGATGATACTGTCCCTCTTAGTTGCATTTCTGTTCTTTCTGTTTGCTGCTTTTTATTTAAGCTTTGTTTTTACATCTTGCCCCACCCATATGCACATGCATTATAAGATTCCTCAATTCAGTTCACTACCCCCCACCACATATACACACCAAAATTTATCACGTCAACTGACCCAAACATAATTTGGCTATCCAACAACTCAAGTGAGAGAATATAATTAACTTTACCTGATTTCCTCCTTTTAATCCACTTGTTCTTTAGAATTACAGAATTTCAACATTCTCAAAAAAACTGATACTGTCTCTGGTGATCGTATTGGTGGTGACCCTAGTGAGGACCCATAGTAATGGGAGATAGAGAACCTCAACAGGCCATCTTCTGTAACCAGGCAAGGCTTCCAGTGGTAGGACTGGGACACCATCCCAGTCACAAAACCTTTCAACCTTTGGATTAACCTATCTGCAGGATCTGCTGGGGCAATGGAGGGACAGAATCCCATGCCAAAGCGGGGAGCTGGTTCCTGATCCTACAGAGCTGGCCAGGAACCAGAGACAGGATAGCCTGGATAGGATTACTAACGTTATTCTGCTATGCTCACAGACAGATTCAGATGCAAGTGTTGTCAGAGAGTCTTCCCTTGCTAGCTGATGGGAGCAGGTGCAGAGGAAGAGTAGTAATGGGGGAGTGAGGGGTAGGAGGTGGAGTGGGAGATCTGGGGGGCTTGTGAGAAATGGAGGGAGGGGAAGCTGGGGTAGGGATATATTGTACAAGAAAAGAAAAAATAATGTAAATAAAACATTGTAGAAATTTTTAAAAGACAGCAGCTAGGCCTTTCAAATAAGTTTATTATTTTTTATGTCCTATGAAGACTGAAAATATTTTTACAGGATGGCAAGTCTTCCTCTCCCAAATCTACAAGTTATTCATTATTTTTCAAATAGAGGCGATGCTAGGTTAATTTAAACTATCATGTTTATCACTTCAATTAAAATAAAGTTTAACCTTTGATTAGAGAGATAAATTCTATGTTTATTATAAACTAAAAGGATTGTTTATATATAATATTACTAAAACAGAATCATTTTACTGCATACTAAAAATTTATTATGACACTTTTAATGGGCAGATCTTTAACCACGAAGAAGCTGTGCTCTTATGAGCTGCATTAAGCAACTGGTTAAGAGACAATCCAATATTGTAACCCCTGGTTCTTATATACTCAGAACTATTGCTCATGTGACTTCATAGGCTGGTGGTAGATCTAAGTCTTAGCAAAAAGGAGTAATACAAAAATCTCTTCCCCATCCTGTTTTTCTAATAATGTGCTTTTAATTGCTTGAGGAAATTTGGTCTGTGTTCTATCCTGCAATTCATGAACTAGAGTACCTAAAATTCAAAGAACCCCGGGCTTACATCCAACATTCAGATCTATAGAATCAAAACTGGATTGTTAATTTTCAGAACTGAATATATAAGTATCCTAAATTTATAACAATTATTATATTTATTTAAATATATTCCATCTATATTAGAACATATTAGACATTTATAAGTTATATGTAATTGACATTAACAAGTTTATTTAGCAAAACATAACATCAGACTTTAGGGTGAGGTTTGAAATGAATATAGAAGGAAAATTAAAAGTTTGTAACTTAAAATTAATGTATAGCCTGTTGTGGAGGCCCATGCCAGTATGATTTCCTGAAGTAGGCAGAGGCAGAAGGATCACGAGATTGAGGCCAGCCTGGGCTACACTTTTAAAGACTGGGGATACTGAGAAAAAATTAGTATATGTTGTTGTAAATTAATAAACTGGGCTGAGAACACATCTCAAAAGTAGGGTAGTTTCCTGTGTGTCTGGAACACTGGAGATTCTGAGATTGGTCCCCAGCACTGGAGCAGAGAGGGTGAGGGAACTGCTTCTCTGTCCGTTTTCAAACGTAACCTTTAATCTTAGAGTCTGCTTGTTATGCATAATATTCTGGAGGTGGAGGAAGGGATTTGGTATGACCAAATAGTAGTTTACAAATTACAGGGAAGATCTTTTAAAAAAATGTTTTTTATAATTGTTAACCTATGGTTTCCTAAAGGGAGAAATGTTTCTTTACTTTAAAGAGAGACAGACTTAACTCTACAATGAGTGTCAGTAGCACAATTTATATATGAAGAAATACAGGTTTAATTAAGAATTTCTACCAGAGAAGAAATATAACCGTTGATATCACCTAGCTACAAGCCCTGCAAACTATGTCTGAAAGACATGCTGGCGCAGTAAGGGCACAAGGGTTATGGGAGAGCCCGACTATTTTTTTTATTGAAATCCACACCTGATATTTCTGATGTGGGCAAGAAACTGAAACAACACAGGTCGTAGGACCTAGTGAAAAAACTCCTACTATTATTCTACTAAAGGATCATAGCAAAATAAATTATTTCTAATGACATATGGCTATACTGATAGATCAGAGCATCACTGGATTCTCATAAGAGAAGTTTCTTCTTGCAGTAGATAGGAATTTACACAGAGACCAACAGCTAGACAATGTGCAGAGATAAGGGACTTTGGATCAGTCAGCTCTAAATGGGATGTCTTTCTAAAAACCCTCTCAGCAAAGCTCAGGGATTTATGAAGAAGAGGAAGCAGAAAGATTCTAAGAGCCAGAGGTGGTGGATAACTCCAAAGAAATAGTGTCTTCCAGACACAGCTGGACTGATTCACATGTGAATTCACAGAGACTGGGATAGCACACATTAGACCTGCACAGGTTCAAACTAGACAAAATCCCAGCACTGTGAAGAACAAGTAGAGACCCTTACTCAAGAAGCTATCTACAATTGATACCTACTAGGAAAGGAAAATTAGTTTTCTCTAAAGGAGTGTGCTTGATATATGAACTACACTCCTGGACGGGTCCCATGTTCAAAAGTAGTTGACTAAAACAAAACATATATACGTGTGTGTGTGTGTGTGTGTGTGTGTGTGTGTGTGTGTGTATGTGTGTGTGTATCCATGTATTTAGAGACATGGATTCCCTGTCTTAACTCTGGCTGTCCTGGAAATCACTCTATAGAACAGGTTGGCTACTAATTCATAGAGATCCACCTGCCTCTGTCTCCCGACTGCTGGGATTAAAAGTGTGCACCACCACCACCTGGCTTTCAGACTTGATATTTTGTATGTGTGCTTTTTGTTTTGTTTTGATTTTTTCTTCTTATTGGAGTTTGTTTTGTGTTCATTTTTTTAAATTCTTGTTTTGAAACAGATAGAGAGGTAATGTGAAGTTGGATGGGTAAGGAGGTGGGTATCTTTGAAGATCTGGAGAAGGAGAAAAATACGATGTAAATATATTGTATGAAAAATAGAAACAAATCTTTAAATAAAATAATTAAATAAATAAATATAATAAGTAAAGTAAATAAGTAAATTAAATAAAAACAAATCTTTAGAGCGGTGTCTGGACACATCACGTAACTAACAGAAGCAAACAGGAACTGATTTCACTGGCAACTTGTTTTAAAATAATTATAATATATGGAGTGGTATTTTTCATAATCTGGAGCTGCTGGTATATATGTGTGTGTGTGTGTGTGTGTGTGCGTGCATTTCTTATGTATATAATAATTTAAGGGCATTGTAAATGTTATAGGAACACATTGGAACAAGTGCCTAAAGTTAGGACAATGTCCCTATTTTGTTCTTGTTCTTTTGATTTTCCTGATTGACAGGAAAGTCAACTGAGGTCAGTAAATCATGGTCCAACTATGATTGATGTCAGACCAAAGGTGTCTATTCAGATCTCTGATTAGCAAATCAGAATCTTTCCTCAAATTATTTTTTGGGGAAAAGTTGTTCTTGAAAAACTGTATGGACACAAGGAAAGCTCTATCATCTGCACTTTCAAGGCAACAGTCTTGTGAAGAATGTGATTTATGAGACATGAACTGACACCAGAAAATTTAAGAATGTGGTAATTACTGCGGGTGCATATTTCAACATCACACTGGGAAGTCTCCTGAACACACCTGAGCCACGGAGCTACGTGCACCAATCAGTCCCTACTTGACAGGGAGTATGTTGGGAATCGTTAACTCGTGAGAGAAAATGTGCTTAATACTGAAATTAAAAACATGAATATACTTTTTCAAAAGATTAGCTGAATAAAAATTTAATAATATGCATTTTTAATTTTAGTATTGGCTAATAAGAAAACTGAATCTATGAGTGCAGTAATTAAGTTATATTCTTAGGAGACTGAGTTATATTATCCATAACAAAAATCTCCTATAATAAGCAATTTTAGTTGAAAATTTTATCACTAGAATCTTTAATTTTAAGGAATGTTTACATGAGAGAATTATTTAGATTCTCCTCTACTATTGTACATGCTCATGTACTGGGTGATAAGGGTTTACAGTGACCCAAAATTAATCAAGTATATGTTATATAATCAATGAAAAATGTATATGTGTGTGTGTGTGTGTGTGTGTGTGTGTGTGTGTGTGTGATTGCATATATATGTGGACAAATATATAAATACATTCTTCTGTGTCTAGTTTTGTTGTTTGTGTGTATATAGTTTCAGAGATGACCACTTTGTATCAGACAAACAATAAAGGACTTCATCCCTAGAAATGACTAATTCTCTCTCAGCAGTCACTAATTGTTTATAGTTCTTTCTCTAGGAGTGGGACTCCATGATATTTTCCCTTTCACATTAGCATATCTATTGATATTTCCATTTGGGGCGATAAGGGAATTATTGGAGGGAGGGTATCTTGGAGGACCTGGGGAGAATAAGGGAAGGCAGGAAGTGCTATAATTCACTTTTAATTAAATGTATTAAAAAATAAAACTTTTAACAATTAATAATAATGACAACAATAATAATAAATACATATTAGTCTAAATCATCTGTCTACAAAAACTGGGCTTTTTCATACATAAAATGAAGAAAGATGGACGAAGTTTGGTGGCATACGCTTTTAATCCCAGCACTCAGGAGGGAGAGACAGGTGGATCCCTGTGAGTTCAAAGCTGACCTGGTCAAACAGTGAGTTCAAGACCAGCCAGGGGTACATAGTAAGGCCCTGTCTCAGAATTTTTTTAAAAAATGAAAAAAGGACACAGAAGTGAATGGGAGCATAGGACACAGTAACACATAGGAGTCTGTGACTCCTCTATGAAATGTTAAAGAGTCTTAATGGAAAGTCTGGTCAACCTTGTATGCACTGTTCAAGACATGAGCACATTTGCATACAGTAATTAAGTTTTCTAGTTTTAATTTCACCTTTGTTACAAATAATCATTAATTTTCATATAAGCAGTAATGCGTATCCCACATTTTAATCACTTTTCCTATAATTTGGTCATATTTTTGTGATTAAATGAAGGTATATATGTATTTAATCCATAATTTGTATTAGACACTGTGCCAGACAGTATTATAGAAACCATAAATTTTAGGAAACACAAATGCTTGCTTTTGAGCATTGAAAAAGTTGTATTCTATATTGCTAGAATAACATACATAAATACTAAATATGTTACTAGGGTAAAACTACAGAATTAAGGAAGAAGAGGACTCTCATTTTCTCAATATAATCTAGAGAGTCTACCACTACCTAGTTCCAACATATGAAGCTCCTTATATTATGTTGTATTATATTAGAGCCCATCCCTCTGGAGTCCTGACCTGCAGTTTAAGGAATACTGGCATTGATATATGAAATACACAGATAATGCAGAAAAACTCATTTTGCAAGATAGGTTCACCTTCTGCCCCCATCAATCATATTACAAAATCTGTCAAAATGAAGCAAATTGCCTGGCTTAAATTTTACCTCCAGACACTCTATGGGAAGTGTTAAGGGCTAATATAAATTCCCAAAGTGCAGAGAAATAAAGATAATGAGGACGGTAGTCTCATTAATTAGCCTCTAAATAGTAATGTTAAATTATGCTGCAATGCTGGTTTTGAAATAGCCTTCTGGATACATTTATTAACGTTTTGGAGAAGAAAGCTATTCTGTAATCTCAAAGATCTAGAATACCTCATTTTTTACTTTTAGCATGGTATTTGCCATGATTTACTCTTTACTTTGCCAACGTGCGATTCTCTAGCCAATCTTTATCTTAAATTGTCCTTCTTCTTTTCCTCAACTCGTGTCCTGACAAGACTCATCAGGAAAAGAGGGTGTAATCAAATTTAGAAGGCCAGATGCAGTGGTTCACACATTTAATCCTACTACTCCTTTACTTTATAGTTCTACACAGATAAAAATATCCTCCAACAGTGAGGGGAATAGAAGAAACACCATCATCAGACTCTATTGCTGAGGGACACAGTAAGATAATTTAGATAGAGTAAGTAAAGTGCTTTCCTTGTCCTCCTTAGTTTTTAAAATCATGATTGCTAGTTGAAGTAAAAGCTCTGGTGTCTGTTGCAGTTTTTAAATACTCCAAGAGTAGAATTTATCAATATGTTAAATATAAAGGGAAATGAGATATGGTTCTATACCTCATTTAAGTTTCCAAAACAATCACCAGTAGAATGTGATAAGTGATGTATGACTACATGGCATTCTTTAGACACAATTATCCTATAATATATATACTACATACATATACTACATATATATACTACATATATAATATATGTGTGTATATGTGTTATGTACTACATATATAATATATGATATATTATATCTATTTATAATATTATATATTTATAATATATAACATAAGCTATAATATAATATATATTATAAATACATATAATATATCATATATTACATAGACATTGTGTGATACAAATGTATTATGTAATATATGCTGCATATATGTAACATATATGCAGTATATATAATATATAGTATATATGATATATATTATATAGATAGATTATATAAATAATAATATATATATTACATGCACATTGTGTAGTTGAGCAACCACCTGAAAGACACACAAAAACATAAATTTGAAAACAATGTAAATAAATAAAACAGAGTTCCAAAAAATATAAACAAGCTCATCAACAGTTATGAGAGACAGCTAAAGCAGTGCTGCCAGAAAAATTTAACTGTTTGATATGTAGGTTTGTAAACATGTGGTGAGAAAAATTAAACTTGATCCATTTAGTACTTGAGGATAAATATATGTAGTATTAGCTGACACTCTGGCTCTTACAGTTTTGTGAATCATTAAAGTGCTCTGTGCCTTGTCACAACGCTGTAATAATAGAAATACATCATTATTTGAAATTTCTTTCATTGAAAGATTATCGTATATACCAACAACAACTTGTGCTAACTTTATTCTGCTCTCCTTGTCATCGTTATTTCTCCTGTAACAATCGATGCCGATGCTGTTCTCAAATAATATAAATAAAAATCCTGATTCAACAAATGAGATACAGAAGTCATTAAGCATAGCGAGTTCAGATGGCTATTGACAGAGCAGCAGGAACACAGAGACATGCTCAGAATCACTGAGCAAGCCAAGATGCAGATAATGAAGAAAATGATGGATAAAAAAATCAGATAATGACCAACCCATCTTTGACTAGATTCCCTATGCTAGTATAGGGCAGGAATATGATCCTCAAACGTGAAAGAAAGCTCGTGATATTTTTTAAATTACATACGAATGAAACATGGAGTCTCGGAAAAATCACAATACTAATTTCTTCTTCTGATAATGTGCCACGATTCTGTATCATTAAGAGGAAACAGTGACAAATGTCATTTGGAAACTCTGTACTTGCCTTGTAACTTTTCATCAAATGTAAACACATCATACAGTGCAAAGCTCACTAATAATAATAATAATAATAATAATAATAATAATAATAACAATAAATGCACCATTAGAATATTGTCTGAGCAAAACAAAAACCTGGCACTAAAGAATGTGAAGCAAGAAGCTGTTGTTACAGTCAATAATAGTTGCCGTAGCAAAAAAGGACACAGGATGCTGTGGTTTGAATAGGAAATGACCCTCCATAGCCTCACATATATAAATGTTGGCTTCCCGGCTCATGGTACTGTTTGGGAAGGTTATGAAACCACTAGGAGGTGGAGCCTGGCTGGAAGAAGTATTCCACTAAAGACCTGAGGGCTTTGAGGTCCTATAGTCTGGTAGCCTGGTCCCACTTTCTGTTCTCTTTATGTTTTCAGAGTGTAGATGTAATGGGATCATCCAGTACCTGCTACTGTTAGCATGCCTTCCCTGTCTATTACCATGTTTTCCCCACCACCGTGGGTTCTATTCCTATCTAGCTATAAACCAAAAACACCTTTACTCCCTTAAGTTGTTTTTTAGAGTATTTTATCATGACAACAGAAACAAAAAATTAAAAAAATAGCATATATGGGTCAGGAATTATACAGAATCTTAAGGCCCTTGAATGGCATGTCTCACTTCTCGTAGTGAATGTGTGCCATCCTGAAACAGGGGATTCATCAGGTCATAGTGAAGTTGCAAGAAGAATTCAAAGTCGTTCAAGTCTATGCCCAGTATTGACATTGCATCAATTCTGCTGCATCCTGCTGTCCAAAATAAGAGACATTTAAAATATTTTTATTAAATTAAACATTAAAACATTTTTTTCCACATGGGCTAGAGATTAGCACTGCTTTCTAAGTGGTAAGTCATGAATGACCTCAGTGTGAAATATCTGCACATGTTTAACATGATAGCACACACTAACTTATTGGTATTAGAATAGCTGTAATTTGAGTTGCCTATATTTCCTACAAGCATGAAAATTAGGTCAACGATTTTTTTTACAAGTCCTTCTGCCACCACATATTCAAAAACATGCTAATTTTTATGCAAACACCAAGGATGGCAAGAAATATTCTGAAGACTGTCCTTTATAGCTGAAACCCCTGTGGTGGGCAGGCCGCTCGGATCCTTGCCTTGACCTGTACTACAAGTTGTACTCGGTTAATAAGTAGTATGCCTAAGAAGAAAAATCTCTTCAACACAATTTCTCTTTTAAACTCATAATTTCTCCTTTATGGAAAAAAATCACAAGTTCAGAGAGATAAAACTTATTTCTTTACCTGATATGTTAGTAGGAAGCACAAATGTATGGGGTGGCTGGTCGTTGTCCAACCAGTTTGTAAATGTGGTACTGCCTCTGTGTCTTTGGGGCATTGTTAGGAAGTAAGAACAATTTGATGACAGATGTAGTGTCACTCTGCCCCTACAGGGGACTGGATGGCGAGAGAAATCATCAATTTACAATGATTCTCTCCCAATACAAGTGCACATCACTGGAGGATTGCTCTCTATGTCTACTGAGGGGCCAGTTTCAAATACATAGGCCTTAAAGCAATTAACTTGTAGTTTAAGAATTCTGGGGATGAACTAGAAATAGGAACAGAAAGGATGATCATATTAAAAATTTAAAAATGCAGCATCGAGCTTAGCTTTTTATTAAAAGTGCATTAAAAGGTATACCAGAGCTCTCAAGAGTAAATGTCTCCAAGTATTAGAACTTGTGTGTTTGAGCAGCTGTCATACAATGTGAGATCACATATATTTAGAGAATGTAAGGTGGATTCTAGTACATAAGGAACAAGAAAGATAAAGATGAGCACCCAGTTGCCACTGGCCTTTGTCTCCAGAGAAACCCTCTGGAGCAAAGTCAGTCCTACATCTTACACAGCATGCCTATGTACACAGTGTAATTAATAAGCTCAGAAAAGCTTATCATTTTCTATTGCATAACTTACAGAATACTATATTTTGTCATTAAATTATGAATCTTAGTCTCCCCTTATTCCAAATTAACTAAGCACTAAACACAAATTCATATGCCTGTGTCAGGTATGAAGATTATTTGAAGAGATTACAAATTTTGAGAAGTGGTAATCATCAAATTACTAGAAATTAGAGATCAATTATTTGAATATACAGTGGAAAATATTTCTGATGGCTCTTATTTTTATTCCTCATTATTTTCAAGTAAATGTCATAAAACCATAATATTAGATTCCTCTACTAGATTAGAGTAAATTTTAAGGTAACATAATTTCATCTGAATTACATATCCATTTCTGTTTAGGCACAAGGTTAAAATTTTAAAGGCTTATGTGCTCAGAAATGAAAAACAAATGTGAATTAGTAGAATGTTGCTATAGCAAAAAATACTGGAAACTGAGCTCAATCTCAACTCCCAAAAGAACTTTGCCTTAGTGCACCAAATATTCTAATAGCTGCATTAAAGAATAAATAGGGGAAGCACAAATACTAAACATGCAACATTAACTAGGTCTGGTGTCATCAATCTGCCATACAAAGATGATTTTTAAAACATATAGTGCTTTATAGTATTGTGTCCCTGCACACTGGTGTTTCTTTCAATTTCAGAAGGAACTAGGTAATAATTTGAATGACAATGTCACCCATTTGCTATATTTGAATACTTGGTTCCCAGTTGGTGGAATTGTTTGGGAAGGATTAGGAGGTGTGATCTTGTTGGAGGGGTGTGCCACTAGGGGTGGGCTTTAAGATTTCAAAAGCCTGTGCCATGACCAATCCTGATATCTCTGCCTACAACTTGTAGATCAACATTTAAACTCTCAGCTACTGCTCTGAAAACATGCCTGCCATACTGTCCACTATGACAGTCACAAACTCACCCCCTGAAACTAAGAGCGAGCCTCCAGGTAAGTGCTTTCTTTTATAATCAATATAATCAATCAATCATGGTGTCTCTTCACAGTAATGGAACAGTAACCAAAATACTAAGTTTTGCTTACACCTTCCTCTCCTACACAGCTAGAAAGAAAAGGTAATTCAGAGAAAGACAAGGATGAAGAAAAGATAGTTGTTTGTTTACTATTAAAACAAATATATTATGTGCCTTCGATGTACAATATTTTCCTAGGAGCATTTATCTTTGCACCAAAGCAGATGATATTGAATGTAGAAAATCACTAATGTTCCTACAGCAAAATGAAATGCATTCAAGTGTATTATATATAGTCAATAAAAATGTTGACTATATACAAATATACAAAATATACAAAAATAAATATACAAAATTACTGTAAATCAAAACTTGATACACATGCAGCTGCCCCATCCGATAGTTCTAGTATATTGCAAGGTATTTCCAGAATTGAATCACATAATGGAATTACATATTCCAACAATCTGCAAGTGTAATAATCGCTATAGAACTTGAAAGGAAAAATAAATACAAATTGTGGCAGAAGTAATCTAAAATGTCTCCTTTATACCCTTTCTTGTTTTCTTGTGCTCAAAGTAAGCCACATTGGTTTTCATCAATCTAAACCCAAAAAATAAGATTTCTTATTCATGAAGTTTTGTGTGTTTTATTTATTTAAATTTTATATCCATTCTGAGAAGTATCCATCCCCTATGGAGACTTATTTTAATAAAAGTCGAAGTCACTTAAAAGAATTCAAGTTTCTACATAATATTCTGCTGTTCAACCACTGCCCTGTCCCAGATACAGCAGCCTCTGTCTTTACATTCTCCTTTCTTGCTCTTCTGCGCCTGCAAACCTTCCCGTTCCTTCTCAAACATATCTGAAGCATTAGAATGCTAGAGATTTTACTCAGCTTCGGCCCAGGTTCTGAAAACCTTCACCATCCCTTTTTGGTACTGGCTGGGCTATTCTTGTGCTCTGAGCCTTCACTCAGATCTCACCTCTTTTAGTAAGCTCCATTGTGATATCCTTGCCTAAGTTTTAGTCTTGACCCTCACCTTCCTAATCTTCCTCCTCTTCCCTATTCATTCTTTACCAAGTGCACTGCCTGCTCTTAATACTTGTGGATTGTGTCTAGTGTTGGTTCTTCTGTCTTCCCATTGGAATACAAACACTATTGGGTAAGGTCTTTATCACTTAGTTGTTGCTACAGAGTCAAAGCCGAGCAATGAGATACACACACCTTGTATCTCTATTTTATAACTAAAATCTTAAAATTTAAATAAATCAACAGTGACATACATTAGATATTATAAAAGTAAGGCATCCATATCTGTTTCTCTTGTCAAGTCAAGCCATATTGTATTTGAAATTGAAAGGCAGCCATATTTTTTGCTCAAAATTTCATGAAAAAAATGATATCTAGCACAGTAACTAATATTGTTCTCTTATGAAACAACTTGATATGGGCCTCCAAGGCTCACATGGCTCTCGGCTGTGTTGTCTTCCAAGCCTCTACTAGGGTGACCTGGTAAGCTCCATTCACAACCTTCATCTGCTTGCCTAGTCCAAGGTCCCAATGTTTTCCACATAACTCCAAAACACAGAATGGTCATGCCTGTCACGGCAATAGCCCAATTCCTGGTACAAACTTACATTGTAATTGCTTTGCTATTGCTGCAATAAGACACCATGGGCAAGCATCTTATAAAAGAGAGTGTTTCATTTCGGTTCATTGATGTAGAGGATTAGTTAGAGTTTATAATCATAGCAGGGAGTGTGACATCAGGCAGACAGACATGGTGCTGGAGCAGTAGCTGACAGCTCACGTTTCATATTCAAGTAGGAAAAGGAGAGAGTGAAAGACTTGGAAGTGTAAGTCTTTTGAAACCTCAGAGCCCACTCCCAGTGAAACACCTCCTCCAACAAGTTCTTACCTCCTAATTCTTCCCAAATAGTTCTACTAATTGGGGACCAAGTATTCCAACATATGAGCCTTTGGGAGACATTCCCATTCAAACCATCACAGGGATTTCAGTAATGGTCTCCATTTACTGTGAAGAGAAGCTTCTTTGATGAGAGGTGAGAGTTACACTTCTCTGTGGGTATACGTTTTGGAGTATAGTTAGGAATTACGCTCTTCTAGTAAAGTAGCAGTAGTATGTTTTCTTCTAAGATCCATGACTACACTAGCCCCAGGCAGTTGGCTAGGATTCTAGTACTGGCTACAATTTTCCATTTCTTGAGGGAACCTTAAATCCAATTAGAGAATGGAGGACCTTAACTCTACCTTTTGTGTACGTGCAAGGTCTCTTGTCTCAGGCCCTCATCCTAGGCCTGGTTCAGGCCTTCAGGCCTGCAGTGTACTTGCAGTGTACCCCACCCCCGCCCGCCACCCGAAGGGCAACCAATCAGAGATGAGGGCAGCCACAGTGTAGCCACATGAATGCAGGAAGGCCTTACCTCAAGGCCAGACATCTGAGCCTGGTACTCCTATATGATAGGAGGTACGTGACTGTCTTATCTTAAAATTAGCCAATACCAAATCTACCTATGTCACTGTCTCACTGACCACCAATCATGTTCCCTATTACCTCACTCATGCTAAAAAAAAGTCTCCTTATAGCCTATAAAATGATCAAGGTCAGCCATTTTTTAATGTACCTGAACCCAGCATGCTGATTTGCTCTGCAGAATAGACTAAAAGTCCCCTTGCTTTTTGCATGTGATTTTGGACTCTTGATGTTTTGAAGGACTTTGCAATCGGGGTATGACAATGACTGTTAGTTATCACCAAGATATGAGTGACATTATTAGACCTTTAGAGATTATCTTGCCATACTGGTCACTGTGTAGTTCATAGGGGTCGCAGCTAGACAGGACTATAGATTGCTTTTTTCCCTTGATAATGTGCATAGAATTTCTGGCACTATGGGAAGTAGACTGCAGAATTGAGATTTTTCAGGTTAGATCCAGCTTGAATCATCCAAACCCTTTGTCCTAAGTGTGTATTATCTTCAGCAATATGGACTTAATAACAACCATAACCTGTGAGAAGCCACTAAGGGCAACAATGATACTCTATATTATTTGTGAGTCACTTGGACTATCCGATCAGCAGCTCAAAAGAGGTTTCTCATACCCAATACTGGGCTTTTTGTTAGGCTTTCATGGGAAACACTGTCAGTTCACATGTCATAATGTCATTTAAGATATACATGTGTGTGTGTGTGTGTATATATATATATATATATATATATATATATATATATATATATAATTATATATAATTTTAGGTAAATATAAAATAATATGATTCCTTTAAGGTTTATTAAACAACCTTGATATTATCTGTCCCAGCTTCCTCCTTCTTTTCTAATTAGAGCCCCATCAACTTAAATTACTTTATCTAAATGTAATATTTCTGCACACATGTACAGTTGTGATTTTTAAACGTATATAACTTTTTATATACATACATATTCTGGGCTGATTAATGTACTTCAACTGTATATGTGAAGCCTTAATTCCAATAGGACAGAATGTGACTTGGTTTGGAGGCCAAGTCTTCACAGAGGTAGTCATATCAAAAAGAAATCATTAGAGCTAGCTTTAATCTGATACGATTAGTGTCCCTATAAAAAGAAGAAATTTAGATGAAAAAATAAGCATGGTCTAAGGAACATGATTTTAAAAATACACACAAAGAAAAAGTCACATGAAGAGAGAAATTGGAGGAAGCTTCTGGAAGCATAAAATGCCTGAAGCTATTAAAAAAGGTGCTTCGGGAGACAGAGAGAGTGCAGTCCTTCTCCGTCACCTTTAGAAGGCAGCAGGCTTTAACTGAAGACTTCTCCAGAAACTGAGAAAACAAAGTTGTCCTGCAAGCTTCCAAGTTTGCAATACATGTTCCTGCCATCACAGGGGGCCATGCAATATATATGACTTTTTATATGAGACTGCATCTACAAAATGAGCAAAACTATTTCCTCCAAAAAATACCAAGTGAACTCAGATTTTTCAAGAACTAAAGATACTGTTCCATTTCTAATATTTAACTACCATCTTGAATAGTCTTAATTATAGGTCATTCAAACTGAGCCCATGTAAGAACGTATGTAACATATGTAAGAACACACGTTTGTGAAAATAGCACTAAAACTGAAGGCTTTAAAGCACAGGCATTAAAAGCAGATTTTCAAAAAATGGTATGTGTGTATGTGTGTGTGTGTGTGTATTTGTGCTTGTGTGTGTATTTGTGTATGTGTGTGTGTATTTGTGCTTATGTGTATTTATGTGCGTGTGTGTTTATGTGTGTGTGTGTGTTTAATGTGTGTGTGTGTTTATGTGTGTGTGTGTGTGTGTGTTGTGTGTGTGTGTGTTTATGAGTGTGTACATGTGCACCATAATGTACCTATGGATGTCAGATGACTTTAGGGAATCAGTTGTCCATCCATGGTCTTTTCTGTCATTTGTGCTGCTGTGACTATACAGCAGGGTAGTCTCTGTCTCTCATCTCACAGTAGGAGTACTGAGATTACAAACGGCTGCCAAGACATTCAGCATTTTTAGATGGGTTCAAGGGGTAGAACTTGGGCTGTAAAGGTTTTTCTTTAATTACATTTACCTACTGAGCCATCTTGCTAGCCCTAATAACAGATTTTAATCAGTAGCTTTTACTGATTTTTTTTTCAAATTTTATAACCTATATAAATGTAGGGATGTATATTTTTTTGAAACCAGGTATCATTTCATCCAATACAGACTACCTGGCAAGTGCTGAGACTAGAGACATGAGTTATCAGACTAGCATTGAAATGTATAGATTTTAATCAAGAAAAATGGTTTATGGTCTTCTATTTGAAAACCTAGATACATCAGAAATTTGTTTGTTGTCTGTTTCATACCTAAATTAATTTTTTCTTAGACTGAATTTCGGGTAGTCAGAGGATTTCCTGAATTCATGGATAGATAGATAGATAGATAGGGCAATATATATGTATATGTATATATATATAGATGTGTATATATATATATTACTATATAATATATACACATATATAATATGATATATACACATATAATATGCATATATAATAATATATATACATCTATATACATACATTTACATATACAATATATATATACATATATATTCTCTGAGGACTTAGAGAAATTTGCCTTATTGCTGATACCAATTCAAAGATAATAACACTTATAGGTAGAGAGAAACTAAGACTCATCACATATAAATCGAGGTCCCAACATATGCCTGTATTGCATAATACATATTAGTTATTACCATTCACCAGCAACTAGGTGCAAAACAACAAAAAATAAATGAGCTAACACTGGTACTACAGAACATTCCATTGTAATTGAGAAACCTTTTATAATTTCTGTTTTTAATATCTGAGAAGGCAAATTAAATTTTCAAGCCATACTCCCAGAGTTTTCTTACATATAATGTGTAGACTACACTTATAAAATAATTAGTAGAATAATGAACACATTTACTTATTTCTCTCCTACTCAAATATATCTGCTTTCTTTCTCTCTTGAAATGTTCCTTTGCCTTAGGTTGAACTAGCAGATTATTTTCTGATTTTTTTTCTGTGTGTTAGTTAACTTATTTCATTTTTTTAAACCCTTCAGCTACCTCAGCTTTTCACTAGGAAAAAAACCCCTGTTAATCAACAACTGAGTCAATGAAATGGGCAGTTTTCAAAAGAAGAGAAAGTGGCCAATAAATATTTTTTAAACTATTCAAAATCCCTAGCCATCAGGGAAATGAAATTATAACTACTTCGAAATACCATCTCACCTCAACCAAAATGTCTAATGTGGAAAAAAATCTGATAAATACTGAAGAGGATGTGCAGAGAAGATTCCTTATTCAGTGCTTGAGGGAGTGCAAACTTGTATATCATTACAGAAATCAGTATGAAGGCAACTCAAGAACTTAACAATACAACTGCTGCATAATCTATCCAACCCCCCAACCCCAGCATATAGCCTACGACAGAGATACATTCATGTTTGTGCTTATTGACGATATATTTGTGATAACAAGGAACTGGAATTATTAGAGATGCCCATCAACAGATGAATGGATAATAAAAAAAAAAACGTGGCACATAATGGGATTTTTTTCAGCTGTTAAGGAAAATGAAATTAGAAATCTTCTTTCTCATCTGAGGATCCTAGCTTGTAATGCACATGCATATACATGATTGCACATGTGGGAAAGGGACATCTCCTGCATGAGTGCCAGCAGAAGATAAGAAGCCTGTTATTTTGGTTTATTTAAAAACGCAAAATGGCATTTGGATTAGGTTTGTGTTCCCACCTCAGCTGTCTTACAGTTGTTTATGAATAAGAGCTGGAATGCTTGATGCAGGTGGCTATAATTTGGTTAGGTGCAGTCGTTCTGGTACCTGTAGCTTGTTTTGGGAATTGGGTGCTGCATGGGTTTATGGGAACTTTTGGTTTAGGGCATAAAAGATCTGAAGTCCCAAGAGTAGGTAGGGGCATTGGTTGGTGGTTCATTGGTTAGGTTGCTGTCATTAGTGTGGTGATTCCTAATAGAACAAAGGTTGGAATGATTGAGTTTATAGACCGTGAGCTGAGATGCTAGACTGACTCACTGTTAGCTAGTCCTCTCCAAGAGTAGGACAGCCTGAAAGAGGCTGTGAAGATTTTTACCTTTCTTTCTATATCAAGGCTGCTTGTAAAAGTGGTGAAGATTTCTTTCTATCTTTCTTTTCTCCTTCCCTAAATAAAGGGTAAAAGACAGTAGCATACTGCTAGACAGGAGACCTAGTGCAGTGGAAACTCACTGGAATCTATGAAGGAAACCCTAGCAAGGACCTCTAGTAATGGGAGATAGGAGCCTAAACAGTCCATCTCCTGTAACCAGGCAAGGCTCCCAGTGGTGGGACTGGGACACATCCCAGCCACAAAAACTTAGACCTATATCCTACCTGTCCTACAAGAGCTGTGGGAACAATGGAAGGACAGAACCCCATGCTAAAGGAGAGAGTCCCTGACTGATACTCCAGGGCAGGCCAGGAGCTAGAGATAGCCAGGGAAGACTTGTAAAGATATCCTGCTCTCCTCATAGATCAGTGCCTAGCCCAATGTTCATCAGAGAGGCTTCCTCCAGCAGCTGATGGAGAAGATGCAGAGACTCAGGCTCAAACAAAATGCAGAGCTCAAATAATGCCATAGAAGAAGTGGAGGCGAGGTAGGGGGGACCAGAGGTGTCAAGGACACCAGGAGAACAAACCCCACAAAATCAACTGACCAGAACTCTTAGGGTCTCACAGAGTCTGAAGAGACAGACACAGAACCTACAGGGTCTCCCAAATACATCTTGATGTTTCCTCACTTGGTGTTCTTACAGAACTCACACAGACTAGAGTCGGGGGGGCGGGGGCGGTCTCCGAATCTTTTGTCTTCCCTTGGCACCCTTCTCCCTGTACTGGATTGCCTAGTTCACCCTTAAAGTAGGGAACAGTGGCTGACCCTGATCCATCTTGTTGTGACATTTTTGTGCCGTTATTCTGGGAGGATTGCTCTTTTCGGGACAGATGTGGGGTTGGGGTCGGAGGATAGGGGTTGGATCTGGGGAAGAAGTGTAACAGGGGTGGGGGGACCTGGGGGAGTGGAGGAAGGGAAGGGTGTTGGGATATATTATATGAGAGAAGAAAAATAAACAAAAAATTGCCTTTTGCTGTCAATTCAAATAAGTCTTAAGACTTAGAGTAAGGCTTGACTGCATCTAAACAAAATGTCTTTTTTTATTAGTTTGACTAAATGTTGATTAATATTACCATAATGATAGAATTCTTCTAATAATATGAAATATTAACAATTTCAAATTAAGTCTTAAAGTAAGTTTGGTTTCGCATTAGAGAATCCTTTCTTAGGATTTTACACATTCATCTCTATCATTTCCCCATTTTCCATCATGAAGAAAAGTTTGAAATGAATTGTCCTCATCAAACAACAGACAGTTCACAATGGAGTTCTTGACTTTTCTGCCAGTTAATCTGCAATTGTCAAGTTTCTGGACATATGCTTAATGTTAATTTCTTTTTTTTTTTTTTAAGTGTGTGTGGTCAGAAAGTAAAACAACTTATTCTCCAAGCATTTTAACAGTGAGTGTTAATGTCAGGCCTGTTCAACAGAAGCCGGAGCCTGTTCACAGGGGATCTACTCTGGGTGACTCAATCCATCATGCTGCCATTGCTTGACAGTCGCAGACAAGGGAAAATACCTAGAAACTGCAGATGAACATTTTCCCTGACAGTGCATAGCAATTTGCTCAATGTCGCATTTGGCGCATTCTCCTCGTTAACATTCCATCTGTTAGAATAAAAGGAAGATGATATTTCATACAGTTCATATCATGCTTTTGGAAAAGAGTGGGATAATGCACTAATGCATTGTATCGTGGCATTCTGTCTGAGTCACTGTTTTCCTGCCAGACAAGTATGTAGCTCGCATGATTGATAACAAAATCCACAACCTTTCACCTCCAAGTCGCCAGTTAGAAATCAAGCTTGTTGAGCAATGGGAGACATTTGTTTCCATTGGCAGCTCATCACAAGCTTCCAGGAAATGAATGGCTGGTCTCTATTTGCTTACTGGACCTGAAATGATAGCTACTTGCACTAAGAAATACATTGCGCTAGGAGTTACGCCTCAGTTATTATATTAATATTCTAGCTCATACTCGACATCAGACTGGAGTTTTACTGGCTGAGGTGAACTTATTTTCAATGATAAATAATTATCCTTGCAGATTTGTAGTAATGAAGACAAAATTGGTAACAAAAGTGCATGTAGTATTTAAGGTCTGGACTCTATTGCTCAAGACCTGGAATAGAACATTTGGAGAATTTGCCAATTTTGTATTATATTTTAATTCAACAGTTAATATTTTAAAGATACATTTACAGAAGGATGTTTTTTTTATATTTTGAGGAGGGGTTTATGAGTATGTGGTATTTCATCCACGTGTAAGTTTTCACATCGTATATGTGCAGTGCCTGCAGAGACCAGAAGGGGGTGGCATAGCCTCTGGGACTGGAGTTACAGGGGCCGGGATATTGGTGCTTTTATTTGAACCTGGGTCCTCTAAAAGAGCAACCAATTACTCTTACTTGATGAGCCATCTTGCTATCCCTGAGAGGGTATTTTTTGAAGATAGTCTGAGACGGGGTAATTATATTTTCATGTGTTCAAATGACATGGGTTCTAGTGGGTAAGTGATTTAGTATAATTATAATTATAGCCTTACATGTCTAAAACCATCCAAATATAAAAGGTTGAAAACAATAATTTTGTGGATAGTTTAAATATATATGCAAATGGTATAATCCCCTTTTATTTGCAGTATAATGAGACCCTGTCTTACATTTCCAATAAAGGTTAGGGTCATCGTCAGGGCTTCTAACACATAGTCCAATTGTACCTTCTGTCAGGATTTAGTCTTGCGTACTCCCGTGTATCAGGCATTTCCTTCATTGCTGTGATAGAAAACCTAACAACAAAAAAATCATAAGGGAGGAGGGGTTTGTTTGAACTCACTGCTTAGAAGTTATGGACCATCACGGTGGGAAAAGATGGCTGCCAGAGGAACGTGGTCTGGAGAAGCAGAACTTTCAGATCGCAGTGGAAAAAAAAAAGAAAGAAAGCACAATTGCCCACAATAGAGCCACCAACTGGCGAACATTTTCCAAACACATGAGCCTGTGAGGGACATTTCACATTGAGACCACAATATCTTCTCACGCCCTGCCCCATCTCCGGGCACTACTTAAGTGTGAAATCTACATCTAATTTGGAAAGGGTATACCTCATTCTTTCAATTGTCTCCTTACGCACAGGAACACAAATCAATCATGTACAGACTCCCCCTGCCTAAAACTCCTGCTCCCAGTACCAACTTCATTTATTATAAGCGATTTTTTTTTTAAATATCCGTCACTTGCGGCATAGGGACTACTCATTCACTGCTGAGGTATAAACTCGCCTAACCTGACAAATACCTTTTTCACAAAAATGACATCAATACCAAAAGTTGTGTCTGGAGACTCAACGTGGGCGAGCTTGTGAGGTACTAAAACATAACCTAAGAAAGGGCAGACGTAAATCCAAGTGTCAGAGAACCAGAGGAAGATCCATGCAGGAGAAAAGAAAATAGAGATCTTTCCCTATTGCTGGTTGCTCTCAAGCTGCTCAGAATAGAATTATGGAAACTGATGTTTCAGGGAGATTTTTTTTTTTTTAGAACACTAAAAATACTGTGTGGTGCACAATCTGTGGCTCACATACCTGTCCTGAGGCAGAGTCTGGTCTGCTTACTGATTCTCTGCAGTGTGTATTTTCTTTGGGGAAATAAGTAAAATTGTTTTAAGGCTAGGACAGAAAACTCAAAGCTGCAATAGGAAAAAAAAAATCAACACCTTTTTTCCACCTAGAATATTGACACAAAGCATATTTTCATATCCGTAAAATTCGGACCACTTGTGAATAATATTTACAAATCCGTAAACACTGAAAACACTAAAAACTGATTCACTAAATAACTCTATGACTACGGGGTCCACAGAAGGAATGTACACAAATCAAAAGCAAGGGAACCAAGGAGGAGAAATAAAAGCGTATGCCTACCTTCCAAGAAATTTAGGAAATTCAAAATAGAAAAATATCAAAAGATGCATGTTACTAAGACTAGACAGACTAGACTAGAACTTCAGAAGGACGAGGCAGGAGATAGGCACAAGTTTGAGGGCAGCCTGTTCTACAAAGTTGGCAGTGATTGCATCTGTAGTGGGATACATGAGTAGTAGCAGTGGAGAGTTAGAAGAGTAAGGAAGAAGAGATCACACTGGCAGAAATACACATTTAATGTCTGACACCAATTACATGTATGTAAAACTAATGGAAGAAACGTACAGTCACACTTTCTCAAATTTTCTCTCTAAATTTCTCTTTCAGGGTCTTCAAAATGTTTTAAAAGGTTGATGTTGTTAAGAAAACATGCAGACCATTTTATAAGACAGAAAACATATATATATATATATATATATATATATATATATATATATATATGACGTCATGCTTGCCAAGTCAATTTCTTTCAATGTCACCTAGAAAATGATGTTTTCAAAGGAAGTAAGGCACCACTAGTCCAAATATTCGTGTTTCACTCTAATGCTGAAACTCTCTTTCTATCCCAGAGTCTACAGGATGTAACAAAACCCCAGATTCCAAGGTTCCCATTTGAATGTAAGAGGAGAATCAATGGAGATTATCATATATGACAGAGAAATTCATGACAATAAAAGATGAAATGATCTAGATAATTCTTCCTTGTGATAATTTACAGAGTTATATTCTTGTGGGAAGCAGACATGTAACGTATCTATGTCTTTGAAGGCTTTTGGATCAGAGTGAATTAGAGAAATAATCAGGGAGATGGAACAGTTAATTATAGACTTTTCATTCCCACCTCTTTTCCCCTCCCTTCCTTGGTGTGAGCAATTGTTGGACACTACTCGTGTTTCTGCTGTGGTAGCGCTGTTTTAGACTTAGGGTTCAGCCTGTATAAAGTCACCCGAGGAACAAGGAGACAGAAGCACAACTCACCAACCGCTTTGTTCCCAGTTGCAGGCTTCAGGGTTTATCATTCTTCCTGAGCTTGTTTCATGACTAGCCATTTCCTGATGTCTCTCACTAACTTTATTGTTGTCTTTAGAAGCAATCCCATGGTTTCTGAAGAACCACAGCTTTATCTTTTGAACCTTCATACTGCTGTGAAAGATTGATCTCATTTCTTGTAAAATTTTATTTTTCTCTAGGTTTATTCTCTCACTCCCCGAGAGATTCACCAGGTATCGTTTTTATTAGTCTTAACCGTAATGCTACCACTGGTTCATTTTTTTCCCTGACAATTGCCAAAATCAGTGATAGCCAGAGTCATTATTTTCTTTAGTGTCAGTAAACAGTCATACAGGCCAAACAGAATAGATTTTCTATTTCCAAAATTAAATGTAATAGGCATTTCTAAAGTATATTAGCTATAAAACATTTTACAGGATAGTCTAATCTCATTTTAATCATATTTTCATTTTTGTATGTGAGGGGGGGAAAGCACTAAAAGACACAGATCACTAATATTAGAGTCTAAATTCTAGTCTCAGCTGGACGTGTAACCTCATGACTGAGTTAAGTTCTCCCAGCCTCTCGTAAGTCTATTATCTGTAAAATGTAGGTTGTAAACTCTGGAATTGGCTCAAAATTTAAACTGTTGTATTTCTGATAAAAACGGGTTTTTTTGTTCTAATGTCAATTCTTCAAACATCAACAAGCCCATTTCACCTTCCATTTATTAAAATGTATCCAGTAGGTAATATTTGTGTTTCTGAAATTTTACAAGTTATACCTCATTATGAAATATTCTCTCACACATGCACAGTGAACAGCAGATTTCAGAATTACAAACATTTGCAAAAGGGGTCAAGGTTAGTATAAGTTGGGATGGTGTATATTTTATGTTTTCGCTTTCATTAAAATCTAGTTCTCAGAGGCTAAAGTATTTATTACATGGGTTTACTAGACAAGAATTTAAATCTAGGATCCAAATAAATAAGAAAAGAAAGAAACTTCCTTGTGGAATAAATAAATAAATTAATTAAATAAAAGACCTGCAAGAAAAGGCTCAAGAACCCATGAATTTATGTTCAGTTGCCCCATCAAAGTACAAAACTGAGAACTATATATAGCATATATTCAGAGGACCCGGTGCAGACCTTTGTAGGCACTGTACATGCTGCTTCATCTCAGAGAGATCATATTAACCTTGTTTAGTTGTTTTAGAGGGCCTTGTTATCCTGGTGTCCTCCGTTCCCTCTGTCTCCCCAACTCTGTCTGTCTCCTCTTCTACAGGGCTCCCTGAGCTCTAAGGGAAGATAATTGATGGAGACATTTCATTTAGAGGTATGTTACAAGTGCCCCCCCATAATGTCTGTCCGTGGGTCTCTGTATTTGTTCCTGCCTACAATAGGAGGAAACCTCTCTGATGATGGCTGAATAAGGCACTGATCCATGAGTAGAGCAGAATAACAATAGAAGTAATCTTATTGTTACTTTCCTTTCAGGCCAATAGGACTTGGTTTTACCCTAGGTCTCTGGGCTATGTAGTCTCCAGTTCTTGGTCACATAAGCAATGTCAGATATGGGCTCTATCTCATGGACTGGGTAGTAAGTCCAATCAAATATTGGTTGGTTACTCCCACGTGTTTTGTATCACCACCATCAGCAGCAGCCGTTTATTTTTCAGGCAGGACAGATTTTAGGTCAAAGGGTTTCTGATTGGTTTAGTGTTTACTTTTTTTCTTTTGGTAGCCTACAGAGTACCTTTCCATGTCGTAGACACTAAAACATGGGGGTAAAGTTTCTGTGTAGGCACCAGCTTAACCTCTCCATGTTCAATGAGTTATGTAAGTATTGTCTTCAGAAATAGGGCCTTGTTGTCAGTTTGTGGAACAACCTACTGTCTTGGCAACAGCCTGGGTTATTTGGGGATTTCCACGGGATCCCTTTGGTCAACAACTCAATTGGATATGACTCAGTCCCCGGCACAAGAAGTTTTGTTTGGTGACAAGATATGACCAGGTAGAGCTCTGTCTCCCTCAATATTTGGAGACTTCATTAGTATTAAACTGCCCTAGTTGGTGGCATGAACTTGGGAAAATGAAACTCGAAGATGAGGCAAACTACAGTCTCATACAGTAGCCAACTTTATTCAGGACATCAGATAATTATATTCTGAGGGTATTCTGAGGATTAAACAGGTTAAATAAGCAAAGGTTACATTAGTTAAGGCTGTATAAGGTCATGAGGGACACCTGTGCTTGGAAACATCATCTGAATAATTATAGTAGATGATGGGTAATCTGAGATAAACCCACTCCTACATACTACACCTGGAAGGGGCACAAAAGCAAACTCCAAGCACAACCCATGTTATAGAGAAACAGAAGTTACGAGATTTTTGCTCCGTTTCTTTGGAATTATCTCATAAGCTCTCAGAATTCCCCTCACACAGCTTTTATTCATGAACCATGTTCTGACAATTAGGATCACCTCCATGTATTATGGGACGCTTCCACTGCACTGTGTTCCCAAACCACTCCTCAAATGCCCCTCGAATGCTCTTCAATTCTAGCTGTCTCTCCTCTCATTCCTTCCCTTCACCCCACCTCCCATCCCCCTTCCCACCTGACCTTCTCATTCATGCCCCCTCTACCACCTTATCCTAGTCCACCCATAAAATCTATTCTATTTCTCCCTCCCAGAGAGACCCATGTGTCCCTTCCTCTATACCTAACCTCTCTGGGTCTATGGATTGTACCTTGGTTATCACTTATTTAATGGCTAATATCCAGATATAAATAAATTCATATCATATTTATCTTTCTGGGCCTGGGCTACCTCACTCTGGATGATTTTTTCAAATCCCATATGTCTGCCTGCAGATTTCGTGGTATCATTGTTTTTAATAGCTGGGTAATACTCCATTGTGTAAATGTATCACATTTTCCTATGAGTTTTATAATTCCATTGTTCTTAGTAGATGAGTATCATTCTGTCTGCTAAATATACCAAGTTTCCATTTTTTCACTCATCAGTTGATGAACATTTCAGACTGTTTCCATTTTCTGGATACTGTGAATAGAAAGAGCAGCAATGACCACGGATGAGTAGGCATCTCTGTAGTAGTATGCAGAGTCCCATGGGTATACACCCAAGCGTGGTAAAGCTGGATCATGTGGTGCTCTATTTCTAGTTTTTTGAAGAACCTCTACACTGGTTTCTATAGTGGCTGTCTGAGTTTGTCCACCCTTCAGCAGTGAATAAATGTTCCCTTCTCCCCACATCCAGGAATTATCTTAGTCACTATGACTGGGATATAATATAATATCTCAAAGAAGTTTTGATTCACATTTCCCTGATAACTAAGAGTGTTAACCATCAAATATATCTCAAAGAAGTTTTAATTTTCCTTTCCTTGATAACTAAGGATGTTGACCATCAAATATGACAAATTGTAAGCATTTTCAAATTTTTTAATTTTTTGCAGTTCAGTTGGTTAAGCTGCATGAAGTATACAATGTTTAGATTTGTTATGTATGCCTCATGAATAATTAGTGCACTTGATTTTAATTAGTACATCTCCCCCTTCACATAGCTAGCCATCTATTTTGGTGAGAATGTTTAAAATATAATATGATAGTAGTCACTGTGCTGTTCATTTGGCCTTCAGAACAGTCTCTTCTTATATCTAAAAGTTCATCTTCTTTACCAACATCTCTCCAATCCCTCTGTCCCCCCAGCTCTAGGATCTGCCTTCACACCTCTGTTATGAGCTACTGCAGAAGAGGTGAACCAATAAAAATTTGGACTTTCTTCCAGTTTATTTTTTTCCTTAAAAGATACATTTAATAAATAAATGACAATATGTGGGTTAACTATTATACAAAAACTATTCTTGTGAAATAATAATTCTTGGCAAAATGATTATGTGACCTGAAGCTAATAATCCTATGAGGTTTTAAAAGTACAACCTTGAAGTATACCTTTATGCATCACCATAAGTGTATCTATTCTTAAAATACAATTCCCTAACAACTGCATGGCTGTCCCTTTCCCCTTTCAATTCTGTCTTCAAGAAGTCAGAGTGGCCATAGCCTTCTATACTCCAATAAGTGTTCATTGCACACCATGTGGGAATTATAAAGGAACTACAATTCCTTATCCTCTGGACAGATCATTGAGCATGAACTCTGCGTTTATAGTTCTTAATAGATAAAGTAATTTCTATTTACCAGGCAAAAGTCTCTGTCAGAAGTTTATGACAAACTCCTTACTCAAGAATCTACTGTAATCAGCTGACCGCCCTCTCTCCAGCATGTATACGCTGCTTGTTTTTAAAATTGTGTTTGTTAAAGAGTAACTTTGAAGTTCATCCAGAATCCCACAGCTGATCCTAACTAGACCTGTGGGATCACTGACTTCCAACTCTCCTAACTGCTGTTCTTCCTCTCTGTGCTCTCCTTGAGAACAGACATATAACCATAGGAGCACTGTATACTGGGTGTCTAATATAATACGTTGTTCATTTTCAATGCTTAGAAACAGGTTGCTAAATGTATTTGCTGCTATGCTGTTTTTGTTTGTTTGTTTGTTTGTTTTTGCCTGCTTTTACATTACCCTACTAACCCTAAGATTGCACACTATAGCACAAGAATTAAAATTCTTAAAGATTTTAATAAATCTCAGTGTGTGTCCATTCTGTGATAAATGATACCCCCCACCCTTAAAACAGTGCTAGAAGAGAGGTCTGGACCCCCATAGTTAACAGAATGACACAGCAAATGAAAGGGATGTCAAAAATAGTACAAACCAGAGATGCAGGAAACTGGAGAAAGGATGCCCCCAGCTGTACATCGCTGACATTACTGATAGAATATTGGTTCTCTGCATATCCAGATTTAAAGTACAAAATTAAAAACACATAAAAAATAAAAGGTAAGCAGGCAGTCTGGTAACCACATGCCCATACCTCGTTTGACAGGAAGTCTAAAGCAACTAGGAAAAGAAGCTTGGGTGGAGGGGAGCTTGAAGCAGGAATAAGTCCTTTTAAAGGAACATTTGATTGTAAAAGGAGTGAAAAGGAAAATAATATTCAGTCCCAAGAGCAACCTAGCTATAACATATTTCACTATAGATTCTCTATAAAAGAAGAATATGCTATTATAGTGGAACACAAACTGAAAGATCAGAATTGTTAATCCAGAGGGGAGAAAAGAGGGAATCAGGAAAGGCAAATAGCATTTAGCAAGACAGAAGATTCAATGACATATATATCAGCAGTCACATGTAATATAGACTGACTAAAGGCTCAAACTAACAAAACAACCAACAACCCAATAAGTAAATAAATTAATAAAGTCTGTAAAGAGTTACATTATGCCGAATTTAAAAAATTAAGGATATGGAAATAATATTTAACTGCACTTATAACAAGAGAACATAATTCAACTGTAACAAAATAGTAGCAAGCATGGAACCTTCATACATAATAATTTTCAAGTGTTTATTATGCTTTCTCACACAATTGGATGAAAGATAGTTCAATTATGGATCTGTGAACACAGGGGGATCAGAGGAACAAGTTGTTGCTCCATCTAGGAAGCTTTCTTTTTTGTTGTTGTTGGGTGTATTTTGTTTTTTTGGTTGGTTGATTGGTTGGTTTGTTTTTAGATACAAGGTTTCTCTGAGTAACCCTGGGTGTCCTGGAGCTCACTCTGTAGAACAGGCTGGCCTTGAACTCACAGAGATCTGCCTGCCTCTGCCTCCCAAGTGCTAGGATTAAAGGCATGTGCTTCTACTGCCCAGCTGAAACTGTAAATCTTAATACAAGAGGAACCAACATTATATTCCCATACTGAGGTTGATGGTCAGGGGCTCCCTGGAATGTTACTACTGTATGTCTTCACTGAAAGACTGAAGAAGTTGGAGTCCAGTGTCTCCAGATGACAGCATCAGCAAAGTGACACATTTGTTAAGTAAGAACAGAGCCCGTATATGCTGCTTGCCTCCTCTATTCTTTCCCTTTTACTCTACACATGGCACCAGCCCATTCTTGTGATTCTTCACCCTTGCTTGCTATCCCACATGCCAAAAGTTTTGGGGAAAACCCTCACAGACACCCCAGATTATGCTTTTCTACTTTCCCAAGCATTTTTTCAATCTTTTTAAGTTGATGAGACTCCATTACAAAGAGTCCTTCAACCCAGTATTTGGGGGGCTGAGACAGGAGGGTTATGAGTTTGAGGTCAGCCTGGCTTCATAGCAAAACTCTGTCTCAAAAAATAAATTACTCTTCTCAAGCATTAGAAGAATATGAGGGCTCTCTTATAGATCATTGCTAGAAGTATTTATTGGAACACATCCAGGGTGCATATATTAATTATAATCCACTACATATAAAAATTACCCCCAGAACATCAAGGTTTTCAGCAAAGCAAATATTGTTCTCCAATTGTTTCAGAAATTTGGGAGTGGCTCAGATGTGGCAGTTCTGAATCCAAGGCACTTACTAGGAACCAAAGATGCTAACTACAAATACAGCCATGTGAAGGCTTTACTATGGCTGAATATTTTATTTTGAAAGTGGCTCATGGGGTTTAGAGATATAACTTTGTGGTAGAACTCATGTCTTCTGTGTATAAGGTCCTGGGTTCAATCATAATAGGTAGATGATACCTAGGCAGCTAGATATAGAGCTAGACAAACAGATAACAGATGACAGATTGACAAAATAGATGGATAAACAGACAAATAAATGAGAGAAATAGATAGGTGATAGATATATAAATGATAGGTATATAGATATATTAGACAGAAGATAGGTAGATAAGTGATTGATAGATGATAAATAGGTAGATAGATAGATAGATAGATAGATAGATAGATAGATAGATAGATAATGATTGGTAGATGTAGGTAAGATAATAATTGATCCACAGATGATGATCATAATACATACATACATGTACACACATGATAGATAACAGATTAATAGTGGTGAATGAATAGATAATCAAGAGATGGTAGGTAGATAATCAATAGAATGTAATGATATGTATATAGTATATACATGATAGATGATATATAAATAGGAGTGTAAATAGAGAGTAGATAGAGAGAAGATAGTTAGATAAATAGATATTTAAAAGATAGAAGATAGATTTATAGGTGTTGATAAATAAACTATAGGTAGATAGATGAGAAAGAGATGGGTGGATGGACAGATGGATAGATAAATGATCATGTGCATAATGATCAACCCAGTGATAAATGTTGGTGGAAATCATCTGTCCCTTTCCTGTAGGCTAGGAAAGTTTTTACAGCATGGGAACTGAATTTCCCAGCACAAGCAACCAAAGAAACCAAGATGTAAGCTCTGAGGGTTTTTATGACTAAATTCTTGAGTTGTGCAACCGCATTTGTTTGCACTGTTCAATACAGGGAGATTGCACTGGAATATTTCAGAGGGAGTGGATCATACAGCAGTTTTCTAGGAGCTGGACATCACAAGAAACAATCTGTAAAATACTTTTAGACAAAAATTGAAATAATTTCTAAAACTTAAATTCTACTTCTACTAGTTAGCAAGAACAAAATCTGAGTTAAATAATTATCAATAAGGGTCTGGTTAAATTAATTATAATGCATCCATATACTATACTATAAATATATTTTAAGTAAATTAGATACCTCTGCTGGAATACTGACTTTGGGCAGTGGCTAGAGTGATTAAAGAACAGAAGGAAAGTTAACATAAAAAATCCTCCTTACCATTTACATTGTATAGCTATGTGAATTAATTAACTACTTTAGGAAAATGAAAGTGTTTGTACAATTATAGCATTTCTACCTATTCCGCAAACAAACCTAATGATGCTTTAGTGAGTCTTTGTTCTTTAAAAAAAATCTGTTTTGTGATATACTAATTAGTTTGATAACTTTATTATTACTATCACTTGGACTTTCAATTCAATTCATCTCAGAAACTCGGGCTTCTTTGGGTGTACTGAATACATGGCTTACTCGGTGCCCCCAAATATTCATAAGCCCAGCAGCAAGCGTAGGAAATGCCCATTATGGATTTTTTTGTTTTACATCAGAGGTTCTCAGTCAAAGCACTACTAACCTCTTTTTGGCCCAAATACTTTGTTATAGGTGGCTGTCCTGTGCACGGTTTGGTGTTCAGAAGCACTCCTAACCTTTTCCCATAAGGTGTCAGTAGCACATCCTAAAATCATGTGTGTGTGTGTGTGTGTGTGTGTGTGTGTGTGTGTGTTTCTATGTGTTCACTAGGTGAGAGGTACTACTCCCAGTTGAGAAACATAAACTGAAAGTAATCACATATCCTTGTTAAGGAGCAGCTACACAAGATCTTATGTGTAAATAATAATCACTTTATATACTATAGTAATTTTCTATCTACTATTAGTGAAAATGAATACAGTGTGATGGGTATGCTTTACAATATACACTTAACAAAAATGATATTTACTAACTCTGTCACTATTTATTGCTCTGAATGGTTCTTGTTATTTTTTTATTGAGAGTTGACCTTGCTTGCATGGGAAGGTGAAAATGAATTTAGTAAAGCTATTTGATTTGCAAGGTAATGATTGATTGTCAATATATGAGATACATCATTTCCTTTTCCTCTTCTTTTTCATGACTGCAAGGATAGTAAAAATTGATTGTCAGAACACCAAGAGTGAGATCTGATGTGCATATTCCATCCTTTGATGCAGATCAGTTCATCAAATAAGGATTAGACTACATAAAGATTAATTACACTAGCCGGAGTGTTAGTTCTAGATGATTTGTTCTAATTGATCACCGATGGTTTACAAAACAGAAGTTATCATCTGTGAAATTGGATAAAGAGTCTTACAATGAGAGCAACAGACTAGAGTCATGCTAAGGATAGTGAAGATAGATCATTGCCATCTCTCAAATAAAATGGGAGAGGTAGGGAGACTTCCAGATCACACAGCATAAGAACAAACAAACCTGTCCTATCTTTAAGATTGTCGTCTTTATCGCTGAAACCCTGCAATATTTAAAGGCGCTTCTCATCTCTCTGGCACAACCTATATTTCTCTGTTTTTTTAATTATATTTATTAAGAGAGGAAATGAAGAAAAAAGAGATAGAAGAAGCTATGAAAGAATGACAAAATTGGAGGAAGAGTGGGAGAAAAAATTCTGTGATAAAATAAAACTTCTATCTTGTAAGAGAAAGTCAACGGGTTGGCTTCCTCTTTCATTGTTTTCAGTGTTAAACCCCACCAAAATATAGCTTAGTGAGCATCTGCTTTGTAAAAGGATGAGGGAATTTAATTAGTAAAATGACCATGTTCATTCCATCTTGATTTTGTAATTTAAATAATATATTATAAAAGTGGACAGGTCCTCTCATGTTATTCACCCTCACTCCAAAACACTACTGTCTTTAGACATTCTTATGTCTTTGGACTTTGAAATAGTTTGCATTATTTACTCATATGTCTTCATATCTCGGAGTCTTCCATATAATAGGAAATGGTCTTATGTTTGCCAGTAGTTCTAAGATTTTTTTTTTAAAGAGCTAATAGTATTTTTTGAATTATTGAGACTGCTTTTCAGAAATCTGAAGAAAACAAGAACATTCACAGTAGTGTCAAAGACTACATATCCAGGTTGCCAAACATCATTGTGAAAGTTGACATTTTCCCAACAAATGCTTTTAGCCCTTTTGTCAAAAATTATATGGCTGTAGCTCCTTGGGCTTATTTTGTTATTCTAGCTTTGTAGTATATTTTGAAGCTACCTATGTGATTCCTCCAGCATTGTCCCCAACCAGGATTGATTCATAATTTGTGTCTTGTGCTTCTGTAAGACACTGAATCTTTAGATCACTTTTGGTATTATGACCTTTTTCAAAATATTAATGAAGCAAATCCATGTACATGGGAAATCACTCCATCCATGTGTCTTCTTCAGTTTCTTCAGAAAGTTATAGTACACACTATAATGTTAATTTTATTTTATTTAAGGTTATTTTGGAAATTATTTTTTCTGATTATTTTCTGAAGATGTTTGTTACTGTTATACTGTTATACAGAAACATTATTGATTTTGCTGTGAGAATTTTGCATTCTGTCATTTTGCTGGAAGTGTTTGGCTGACACAAGTTTTCTGGTTAAGTTATTCAGGTCTTTTACGTTAGTATATCTGAAAAGCAGGAGGCTGAAATTTGATCCCTCTCTGTCACTATCAAAAAATTCAAATCAAAATGGGTCAAAGACTCCAAATAAAAACTTTGAAACTATTATAAAAAAGAGGAAAATATTTTGTGATTTAAGAATAACAACTGACATTGCAAATAATATTCCAATACTTCAAAAATGACAATAAGAACTGACAAATGAGAGTTCATTACATCAAAAGCTTTTGCTCAGCAAAAGAAATGATATCCAGAGTAAAGAGACAGCTTACAGGATAGCAGATAATCATTGGCAGCTATTTTTTCAAAATATAATGAATGTTCGAACTGTGGTAAAGAACTGAAAAACCAAACATTTTGAGAGATGGCAGGACCCACTGCTGAAGACAACACCTACACTGCTCATTTAACATAAAGAAGTTGAGCTGGTGTCTACATATAGCCTTCGTTCCTACATTCTAGCATCTTAGAAAGGTACTAAGCATGCTAACACAAAAGAAGCATATACACCCAACCCAGTCACAAACTCTTTGATTTACAATGTCTGTAGATCAATCCTGTCTGCAAGAAGTTCTAGTGCAATGGTGGCACAAAGCTTGTGGGAGTAACCAACCAATATCTGATTTGACTGAAATCTCACCCCATGATATGGAATATTTGACACTGCTTCAGTGACCAAGAACCAGAGACTAGATAGCCCAGGAACCTAGGGTAAAACCAAATAATACTGTTCTTTAAAAAAAGCAATAAAATGACTCCTAGTGATATTCTTCTATACTCGTAGATCAATGTCTAGCTCAACCATCATCAGAGAAACTTCTTCCTGTGGCAGAGGGAAAAAAATACAGACACCCAAAAACAGACATTATTCTGAGAATGAGAGACCTTGGAACACTAAGCCCTAAAAGGATGTCTCTGTCACATCCCTGTAGTTGTTTGCTGCTGTGGTGTCTCACCAAAGAAGACACGAAGGCATTTTCATAGGTAGAAGCCATGCCAGACCTCAGCAGAGGGAACCACCGTCATGGCCAGTGCCATACTCACAGTGGCATCCCTGAGTATCTCAGCTCAGGTGTTTTTATTCTTTCAGAACACCTCAGGTATTTTATAGACAGCTTGTGCAGATCGTTAGCAATTAAACAATCCCCACAGAAATCCTATACCTGCAAACAATACAGAACACCCTAGACTTAAGATAACCTCTCACCCAACAGTGCATAAAACAATCTCAAACATAACCAAAAATAAACTTCCCCAACAAATCCCTCCTCTTTGGGTTCAGAAGCAGAGGCAGAAAGAGTATTACAGCCACAGGGAATGGAGGACACCAAGAAAACAAGGCCCTCCAAATCAGCATGACCAAAGCTTCTATGAACTCACAGAGACTGAGGCAACATGCACTGGGCCTGGATGGGTCAGCCGGACCTCTGAGTAATGGCTTCCTGTTTATTGTTTGTATAGGATTCCTTAGTGTGTGAATGAGCAGGTCTTTGATTCATGTGCCTTCTCTTGGTCTCTTTTGCTTCTACTGGTTTGTCATGCCCAGATACAAGGTGATAGTTTTTATTAAATCTTATTGTATTTTAATATTAAGAAAGAAGAAAAAAAGGACAAGTAATCAAATCAATGAATGAGGATAGGAACTGAATACACAGTTCTTCAAAGAAGTACAAATGACTAATAAATATACAAGAATCAACATTCTTAGCCATCAGAGAAATGTGGTTAAAAACTATACTGAGCTTCCATCTCATCCAAGTGAGAATAGCTATCATGAAGAAACAAGCAACAGATGCTACTGAAGATGAGGAAAGAAAGGAGCCTTTGTATACACACCACTGGTGAAACTCTAAACTAATACAGCCACTATAAACATTTCTATAGAGGTTCCTCAGAAAGTTACAAAGAGAACATTTGATGTAATCCAGCTATGTCAACCTTGGATATGTATCAATCTGAAAGAACCAAAGTCAGTATATAATAAAAAAATACCTGCATACACATGTTTATTTTAACAATATCCACATTAGCCAACCTGATATCAGCCTGAATGTCCATCGATGACTGAATAAACAAAAGGCAATATAAATGTGTCATAGAGTATAATTCAGCGATAAAGAAGAATAAAATCATATTATTTTCAGGAAAACGAATGGCACTGAAGATGAATCACTTTGTAGGGGAAATAAGACAGATTCAGAGAGACAAACTATTACATATTTTCTATCAAGTGCAGAATCCAGGAATGAAATACTTGCAAGCAAAAGGCAGGCTATTTGGGAAAGGAATCCATTCAGGAGGGAGATAACAGAAGGTAATGGGAGTTCAATATGACCAAAGTATATTACATACATACATAACAATGTCATAATGAATTTCATTATTATGTACAATAATAAAAACTTGGAAATTTCTCTCAGTACTAAAGTGACTACAAGGCAGGATATTGAGTGCAATTTTTAATACTGACTTCCATTTGTTTTGCCCATTACTGTAAAACAAGCCCATTAGTAAAAAAAAAAAAAAAAAAAAGAAAAAGAAAAAAGAAAAAAATCCAAACAAACAAACCAAAAAAAACAAAAACAAAAGACTCAAAGAATGAATAGGTGGGTATTGAGTCAATCATCCTTTATATTAGCAAAGGACACAATTACAGTTTTATTATATATTTATTTGTACATTATTTGTTTATTTAAAAGCTCCAAATTTTACAGCCTGATAGTTTCTAAAGTAGGAAGGCGGTATTGCAAGACCGTCTGACCAAGATAAGTTACTCACTTGCAACTGCTCATTTGCATCCAAACCATAAATCAGACGTTTGAGTGATGGGTCCTTCATTGAGCCTTACAGACAAAATGAATTATCAAAAAGGAATATGCTCCATGTACTTCCACGTGGAAATGTTACATCCTCATCATAAGATCAACGTTACTTCACAGAAGATAATAGTGTCGATAACAGGATTGCCGTTAGATGAATTGCTCTTGGAATCTTGATAAAGCTGAGTACAATGTTTATACTGATGGAACTAAGTCAAAGATTTATCTGGGAATTCCAGTTTGTCTTTTTACCCAACAGGGGGAAAAAATGGCTCTTCAAAGACATGGCCTCTCAACTTCATGAGCATTTACCCACTCCCACTGTAATTTCTCTTATATTAATTTGCACTGAGTGGAAGAAACTACAGAAGTTTGGTTCAGTGCAACTGTATAGTCAAAACAACTGAGCTGAAAGGAGAGAAAATGTACAGGAGAATGCTGAATTAGCAAACACCCAATCAGTCCCTTTGATCATGTATCTTCAAAGATTTATGAAAATCTTAAGGAAAAAAAAAAGAAAAAAAAAAGCTAGTAACCTTTAACTGTAGCTTTAAAATTTTAACTTTTACATTCCCAGGGTGGTTGTCATATTGAGTTTGCTTTAAAGGTATGTTAGGTTTTGCTTTAGAAGTTTGAAAATAGAGTAAACCAACCAGCATGCCACTCAGTATTCTAGAAAATGTTCTTTTGGTCTTGATCTATATGACACATTTGCCGTCCTGTATCTGAGGCTTTCTATCTTCGTGTGATCGGTCCACGTATCACTGCGGTGTCCTTTGAGTACTGTTTCAATAAGCGAGCTTATTAGTAATATTAAACCAGATAAAGTGTCATTTTAATGAAATGTAGGTTTTGTATTACTTTATGATTAAAAACAATGAGAAAGATGTTTCTGAAGTGGTTTAAAATCAAGGTTATTCTGTATTCGTGATGATAAGACATTATTCACTTCAAAAGTTTCATAACATAAGGCAAAAAGAAATGTAAATTTTTAAAAGGCACATATTATCTTCATCTAAAATAGAAACTATCCTCTCTGAGATTGAACACACAGAACCTTGACTATGCTAAAATTTTTAAAAAAAAAAAATGCTTTACCACTGAAATAGATCTCAAGTACTTGACTTTCAAGGCGGGGTCAGGGTAGTGTGGAATTCAGGATCCTGCTACCCCTACCTCCCCCTTTAGGACTTGCTGGAACTATAGGCACATCCCATTGTACCCCACCCAAAACTGAAAACATTTATCCTCATGGCTAATTAACAAATAACACCCTGATGGTAAAAGTCCCCAGTGTCTTGGGGAGAAAAACAGTAGCTAGATGGTCTAGTCCGTGTCCGTGGGCACATGAGCAGTCTTGCCAAGGCCCTCAGGTAACCACTTCACTTCCTTCACATTCTAGCCACTGTTTTTTGTATCACAACCCTGTGGTTTTCGGATACCCAATCAGACGGCATGTTAACAAATAGAGGAGACAAAGGCACTAAATGGTATAGAAGACGCAGACTCCCTGTACACATGACTCATGCTTTGTATACTAACTTTGTGAGTCTGTGCTGATGCCAACAGCCTGCTTTCTGGAAGAAAGACCCTTTGTGCCCTGTTTCTGTTAGGGAGTCTCATTACCCTCATATACAAAAATGGATTTTAAGTTAATTGAATGCAATTTCTTTAAAATAACCATTCATGAAAATGAATATACTGCTCTACTTTGAATAATTTCAGGTAAATAAATCTGCCTAATTCATTACATAGTATAGTGAGTCCAGAGGCACAGAGTGTTTTCTTGACTGATGAAGCATATTTACGCCATAGAAACAAAAGCAGCATTTATCTATATGGATATTTTCTTCCTACTCATACTTGGTCAGGAGTCAGCTCTTTTCTCTGAGTAGAAGGTGGCTTTCCTCCCAGCTCCATCAGTATTGCCTCCATGACACCGCACCTCTGTGCAGACAGCTGCTTAGCCTTCATCACCCAACTGCCTAGAGCATCCAGAATGAATAATCCCAGCCCCAGCTCCTCAGCACCCCATTTCACACCTGCAGCTGACAGAGTAGTAAAACAAATAAGGTCAGCTGTTGCTACTTAGTCCAACTTTGGCTAGCCAATGACTAGCGAGTACAAGGCCGAATTGGTTTACCTACATTCACAAACATACACCCTATACCATAACTAGGATGGCAGAGCAAGGGGTACATGGTATTTCTTGGTCGGTGGTAGACTATTACTTGCCCCTTTCTGGACTACGAATAAATGGAAGAGTCTCACAGAAGGGAATTTGGCCAAAAGACAATGACGTTGTATTGCACGGCTACATGGAGTTACCCTTCTCCTCACAGAGATGGGGCTGGTATCTCAGCTCTCCTGTTCAACAAATTATTCTTCCTGTGACTTCTTTATGGGTTCAGAGTGTTACTCTGCGTATTAACATGTATCATTCTGTGGGACCACACATACTCTCTTAATGAGATAGATGATGTTCTTTACAGGTCAAAGGTGAAGAGACTTTGTCAGTTTTCATCAATCTTGTGTTATGATTCAATATGATTGGGACCATCCCAGAACAAGCTCTGGCTCTTCACTGATTGCTGAACACTCCTTCTCGCCTACCTTTTCAACATGCTTACTTTAGGGACCTGAATTCTATGGGCTGCACATACTTTGTTCTTAAGTAGGTGTCTTATCCACACTTGGCAAATAGCATTTTATTTTCTAAGAATTTGCATTTAAGCTTTAGAGAGAGCAGTTAAAACCTTCTATTTGAAATTCTAAATAAAAAGAAACCTATATTCAGAGTTGTATTGACAGTTCCTGAACATTATACTCTAAGTGATTTCTTATCTAGTCCTGTGCACTAAAAGTGCTTGTAGTTTTGATGGAAACTATGTCATCTGCCATCAGCTGCATAAAGAGTATTACCACAGCTTAGCTGCTAAGCCACACCCCTGTGTCAAGGATTCAGGCCCAGCTTATCCAGCTCTTTGTTTAGGGTTTTATGATGTTTCAATGAACATGTCAGCAAGGTTGTTTCATACTTGTCGCGTTCTTGATCTGAGAAAGTGTCTCTGTCAGTCTTGTAGATCATTAGCAGACTTCATTTTCTTCCATTCCTCTGACCGAGAACTCTGCTCCCTATTGAGTGTTGACTTGAGGCTGCTCTGAGGATGGAGAGGCTACAAGCAATAACCTAGTATGTGGCCCCTATACATTGATAGCCACTCTGCCCCCATTACCTTATAAAACGGAACATCACAGCTGATACATAACAACCACTCTCTCTTATTTTAAGCATAAAACAGATCATAATATTCCACAGAATGACCCTTCCCATGGCCTCCCACTGCACTGAGCCGGTAGTCATATGGCCTGATGATCTAAACAGGCTCCTTGACCTCAGCTCTGATTTCTTTCCCACTCACTCACTTTTCAAATACACTGGGATCTTTCTAAGTCCTGAGATGGAAGATGTGTTGGCTTTATACATCTAGGACATCATTATTGCTTCTCTGTTGGTTATTCCTTTCCAGAGAAGCTCTGCCCTTTAATCACATCCCTAGTGAAGTACCAACCGCTCACAAAAACAAATATAAAACAGTATCTTTTTGTCATTTCTTCACTCCCTTTCCCTTACTTCCTTTGTTGGCTGAGCATCCTAGTGCTTGACATTTTTAGAACAGTGTTCTGTGCTTTGTTTTGTTTTGTTTTGATCACCACCACATAGAAGCTCCATGGAGACAAGGCCCACTCCTGCTTATGCCTGTATTCCCAGAGTCCAGAGCAGTGCTTATCACACAGAAGATGCTCAGTTCAATTGACTTAGTGAATAGATGGAAATAATTTGGATTGATTCTCAAGCCCCACCCATTTATTAGCATGGGATAATATAAGCTAAATGCTAATAATATCTGATTTCATTTCAAATTACTCTTAACTAGTATACTAAAATATTTCTTTAAATTATTATTTCTCGGTGAACAAAATTGAACTCCCTGCCTCCAATTCTGCTTTCTCCCCACAAATTAAAGTGATTAAGGGCCAGGATGATAAAATGAGAACTGCATATTATTTCATGAACTTTAGTACGCTTTTTTTTTTTTTTTTGCTAGAAATGCCTTCTCTTGTGTTTGTTTCCTTAGCATTGTTTATATTTGATCTGTTTTGTAATGGAAAATGTCAAAACTAAAAATATTTGTGTGTAAACATAACATAAGTCCTCTTTGGAGGACTTCAGAATTTTGGTGAGAAGGAGTTAAATGTTGCATATTCTATACCATAAAATATTAAATAGAAATTCAATGTTAATTAATTCAAATGAGTGAGGACTTAAACTAAGTGTGTTCACAAAAACACACTTAGTGTTTTGTTAGAGTCCATTTTGGGTTGGCCAACTACTCCATGGCAGGGAGCCTGCCCTGGAATGTGGTTGATATACCTAGTCATGCTCCGTTAAAGAAAACCTCTTTTCCTTTCCTCAGCAGGTAGGTATCAATTGCAAAGAGCTTGTTGGTTAGGGGTTGGACTCTGTCCCCACTTCTTCTCTGCCTTGCAGTTTTGTCTCTTTTAACTTGTGCAGGTCTTGTACATGCCGTCAGAGCATCTGTGAGTTCTATCTGTATCAGCCATGTTGTGTCTAAATAATGTTATTTCCTTGGAGTTGCCCACCACCCTCTGGCTCTTAAAATCTTTCTGTCTCCTCTTCCACACAGATCCCTGAGCCCTGAGTGGGAGGAGGGGTATTGATAAAGACATCCCATTTAGGGCTGGGTGCTCCAAAGTCTCTCACTCTCTGCATGTTGTCCAGTTGTGAGTCTCTGTGTTAATTACCTGCAAGAAGAAGCTTTTTAATGAAATGGAACCTGAAAACTTACTGCTATGAGTAAGTTACTACTATGTAGCCAGAAACATTTTGCATGGGAAAATTTATATCATTTTCATTCAATAGTTGCTCCAAACATAAAGTTCTCACAGAATCTTGACCAAAAATAAGACCTCCAAAACAACCAAATAAAAAACAAACAAACAAACAAAAAAGACCAAGCAAACAAAAAACAGAAATAAACAAAAACCCTCCCAGACATGTTTACAAAAATGTAGCATGAGTATTCCAGCCTAATTCTGGTGGCAGGAATAGGAATCATGAAACAGGTAAAACATTCTGACACAACGTTGTTTTTGGTCGCTGGTGTTGTTTTTTCTCAAGGCTTGTTTTCTGCTTCAGTGCTCTCGTTATTATATACTTATGCCTGATCTCTTGTGAAACTCTCACCTCGTAAGAATGTCAAAGTTAGAAGTGCTCTCTGTAATTTTCCATTAGTCACTGGGTAGTACATTTTAAACAGCAGATTACACTTCTGACTGGCTTGCTTGGCTGGTGCCAAAGTCTGCTAAGTGTTCCCTAAGAATTGTTTGCTTTTGTATTTGTGACTCAAAGGAGTTCTGCCAAGTAGTTCATGAGTTCTACAAAATATATCAGTGGAAATAGGTCAGCTGACGTCATAGGAGTAATCGCATCAAGTAAAAAGTTTATGAAAACCCATGCAAATGTGGGAAAATGTGCTTTCATGTAGACAATTAACTTCTACAACGATAAAATAAGGAACTGATGATCTGTACGTGACATTAGCTAGAAAAGATGACTAGTCAGTAAAAGAAGTGGCTCAGGGGCGGGGGGAGGGACACAGAAGATGATGTGCGTATTCCAAGGAGAAAACCAAACAAAAACGAACTGTAGTGCAAAGAACACACCAGGGAAGGGCAGGGTACAAGGTCTGCTCATTGCTGTCATTGCCTGCAGCGTGCTTTCCTAGCAGAAGGTGTCAGGACCCTGCTAACTACCCATCGCAGTGAGCACCCTGACCCGCAACCCCAGGGTCGGGTCCTGAGGATGAAAGCTGCAACAAATGGCATCCGCTGCACAGAAAAGCACACTTTTGTGGAATTAGCCCAGCGCATCTGTAAAACAGGAATCTCGTTCTTTTATTCTTGTATTTCACAGCATCTTCCAAATTCACTTACAGATTAATGTTCATGTAGTTGCTTTATCATCTGATGTCTGATTTATTAAAACTACTGAAAACTCTGTCTGTTTGTTCTATGAAGTCAGTGTATCTCTATTTTCTGTTTCTAAATTCTGTTATAGATATGTTTATTTTCTCTCAGTGTCTTTGTCCCACCAGATTGTAAAAACAGTTTATGAGATAGTTAATTATAACACAGGATTTACACACTAATTTTCATGACAATAACATGTTATTGGATTATACACTTTTCATAATTATCACCAGGTCAGGCCAGGTATAAAGGAAAAATGTATAGATTCAAATATAACCCCAGCTAAATCCTACTCATTACCCACCTTTCATTTTAATTAATTTTTCATACAGGTGACTTCTTTCAAGTGTATAGTATGCAGTGTTAATATTTATTTCAAATCCACTGTGTGCTTTCACATACATAACCCAAACGTTCCAGAGGCTGAGTTAGGAGGATAATAAAGTAGAAGCCAGCTGTGTTACACAGCAAGTCTGAGCCAGCCTGAGCTACATAGTAAGTTCCAGGACAACCTAGAATACACAGAAGAACCTGTTTCAAACAATAGCAAACAACAGAAGAAAATATTACCTGCCTTCATTTCATAGAGCAGAGCTGTGCATATGATGTGTTTATGAAAAAGGTACATACGTGCTAGAGAAGAATTCAATGTTCATACAGTTCAGTGTTCATACAATATATAGTTATTGAAGATCAAAAGTGCAAGAAAGCCATAATATAGGAAAATAAGAAGAACAACAAAAATCAAACAACAAGGCAAAAGGATCAGTCAGACAAAGGTGTTATGGAACATTGTCTTCTCTTCTAGCACATAGATATCTTTTCCAGAAACATGTCAGATACACAGCTCTGCTCTATGAAACTGAAGACTGGTAATTTTTTCTTGTTTGTTGTTGGGGAAGGGTCGCCTAAGCCTTGGCATTTTGTGTTGTCTGCAAGTGTTGGATTCATAAATTTTAAAAAATCATAAATAAAAAGATGTTTGATTGTTCATGATCTGCAGATACTATCAAAAGAATACCTGAGGAGTTCTGCATCAATAAAAACACCTGAGTTGAGATGCTCGGGGTTCCACTCTCCAGTATGGGGCCTGTCATGATGGTGGTTCCCTCTGCTGACATCTGGAAGGGTTTACACCAGTGATATGCCTCCTTGCTGTCTTTGGTGAGATGCCACAGCAGCCTAAAAGCTACACTAAAGTAATCTTTGTTACTCTAGAAACCGAGAGGCTGACTTGAATACTAATGAGAGTTTACAGAATTTCTAAAAACAGGTCCCTGAAATAATGGATATGTAAACCTTACTTCTGAAGAAAAGGTGTCTGATGAGCTGAGACTCAGAAAAAAAAAATGCAACTCAGAACATTCAACAGGAAGATGATACAATGAAAAAAGAAAAATAAAATTCCATTGAGATTGTAATCCTTCATAAATAATTTATACAAAAATAAATTACAGGTATTCAGCTGTCAGTCCAATCAGCTTGAGCAGTTATGCTCAATCCCATAACTATTCCCCAAAACAAAATGAGGAACTCTTGCACAGTTCCATAAGAATTCCTTTGAATGTCAGTTTCTACCTCTAACTAAGGTGAGCACTTTCTGATTTTTATAACCATGCATTTGTTTTGACTTTTTAAGAAATGCCTTAAACGGAACTCCAGTCTGTGCATCCTTTTCGACTTCACATTACTTCACATGTAAAAACATGACACAGTGAAAAACAATTCCTATGGCTCGTGTGAGTGGATGTCAGAAGGTCTAGGAAGGCACTAAGAACAGAAGCCGAAAGGGTAGGTTGCAGCAGAGCTTTGAGTTGTTCCATTTTCTTGTAAAGAATTGCTTGTTTTGTACATGTGTGTTACCTGTGTGTGTGTGTGTGTGTGTGTGTGTGTGTGTAGCATCCAGGCCCATGTTAATGAAAGTGGAGCCTAGAGGAATATGGTGTCCTGCTGTGACACTATACCTCTGAAACACAATCTCTCACTGAACCTAGAGATAAGCTGCAAGCCATCAAGCCAGAGCGATTCTTTTATCTTCCCTCCCACAGTGCTGGAGTTACAGGCACGGTGCACAGACATGTGAAATCTTTTATGTGGGTGCAAATCCCGGTTTTCACATTTGTACAGCAGGTGCTCTTAGTCACTGAGCCATCTCTCCAACCCTTTACCTCTTGCAAACATGTTTTCATTTCATTTGGCAAGTTTCATGAATATTATCCACTTTTGCTATAGCTCCTGCAAGATATTTATGAAAATGAATTTAAGGTGCATTAGCTGTTCCCCAGTCTGAGCCAATTCTGTGATTGATCCATTAACCATTCTTTCTTGACTATGGTCCACATTTTCTTGCTCTTTCACAAACTTCATAATTTTTATTGAATGCTAGATGTTGTATAAAGAAGCACCATGATGTGTCTTTTAAAAATATCTTCTCTAAATTTTTTTTTTAAATCAGCCTTCTTGTTTGGAATGTTGAGCCAATCAAATCTTTAGATTTGCTGAGTCTTAGATTTGTTGATGTTCCAGCTCGATTCGGTTCACCATGTATTTCAAATACGCTTGCCTCCTCAGCAGTGGCAAAGCTCTGCAGATCATTTTGTACTTTACAGCATTTTCTCCTGCTGACACATTTTTGCCTCAAACCTCAGGTTCAAATATGCACACAGTGCATCCTCGCCTGCCTATCTTTCTGTGCCTCAAAAGAATTCTACCTGCTACTCTGGCCCCAGCCTTTAGACGGTTAACACTGGCCAAGTCCTGGGACTCTGTCCATCATCCTGCTTTGCCTCTCCCTTTGACAAAGCAAGGCTCATCACCTCCTCACTGAAAGCCTCCAGGAAAGGTCTGGGAGGTGGCTGCCTATTCACTCTATAACTGGTGCTCTGGGGAGTTGCAATCCCTCATTCCAGCCCACACAAAAGTAGCCAGTAAACATTCCTCTGGTCTCCCTTGGCCCTGGTTTATGGAGCGTCCCTCCTCCTCCTCCTCCCACTGTTCTGAAGATTAAAGTAGCTGTAAACCTCTTAGCTCCCTGGAGTTCTCTGTGCTTTCTGGATTTGAGTTTATTTATCTGTGTCTTTGTCTCTTGGATCAGATTTTGGTTTTGAAAATCAAATTTGAAAATCAAATTTGTGTGGCTTTTGCTGGTTGTGAATAAAGAAACAGTGCCTTGTTACCTAGAAACTTGGACTTTGTATTTTTGTTACTCTGTAATAATTTCAAAACATCAGGATTTCTGTACCTAATGTTCCTCTTTCTCTACAGGGCTGATCATCACAGATACAAAATGGAAGTGCTCCTTTTCTTCCACACCCACCCCTGCTCCTTCACCAGGTGGTGTACTCTTGCAGAACTACTCGACCTCCTGTCACATCTGGTGATGCATCTTCTTCTACAGATGTTTCATTTCTTGTTTTGTGTATGCTGAGCTTCTCTGCCCTCTAGGAAGGACTCTAATCTTCAATTGGAAGTATGCCAAATCTGTGGTTAACGACCCTATTCTATCCTTGGGCTGGTTCTCACTCCAGGGCTTCTGACTCTGCTTTATAGTGTGTCTCTGCCTGACATCTTCTATTTCTTCCATACTAACGATCTCACTTAATCCTGGAAACTAAAAGTATTTTTACTGAACTTTCGGATCTAATGAATTGCCCAGATGAACACATAAAAGTTGTCTATCACTTTCTACCTTCTCAAATGGCTCTATTAGTGATTTCTGAACTATTATATTTTTGAGAGAACAAACCTTGCCGGTTTCCATTTGTTACAGGTAATCTACCAGAGAGGACCACTCAGACACAGTTTATAGCCAATTAAAAGTCTTTATTCTAGCTGCTGGGACCATATCCAGTTATTCAGAGACATAGATATGGCTCTGGTGTCCAGAACAGAGGCAGAGGTTTATTTTATTTTTTTTTTTTAGAGGTTTAAACCATAAAACCAGTCCTTGAGTCTCACTCGGTAGTTTCAGTTGGGGCAGGGTTTCACAGAAACAAGCAGTTTAACAGTAGCTACAATACGGGGCTAGCTGTAGGAGTTTCTGCACAAACAGGCGAAGATAAATCAGCTAGGACATGCTGACCTTGGCTTCCTTGAATAGAGCTGGGTAGGTTTACATGGATTTCTCCATCAAGCAGATCAAATCCTAGTTAAACCTGAAATGAGGTCTAGGCGAAGGAACTTTTGCACTGTCTTACCCTATAACGCATTCCCTCAACAACTTGAGGGAATCCAACTTGAGTGCAATCAAGCTCACATTTTCTTCAATAAACAAATCATATATAATGTTACATCCAAGCTAATAGCTTAATTAGACACCGAGAAACAAGAGTATGGCCATACAAAGCAGTTTTATTTTCCCGCAAGTTACATACTGACGTCAGGGCTAGCCAATGAAAAAAACATGGCGGCAGCCTTGAAAACTGGCCAAGTGCTGCCTTATACATCAAGTAGGTGGCGCCTAGAGGATCCTTCTGATTCAGAATCTGAATACTGGGTTGGCTGTCATGTCTTGAGAGAAAGTGAGTGGCTTTTGGGAAACCCAGTACTTGACAGTATGCAGAGAGGCAAAGTCAGTGCCTCTGCCACTAGGGGGCGCCGGTCCTTTCACATATGAGCTATCTTATCCGCATTTTATAATAGAGCTGGAAGATTCTAATTGGTATCTGTACTGTGTCTTTTCTATGCTTAGATAGGGATCTACACACAAATACTCAACAAGGTGTTGAAGCTACAGTAACATACTTGCCAGGGCCGGCCTGGCAAGTCGGACAGTACCTGGATGGAGAGTGGGACTGAAGGGTCTAATGAGAAGAGGGGGAAGAGAAGCAAAGGGGAAAGAAATAGACCAGACACACACAGCATCATTGAGCTCAGATGGAATGGAGCTGAAATTTTATTTTTCTCTCCAAACTTATACCCCTTTCATCAGGAGGCTACGTGCAGCTACAGGGATTAGAACCAAGGTGTTAATTACACGGTGAGACAGTGCATAGGTAAAAACATCCTGAAGCCCAGATAGGTATCAGAACAAAGCATCTTCCCTGCTGAGGTGGGATGCTTACCTAGGGGAGACAGCCTCTCTCCAGTGGAGTTAGATGCTTAGGACAATAGCTTCTCCAGGTGAAGTTAAATGTTTAGCCAGAGAAGAAGTATCCCTTCAGGGGGCTTTGGCTTCCCTGTAAACAAGCCGCTCTTGGGCAGTCATTAATTATTCATGACTCAGTTTAGCTCAGAAGATCTCCCAATAGCCAGAGGCTCACAGCAGGGTCCAGGCCCAGAGTCAAGGGCTCACCACACATACTCTACGGGGTTATGGCCTAGGAACAATAGGGACTAGCATGCCCCAGAGATGTGCTGCACCTGTCTTGTAGCTTTTTCTAAGTGCATACTATCGTGATCACACAAAGACAAAGCTGCTAATGACACCTTTTCAACTGTATTTCTATCATTTATGTGAATCATTATTGCTTACTAGGTTGGCTAGCTCATCTGAGATTGTCCTAAGTCTCTGATTTAGCTATGCTTTGAATTTAAATTGTTCCTTACAAACTCGTGTGCTGTAGTCCCCAGCTGAGGGTATGATTTTGGGAGATGGTGGAAACTTTAGGTGGTGGATCCTAGATGAAGGAATTAGGTCACTAGGGGTGTGACCATGAAGATTCCTGTGTTTTCACCCCCTTTCTTTTTCGTTTTTTCCTCTCTGCCTCCTAGTCACCATGCAGGCAGCCAAAACTTCTGCACCACATCCTTCCCATCTTCATGCTGTTTGAACTCACCAGGCCCAGTGATCATACTACCATGGGCTGAAACATTACGAGCCAAAACAAATCTTTTTTGGTCCGTCTTCTTCAGGTATTTGGCTACAGTAACAAAAGACTAACATAATAAGGAAGATATCAGTTACGATGCTAACCCCAGGAGGTAACTATTGTCCTAAGAAGAACTCCCCAAAAAAGAGTTAAAGTCTAAATAATTTCCAATACTCAAAACAAAAGGATATATTTTGACTAGTGATTACAGTAGTTCAAACTACTGTTCGATAAAACTACTGTTCAATAAATCTGCTTGTGATAAACACAGGCAGATGCTCATGTATTCGAACACTTGGCTCTCAGTTGGTAGTACTGTTCTGAGGGATTAAGATTTTGAGTGAATCTTGAAGAGGTAGAACCTTGTTGGAGAGGGCAGGTTCTGAGGATTTATGTGGATAAAATGTGATCAGTAAGTTTCTTGCTCTAGCTTTCTGCTGTCATGCCTTGATCCTCACATTCCTTGTGGACTCTCCCTCTGAAACAGTCAGCCAAAATAAACTCTTTCTTCAACAAGTTGCTTTTGGTAGTGGTACTTTATCACAGCAACAGAATAGTAACCAATACAGAAGTTGGTAGCAAGAGTGGGGTTATTACTATGAAAAACCTGACCGTGTTTTTCTGTGTTGTGCTTTAAAAAAAGAATTGTGGAATGTGGTGTGCTTTTAAACTTGGACTAGAAAAGCAGTTTGATGCTGTAAGCAGAAATTAATGGACCATTCTAGTAGGATCTTGGAAACCAGTAATTCTGGGAGTAATGCAGATGGTGGAGGTCTAGTTCATGACATTTCAGAGCAGCACAAAGATCCTTTCAGCAAATGGGCAAGGAGCCATTCATGTGATCTTTGGCAAAGAATTTGTCTATTTTCTGCTCAGGTCTTAACTTTTTTTCCCTCAAGGCTAAATTAAAAGGCTAATTTCACAACATTTCAAGGAAAGTTCATGTTGAGTCTGTGACATGATAACTACTAATTATTCTTACTCGGATTTACAATGTGAAAGAGCAACTAGTTGGGCACAAAGAATGGCAAAACATCAGTTTGGGAAGGAAAAGAGTTGAAAAACTACAATTGTTAAGGAGATTCCTGCCATTAAATACAAACCTCCAATTCTGCATTGGGAAGATAGAAGAGGTAAGCTGAGGGAAAGACCTCATCTAACTAGTCTTCCAAATCTTCAAAGGAATGAGGCCAAGGAGTCTCTTGTTTCTGGAAAGTAAATACATACAAAAGTTGCTTCTAAGGTGATCAAAGGAAGGCTCTATCTCAAGCTGGCAGCTGGAACTGGAAGTGTCATCCACATTGGTACATAATTAGAGACATGGAAGATGCAAGATTAATGGCCTCCTGGACTCTTCCTCAATGGCTTCAGGCATTATGCTGCAGGGCTGGAGTTCCTGCAAAGACACCCTGGGAGGTCACTGTGTGATAATATGAAGGTGAAGTCTGGGTTGCAGAAGAGACCCCAAGGTTTTGAACATGACAAGGCCATGAGAGAGCTTTATATAGGTAGTGGAACCAGCTCAAGAAAAGGGGAGATGACATAACCAGCAAAGCTGGAAGAGCGAGCCTCCGGAGCCATTTGAAACTGAAACCCTTGATAGAGGATGAAGAGTTACACAGTTTGGTCTTTGTTCTGCTTGAATTTTGTCTTGCTTTAATACAATCTTTCCTCACTATCCCATCATTCTGCCAGTTTAGACTGGTAATGTAGTACATTTTGTACCATTGCATATTGGAAATACATAATAAAAAAACTTACAGGGAGTCACAGCTAAGAGATATTAGAATTTTGAATGATATTGAGACTGTAACAAACTGTGTGCAATTCTGAGGTTGTACTAAATGTATTTTGCATAATGATATGGCCATGCTTCTATAAGGACCAAGTGGCTGAATGTAGTGGTTTGAATGAGAAATACCTCCAATAGGTTCGTGCACTCGGTTTTTTGTTGTTGTTGTTGGGGGAAGGGGTTATAGAGTCTTTATAAGGTGCAGCATTCCTGGAGGAAGTATGTCGTGGGGGCAGGCTCTGATGATTTATAACCTCACCTCATTTTCGATCATTCTCTCTGTTTCCTCAGTGAGAATAAAATATGGTCAGCCAGCTTTCTATTCTGCTGCCATACTTCCCTACCATTGTGAACTCTCCCCCAGGAACCATAAGCCAAAATAAGCCTTTTTTTCTATATGTTACCTTTGGCCATGCTATTTTTAACAAGGCAGCAGGAAAGTAATGGATGTAATGGTGTTCGTCTATTATTTAACCAGCACTTAGTGCTGTTATTGCTTATCTAACGATTGTCTTGGTCAACCACTCGTTCACTGGACTTGTCACTGGACTTGTTTAGATGGGAACAAAGTACATAAAGCACATGATTAAATTTCAAACGATGTAATCTTTTCTTCATCTACATCACTGACAGTGCTCAAGCTGCAAAGCCTTCCTCTAAATTTCAATTATAAATCTCTTTGGACAGCCTCTCAGGAACGATGGCAAATAATCACATACCGCTGATTCTACCATCTAGTTGTTTCTTTGTATTTCTCTCCTCTGTCCTCCCTGGCATCACTTCTTTTGCATTGTGTCACATTTCTCTTATCTGGTCTCCCAGACAACAATTTTCCTCCCACTCTGCCTCCTAGTGGGTTAGAGCCATGGTTGTAGAATCTTCTTTTTAAAATGTGTGTCTGAACAGTGTGTCCCATTGTCAGAATTCACTGCATACGGTGGTTTACGATTCATTAATTTTCCATGAATCGGGACTAATTTTGATTTTTATTTTTCTTATACCCTGGCTCCATTTTGTGACTTTACAAATTATTTGTCACCTGCTTCCTAGATGACTGGGCAACTTGTTTCTCGACATAACTTGTTTTCCCTGTAGCCTTGGTTTAAAGCTGATCTGTTTCTCTTTATCAACTTGTGCTTAACTCATGATTAACCTGTCACTACAATTGTTTCAAAGTAGGTCTGCACAAAGTCACAAACTACTCCAGCAACTACCAACTCCAGATTTTTCTTCTGAATCTGCATCTCTGACAGCTTCAAAGGAGCTAGCCCCAGGTGGTCCAGCCACAAAACTTGGACACTGAGTGAAACAGCTTGCTCTTCTTGGCCTTGGCCAACATTCCAACTTTTTGAAGTCCTCAACAACATTATGTTCATATCAACAGGAAGTATTTTATGTATTTTCAACAAAAGCTTGGACTGTTGGGTCCACTATCCTGGCAAGCGCCATACTGGACAGTGGAACTCTGAGCATCTAATCTCAGGTGTTTTTATTGATTTCCCTAGTTCCTCAGATGTTTTATTGATACCATGTGCAGATCATGAGCAATCAAACATCGCCACATAAATCCACCATATTAGGCACATGATTTTGAACATTTTATCCTAATCTGTAGCTGTCCTTTAAAGACAGTGCCTTTCAAAAGAGCAAAAATTCTTAAATTTATTTACTTATTTGGTGTGTGTATATATGTGTGAGTGTGTGTCTATATATAATGAAAGAAGTATGTATGCAAAGTCTGGCTCTGTTTTCCAGACTAGTCTCACATTCACTTTTTAGCCTGGGAAGAAAAGCTTCTAATTTTTGATAAAGTAGAATTAATCAAGATAACAAGTAGGAGGAAAAATTTAGTAAATGAACTATTACAAGGCAATGTGATTAGCTGCTGTAATTAAGATTTTACAAAATTCACAAAGAAATAGCATATTGTAAATTCCAAATCCAGTTGAGAATAAGACCACCACAACTGAGCCAAATTTAAAGCAAACAAGCTCTAATTAAATTAATTAAATAATTAGCCGGGAAGATGGACTCTGACCAGGTCCATTCTGAAGTACCCATGGAGTGAACCTGTGTCCCCCAGAGTTCCCACAGAATGACACCGAGTCACGTGGCACAGGTGCTTAAAAAGGCAGAACTCATAAGGCTACGTACTTTCCACCAAGTCCAATCAGTGGCAAGCATCTATCCTGATGTATTTCCTGTCTGAGTTATCTCCTGCCTACAAGTAACCAAGCACATCCGGTGCAGTAGAGTCAACTTGGGATCTAGACACTCCCTACCCAACAATCCAAGAGGTTTTGTCCTCAGGCAAGGGAGATACAAGATTTTCTCACCTGAACATCTCCACCTAGCACTTCAGGAAGTTATGTCCTTGTCCCATAGAATTACTTAGGCAGAGTAATTAAAATTTAAAGCATAAGTTTTGCTCTTACAATATGACTTTCTGACTTACCTGATCCATAATTTCATTAGATTGCTATTAATAATGATGATGATGATGATGAAAATATTTTCTATGTGTGAATATTCATGTGATGCACAGATGTATGTATATAGGCATATGTGGGTATAGGCATAGCGACCAGACATCTATGCTGAATGTCTCCATCAATCACTTTTCCTTTATATTGTTGGAGACAAGGTCTCTTACTAAACCTGGAGCTTGCTGATTCAGCTAGCCTGAGTGGCCAGCAAGCCCCAGGGATCTTCCTGTCTCTTTTTCCCAAGCAGTGGGAATACAGATCCACTCACAGAAAAAATGTTGCTATACCATTTTTTGCTATTTTTTTTAATGTATCTATTTGTATTTCTTCTTTTTTAATGTTGCTGCTTGGAGCCAAATAAAGTCCCTCATGCTTGTGAGGCAAGCACTCTACTGACTGAACAATCTCCCTAGCCACAGTCAATTTTTGACTACATGACAGATTTATAACATCATGAACACGCTGGGTTATTATGACTTATTTCATCCATTTCTTTCCAGTTTTTCTAACATGGCAAACAGGAAAACTTAAACGTTATCTGTCAT